>CM060904.1:1067894134-1068592634 GCA_030737815.1 Allium fistulosum
TTAAATACCATAAATATTATTTTTAAATTTAAAGGAATTAAAAGAAATTTTTGGTATAAAAATATTTATATTGGAATTTGGAATTATTTTAATGGAAATTAAGTTGGAAAGAAAAATATTTGATTTTGGTTGTACTTAACTATTCATAAATTGTTTTAAAATAGATATTTTTAAAAATAAATTATATAAAGATATTTGTAAATGATATTCTGGAAAATATGAAAAGGAGTTGAAATCGATACTGGAAAAAAATAGATTTGAAAAATAAATGGAATTTATTAAGAAATGGATTTATAAAAATGGAATCTTATAAATAAGGTTATATTTGTAAACAATTAAAAACCAAATGAGTTTATAAATAATAAATGATGTTCATAATAAGGGAAAATAGATCAGTTGATAAATTGGGAATAAAATTTCATAGTATAAATTTATATCGAAAGATGGAAATAGTTTTGAAAAAAATGGTGGAGTCTATGTTGAAAAGTAAGAATGGTTAGGAAATTGGAATGAAATCGATGTGTAGTGAATCAAAAGGGATTTATAAATCGATTGGTTATTGAGATTTTAAAAATAAAATTTTTTATAAAGAAGTTAAGTTTCTGTTTTAAAAGGAATTTTTATTTATTTAACTATGTAATTTAAAACTAGTTAGTATTGAAATAATTCGGAAGTGAATTTTTCAAATATCTAATATTAATTAATTTCTAAATTTTATAATCAGCTTTGTAAATCGATTTGTTTATCTATAAATGAGTTATTGATGTTTATAAAAAGTGTTTCAATATTTTAAAAAAATTACTTGAACATGTTTTAAAAATAAATTATTATTCCTTTAAAATACTTATTATATATATATATAGAGTTTTGAAATGACTGAAATTTATTTATAAATCTTCTTGAGATTTGAAAACGGAGTCTATTCAGTGGATGTGATTTTATAAGTGAAATTCTCAAAATGGAATTTAGGGAAATGTAAGGAAATTTCCAAAGTGTTGAAACAAGAGAACTTCGAAAATTGAATTAGAATTCATAAAAAAAGTTAGAATTTGGGTAGTTGGAATTTATAGACAAGTGAAATCGATTTGGAAAATTTTAAGGGAGTTAATTTATGAAATTCCAAAAACATATAAAAATTAGTTATAAATGAGTGAAGGAATTTACAAATAATTGTAAATGATTTTGAAAAATAGGAATAAATGGAATATTTCCTAAGTATAAGAAATAAAATGATTATAGGAAAAATACTTATAAACATTTCCTAAGTATGGATATTTAAAATGATTAGAAAATATACTTATAATATTTTCCTAAGGATTTAAGTGAAGGGTTTGGAGATATTTAACTACGAAATGATTCAATAAGAATATTTTCCTTAAGCAACGGATTTTTAAATCGAATTTGGAAATATTCCACTAAGTGATGGAGTAAGATATGATCTAGAATTTATCATGTTATGGATATAAGTTTGAAACTGGCTTCCAAATATTGACATACCATAAGAAATTGAATATACATCTTTGTAAAGATATTTTTGAATAAATATTTTAGAAAATTTATAATATGGGCCTAGTGACTACTTGTGGATGTTATTTGATAGTTAAATAACCGACTATCAAATTTGCCCAAATTCGTTAATCGTTTTCGAAGAGACCGGGATCGGATTTAATTATCCGAAAACCACTTCGATCCAATTTGAGCGTTATGAATGGTGATATCGTGAAGATAGTGAAGAAGGTGTTTCAGCTTGTTCAGACCCAGAACAACTTGTATTGATGAATGCTGTCATTGCATTGTTGCTTGGAAGGCAGTGTTAGCATTCCAAGTATGAATGCTAGTCTAAAGGTAAAACGTAGCCTCAAGCCTCATCAACCGGGAATGACTAAAACAGGGGAGATGCAACAGGGCTAAGTGGGTCGCACCCAATTAGGGTATGTTATCACTTTTCTAGATACCCTCGGATATATTATAACTTATGGATATGGTTGTGCATGGAAAAGAGAGCGCTCGATAAGGGTGGGAACACCGAGAGTGATAACATATTCGGTACTATCCAGGTTAGGGGTAAGTTGGTCCTGTGTTGGCAGGGGATCCATGCGAGGTCCTCGGTACATTTTCCTAGAGGTGTACTATGACAGACAGTACCCCGGTAGCCCAGTCATTGTATGGAATCCAATATCCACTACGAGCCTGTATGGTTTTGATTGTTTACCAACTACACTGAAACGTGAGATGCAAGCATTTCAGCTATTTTCTAATCTACTTTCTATAGACACTATTATAATATCAGATGATTTTGATGTAAAATGTTTTGGTTATCGTAAGGTAAAGACCCGTCGTGTTTATGTGTGGCGTGGTCTTACGAGATACCTTTGTTTTCAAAGGATTTTTGAAATAGTAATAATTTAAATTGAGTGTGTTTTTCTCACGCTGGTTTTCCAGACTGACTCGGGTGTTATTTTATTATAATGCTCGGGTCAGACCGAGTATTACAGATTCAGGTTAAAATGCTATGGAGCTCAGTAGACAAGCTGGAGGATTTTAAGCGTGTTTCACGTACTTGTTATATTCCGCTGTGTGTGTAGACAGTATATTCAACACTGGTGAGGACAAGTTATAATAACTGTCCATATTAATTTATTGATTGTTGTACTCTGATGATTGTATGTATATAAACAAATACAATTAATTTTGTATAAAATCTATTATCATATATTATATTTTGTTCCGCTGCGATCGTGAGATTCTATGTTGTTGATTCTGTTTGTTTCTTTTTCTATCTTTCTTCTTCACCCCTAAAGATTTGTATTTCCGTTCAATTTGAGTTGAAATGAGGTGAATTATTATCGACTTAAAGGATATGGAGATGCGGGCCATTAAGTTTGGTATCAGAGTTGAAGGTTAAGTGAGAATCTTAGCTTTGATAGAAATTACTCATTAGAGATAGGGTCAGTAGAAGCCTAGAATGAGTTGAGTGTGTTAATAGATATGAGCGCGTATTTGTTATTGAATATAAAGTGTTTTATATTGTGTTGATTTATCTGTTAAGTGGCTTATAAATTCTGGTCGAATAGTAGGACGCCACAATGTTGATAGGAGTTTCTAAACACTTAAACCAGATAAACCGACACAATATTGTTTTGAAGGGGGTAAATTAAATAATTTTACCCAAATTATATTTTGATATAAAATAAATAATTTTCTAAAATTATTATAGTATATTGGAGTGTTTGGTTGATAATATTATAATCAAAACAAGATTATAAAATTGGAAATGGTTTATAAAAGCCAAATTAAATTGTATAAGTATGAATTATAAAACTAAAATTTGATTGAAACCGGAATTTGAAAATTTTAATCCCGGGGGTTTTTGAAAATGTTTTTCAAAATGGTTGAAAGAATAATGGAGTATTATTTTGGAGATATTTTTGAAATAAAATGGTTTAAAATGGATTTTGGAAGTGATAAAAGCACTGAACTCACTGTAGTCGCTGGAAAATAATCCTGGTGAATACTTCAACGTCATCGGTATTCATTTTTGAGTTTTTAAGTGACGACTTGCTACCATTATTATTCGTTTGGACTTGTTTTGGATAAAAACCAGGTTTGGTTTAAAATTTAAAAAGTGTAATTATATATATATATATATCTGTGATTTCAAATGATTTGAAATAAAAACCCAGTGTTTGAATTTTGGAAAAAAAAATACTTGTGCAATTTTAATGGATTGAAGGGATTTGAATTTAACTCGAGCTAAGTTAAATAAAATTGGAATGGATTGAAAGGAATATCAAATAGAATTTAATATTTAAATATGGACTCGAGTTAATAATAGAAATTCGACTTAGGAGGGAAAAACGAATTAAATGTGGTATGTAATTTGTAGATTGTAATAAGATAAATGGTGAAATGAAATTGAGTGAATTAAAAGAATAAATTTGCTTGTAGTGGAATTTAATTTAAGTATGAATAATTTAAATATGGTTTTGAAATGTTAGTTAAAATGAATTGATCGAGAATCGATTTGAAATGGAATAAATTTGGATATAAATTGATTTGGAATCAATTCAAAATAGCTATAAGCTTAAGTGGTTATTTTATTAAATGAATATCCCCGAGTTTCCATAGAAATATTTGTTGTTTGATGTAAACGGAAATTTGGAATGGATATAAATATAATGTGTGTGTTTATGAAGTGAATGCAAGTAATATTGGTTGGGAATCATTCGAATTGAATGAAATGATATACAAATCGATTGAAAGCAACTAAATCAGTATTGGAATATCGTGATTGCATATGAATACTTGTTTAACATGCTTGGTTATGCAAAATATGTGTTTAACCATTTAAATAAATGAAATGTTGTTAAATTTCATACTTTTGGTACTTACGTGTTTAAATTGAGCAAGTACATGTACTGAGAGACTATTGGGCTAGATTTGGATTGCGAAATTGCATATGAAGTAAACTCGCTTGCTTAACAACGCTTAAAAACACTAAATAAAGGTACGTTTTCGGATTAAATACCGCAATGAATAAATATTGATATATATTGTGTTTTCCGACCATGTGGGTCGATGTATATATTTTTATCTCTTTTGTCATATTGCAAAAGGCTCTCCGTACAAGGGAGACTCTGCTAAAATATTTTGGAAATTTAGGGTATTAGAAAAATTTTGGAAATTTTTGAAAAATTTTTGTTAACAAAAAAGTTGATTTTCAATTTGTAATTGAAAATAGGGAATTTTAAATTAGAAATAAAAACTAAATGTTTTAAATGAAACTAAAGGATTTTGAAAAGTGGATGGCGAGTTTTAAATAAGCGGGTTTTTGAAAAGTAGTGGGTTTGGATCATTCGTCCTACGTTATCAATTTTGGGGACGAAATTCTTTTAAGGGGGAGGAATGTAACGACCCGGATTTTCCAACGATTTATTTCGAATATTTAAATGGTTTTAAATGTTGAATTGGAATATAAAATTTTATTTTTGAATATGAAGATTTGGTTGGAATTATAAAATGAATTTAAATTTTAAATATAGCGATTTATTGTAATACGGAAATAGTACGAATAATTGAAATTTTAGTTGAATATAAATTTGTGACGCCCCACCTCTATACCCAAGCTAACCAAGAACACTACGATGTAGTGCTGTCAATTGGCACAGAGAATAAGGCTGTGGAGGAGCGACCATCCATGTAACTTCTTTATGCGAGCACCGATATGTCAGATAGAATAGAATGCATATCATTTAAGGAGGAAATCCGACATACCGATACAAACTCAAAGCTATAACACGGTGGCTATATATAATCTTCGGAAACAAACATAGAAATAATCATAACATAAATCAGTCACAGACATCCATATCACAAAGGCGGAAGAAGATATGAATATATATATATATATATATATATATATATAACACATAAAAGTGTACATCAGAGTAGTGGTCAGAAAGGTCCACGATAATACAAAAGAATAGCAACACGTGCTATACAAAAGAATAAGTACACATCATAGAATCTATATCTAAAAGGTGTACATCCAAAAACTACTAATCTATGTAGTTAGCCAAAAGTCAAAATAATCCTGAAGAGAAGTCAAGCAGAAGCACCTGTAACATCTCGGTCTGACCCGAGTATTATTTATAAGAAAATAATAAACGGATCAGTCTAGCTATAAATATCAGATGATATGGTATAAAGTAAAAGACATGGCATGAACATGTAATAACCATAATGGCATACTACTATAAGTATGTAATTGAAAATCAACAAGAGATAAATCAATATCACAAGAATCTTCTCAAAGATAAAATAGGATATCATACCCTAAACTTGTATTCATAACAAGTCAATAACACATGAATTCACCAATTCACAAAAATTGATATCATATCAATGAAAATCACGAAAATTGGTGAAGCACAAAATTCCAGAAATCATCACAAGAAATCCAGAAAACACATAAAAAGGGGGGAAGGCCTAACACATGAACGGGAGCATGAAAACTCACCAACGCGTGAAACACATAAACGAAAAGCTATCTCATGGAAGCTATCCATTAAATTTTAACACATGAACGGCCCGAAGACCATGGGGTGCTACCCCATATATGTGATGGTGAAACATCACAAAAGCGGGGTCTAGTCTCCCTCGCAGACAAAGAGACATCGCTTAATCGCTACTCTAAATCACAAAAATGATCGTCATGATCATAAGGAAGTGTTAATTACACTAAGCCAGTAAATATATGAGTTTAGCTTCATGTCCCATAACCACTAGCTTAACTTAAATATTTACGAACAAACTGTAGATCTTCACTAGGAAATTGTCACAAAAGGGTTCAATCGAATAAGTCCAAGAGCTAACCGACGAAGTGAACGCAAGCGTTTCATACCACTCGTTTTACTAAGTCGTTTAATTCGATTTCTCATCCGAGTGAAGCAAAGGCTTGTATATACTAGTAGATTGAAAAACGGTTTGAGAGAACGTGTTTTATATTTAAAATAGTGTTGAAAACATTTTGATGAAAGAGTTTTGATATTTACTACTAGTATTGAAACCTTCATATCTTTAGAGTGACAAGTCACAAAACGATTGCTGAAACAAATCGAATCACATAAATTCACGTTCGAAGACGTGAGTAAAGTCCATGGAAATCAGCTCAAATGCATCCAAGTAGAAAATAGGAGGTGCGGCCTAACATGCGAGCGACCTAAGGAAATATAGGTCGAACGACCTATAAGTGAAGCAACCTAAGCAGCTGCGCGACTTAACAGGGTGTCTCGACCTAACAAAACCAAGCTAAAAAGGTACGCGACCTAACAGTCTCGAGCTAAGGAATTGCAAGCAGGTCAAACGACCTAGCGACCTAAAGGTGTTCGTGAGCTAGCATTAAACAAAGCCAAACGACCTAGTAGAAAACAAGGTCTAACGACCTAACACCAAGGTGCCGAGTGGCCTAACGAGGTACCATCCCGAGCGACCTAACAACCTAAAGTGTCGAGCGACCTAGCGGCACAACGAAGCCAAGCGACCTAGCATGAAACATGTCAAACGACCTAACGAGGTTGAGGCCATACGACCTAATACCTAATGGTCCAAACGACCTAAGAAGTAAAGGTCTTGCGACCTAAAGAAATAAGGGTTGCATGTTGGTCAAGCGACCTAAGGGAAGTATGGTCATGCGACCTAAAGAGAACAAGGTCATGCGACCTAAAATAGCATATGGTCGAGCGACTTAACAACCTAAGGGGTGAGCGACCTAACGAAGTACAGTAGGGAGCGACCTAACGAGGTCAAGTGGCGAGCGCCCTAACGAGGTCAAGTGGCGAGCGTCCTAACGAGGTCAAGGGCGAGCGACCTAACGACTTATCGAAGCCGAGCGACCTAACGCTGCCGAGTGATATTAGCCCAGAAACGACCTAAAGCCATGCGAGCTATCACGCCAGAGCGACCTAAAGCCCAGCGACCTACGACCTAGCGACCTAATTCCAAACGACCTAGGAGCGAACGAAAATATGCAGGGCTAGACTTTGAGGCAGAGCGACCTAAGGTCCAGAATTTGCCAACAACGCTGAAAATTGGAGCTTTTCGCCAATCCAATCCAAACCAAATGCAAATATTCATACAAATGCAATAGGGAATCATTCCCAACAGTCCAATGACATCTATAGGCAAGATGTGAGATTAAAAATCTCACCTTTTCACTAAAATGGATGAAGATGAAGCTTGAAAGCAAGGAGAAGCAATCCAAAGCTTGAATCCAATATCTTCTACTTGAATTTGGAGTTGAATGTTGGATTTGCAATTGAATTTTAGTTTGGAGTTCTAATTTCCCCTTCCCACCACCATTTTTGATGAAGCTTGAATGTTAAAACAAATGATGAATGAAGTGAGGAAGAGGGTTGGGCTGAACTAAAGAAGGTGCAGTCCAAACCAAAGTCACAAGCGGGAAAAAGTGGTGAAAATTTCACTAACTCCAAACATATCGAAGTTTATACTCAAAAAGATCGCAAACGTCATTTTGAACTCAATGGGAGTGGTCTCGAGTCCTAATTTGACCGTATGCAAAAAGTAGCTTTTCGAACCAAAATCTGATTAACGATAAAATATTTAAATAAAATATTTAAATATAAAATCGATAAACATGAGGGTTGTTACAGACTCCCCTCCTTAAAGAAATTGCGTCCTCGCAATATATAAGATGGAAATAAAAAGTAACAACCATAAAAGCATATTAACACAAAAGAAATTGGAATTAAGAAGTTTACCTCAAAGAGCATAAGAAAGTAATTTCGGATGTGTACGCTTGATGAATTCTCTAGTTTCCCAAGAGCAATCTTTAGGATTTGAGGACCATTGAACTTTAACAAGCGGAACATCTTTATTTCGAAGTTGTTTGACCTCCGAAGTAATAATTCGAATAGGATGTTTCTCATAAGTTAAATTAGGCGAAACTTCTATCTCTTCCACAGCACCGGGCTCAAGAATAGAATCGGAATCCCGAAGGCACTTCCGTAATTGAGAAATGTGAAACACGTCATGCATGGTAGAAAACTGAGCCGGTAATAAAAGGCGATAAGCCATGAAACCAATACGTTCAGTGATAGGAAATGGCCCAATATATCGAGGCGCTAACTTTCCCGATCGACTGAAACGTACAACACCCTTCATAGGTGAAACACGAATAAATACGAGATCACAAACAGAAAAGTATAATTTCCTTCTTCGGTTATCGGCATAGGATTTTTGTCTACTCTAGGCTTCTTTCATCCTATGTCGAATAAGTTCAATCTTTTCTGTGGAATCTCGAATAAAATCTGGTCCTAAAACCAGCTTCTCACCGGCCTTAAGCCAACAAGAAGGAGATCGGCATGGCCTTCCATAGAGTGGCTCGAAAGGAGCCATACAAATACTAGATTGGAAGTTGTTATTATAGGAAAATTCAACAAGTGAAATATGATCTTCCCAACTTCCACCAAAGTCAAGAACACAAACACGAAGAAGATCTTCAAGTGTTTGATTCACACGCTCAGTTTGTCCATCGGACTGGGGGTGATAAGCGGTGCTAAAATTAAGCTTCGTTCCCAAATCTTTTTGAAGACTCGTCCAAAATCCACTAGTAAATAATGGATCACGATCACTAACTATAGAAGTAGGAACTCCATGAAATTTAATAATTTCTTTAATAAAGTGTTTGGCCAGAAGAGGAACGGTTCGGTTCGACCGAACGGGAATAAAATGGGCAGATTTAGTAAGTCTGTCAACGATCACCCATAAACTATTATGACCCGAACGAGAACGGGGAAGGCCATCAATAAAATCCATGGAAATTTGATCCCACTTCCAAACTGGAATTTCCAATGGTTGCAATAACCCACCAGGCCTTTGATGTTCAGCCTTAACAAGTTGGCAAGTCATGCAACACTTAACAAAGTTAGCAATATCAGATTTAATTCCCTCCCAGTAATAAAGTCGCTTCATATCAGCGTACATTTTAATACTACCGGGATGAATTGAATACTTGGAACGATGAGAATCTTCTAGTATATCTTTACGAAGATCACTAATATTTGGTACAATAAGTCTACCAAATTTTCGAATGCCGCCACGAGAATCAATATCAAAGTCTTTCAAGACTTCAATGTCAGTTTTATCCTTAAGGTTTTGGCTAAGCAAAGCCAATTCAGGATCTAGCATTTGAGCTTCAAAAATGCGGTCTAAGAGAGAAGGACGAGCCTCAAGGCTACATAAAACAAGGGATGAACATAAATCGGAAACACGATCTCGAATTTCACAAGTGGATAAAAGTTCGAGATCGTTCCATTCAGATATCATCATGGAAACAACCGCTTGTTGCTTGCGACTAAGTGCATCGGCAACTCGATTTCCCTTTCCGGGAGTATAAAGAATGTCAAGATCGTAAGAGGCAAGGAATTCGAGCCAACGCTGTTGACGCAAATTAAGTTCCTTTTGAGAGAATAAATATTTCAAAGACTTATGATCAGTATAAAGTATAAACTTTTCTCCCAAAAGATAATGTCGCCAAATTCGAAGGGCGAAAACGACAACCGTGAGTTCTAAATCATGTGTGGCATATCTAGTCTCAGCCAGCTTCAATTGCCTAGAAGCATAAGCAATAACACGTTATTTTTGCATAAGAACGGCACCCAAACCAACGCGACTCGCATCGGTATAAACGACAAAATCTTGATTCCCTTCGGGAATAACAAGAACAAGAGCATCAGAAAGGAGTTCTTTTAATTTCTGAAAAGAAGTTTCACATTTGTCCGACCAAATGTATTTAACACCTTTCTTTGTTAAGCCAATAAGAGGCACGACAATCTTAGAAAAGTCTTTTATAAAACGGCGGTAATAACCTGCCAATCCGAGAAAGCTACGGATTTCAGTCACGCTCTCCGGTCTCTTCCAATTCTGAATCGCTTCAATCTTTGAAGGATCCACTGATATTCCGGATTCGGAAATAATATGACCGAGAAACTTCACACTAGATTGCCAAAAGTGGCATTTAGAAAATTTTGCCTTTAATTGATTGCTACAAAGAGTTTCCAATACAATCCGAAGATGCTTTACATGTTCCTCCTCGGTTTTGGAATACACGAGAATATCATCAATAAAGATGAGAACAAACCGATCGAGAAAATCTTTGAAAACTCTATTCATAAGGTCAACGAAATAAGCCGGAGCATTCGTTAAACCAAATGGCATAACAAGCCATTCATAAGATCCATATCGAGTACGGAACGAAGTCAAAGGAATACTATCCTATGCAATACGAAGCTGATGAAAACCGGTAGCCAAGTCCAATTGTGAAAAGACTCTAGCACCACTAAGTTGATCAAACAGATCATCAATCCGAGGTAAAGGATATTTATTCTTAATAGTAAGATCATTAAGCTTGCGGTAGTCGACGCAAAGCCTAAGTGTACCATTGGACTTATTTACGAAAATAGCTGAAGCTCCCCAAGACGAGGAACTAGAGCGAATAAGTTGCTTCGTCTCCAACTCGGATAGTTGTTTGCGCATCTCTTCATTCTCCTTATTGGACATGCGATAAGGAGGATGGGTAATAGGTTGAGCTCCAGGTAAAAGATTAATTTTGAACTCAATTGCTCGCTTAGGTGGTAATCCTAAAACGGGCTCAAAGATGTCGGAAAATTCACGAACGACGCGAATAAGAGAAATGACATCTTCCTCATCATCATTATCATTGTCACGAGGATTTAAAGAATATAAAGATGCAGCCAAAGCGGAATCTGAATCTTTAAGAATAATAGAAATCTGATTAACAGATTGCGGATGACGGAGATAAATAGTCCGCTCGGGACATAGGATATGAGCTTCATAACGAGTAAGCCAATCCATACGCAAAATCATTCCAAAGCCTAAGTAACACATGACATGCAAATCGGCTAAGAAAGAAAAATCACACAAAATAATCTCCACGTCTTTACAAAGCAAACTAAGAGTTGCGGATCCACCAACCGGATTCGCAATTCTTAAAGAAGTCATTAAAGCAACAACACTTAAGGAAAAAGTACTGACAAGTTCCTTTGATATGAAAGAATGGGATGCACCCGTATCAAAGAGAACTCTAATAGGTTGATCATGAAATATAATAATGCCATCAAGGACAGAATGAGACATACCTTGACCGCGAGATTTGTTGCCAGGGGCTTGAGCAACGTTTAACTTTCCCTCCTTATCTTGAAGCTTAGGGCATTGGTGCATAAAATGATCTGGACTTTTACAATAGCGGCAAGAGCGGGGCTTTGAACACTTGTTCGAAAAATGGCCCTTAGCACCACAGTTGAAGCATTTCCTATCACTGGGGGAAAATGCCTTTGCAGCAGGAGTTGCTTGCTTACCCGTTTTGTTGGGATAAGGACCTTTGAACTTGTTAGGCCTTTTCTTGTTGTTGAAGTTTGGTTTGGCAGCCACCACTTCAACATCACTGTCCTTATCAGCTTCTTCAAGACGAAGAGCGATATCAATAAGTTGATCGAAAGAAACTTCTAATTTTAGAAGTAATGGCTTCTTAAGATTCTTGTTTAAGCCATAGACGAACCTTTGGTTCTTCTTCAATGGGATGTTGATGTATTCAACCCCATATTTAGACAATGACTCGAAGGATGCGACATAATCTGTCACGGAAGATTCACCTTGAACAAGGTCTATGAAACGTCGAGCCAATGTCACTTTCTCTGCTTCTGGTACGAATTTTAACTCGAAGCGTTCCCGGAATTGCTCCCAGGTGAGATCAGCTTCATTAATTTCAGAAATAAGAAGTTCATACCAATCCAATGCTCTCTCTTGGAGCATACTGGAGGCCACCTGAACACGGTGAAGATCGACAAGATTCATGCGAGAAAAGATTCTATCGCATGTTCTTAACCAAGCCTGGACTTCAATAATAGTTTCGGAACCCTTGAATGGTTTCCCACCCAAGTTAGTATAATCGTTGCACAAACGTGCAAATCCAGACTTAGGATGAGTAGGCTCCTGATTAGGACCAGCTGCTTGAGCATTCTTTACTAAATCAAGAAGCTGTTGAGCAGTCATGAAAACTCCATCCTGGGGAGTAACAGTAGATGGTCCAGCTCTGGGACGACCTGGTCTAGACATTCTCTTCTTTAAGAAAGAGAGAAGAAGAAAAAGGTTATTCACCAAATGAATATCAAGCAATCTTGATAGATGAAACAAGGAATCATAAAGAAAACAGGATGAATCGATTCGAAGACTCGAACTAAATCCTGAAACACAACTCCTAAGGTGGACTTAGGACGATGATCCTTGTTAAGTTATTCTACATTGTTCCGAAGTTTGGCTCTGATACCAAGCTGTGACGCCCCACCTCTATACCCAAGCTAACCAAGAACACTACGATGTAGTGCTGTCAATTAGCATGGAGAATAAGGCTGTGGAGGAGCGACCATCCATGTAACTTCTTTATGCGAGCACCGATATGTCAGATAGAATAGAATGCATATCATTTAAGGAGGAAATCCTACATACCGATACAAACTCAAAGCTATCACATGGTGGCTATATATAAACTTCAGAAACAAACATAGAAATAATCATAACATAAATCAGTCACAGACATCCATATCACAAAGGCGGAAGAAGATATGAATATATATATAACACATAAAAGTGTACATCAGAGTAGTGGTCAGAAAGATCCACGATAATACAAAAGAATAGCAACACGTGCTATACAAAAGAATAAGTACACATCATAGAATCTATATCTCAAAGGTGTACATCCAAAAACTACTAATATATGTAGTTAGCCAATAGTCAGAATAATCCTAAAGAGAAGTCAAGCAGAAGCACCTGTAACATCTCGGTCTGACCCGAGTATTATTTATAAGAAAATAATAAACGGATCAGTCTAGCTATAAATATCAGATAATATGGTATAAAGTAAAAGACATGGCATGAACATGTAATAACCATAATGGCATACTACTATAAGTATGTAATTGAAAATCAACAAGAGATAAATCAATATCACAAGAATCTTCTCAAAGATAAAATAGGGTATCATACCCTAAACTTGTATTAATAACAAGTCAATAACACATGAATTCACCAATGCACAAAAATTGATATCATATCAATGAAAATCATGAAAATTGGTGAAGCACAAAATTCCAGAAATCATCACAAGAAATCCAGAAAACACATAAAAAGGGGGGAAGGCCTAACACATGAACGGGAGCATGAAAACTCACCAACGCGTGAAACACATAAACGAGAAGCTATCTCATGGACGCTTTCCATTAAATTTTAACACATGAACGGCCCGAAGACCATGGGGTGCTACCCCATATATGTGATGGCGAAACATCACAAAAGCGGGGTCTAGTCTCCCTCGCAGACAAAGAGACATCGCTCAATCGCTAGTCTAAATCACAAAAATGATCGTCATGATCATAAGGAAGTGTCAATTACACTAAGCCAGTAAATATATGAGTTTAGCTTCATATCCCATAACCACTAGCTTAACTTAAATATTTACGAACAAACTGTATATCTTCACTAGGAAATTGTCACAAAAGGGTTCAATCGAACAAATCCAAGAGCTAACCGACGAAGTGAACACAAGCGTTTCATACCACTCGTTTTACTAAGTCGTTTAATTCGATTTCTCATCCGAGTGAAGGAAAGGCTTGTATATACTAGTAGATTGAAAAACGGTTTGAGAGAACGTGTTTTATATTTAAAATAGTGTTGAAAACGTTTTGATGAAAGAGTTTTGTTATTTACTACTAGTATTGAAACCTTCATATCTTTAGAGTGACAAGTCACAAAACGATTGCTGAAACAAATCGAATCACATAAATTCACGTTCGAAGACGTGAGTAAAGTCCATGGAAATCAGCTCAAATGCATCCAAGTAGAAAATAGGAGGTGCGGCCTAACATGCGAGCGACCTAAGGAAATATAGGTCGAATGACCTATAAGTGAAGCAACCTAAGCTGCTGCACGACTTAACAGGGTGTCTCGACCTAACAAAACCAAGCTAAAAAGGTACGCGACCTAACAGTCTCGAGCTAAGGAATTGCAAGCAGGTCAAATGACCTAGCGACCTAAAGGTGTTCGCGAGCTAGCATCAAATCCAAACGACCTAGTAGAAAACAAGGTCTAACGACCTAACACCAAGGTGCCGAGCGACCTAACGAGGTACCATCCCGAGCGACCTAATAACCTAAAGTGTCGAGCGACCTAGCGGCACAACGAAGCCAAGCGACCTAGCATGAAACAGGTCAAACGACCTAACGAGGTTGAGTCCATACGACCTAAGACCTAATGGTCCAAACGACCTAAGAAGTAAAGGTCTTGCGACCTAAAGAAATAAGGGTTGCATGTTGGTCAAGCGACCTAAGGGAAGTATGGTCATGCGACCTAAAGAGAACAAGGTCATGCGACCTAAAATAGCATATGGTCGAGCGACTTAACAACCTAAGGGGCGAGCGACCTAACGAAGTACAGTATGGAGCGACCTAACGAGGTCAAGTGGCGAGCGCCCTAACGAGGTCAAGGGGCGAGCGACCTAATGACTTATCAAAGCCGAGCGACCTAACGCTGCCGAGTGATATTAGGCCAGAAACGACCTAAAGCCATGCGAGCTATCACGCCAAAGCGACCTAAAGCCCAGCGACCTACGACCTAGCGACCTAATTCCGAACGACCTAGGAGCGAACGAAAATATGCAGGGCTAGACTTCGAGGCAGAGCGACCTAAGGTCCAGAATTTGCCAACAACGCTGAAAATTGGAGCTTTTCGCCAATCCAATCCAAACCAAATGCAAATATTCATACAAATGCAATAGGGAATCATTCCCAACAGTCCAATGACATCTATAGGCAAGATGTGAGATTAAAAATCTCACCTTTTCACTAAAATGGATGAAGATGAAGCTTGAAAGCAAGGAGAAGCAATCCAAAGCTTGAATCCAATATCTTCTACTTGAATTTGGAGTTGAATGTTGGATTTGCAATTGAATTTGAGTTTGGAGTTCTAATTTCCCCTTCCCACCACCATTTTTAATGAAGCTTGAATGTTAAAACAAATGATGAATGAAGTGAGGAAGAGGGTTGGGCAGAACTAAAGAAGGTGCAGTCCAAACCAAAGTCACAAGCGGGAAAAAGTGGCGAAAATTCCACTAACTCCAAACATATCAAAGTTTATACTCAAAAAGATCGCAAACGTCATTTTGAACTCAATGGGGGTGGTCTCGAGTCCTAATTTGACCGTATGCAAAAAGTAGCTTTTCGGACCAAAATCCGATTAACGATAAAATATTTAAATAAAATATTTAAATATAAAATCGATAAACATGCGGGTTGTTACAAAATTGAAACGATTTCTAATATGGATATAAATTCTATTTGAATTATAATTGAGTTGGTAAGTTTTTAAAACTGGAATTTCAAGCGATTTCGTAAATTTTCGAAATCGTTGATTTAATCGACGGGTTAAAATGGCCTTCCGGAGCACAGTCTCAGAATTCGATGAAACTAGTTTCATTAGATCCGTAATAGTGTATTATTATCGAGTTTCAATTTTCGTAGCGATTGAATTTACGGTTTGGTCATACAGGATAGAAACGCATTGAAATTAATATCGAAAATTTAATATTTTAATTGGATTCAAAAAAGCTATCTTCTCCATACAATCGAATTGGAACTCGAGACTTGTTCCATTAGCTACGGAATAGCAGTATAACATTAGGAATGCCAGGTAGCACACCTCGATAGGGGTTCGAATAAAATATTTAGATATTTCAGAAATTTTAAAAAATATATATCCTATCATTATCACTTCAGCCCACATTCTTTCATGTCTAGCCACCCTAGGGACACCTAGTATCTGAACAAGCCGCCTTCTCCCTAGATTTTAAACATGCGAGTTTTTCCCCTCTCTGCCTTTTTCACCTCAAACACGAAAACGATATCAAATTCGTTTCCAAATAAAAAAACAAAAAAAGGGTGCGTGAGCGCTTGGAAATCGCAGCCGCGTTGTGGAGTCGCGAAGCATGGCAAGGTGGGAGTTGACACGCGTAGGTGAGGCGATGTGGGTTAAGGAGATTTCCGTTGTTCGATTTAGGGGCATCGGGCTTGGGTGCGAGAGAAGGAATCGATGGAGGAGGAGATGGGGTAGGCAGTGACATTCGAGTTGAAGGGGATGGAGGCAGTTTGAGTGGCGAGTGCGATGTGGGAAGCAGAGCGACATGTTGTCGTGAATGGTGGTGAATGGTCGTGACTGGTTCTGGCATCGGCGGAGCTAGGTGCGGCAAAAAGTCAATAGGTTTGGGATCACAACTGTCTAGAGTTCGCACGCGATGAGCGGATGATGGCTGGTGGCTGCGTGGTGCTTGGGGGATGGTGCGGCGATGCAACGGTAGTAAGGTGGTCTGAATTTGGGAAGACGTGTGAACGAGTGACAAGTAGGCAGGAGATAGTATTATCGTTATTAAGGTAAATTAATTAGTTAATGATGTTAGTTAATATTATATAATTAATTATAATCGAATGTTTATAAATTGATAAGTTATGTGCGAGGTCCAAAATTAACATAACGAGTCACGTTGGATTCGCAACGACAAATACTACGCAATGGGATAAATTTGGAATTGGAACGATTAACAATTTCGGAAAATTAAGGTGAGTAAATCTTACTCCTTTTGAATTGTTGGATTAAATTATAATAATTAAAGTTAATTATTGGATGCTTGGATGAATTGATATAATTATTACCAGTTGAATGCTATATTATATATAGTAGTATATATATTAGTAGTTGGATATATATCCCGCCGTTGGAGCGGATGAGACTCTATGCGCCCCACATAATAGTGGATGACCCTATATTACCACGATATCCCCCTCGAAGTGGGATTGGTATTTTTATGTTGTATTAACATCTGTGGTTGCAGGGAAACAGGTTGGAGGGATCCAACTAGATTCCTCAAAAATGTTAATTTTAGTTTCATATATAATAATATATGATGTGTTTGGATAATCTGTTATAGATTATTGTTATGATTTGGATTATTGGATGTTATAATAACACTGGCCTTAATTTTGGTATTTTAAATACCATAAATATTATTTTTAAATTTAAAGGAATTAAAAGAAATTTTTGGTATAAAAATATTTATATTGGAATTTGGAATTATTTTAATGGAAATTAAGTTGGAAAGAAAAATATTTGATTTTGGTTGTACTTAACTATTCATAAATTGTTTTAAAATAGATATTTTTAAAAATAAATTATATAAAGATATTTTATAAAATATGAAAAGGAGTTGAAATCGATACTGGAAAAAAAAGATTTGAAAAATAAATGGAATTTATTAAGAAATGGATTTATAAAAATGGAATCTTATAAATGAGGTTATATTCGTAAATAAGTAAAACCCAGATGAGTTTATAAATTATAAACGATGTTCATAATAAGGGAAAATAGATCAGTTGATAAATTGGGAATAAAATTTTACAGTATAAATTTATATTGGGAGATGGAAATAGTTTTGAAAAAAAAATGGTGGAGTCTATGTTGACAAGTGAGAATGGTTAGGAAATTGGAACGAAATCGATGTGTTGTGAATCAAGAGGGATTTATAAATTGGTTTGGTTATTGAAAAGTTTTTAAAAATATATTTTTATTAAGAAGTTAAGTTTTTGTTTCAAAAGGAAAATTTTATTTATTTGACTATGCAATTTAAAACTAGTTAGTATTAAAATACTTTGGAAGTGAAATTTTCAAATATCTAATATGAATTGAAATTAAGTTCTAATTTTTATAATCAGCTTTGTAAATTGATTTGTTTATCTATAAATGAGTTATTGATGTTTATAAAAAGTGTTTTGATATTTTTAAAAAATTACCTGAACATTTTTTAAAAACAAATTATTATTCCTTTAAAATACTTGTTATATATATAGAGTTTTGAAATGATTGAAATTTATTTATAAATCTTCTCAAGATTTGAAAACGGAGTTTATTTAGTAGATGTGATTTTATAAGGGAATTTCTAAAAATGGAATTTAGGGAAATGTAAGGAAATTTCCAAAGTGTTGAAATAAGAGAACTTCGAAAATTGAATTAAAATTCATAAAAGAAGTTGAAATTTATAGACAAGTGAAATCGATTTGGAAATTTTAAGGGGAGTTAGTTTATGAAATTCAAAAACTTATAAAAATCAGTTATAAATTAGTGAAGGAATTTACAAATAATTGTAAATGATTTTGAAAATTAGGAATAAATGGAATATTTCCTAAGTATAGGAAATAAAATGATTTTAGGAAAAATACTTATAAACATTTCCTAAGTATGGATATTTAAAATGATTGGGAAATATACTTATAATATTTTCCTAAGGATTTAAGTGAAGGGTTTGGAGATATTTGACTACGAAATGATTCTATAAGAATATTTTTCTTAAGTAATGGATTTTTAAATTGAATTTGAAAATATTCCACTAAGTTATGGAGTAAGATATAATTTGGAATTTATCATGTTATGGATATAAGTTTGAAATTGGCTTTCAAATATTGAAATACTAGAAGAAATTGAATATATATATCTTTGTAAAGATATTTTTGAATAAATATTTTAGAAAATTTATAATATGGGCCTAGTGACTATTTATAGATGTTATTTGATAGTTAAATAACCGACCATCAAATTTCGCCAAATTCGTTGATCATTTTTCGAAGTGACCGGGATCGGATTTAATTATCTGAAAAGCACTTCGATCCGATTTGAGCATTATGAATGGTGATATCGTGAAGATAGTAAAGATGGTGATTTGGTTTGTTTAGACCCAGAACAACTTGTATGGATGAATGCTATCTTTGCATTGTTGCTTGGAAGGCAGTGTTAGCATTCCAAGTAAGAATGCTAGTCTAAATGTAAAACGTAGCCTTAAGCCTCATCAACCGGGAATGACTAAAACCGAGGAGATGCAGCAGGGCTAAGTGGGTCGCACCTAATTAGGGTATGTTATCACTTTTCTAGATACCCTCGGATATATTATAAATTATGGATATGGTTGTCCATGGAAAAGAGAGCGCTCGATAAGGGTGGGAACACCCGAAGTGATAACATATTCGGTACTATCCAGGTTAGGGGTCGGTCGGTCCTGTGTTGGCAAGGGATCCAGGCGAGGTCCTCGGTACATTTTTCTAGAGGTGTACTGTGACGGACGGTACCCCAGTAGCCCAGTCATTGTATGGGATCCAATATCCACTACGAACCTGTACAGTTTTGATTGTATACCAAATATGCTAAAACTTGAGATGCTAGCATTTCAGCTATTTTCTAATATACTTTCTATAGACACTATTATAATATCAGATGATTTTGATATAAAATATTTTGGTTATCGTAAGGTAAAAACCCGTCGTGTTTATGTGTGGCGTGGTCTTACGAGATACCTTTGTTTGCAAAGGATGTTTGAAATAGTAATAATTCAAATTGAGTGTGTTTTTTTCACACTGGTTTTCCAGACTGACTCGGTTGTTATTTTATTATAATGCTCGGGTCAGACCGAGTATTATAGATTCTGGTTAAAATGCTATGGAGCTCAGGAGATGAGCTGGAGGATTTCAAGCGTATTTCAGGTACTTGTTATATTCCGCTGTGTGTGTAGACTGTATAGTCAGCACTGGTGAGGACAAGTTATAATAACCCTCCATATTAATGTATTGATTGTTGTACTCTGATGATTGTATGTATTTTAATAGATACAGTATCTTTTGTATAAAATCTGTTATCATATATTACATTTTGTTCCGCTGCGATTATGAAATTCTATGTTGTTGATTCTATTTATTTCTTCTTCTATCTTTCTTCTTCACCCCTAAACATTCGTATTTCCGTTCAATTTGAGTTGAACTGAGCTGAATTATTGTCGACTCAAAGGATACGGAGATGCGGACCTTTACAAAACTCCTTAACCTTCAGCCATGAACGGTAGCACCATATGCACTCTAGCACAAAACGTCGCTCCATCACAGCAACTACGCAGGCCTCGGCTTTGTCGCCACCAAATTCACACCAACACAACAATGTCGATGTCCAAATCAATTTTAACTTGCCTACTCCATGTTGATCCTACATTTTTTTCAAATGGAATCGATTTGGCGATTCAATGGTAGGGCCGGTTATATAAAGATGTGGAGGCAGTTTGTTTTATAAAAAGAGAAAAGGATGGGGAGATAAGGTTTAAGGACTTGTGGTCCAATAGGAAGAAAGAATTTTTTTTAACCAATACCCTTAACTGCTTATAAATTCAACCGTTAATAAATACCCGACTAAAATTTGGTTCAAGACATTTTAATTCAAATTTCATTTTACTTTTGTAAGGATTTTTCTTTTATTAAAATATTACTTTTCAATTTTCAACTATTATAAAATAATTATTTTATTTCTGAAATTAAATTTCAAACTTCCATGAATATAATTAATTTTATCAAAATTATTTTTTCAAACAACTTTTGGATTTTTGAAACACAATTCAAATTTCAAATTTGAATTTAAAAAAATAAAATCCAAAAAACAATTTATTGAGTTAAATTCAATAAAATATCCATTTTAAAATATTAAATATATTTTAACTTCAAATGCGGATGTTATAGGCTCCCCTCCTTAAAGAAATTGCATCCTCGCAATTTACTAAAGAGTATTGTACTTACTACAGAATATAATATATATCATTCTACCATACTTTCATTGTTCTATTCTGATAAAGTCTCTTATGATATATTACTTATTCGAATTCAATTCATCGACATAACCATATACGAGAAAAATAAAAAATTCATTTCGTTCAAATAAATCACATGATATTAGAAATAATAACTACCATTTTTCTGAATATTTCCTTAAATTTCAAAAAATATAAAATTTTCAAAATTTATCTAAGTGTCGAAAATTTTGGAAAATTTCGACAGAGTCTTGTTTGTACGAAAGGCCTTTTGAACAATTATAATTTGTAAAATAAATATATATTGACCAAAACATGGTCGGAAACAATTTATATATCAAAAACTTTCCACATGGTTGGAAATGAATTAGTGGATTTGTTTTTAATTGAAAGAACAAAACCTTTCCCATTCTTTTAATCAAAACTTCCTTAATCAATTTCCTTAATTTTCACTCTCTTCCCATTCCTCTCTCTATCCATATTGTATGACTGAAATTACCTATGGTCAAATGATACAAAATTTCCATAAATCTTTTCATGCAATTACCTTTTATTTAAACTTGTTTAAAAATACACAAATACCTTATATCGATGCATGCAAATTAACTTTTATATATGTATTCAAATAATTCCAAATAACTCCAAACATCAAATAAATTAAATAATAATTAATATTTCTCGAATATTAATTAATTTAATTAACTTAGAATATTTTTTAAATTAACTAAATCATGTTGTTTTTTGAAGACTTCACAAATATGATTATTTTACTCAAAGTTGTAAATTCAACCATTAATAAATGTTGAACAATTCAAATATTAATGTTCACAAATCACCTTAGCTACTGATGTGGCATTTTGACTGAATTTATCGCTTACACATCTTTACTGGTAAAATCCATTTTAACTTATTTAAGCGTTACCCGGTAGTGACAATGATTTAGACCAATTCTCTTCGTCAAAACTATATCACATTAGGACTTATGGATTTGGTAATGATCAAAATTCCAATATCAACCACATTCAATATTGTAATGAAAATACAAATTCTTTGGTTTAATAATAATAATAATTATTAACCGTACTGCTTTGGCCAAAGACTTTGACTTTTAGTTGACTTAAGTTGACCTCGTATACTAATCCCATATAACCAAGGAGACGAATTTTCTCTTGAATTGTGTTTCACTTCCAATGCTTCCACTCGACCCAATTGTAGTCATTCGATGGATGCCTTGCCATGTTCTAACTATAATCAAAGCGGAGTTTCCACATTGAAGCTTGACGATATTCTTAAGTTGAAGGAATTATGTAAAATTATCGTATCAATATATTTATATTAACCAATAGAAAACTATCGGTACACAACCATTGGGTGCCCCCAACATCCATGGGTAATACAATGCCCAATGTTTGGAAAGCGTTACATACTCTAGTCTCAAAAGATGTACCAATATCTAGTCTCGATACATTTTGATTAGGAATTTTTAAAACAGCATGTTCATTTTATTATGGTAAATCACTCATGATTACAACACATTGTAACTACTGTCACAAAACATATCATTTATAGATCATATATATTAAATATTCTTTTAATAAATAATTAATATAACATATTATATCAAATATATAATAGAAAGGAAACACCTTTTAATTTGAACAAGATTGATTATCGAGTTAGATATATGTAATAAATTACATAATTGCCCCTAGGGCATACCCCTAACTTTATTAGAATTTACTATCTAGGATGAAAAAATCAAAGAGGAACGGGTTGAACTTAGTGATGGAGTATCCAATGATTATGATTTCGGAGCCAGAGTAGTTCTGGTCACTTTGAACGGTCGAAGGATTTTTTATGCATTTAAGCTTGGTTTTCATGTTATGAATAACATAGTGGAGCATGAGGCACTGATAGCGAGACTCAAGATATTGAAGGAGTTAGGGTGCGGACACTACATATCTATAGTGACTTCCAATTGGTGGTTTGTCAAGATAGGAAGGAATTCCAGGCTAAGGGCACATGGCTTTCCCTTTAACTATTGAAAGTGTTGGAACTATTAGATGATAATATCAAGCACCAAGTGATAATCCACATCCCTAGAGATGGGAATACGAATGCAGACCCATTAGCCAAACTAGCAAGCTCTAGCGATGCATAGTTGTTAGGGATTGTTTTAGTAGAGTAGTTGAAATCTCCAAGCATAGATGAAATGAACATTGACTACACCTTAGAGATTGAGGAGAAAAAATTCAAGGATGACTCTATACAAGGGATCTCTCCCAAAGAATCAGAATACAAGTGAAAGCTCTTGCGCAAGGTACCATGCTACATTACGTAAGATAGAATCTTATTCCAAAGAGGATTCTCCACCCCCTATTAATACGTGTTGACAAGGATGACGCCAAGAAGATCCAAGCAGGTGTTCGCAAAGGAAGCTATGGTGATCATATTGAGGAAGAATTTAAAAAGAAAGTTCTTCGCTATGGATAATTCTAGCCAGTTTTCAATCAAGATGTATTAGAATACTCAAAGAATTGTGACAAGTGCTAGAGATTTTTAAGATATGGAGAGTCCATTAAAAGAGTTTATGTAGATGGTTAGCCATGGCATTTGCAATTTGGAAATGATATTATTGGAGTGCTACCAATGTCTCATGGAGAAGCGAAATAAGCAATTATGACAGTGGACTACTTTACAAAATGGGTCGAGGCAGAGCTCTACACCACGATCACATCATAGAAAGTGATCAATTTCATAGCGAAGAAAATTTTGTTCAGGTTTAGAGTACCACTAGAAATCATAACAGATAATGGAAGTCGATTCAGAACTGTGGAATTATATGAATTTTAAGCTCAATATCGAATTAAAAGGAGGTTTTTGGTGGAATCACATTCATAAGCGAATGGACATGTGGAGACGGTAAACAAGATCATCAAATTTATCATAAAAAAGCCACTGAAACATGCTGCAGGCAATTGGGTGGACGAGCTACCACTGGGATTATGAGCTTATCGAACAACCCAAAAGTCTACAATCGAACATAATCCATTCGCATTGGCTTATGGTATTAAAGCAATGATTCCAGTTCAAGGTGAAGTCCCTTCTTACGTCTGGATACATAATGACCCCAAGGTAGGCGAGGAGCCGTTACTATCATCCCTCGAGTTGTTGGAGGAAAAAAGAGAAAATGCAATTTTAAGGGTAGTTGCTCATCGATATAGAGTAGTAAGACAGTTCAACGCCAAGATCCAAAACATACTTTTGAGATAGACAACCTCATTATGAAATGGGTCTTTTCAAGGGTGGGGGAACTTGGTCTAAACTAGGAATTGCCCTTTGTGATATGACAGAAGCTTGGAGACAACACTATCAACCTAACAATAGTTAATGGGGATACAACTCCTCATGTGTGGAATGGTGAGCATTTGCGCTACTATTTCCCTTGATTTCATTCATTTATACTATGAATTTTATTTCATTTGGATAGGATGTAATAAAGCGACTTTTGCTATTGGAAATTTAAATAAAGCTAACATTTTGAATCAATAGACCATATTGATTTAGTCTGACTTCTTGCTACATGATCGGTAGCACTAAAAAAACATTCAGTGATTTAAAAGTCAAATGTCAAGGTACCAGGAAATAGGCACCAATAGACTCCTTTTAACAATATGACCAGTTCACTAAAGTATGATTGAACTGAGGGCAGATAAGATAATTTGCCTCCGAACATCTTATCATTAAACGACACTTAGTGATATATGAGATTGGAAATAGATTCCCAGAGATAGGCATCGTGAACACAGACACTCGGAGACAAGCGTCAAGGTATAATTAGTTTCTCCCAAGTGCAAATACTGAAGTTATATTGGTGCTTGTATAAACATAAGAAGAAAACCATATAATTTCAGTTAGGACATCTAAATATAAATTTTTTATAGTTGAATAGGATATGTTTGACTGATAATAATAAATTAGAGTAAAAGAAATAGCACTGTGTAATTATGGAAGTTTATTTGTATGTATAGAGCTATAGTAAATAAATGTGTTGCAAGATCACAAACATAGGTAGGTATGACATATAACTAATTCATTACAGGCAGCTATATATTATTACATGCAGGAACAATACAAATGTCCAGAGTATAAGGGAGGCGATGAATGTGAATAGATGGGATTTGGAAAAAATCTTTTATTAAATCTTTTATATAAAACTTACAAGGGTGGGACCCATATAATAATGCCCTATGTAGAAAGCATGGAAATGAAAAGGACAAAAGACAAAAATAGCAAAGTTTTTAAGAGTCATCAAAGCTTTCACTTCTTTTCACCCTTGCCACCTATGCAGCAACCCTGTATTGAGAAGCAAAAAATTTAATTTTTGGTAAATACAATTTTTTGAAAAGAAATAATTTAAATGATAAAATAATTTAAATTTTGGGAAATAATTTTGGAAATATGAGAATGACAGACTTTTGAAGTTTGAGAAATTTTGGAAGTGATATTTTGAGAATTTAAACTATTTTGTGTAATAAGAAAATATTAGTAAGGAAGAAAATACTAATTTTATTTGATAAAATAAAGATTTGAGAAAGGGTATAAAATTTCAATGTTATTTTTAAATTGAGGAATAAGATTGCATGGGTAGTAAAATATTTTAAGAAAATGAAATATTGATAAAATATAGTTTCTAATTTATGGTTTAAAATAGATAATTTTATATCATGTAAAGATTTCCAAAATGGATTAATAAATGAAGTAAATAATTTATAATAGTGATTACTGCAATCTAAAGTGGTAAGGTATTTTATATTGTCAAATGTTAATTTTGGTTTGATTTATTCAATGATTTTGGCAATTAATTTCAAACTAAGTATTTTGATTTGAAAATGCAATTAAATAGAAATGAATGAAAACACGGTTTTTTTATAAAATTATAATACAATGTATTGTGTAAAGTATAATTTTGAAGTTTATTCAAATGAAAATGAAAATTTTGAAGTGGGCATTAATATTTTATTTAAATGTGAAGGGAAAATTAAGTAAACTAATGAAAATGGGTCCACGGGTTATCCAGTTCAGCCCAAACCCATTTAGAAAGAGATAAATTCTCTTTACCACACCTGAACAAAAATTATCTATGATCATAATTAACCATTCAAAAAAATGACCCTTTTGGAAAATACATAAAAGAAGTTTTTTATAATAATCGACCGAATTGCATTGATTGAAATGCATGTATTTCTATATTGTGAAAATTTTGAATAAACATATTAGTAATACAAGGTGGTATATGATGGTCGGTAATATTTTTCTTATTTTTTTATTGACTCCTATTATAAAATCTTGCTTGTTTATGAGTGTATTTTACAAACATTTAGTAAACAAGTGACTATTACTAAGTGGTATGGGACACCTCATCGACTATTTATTTGTTTACTTTATGAATGTGAACATCACTCCTTACAATGGTATACGAATAGCTTCTAGAGGTACGGCTTGATGTGCACTCATCATGACTTGAAGTGTGATTTTCGTTGTGTGTCTTATACATAATATGTGTTCTTAGCCTGTATTCCATATTTGTTGTCTGATTTTTGCTATGTGTTATGTCCAGATTAGGCTAGAATGCATCGTGGTGGCAAATTGTAGGGTTGCGCTCAGGATTATGACATCTTTTATTCTTGATGTGTGCTTAATTACTTGTTGTGTGCTCGTATTATTTTGTACTAACATGTCCAGATGTCACAAAGCAAGCAAACTAATACCATAGGGCAGTAGGGTTGTAACTAGATATAGCGTTGTCTTGCCATTGATGGATAGAGTTACAATGACTGGTGGTAAATAAAAGTTGTAGAAGTGTGTTGTGTGCTAATCGACTTCTGGAGCAATTTTTGTGTATGTGAGGCTTCGGTTTGGATTTTAAATAGACTCATAACATTATATTACCATTACCTCATTTAGAGGATTATTATATAGTGTATGCCATTTAACCCGATAGACTTGTTGCGTACTCGTTTACCAATATGACTGGTGTGCTCATCTCGTACTCGGACTTGCTATATGCTCGTCCACTATATGTTTGATTTTTGTAATTATTTGTTTTATATGGCAAGTCATGACCTCTATAGTGTCTAGACTTTGATGTGTGCTTGTCTACATCACACTTTTGCTTGTGTATGCTTATTGTTATGTCACCTTACCATGTTATGCTTAGTTGATGCTTAATTTATATGTATGCATTTTGTGGTTGATTATCATTATGCATGATATAATAATTAATGTGATTCTATATTGAGTGTTACTCATCTTGTCATTGATACGTTATATTGTCATGATACCATGTATTTCCAATTGTATATTGACATTTGAATTTTGACATAGTCTGATCTATTTATTATTTATATAATACTCAGGTCAGTCCAAGACTTTTTAAATACAAGGACGTATTATCCACATCTGGATGTTGAGCTTTTGAGGAGATGTAGTGTTGAGCCGAAAAATGGCACAATACCTAAAAACGAATTAAGAGTAAGAGATCTTGTAAAAATAGTAAATAAAATAGAGACTTTTAAAGTGGTTCGGCAAATCTAAGGCTTACGTCCACTTTATTGTTATTGATTATGGGCTTCAGTCACAAGTACAAAGATTTGGCCTGTCTAACAGCCTAGAACCGCCAAGAGTAACTTTTTAGTGATTAGGGTTGAGTAGAGATAGAAGATGAAAAAAGCAAGTGCTAAAAAGTCCATTTCCAAATGTCACGGGTATTGTATTTATAGTGAAATCGTCCAACAGAGTCACCGGATCTCAATATACCAGGTCCGACTTCAAATTTGAAAATGTCGGAGAGGAAGATGGAGTCCCTAGAGCCTAAAATTCATTTTGGTACTGACCACTTCCCAGAACTGGTCGGTACCGATCTGAATTTATTGGGGAAGGCTGCTCTATCTTCCTTCCCTTGGTCATCTATCTTTGATCCATCGTGCTCCGAGCATTTTTCCTTGGAAATCATGTTGTTTTCGAGAGGTCCTAATATTTATAGTACTTGTCTTCTTTCCTCTAGAACTCACTTGGAGTTGTTCATTTACTCCTTCAGAAATGCACCACAAGATGATCAATCAAGCCAATTATCCATGTGCCATAGCTCCAAAGTCCTATAGGAGACACAAAAAGTGGTCGATATCGAGCACTTTTCTTTGCTCCATATTTCCTCCAACTTCTCCAAGTTTCTTCTGTTATCCTTCCTAGCATATTCTTAAGTCTTTGAATCATCTCGTCTTCATTCTGTTGTGAAGATTCATTTAAAAGCCGCTTGGTTAAAAAGCCGAATGACACGTAGTATATAGACTTGTGTTATATTTGGAATATATATGGTTTATTTTGTAGCCTCCATGTACTTATTTGTTGACATTTTGGGATGTATGAACTTCTTAACTAGTATTTGTTGTATACTTTTTTATAGTTGGTCAGAGACATCATTTTGTTGACCTATATTTGGAAACCATATTTCTATTGCTTTATACCAACATCATGTACATTTATACGATGTATTATATGTTGTAAAGTTTCATATCGATGTTAGCCTAAGGGAATATTCATATATGCTCAGCCAATATCGCCTCGTTCTTTGTAGTATCAGATAGAATTACTATGTAATACTCTTTGATAGTATGAGTATAAAGGTACGGTGCTAAAACTCTTCTTAGGTTTAGTGGTTGATCCCTTCTGGTGCTTAGACTTTGAAGGCGTACTTCCCTCTAAAAGAGTAGTGTCTTCTTCAATGGTTGAAGGATCCTCACTAGTTGATATGACATGTTTCTATTTCGATGATTGAATAATGCCTGAGGCGAGTGTAGTTGTTAGTGGCATCAAAGGAAATTTGGGCATGAGGATGGAAATGGACCAAGGCGGTACATAACTCATCTCTGAGTTGGGAAATCCCAAAGAGACGATACAATCTTTGTAGGATAAAGGACCTTTAATGAGCACTGGAGAGTCGATGGTATCAACATCCTAGGATAATTTGACACCCGAACCCGTCGGAAATTGGAATGTAATCTTGGAGAAATTCCATGAATCTCTCCAAGGAACAATCAAAGTCGATCCATATTTACCATGCACGACACGAAATTTCGCTACTTTTATTTGTTAATATTTAATAAATTTTAAATATTCAAATAATAAATTTTATAAATAAAATAAAACTCTTTTAAATAATAAATAGTGACGGTGAATAGTTTTCAAAATCTATACAAAAATATGTACTTCGAAGAAAAATCGAAAATATGATCGAAATTCGTTTTTGAATTTTCGATTTTACGTCAGCTAAAAAGTTGCTGGAAATGTTGTGCAAACTATTGTATAATTATACACACACATTTATAGATAACATAAGTTTGGATTATGTTATATTTTGTTTATATGTACATTTAAGTATATATAATACGGATGATATGATATTTTGTGAAAAATATAAATAAATGAAAAAGTAAATGTCATGTTATATGAAACATAAGTACACATGAGTCATCAATGCATCTTGGTAAGGAGAGGGGCATGTTTGGGTGTGTGGAACTAAGGAGTAACAAGGTTGGTGAGGTGGCATGCATGTAGTGGAGGGCAACGTACACAAGGCTATTTTGGTAATTTGGCAATTCCAATTTGGATAAAACAAAATTCCTAATTCTTTCTCACTCTTATTTTCTTTTTTATCTTCATTTCCAAAAACACTTCTCATTTTTTTCCAAGCTCCAAAATATTTCATGGGTTCCTAGTTCCAAAAGTTTAAATTTTCTTAGTCTTTCCATTTTTAATTTCTAAAAAAAATCCTTGGTCAAGCACCTTCCTTCTATTTCTACACTCTTCCTTTCCAAAGTAAGACCACATCCACCCTCAGGCACCCTAAGCTGAGTACTCCCCTTACATGGCCGAACCAACTTTGCCACTTAAGGCTTCAAAAACTTCATTTTTCTAAGGAAAAGCACGGGGTCTAATTCCAATTCAAGTCGTAATATAAAGTGGGTTGATTTTTTTAGCTTTTGGTGAATAAAGCTCACACCTTTAACTATGTTATAAAACTTTAACTATTGCTTATATTTGTTGCAAAAATATGATAATAGTTTGGATAAATTTGATGTTGGTTTTTTTGTGTGTGTATGTGTGCGCGCGCGCACTTGGATGTGATGTTGTATAAACTTGAAAATAGATGTTAAAGTTAAGTAAGTTAGAAAGTTATGAATTTTGCTTGGGTATGTTGACTATAGATTGTGTTTATGTTTTTTATCTTGATTTTGATGTGCTAATTAAGGAAATGTTAGCATTTGATTTGAGCTTTAGTGGGGCATCGAAATCCCTTGTCTAAACTTGTTTACACTTAGGTGTTTTTATAAAATGTTTATAAAGTTTCCAAGTTTATTTTGTTTAGTTTTCAAAAACTTTATTCAAGTTATAAAGTCGATTAAAGTATAAAAGATAATGGTTTTAAAGCTATTTGATATATTAAACAAGTTTTGGAAATTACGGTCATAAATCGATAGTTGCTATGGATGCAGTTCGTAAAAACGAACTCTTTTTGCAAATTAAAATTTGTTTTCATCTTAGGATAAAGTGTTTTAAAAAATATATTATAATTAATAAAAAGTCATTTTTATTTATTTAATGATTAATTAATTAATTAATTAAGTTAATTAGTACTTAATCATTAGTTAATAAATGAAATATGTACTTAACAATGAGTTAAGTAAGTTAATTATAATTAGTTAATTAATAAAAGGTTAATTATTATTTAATTTATTTATTTAAGGGTTAGTTATTATATAATTAATAATTAAAGGTTAATTGTCATTTAATCAATAATTAAAGGTTAATTATTATTTAAGAAAGGGTACTAATAATTATTATATAATTACTAATTAAAGTTAAGATTTAACTAAAAACTTAATTAAGGTTTAATAATTATTAAATGAAGGTTAATTATTAATTAAGGAGTAAAGTATAATTTAATTATAAATTGAGGTTTAAGAATTATTTGATTATTAATTGAAATTAATTAATATTTAATTACTTATTTAAAAGGATAATTATCGTTTAATTATATTTAATTATTTACTTAAGGTTAAATTATTGTTAAATTAATAATAAAGATTTAATTATTATTAAATATATAATTTAAATGTTATTTAGTTATTGAATAAAAATTTGATTTTAAATCGCTTTATTTTAAAAGATCGGTTTTATTTATAAAGCAACTCTCTCTTTTGAAGGATGTTTAAATCTAAGGGATTTCTTTATCGATTATCCTTAAGTAACTCCAAATGAGTATGAAACCCAATGACATCTATTTAGTAGAATAAATCACTATTCTACTATAATTAACCAAATAGATTATGTTTGACATCTATTAAGCAAAACAAAATCTCAGTTCTGCTATTTTGGTAGGTTGGACATTTACCTATATGATGGTTGATTGTTGCTTGTTGATTCCTTTTACATATCTGCTTGTTATGTAAATACCCATGTTATAACTTGGAAAGTTAAACTTAATTAAATGGGAACCATTGTGGTCACTAAACCTCTTTCTGATTTTGAGAAATCAAACATTTTTTTTGTGATAATGGTTTTAAAGTTAATTATTATATTATTTAAAGGGTTTTAGGTAAAGTTATTACTTACTCATAATGTTCAAAGTTTATTAACTATTGTAAGTATGATATTTAAAGGATAATTAAGCAATTATTTTTATTAAAGGTGTTTTAAAGTAATTTAATACTTTTTAAATAATTATTTAAAGTCATTATTTTGTTAATGCAGTTCAAAGATAAATTTAATAAAGGATGTTTTGAATAACATACTGTTTATTTAATGATATTTTAAATAATTGCTTTGTTTATCAAAGGAACTTTATCGATTAAGATTTATTAAAGGAGTTTCGTTTTAAATAAGGAAATTATGAAATTAGTTGTAAATTGAAAATAAAATTTTAAATTTTGAAAGATGTTTTATAAATGGTTTTGGATATTTATAAAAAAGTTTTATAAATAAACTTGGAGATTTATAAAGAAGTTTTATAAATGGATTTGAAATTTTAGTAAAGGAATTTTTCATAAATGAAAGAGATTTATTAAAGAAATTTATAAAAGAAACAAAGATCAGATTTTCCTAAGTTGACCTTCTAAATTTTGGTGGTGTGGACATTTGTTCCATGCTTGACATTGAGGGAATAGTGATTAGGTTTATCCTTATCTGCGCTTCTTTTTAAATAACTTTTGTTTTGATCTTTTTAATGTGATTTTGAAGTAAGAAATCTTTCACAATGTTTTGTGAATATACCTATGGTAGTAAGATAAGCATATGAATATTATGGTAAATATTTTGGAAAGAGATAAAATAAATGAAAGAATTATTTTGAGGCTTAGTGGTTGCTATGGAAATAATTAAATCTCTAGATTTTTGTTTGATTTTTTATTTCATAGTTAAAGAATCGACTATCAAATCTTAGCCAGTTTTAAGTCAGGAAGTAAAAAGTTTTGCATTATCATACGGCTTGAGTTTCTTTAGGAGAACTCATTTGAGTGAAATGTCTCTAGCTTTAAGGGATATATTAGAGATCCCTTTGGGATAGTCTATGTAACGACCAAAATTTTCGACCCTCGAAAATTGACACTAATACATCCTAGGTATTCACGTGCCGCACCAAGTGGCAGAAAGCCCTATTGTCAGGGGAAAATGAAAATAAGGATAGAACAGAATCTCACATGAATGGAATAACATATATTATTTCAATATATGATATTTACGGTGGAAAATTTTGAATACAATATCAGAGTCTAACCAAGATTTAGCTTGGACAGTTATAAACTCTATGTCCTTACAAATGTTGAAAAATAAAAACAAAATGCAATAGATGCAGCCGATAATAGAATACGTCCATATGTAGATGAAGATTTCTAGCTCTCCTCTTGAAACTTCAAGTGTCTTCAACTATACCTGAAACTACTCTGATCTGACCTGAGTATTAACAATACCTGGATCAGGCTTGATAAACCAGCGTGAGAAACTCGAACCATAAACACATGACAGAGTCATAGATGGGTACTAAACAAAACCTTTGAAAAGAATAACATCTAGTAAGGCCACGCCGCTGATAAATACGGACGGGTTTTTACCTTACGTTAACCAAAATACTTTATATGGAAAATCACCTTGATATTATTACTAGTGACATCAGTTTGAAAACACTTTCAAATAAATATATATAAGGAAAGTATCAATTCGGACTAGGTCAATGGAATAAACCGGACGGAATATATAATACCAAAAGGGATAACTGAAATGTTTGCAAAGCATTATAGCTATTTTGGGACTATAATCAAACCGTAAAGCTCATATTTGGAATTGGATTTCCAACATGAAAGGGAACTAGTGGCCTTTTCGTTCAATCCACGCATAACAGTCATAGTTCCCGTGGTGACCTTATCACTTGTCTCAAGCTAGCCTCTTTAACTGCACTTGCTATACTACTATGGTACAATGTATTTGCTCAGTTGCTTTACACGGTCTCCGTCAGCCTCTAATACCTGTCCATTTCATCCTCTTAAGGCAATAGACGCCTTGCGGCAACAGATGCCTTTCATTTCTTATAACTAATAGCCCGAAATATGTCCTGCAGACCACATAGTATCCTGTATCATTGGTGGGATGTGAGGCTCGTGAAGCTACGCTTTTTTCCATAAAGCCATACCTTGTTTTTCACAAAGTCGTGCTTTATTTTTCCACAAAGCACATTCCACTTAGAATGCCACATTGCCATTCCTTAATCACACAATTGATTTCTACAAATGTATAACTCCTGAGCTCGTACGTCTCAGGAAATGGTGTTAAGCTAAGAGGAGTTGCCTCCTCTACCACCAAGAAGATAATACTTTGATAGAGATCAATTAATATGGTCAGAAATGCACTATGAGACACTCGTCTGTACAAGTTCATTCTGGGACTGAATGAAACCGAAGGCAATCCTACTACCACATATTTTTTTTAGGAACCACCCCTTAGATCAGTAGCAAGTAGTCCTTGCATTACAGAGATTTCAAAACATGATAGGACCACTGCTATAATAAATATCTCTATATTGGGAGCGACCCAGAGAATGTCAAGAAGCAGTCCTTTTGCTATAAAGATCTTCAGACTTCAATACAACGAAGATTTCAGAGTGCAGACACCACTTCCATATAAATATAATATGGGGTAAACCCCTCGGACTCGTGACAGCAATCCCTACATTCTGAAGATCTCCGGTCTTCATTAGTCATCATCTTCAACACATCTTCACTTCCGAACAAATACATTGGTTCGAAGTGGTTTTCGAATAGGAATCACCCACATCCGACCCCGGTTTCTCCGAAACAAACTCGATAAAAAGGCATTTAGGTATATAGGTGATTATCATACAACATTCAATTGATTATCCTTTTTATTTGATTCAAATTTTCTTAGAGATATATTCATTAAATCATTTTTTAACTTTTTCAGAGTATATGGAATCATTAGGCCTTATTTATCAAATGCTTTAGTTAATTAATTAAACCCATTTTAAATCTTGAAATAATTCCAAATCGTTTCACTTTTTTACTTAGAAAAACATATCCAAACCATTTATTTAAATCTCATATTGAAAAAAAATTATTAGGTAAAAATAATCATGGAAATTATACTAATTCTACTCAATATCAATTTCTGTATTCAACCTTTACTATCCGTCGAATAATGGTGAAATCATCTTTTAAATTCACACGGATAGTACGGATTCCCCTCGTAGAATTTAATACCAAGTATATGCAGATTATTTCTATGCAATCCATTGTTTGAATTTGGAAAATTATATCTTTTATACTTTAGGAAATTTTGATCCGAGTAAATCAAATTTACTATCCCCTCCCTTGGGCCAGTCCGAGTAACTAAGGAGGGCTGACAACTAGTTTCCAAAATCCAAGCCTAGAAACTACCTCTCTATCACCCATAAGGTGGTGAAGTTATTTGATCCACTCTAAATCTTTTAACATACTTAATTTACTTTTAATTATTTTATAGCATTCGGGCTTTTCCTTCGATCTGTTCCATTCCTCGGTCGGATTCTCTATAACACAAAATATACAAATGTACTAGTCGTTTTCAGATACTCATTTTTAAACCTCTTCATCATTTTTAAATTTACTTAATTATTTATTTGAAAAGGTTCACAAGAGATTCAAAGAAGAATAATTAAGTTAAAACCATTGTTTGCAAAAGTTATTAAAAAGTGCTGCAAATAGTGTTCTAAAAGCTTGTTTAGTTAAAAAAGACTTTTCTATCATTTCGGGAATCCATATTTATAACTCAAATCTCTTTTAAATCATTTAAAAATATTTACAAAATTTATTCCATAGTTTTTAACACTTAAAAATTTTCATTTTAAATTAATTTCAAATTCGGGTTTTAAAGTGCAAAACCGCAATTTTTCTAAATACTTGTTTTACCCACATTTCAAAGTCTACTTAATGAATTCTTGATTTTCTTTCGATAAAATAGTTCAGAAAGTTCTTATCTCAAAAAATTTTGACCTATATTCTATTCTCTACACTTGTTTGAATTCTACGGCGCGAAATCACGAACTACCATTACGTGACGCGCCTAGTTTTGACTCATTTACTATTTTCTATTTAAATTTTGTTGAAACAAGTTTAATTGTTTATAAAACACTTAGAAATCATTTTAAACTTATTTTTGAACAATATTCTCATTTTCAAACTTATATTCCATTTATTTCATATTGTAAACAAATTGTTAGATATTCAAAACCTTATATTGTTCTTTTTTCATGGGGACCGTTCCTCATTCTTCTGTTCATCACTTACCTTCTACTATTCTTTCTGACTTACCCATTCCTTCCTTGTCTCATCACCTTTCCGTCCCTCTGACAGCCGCTTCACCCATTCTTTCACCTCCTTCTCCTGACCCACTTCCTCAACCTGTCGCTGAGCTTTCCTCTCTTCCTCCTCCTCACTTTGTTCCTTCTGATCTCCCTTGCTCCTCTGCTCCTATCAACCCTACTTCCTCTCTTAACTCTTTGCCTTGAACATCACTTTTCAAATCCAAGCCTCGTAATGCAGGCACTTATGTACCTTAGGAAATTCCTCTTCAGTTCTCTAGTGATGTTCTCATGCCAACAAGTGAAATTATAAAGGCTGGTACTGATGTTTGGAAGGTCTGCCTTGTGGGGTTTTTTCTAGCAAGCCACTACCGTACGCTACTCTTGTGTATCATCTGAAGAAAGTATGGAAGCTAAATGGTGATGTTAATGTTAAGCCTGATGGGTTTCTCTTTCTCTTTAGTTTTACTTCTACCGATGACAAACATAGGATTTCTGAGGCCGATCCTATCATAACGAGAACAAAATGTTCATCTTGAAGTCGTGGGATGTTACAGTAGGTAATGGTTGTGGAACAATTCGCTCTGTTCCTGTTTGGATTAAATTATATAATATTCCACTTTATGCCTGGTCGCATTATGGTATTAATTGGTTGGCATCAAGGGTTAGGAAGTTTTTGTGCATGGATCAGTCAATAGAGAGGTTAGAGAGGATAACATATGTTAAATGTCTTGTAGAAGTTAAACCTGACAAAAAACTTATGGATAATTTTCTAGTAAAATTGATGGATGGTAGTGATCAGCTGGTTACAGTAGATTATCTATGGAAGCCAGAAGTGTGTGTTTTTTATAGTGAGTTTGGTCATTCTGATCATAATTGCTTGCTTGCACCAAAAGATAATGAGGTTGCTAATCATGATGAAAAAGAATCTCCATGTGTTTATCAGTCAGGAAAAGATAAACAAGTGGCGTTGAGCAAGACTAGAAACCAGAAGCAGGTTTGGAAAAAAGTCACTTATAACAAAAAGAAAAATAAAGGAATCAGTTTAAATGAAGTTAGTGAAAACCAAAGGGAGGTAATTGACACTGTATCTGTTCAGTGTGCTAATGGAAATGATGAGGTGGGTACCAAGGACAAACCTAATAAAATTAATCAATATCCTATTTCCCAACATGACTCGGTTAATAGTATGGTGAATAGTTTTCAAGCGCTTGCAAATGTCCAAAATGAGGTTCTTAGGGTAGCAGATCTGGTGGATAAGGAAAAAGCAAAAGGAATTGAAATAGACATTGAGGAGGGAGAGTTTCTCGAAGAAGGCATAGTATTTTCCTCAGTTTGCCCCAAAGTTACTGGTAGTAAGTATGGAAGTAAAACCACGACCTCTTTGACAATAGCCACACTTATTACTTTTAATGCCAGAACTGATAATGATGGCTCTCTTGATGAAAATGCAGTTCCAAGCCAAATAAACCCAGATAATGTCAATGCTACAGGTGGTAAAGTACATGACATGACAAATGCGCACAACGATTCTACTATGCACGTACACACCTCCTCTGCATGTAACAATCAAGAATCTTCTCCATATTAACCTAAAAATGAACAAAATCAAATGGTAGCAATAAATGACATAAATATGCATGGTTCTCATGCTTCAGAAACATAAATCACCAGCTCTTATGCTAATCTCATTTTCAAACTTGCCTTCTCCATGCAAAATGACTCTACAGCTTCTACCTCATATCCTATTCTTCAAACATCCTCTACTCCTAATTCAAATCCCCCAATCTCTCACATCCACTCATCTTCACTTCCTCCTTCAACTTTAACTCAGTTTCCATATGTTAATAATACTATTATTCCAGGATGGATTGACAAAGGAAAACATGTGTGTGAAGACTCAACCCTTGGTAAAAAATGATAGTAATAAAAAACGAACATCAAAGAAAAATCCAAAATTCAAATCTGGTCCTGCTGATCCACAATCTCCTGCAACTAGGAGCAAAAAAACACAAATGACCAATCTCTCTAGCTTTGTGATGATACAAATTATAGGAGTTTGGAACATAATAGGTGCTCATTGCCACTTGAAACCGGATCAAGTAAAAAATCTCATTCTCTCTCATAATATGAAAATAATAGCTATTCTTGAAACAAAACTCAACCTCACTCTTTCTATTAGGGCTGCAAATTACATTAACCCTAATTGGAAACTACTTCATAATCTTTATGATGCTAATTTTGGTAGGATGTTCATCCTCTATGATCCTACCACTTTCTCCATATCCTCTATCCTTTCTTCTAGGCAATTCATTCACACTAAAGTCTTCTGTCAACAAACTCTAACTTTATTCTACATTACTTTTATTTATGCAGAAAACTCCTTTGCTTCAAGACAAATTCTCTTTGACTTCTTACCTTATCTTAAACAAGAATCTCACCCATGGTTGGTCATGGGTGATTTTAATAGCTATCTTTAGCTTGATGGTAAGTATGGTGGTCAGCCCTTATTCCCCAAGCACATCCTTCCTTTAAACATTGCCATCACTGATTCAGATCTCCTCCAAAATTCAAACTTCTGGTGCAAGATTTTCCTGGAATAATAGAAGCGGGAGTGGAGTTAGAACATTCACCACTATTGATCATGCCTTCTACAACTTAAAATCTCTCTCCTTTTGGCCTAACCTTTCTGTCAATCTTCCTCATCCAATCCTCTCTGACCACTCCCCATTGATTCTTTCATCCGTTCCCTCCATGAAAAAAGAAAAAGGAAGTTTCAAATTTTTTAATGATTGGACTCACTCCTCTGAATTCAAACCAATTGTAGGTAATGCATGGTCATCACATTATTATGGTAACCCTATTTTTATACTTTGTAGGAAGCTCAAGCTTGTTAAAAATATTTTGAGAACTTGAGCAGTTGAAGTGCATGGGGATGGTACAAAACAGTCAACACTATTGAAGATCAGGTATAAACAAGCTCAAGAATTTATGATGAATAACCCACATGACCCCATAGCTGCTGAAGAGGAAGGAAAGCTCGGCACATTATTTAACAAAGCTCTTGATATTGAAAGTGGAATGAAACAACAGAAGTTGCACTGTAAGTGGTTACACTATGGTGATCATAACATTGAGTTTTTTCATTCTTCAATCAAAATTAAGCAAGCTAAAGAAAATATACATATGATACGTACACTTGATGGTTCCCTAGCCTCCTCTCCCGAGCAAATTAATGCAGCTTTTCTTAATAATTTTGAGGATTTATTTGGTAACTCCTCTGACTTTATCAGGACCTAGATATGTTTGACGAAATTCCTCTTCCAACTATTACCAGTGTGCAGTCTTCAATGCTTATTGAAAAGGTTACTGATGAAGAAATTAAACATACTCTTTTTGCCATGAACAGAAAATCAAGTGGTGGTCCCAATGGTTTTAATGTTCTTTGCTTCATCGCATGCTGGGACATAGTACAATTTGATTTCTACAATGCAGTGCATAAATTTTTAATAAATGCTCTCTTCTAACTGAGTTATTTCTACAAACATTGTCTTAATCCCAAAATCACCTGATTCTAGTACTGTATCTTCGTTCAGACCTATATCATGTTGTAATGTGGTGTACAAATGTATTTCCAAACTCATTGCCTCAAGATTAATGCGAGTCCTCCCTCAAATAATATCTCAGAATCAAGTTTCTTTCCTACCTAACAAAAGTATATTTGACAACATTCTTCTTGCCCAAGAGCTTCTATGTGGGTATGGGAGATCAAATGTAAATCCATCAACAATGTTAAAGATTGATCTCACAAAAGCATATGACTCGATACACTGGTCCTCTATAGTATGTATTATGGCTTTAATGAAATTTCCTAATCCTTTTGTAGGATGGGTATATGAACATATATAAACTCCTAGCTACTCTGTTGTTCTGAATGAACGGCCTGTTGGGTATTTCAAGAGTAGGCAAGGGATTAGGCAGGGTGATCCCATCTTATCTTATTTATTTCTTCTAGTGATGGAGGTCGTCACCAGATACATGAATATCAAGTACTATACTAGTCAGATAAGATACCACCCTAAGTGTAAGCTTACAAATGTTACCACTCTTATGTTCGCTGATGACATAATGATTTTCACTAAGCCACATCTTTCTTCAATTTAGTGTGTTATTAGTTCATTAAGCAAAATCTACAAAATGACTAGTTTGCTGCTTAATTTTTCCAAATCCAGTATTAATTTTGTTGGTATTTCAACACAACTTTCCCCTTCTCTGCTGCAAATTTCTAGGGCTCAGCTTATGGACTCAAATATGACATATCTAGGCCTACCTCTTTTAACTTCAAGATTAAAACTCTCTGATTGTCTACCTTTGTACACCAAAATTGTTTCATTATTAGACAGGTGGGAAAATAGATTTTTAACTCAGGCAGGAAGGCTAGTTCTTATCAAATCAGTCTACTTTTCTATGGTAGTTTATTGGTCCAAAGCTTTTCTTTTGCCTGCTAAACTTTTGAAACTGATTAGAGGTGCCATGTTAAGATTTTTTTGGACTAGAAACAATACATAATAGGAAACCTCTGCCTTGATCATTCAGTCTTATTGAGAAAGATAGAAATTCCAGAGGACTAGGAGTTATAAAAATCATGAAATGGAATGTTGCTGCTTTCAGTACACATTTTAATTCAATAATTGCCAGGAAGAACAGTGGCTGGGTTGATTGGGTTTGGGCCTATAGAATAGGGAGGAAAAGCTAGTGGAGTGTGCAAGTGCCGCAAACTTGTAGTTGGACTTGGAGAAAGTTGCTTGGCTTGCGTAACACCTTACTTCCCATGATAGTACAAAAGATGGCTACCACATCTGAAGATAATTTTTGGTTTGATCCTTGGGTAGCCTCTGGTGTGATATTGCACAACCTATTCGGTTATCAATAAGTAATTCAGTCTGGAGTTGCCAGTTCTGCTATGGCTGTTGATTTTATTTGTCAAGGCAACTTATAGTTACCATAATCCTCCAACCAATTTATTAGGTCTGTTTGGAATGAATTACAAAGTAATAATTACCCTGCAGTTGAGGTTGATGTTGTACAATGGAGAGCCAAACCCCATTCTGTCTCTCATGTGTACAAACAGCTGATTCTTTCTGGAAGTATGCATGCATTTAAGTGGAACAAAATCATTTGGACTTCTAATTCTGTGCCCAAAGAAAATTTAATGCTTTGGAAGGTTGTTCAAAATGCCTTGTTAACTAAAAGTAAGATGATGGATATGGGTCTTCATCTTGGTGTTTCTTCCTTTTTCTATTGTAACTATCCAAAGACCACCCACCATTTGTTTTTTGAATGCAACTTTAATCCGACTCTATTTAGACAAATGATGCAGCTTGCTGGTAGTGCTTTACTGTCAACACTAAGCCCTATTGATATGGACATGATATACAAAGCTACAAGGTGGAGAACCGTGGAAGATAGACTTCTTTCTATTTGCCTCAAGAACTATTTGATCATTGTGTGGTCTGAACGAAATATGATCTGTTTTGAAAAAAAGAGGAGGGATGGGGATGTATTATGGAAGGCTCTAAAGCATGAAATTTATGAAGCATTGAAGAGAATGCCAGTTTATACTGCTGCTTCGAGTTATTCTTGGAGGTAGCATATGGTCTGCTTTGGGTTTTGTCTATGTTATTTTTCCTTTTCCTACTTTGTATTCTAAGTGTGCCTGTTTTTTTAAAGTTTTTTTCCTTGTGTGTAATCGTAGCTTGTATTCATTACAAGCTATATTATTTTATTGTTTTTTGCAATAAAATCAGGTAGGGGACCTATTAACCCCACTAGCCTTTGCTAAAAAATATATTCATTTTAAACCTTTTTAGACGTTTAAAACCAATAAGAGGCTAAACAACTCCATACACATATTATTAATGGATTAAATTTCCATTTAATTAACTATAGTTAATTACTAACCATTTCTTTTATCATTTATTAAACCAAGTTATCAACCATATCAAAACCATATAACCAATCATAATATCAACCAAGTTATCATCCAATATCAAACATTTAATCACCTAATATATCTAAACTTTCAAATCATTATACTTGAAATAATTTAGAGATTAATAGGTAAAAATGTAAGCTCTCACTTATGGCTATACTCCACCAATCTTGTTCGTAGACTTCTCTTCTCACTTCGGCGACACTTCTCCCTTGTTTTCTTGTTTCGAAGCCTTTCGAACTCCTTCCTTCTTCCTATAGGGCTCGACCTAGACTAGGGTAGGCTCAGCCATGCTCTTTAGGTGTGTTGCTATCAGCTTTGATGGGTAATGGGGGAGGCCATGAGCTTACGAGGGGTAGGGGAGGTGATTGGATAATCATTGGAGGTGGTTTGATTTTGTATATATGTGTGGATAATTTTATTTTCTTTTGGCTATTAATTTTGCCATTATTTTCTTAAAGAAAAAGAGGCCATTAAATCACTCAAGAGGAAGGAGATGGAATGTGTGAAAAATGAGAGGGCGTATGCATGTATTTATAGGGTTTTCAAGCCTTAGTTTCCAAGTAATGTCAAATGACAAAAATGCCCCTCATGCTTTGCTCGGTAGTACCCTCCCCATCCCATCACCATCATCTCCTTCATTTCCTTGTCTTCTCCTTAGCTCTTAAGGAAGGTATCTAGTACATGGATGTTGACATTGCCTTGGTTTTGAAGGAAAAGATGCATTTACGGTAATGTGATGTATGCTTTTCCATTTCCTTATACTTAAATAACTCCTTTTATATTATTCTTTTATGATTTGACTAAAGGTATACACGGTTTTAAAATGTGTATTAAAATCATGTTAACAATGTTGTAACGATTCGAAACAACTTCTGTTCGACGAATGGTCGAAAATCCGAAAAACAATTGTCGGTCACATTTTCAGTTTTAAATCAAACTATTTATTTATGTAAACAAAACTAGAAAATAAGTTTTTTATCATATCTAAAAAAATTAAAACAATCTTATTTTAGTTATAACATCAAATTTAATAATATTAAAATCCAATTGTAAAAATACAACGTCGATTGGTCAAAGTGCGACGAAGTTTGTCTATCTTTATAGAACAAGCATATATACTTATAAAACTTTTATCAATCGATTATTATCATTTTATAAAAATTTAAAAAATAATTTTTTATCAATTAAAACAAAAATTGAATGCATATCCAATTTTATCGAAAATTAGCCTTTGTCAATTTTACAATGAAACTCCAAAATCTCTTATTTTTTAAACCAGTTCTAAAAATAAGTTCGCTATTCTTATTTATCACATAAACCATGATTATTTAAGTTTGAAAATTATATATTTGAATATTTAAAGTTAATTAGATATTCCATTTAAAAGTGATAATATTATTGGTCGTTACAGTCTGCTTACTTCTAAAAGAACCGAAAATGAGTCTATAGGAAGATATCAGTTGTTATATTTTGTAGAGACCGGGATTTGATATGTTATCCAAAAACCACTTTGAACAAACATGGGCATTTGAATGGTAGACATCTTGATGATGTTTCAAAGATGAAGTTCTTTAAAGTGCAAGGGCTACTTGCTACTAATCCCGAGGGTAATTCCAAAATGGATGTAGTAGAGGTGGTGCATTCGGTTTTGTTCAAATCCAAAACAAACTTGTATGGATGAATGCTGGCATTGCATTTTTGCCTAGAGGGTAGTGTTAGCATTCTAAGAGGGAATTGCTAATAGGTAAAAGCATAGCCTCAAGCCTCATACCTCAAAAATGGCTAAAACAAAGTAGATGCAGCAAGGCTATATGGATCGCTTCTGTAAGGGTGTGTCATCACCTTTCAGATTATCATATTATGGATTTGGTCATGCATGAGAGCTTTCTATAAAGGTTGGGAATAACCGGGGTGATGACATATTTAGTACTACTCGGTAAGGGGTAGGCCGATTCTGTATTGGTAGAGGTCGAAAGGTTTTCGTCCTCAGGTACATTTTATCTAGAGGTGTACCATTTTCGAAAGGTAGTCCATTACCTTTGCATTTGCTAGAATCCATTCTCCAATAAGCGCCTTCGGTTTTCGATTGTATACCTATTATTGTTGTGATATACACACATTATAGCTACTTGATTATTAGTACTTTAAACCCATAGATATTATTATAATATCACTGGATTTTATAATATAAAGTGTTTAGTTATTGTAAGGTAAAAACTCATCCGTGTTTATGTGCGGTGTGGTCTTACGAGATAACTTTTATTTTGAAAGGGTTTTTCAAATATAGAAATCAATATGATTTGATTGAACATTCCCACGTTGGTTTACCAGACTGATCCACACATTATTTTCTTATAATGCTCGAGTTAGTCCTAGTATACTTTTCAGATTTAGCTGGATACTTTGGTGCTTTTAGGTATGAGATGGATGCCTTCAAGACGAAGTCACGTATCTTTTACTTTTCTGCTACTTTCTTTTCTATTTTTGTTAATCAACATTTGTAAGGACAGGCTACTATAACTGTCAAGGTGGATAATAGGATAGTGTACTCTGAGATTGTGTATAAATAAAGACGATTTATTTTTGTATAGATTTTGTGTATATTTTATGTTACTCGTCATGATGTGAGATTATGTTCTGTCTTCCTCTTTCTTCACCCTAAATGACATGTCTTTTAGACACTTAAATAATCGGCACACGATTACTGAAGATGTATTAACTGTCGTCTTTAAGTGTAAGAAAAACATATCATTGTAGTTAGTATTAGAGCTTAGGTTGAGTGAACACTGAGGCCTTGGTGGTGTAAACTCATTATAGATAGGGTTAGTAATGCCCTAGAATGAGTAACTCATTAGAGACGGGATTAGTAATATCCTAGAATGAGTTTGTGTGTGTATATAGAGTGCGTATTTGTTAGCGTATAAAAATATTTTATATTGTGTTAATTGGTTTGTTGAGTTTGAATTTTGGGTTCTGGTCGAGACGTGGGATGCCACGATGTCGATTGGGATTTCAAAACACTTGAACAAGACAAACCAACACAATATTTATTTTAAAAGTGGTAATTGGAATAATTTTACCTAGGAATATATTTTACATATGGAGGAATAGTTTTCAAAATTAATATAGTTTGCTTTGATGTGTTTGTTATTAGGAGTTGATAATATTTAATCATTATCTATAGGGTTTGATTAGTCATGCTCGTCCAGTCTTGGGCATTTGCTATGGTTTATAGATTTATCTGCAATCTTTCTTTTTAAACCATGGGTTAGGTAGGTAGAAATTTGGGGAAACATTGAAATGAACACCTTATGAATTAAGTTTCACAGTTTGACTATAAGGCGTCCGATAATATGTTGGGTAAAAATTGAATTTTAATATAAGATGTTTATTAAAAAGAAATATTTTAGATGTTCTTATAAAGAGTTGATTTTATAAATTAGAGTTATAAAATATATTTTAATTAAAAGGAGTTTTGGAGAATTTAAAATCCCGGTGTCTTTGAGAAGGATTTCAAATGTTTTTTGAAAAAAGGTAATAATAGTATTATTAGAAAATATTTTAAAGTATAAATATTTTTAAAGTGAATTTGAGAATAAGATTTTTCTTTAGACAGTTCAGGAAATGAGTCTCGATCTATTTTCTGATGATCTGAATAACCTTCTAAGTGACAATCGAATGTTTGCTTAGGCGAGTGTGATAGTGCACTCAGTAAATTATTCACTTTATAATTGAATGATCGAAATAAGTTCGAGTCCGAATGAATCCAAAGTAAGTGGATGATAAATATTTTGTTAAAAACTATTTAGTTGGAAATATATATAGTATTGTTTCAAAAAGGGATTCAAAAAGAAGAAGTATTTTATAGTTAACTAGTTCGAATGACTCGAAAGTGACTGAAAATGGGCAGGAGATGTGTGCAGATGGTAAACACTTCTCTTAAGTATTACCCTTCTTGGTAAAGGGATACATGATACTGTTTGGTGGTAGCTAGTTCCTTGATATCATTTTTAAGCTACTCCGGCTATATGTATATTTTCTATGGGTTAAAAATAAAGTATCATTTCAAAAAGTTTTTGAATAAAACCCTGGTATTTGGCACAAAAGTTTAAAACTAATTAGGTATTTTGATTAAAGAGTGGGTTAATAAATGAAATTTTTACTTGGGTAAATTTTAGCAGGGAGGTTTAATAAACTTTATTTTATTAAACGGCGTTTTTTGATTTTAAACATATAGGATGTGAAAAATTATTTGATGTTATTAGACCAACTACCAAAACGAATTTACCTTAGAGGTGTGTAAGAAAAAGTAGAATCAAGGTGGGAGTTTGGATACCAGTATCTTACTCTTCTTAGCTGCTTATCAGACCGAGTGGGTAAAGAGGTTGAATTGGTCGACTCGGTTTTGAAACCAAATTATTTTGGATCTATATCTGAATAGTTAATAATGAATAGAATTAAAGTAAGATGTTTTGTATATACTCTTAAGATGTAAGAGTATTATACAAGTTAATAAATTAAAATGATTTTGTGAAAATGTTTCATAAATAAGTTGTACCATTTAAATGATAGATAAGAACCTTTAGATGAGTACGTAAGCTGTATGTAGATCATTTCTCTTTCTCACATAGTTCTTGATCCAAGATTCGAGGACATGACTTGAGGTGTCCCACACCATTCCGAGTAAGGATTTATCACTTGATGTTTGATGGCGAACACTTGGTCAGAGTTCTTAATGTGGAACTAAAAAGTTTACTATCATAGTATATAGCTATGTAAGGAGAATAGAGGTTTCTAGTTAAGAAGCCTAATTAGAGTCCACACTAGGAAGTCGGGCAAGAAATACCAGTTTGGAAGTAATGCTATGTATTCGAGTGAGTGATCGAATCAGATTATACATAGGAATGATCAATATACATTATATGGATTGATGAATAGTGTTAAGTATTTCTGGGATAGGGTTGTGGTAAATTTCGAAGTCGAAATTCTTTTAAGGGGGGAGAGTGTAACGACTTGGAATCTCACTACTTTGATTTGTGAATATTTAATAAATTTTAAATATTCAAATTATAGATTTTATATTTAGAAAAAACTCTTCTAAATAATAAATAGTAACGGTGAAATAGTTTTCAAAATCTATTTACAAAAATATTTAGTTCGAAGAAAAATTGAAAATATGACCTGAATTTATTTTACGAATTTTCGACTTTTCATCGGCTAAAAGTTGTCGGAAACATTATGTAAACTATTGTTAATTATATACACACATTTATAAATAACATAAGTTTGGTTTAGTATATATTTTGGTTTATATATACACTTAAGGATATATAATATGAATGATGTGACATTTTATGAAAATATAAATAAATGAAAAAGTAAATGTCATGTTATATGAAACATAGTTACACACAAGTCATTAATGCATCTTGATAAGGAAAGGGGCATGTTTGGGCGTATGGAACTAATGGGAGACAAGGTTGGTGAGGTGGCATGCATATAGTGGAGGGCAAAGTACATAAGGCTATTTTGGTAATTTGGCAATTCCAATTTGTATAAAACAAAATTCCTAATTCCTTCTCACTCTTATTTTCATTTTTATCTTCATTTCCAAAAATAATTCTCATTTTTCCAAGCTCTAAAATATTTCATGGCTTCCTCATTCCAAAATTTTAAATTTTCTTAGTCTTTCCACTTTTAAATTTCTAAAAAAAATCCTTGTTTAAACACCTTCCTTCTATTTCTACATTCTCCCTTTCCAAAATAAGACCACATCCACCCTCAAGCAAACTAGGCCGAGCTCTCCCTTTACATGGCCAAACCACCTTTGCCAATTAAGGCCTCAAAAACTTCATTTTTCTAAGGAAAAGCATAGGGTCTAGGTCCAATTCAAGTCGTAATGTAAAGTTGGTTGATTTGGTAGCTTTTTGGTGAATAAAGATCACACCTTTAACTAAGTTATAAAACTTTAACTATTGCTTATATTTGTTGCAAAAATAAGATACTTGTTTGGGTAAATTTGATGTTGGTTTGTATGTATGTGGATGTGTGTATTTGTGTGTGCCCACGTGCGCGCTTGGATATGATGTTGTATAAACTTGAAAATAGTAGTTAAACTTAGTTAGAAAGTTATGAATTTTTCTTGTGTATGTTGACTATGGCTTCTGTAGATGTTTGTGATCTTTATTTTGGTGTTCTAAACTAAGAAAAGGTTAGCACTTGATTTGTGCTTTAGTGCGGCATCAAAATTCCTTGTTTATACTTGTTTACATTTAGGTGTTTTTATGAAAAGTTTATAAAGTTTTCAACTTTACTTTGTTTGGTTCTCAAAAATTTTATTCGAGTTATAAGTGGGTTAAAGTATAAAAGATAACGATTTTTAAAGCTATTTGATATATTAAACAAGTTTAGGAAATTACGGGTTGTATAACGATAGTCGTTATGGATGTAGTTCGTAACAAACTCCTTTTGCAAATTAAAATTTGTTTTCATCTTAGGATATTTTTGGAAAGTGTTTTCAAAAACATATGATAAGTAATAAAAAGTAATTTTTATTTATTTATTTAATGATTTTTTAATTAATTAATTAAGTAAGCTAATTTGTACTTAATCATTAGTTAATAAATGAAATTTGTATTTAATTATAAATCAAGTAAGTTAATTATAATTAGTTAAATAATAAAAGGTTAATTATTATTTAATTTATTTATTTAAGGAATAATTATTACATGATTAATAATTAAAGTAAATTATTATTTAAGAAAGGGTATTAATAACTATTAATTAATTACTAATTAAAGTTAAGATTTAATTAAAACTTAATTAAGGTTTAATTATTATTAAATTAAGGTTTAATTTATTATTTAATTATTAATTAAGGATTAAATTATAATTTAATTATAAACTGAGGTTTTAGTATTATTTGATTATTAACTGAGATTAATTAATATTTAATTACTTATTTAAAAGGATAATTATTATTTAATTAATTAATAATTTATTTAAGGTTAAATTATTGTATAATTAATAATTAAAGGTTTAATTATTATTAAATAAAGAATTTAAATGTTATTTATCGAATAAAACTTTGATTTTAGAGTGCTTTATTTCTAAAGAACGGTTTTGTTTTAAAGCAACTCTCTCTTTTAATTAAGGATGTTTAAATCCAAGGGATTTCTTTATCAATTATCCTTAAGTAACCCCAAATGAGTATGAAATGCAATGATATTTGTTTAGCAGAATAAATCACTGTTCTACTATATTTCACTTTACAAATTATGTTTGACATGTATTTAGCAGAATAAAATCTCAGTTCTACTATTTTGGTAAGTTGGACATTTACCTATATGATGGTTGCTTGTTGATTTTTTAACATATCTTCTTTTTATGTAAATACCCATGTTATAACTTGGACAGCTAAACTTAATTAAATGCGAACCATAATGGTTACTAAACCCCTTTTTGATTTTGAGAAATCAATCATTTTAAATATATTTTGTGATAATGGTTTCAAAGTTAATAATTATATTATTTAAAGGGTATTAAGTAAAGTTATTATTTACTCATAATGTTCAAAGTTTATTACCCTTTTCAAATATGATATTTAAAGGATAATTAAGCAATTATTTTATTATAGGTGTTTTGAATTAATTTAATACTTTTTAAATAATTGTTTAAAGTCATTATTTTGTTAATGCAGTTTAAAGATAAATTTAGTAAAGGATGTTTTGAATAATAGCTTGTTTATTTAAAGGTGTTTTAAATAATTGCTTTGTTCATTAAAGGAACTTTATCGATTAAGATTTATTAAAGGAGTTTCATTTTAAATAAGGAAATTTATGAAATTTGTTTATAAATTGAAAAGAGATTTTCAAATTTGGAAAGAAGTTTTATAAATGGTTTTGGATATTTATAAAAGAGTTTTACGAATAAACTTGGAGATTTATAAAGAAGTTTTATAAGTGGATTTGGAATCTTAGTAAAGGAGATTTTCATAAATGAAAAAGATTTATTAAAAGGATTTATTGAAAAAATTTATAAAAGAAATTGAGATCAGATTTCTTCAAATTGACCTTCATAATATTGGTTGTGTGGAAGTTTGTTACATGATTAACACCAAGGGAATAGTGTATGGGTTTATCCTTGTCTCTATTTCTTTTTAAATAACTTTTGTTTTCATCCTTTAATATGATTTTGAAGTAAGAAATCTTTCACAATGCTTTGTGAACATACTTACGCCAGTAAGATAAGTATATGAATATTATGATAAATATTTTGAAAAGAGATTTAAATAAATGAAAGATTTACTTTGAGGTTTAGCGGTTGCTATGGAAATAATTAAATCTCTAGAGTGTCGCTTGATTTTGTATTTGATTGTTAAATAACTGACTATCATATCTTAGCCAGTTTCAACTTACGAAGAAAATAAAAATTTCACGTGTTCATACGGCTTGAGTTCCCTCGTGAGAACCCATCCGAGTGAAACGTCTTTCTCTTTAGGGGATATATTAGAGATCCCTTTGGTATTCTGGTATAATCTGCTTACTTCTAAAATAACCGAAAATGAGACAATAAAAATTATCAGTTGTCGGTTCGGAGAGGCCGAGATCTGATATGTTATCCGAAAACCACTTCGATCCAACATGAGCGTTCAAATGGTAAACATCTTGATGATGTTTCGAAGACGAAGTTTTTTGAAGTGTAAGAGCTACTTGCTACTAATATTGAGAGTGATTCCAAAATGGATATACTAGAGATAGTGCCTTTGGTTTCGTTCAAACCCACAACGAACTTGTATGGATGAATGATGACATTGCATTTCTATCTGAAGGGCAGTGTTAGCATTCCAAGTGGAAATTGCTAAAGATAAAAGGGTAGCCTCAAGCCTCATACCTAGGAAATGGCTTAAACATGGCAGAAGCAGCAGGGCTATGTGGGTCGCTCCCATAAGATGTGTCATCACCCTTCTATATTATCATATTATGGATTTGGTTGTGCATGAGAGCTCTCTATAAAGGTTGGGAACAATCTGGATGATGAAATATTCGGTACTATCCAGTAAGGGAGTAGGCCGTTTCTGTTTTGGCAGAGGTCGAAAGGATTTCGTCCTTAGGTACATTTTATCTAGAGTTGTACCATTTTCGAAAGGTAGTCCCTTACCTTGCCATTTGTTGGAATTCATTCTCTAATAAGCACCTTCAGTTTTCGATTGTATATCTGCTATTGTCATGATGTACACACATCACAGCTACTTGATTATTAGTATTTTAAACCCATAGACGTTATTATAATATCACTGGTTTTTATAATATAAAATGGTTCGGTTATTGTAAGCTAAAACTCATCCATATTTATATGCGGCGTGGTCTTATGAGATACCTTTTATTTTGAAAGGGTTTTTCAAATGTAAAAATTAATATGATTTGATTGAGCTTTCCTACGCTGGTTTACCAGACTTATCCAAACATTATTTTCTTATAATACTCCGGTCAGCCCGAGTGTATTTTCTAGATTTAGCTAGATACTTTGGAGCTTTCAGGAGACGAGCTGGATGCCTCCAAGACATTGTCACGTATCTTTTACTTTTTCGTTGCTTTTTGTTTGTTTGTGTTAATTAGCATTTGTAAGGACAGGCTGTTATAACTGTCCAGGTTGATAATAAGATAGTGAAATCTGACGTTGTGTATAAATAAAGATGATTTCATTTTGTAAAGATTTTGTGTATATTATATATTGCTCGTCATGATGTGAGATTCTGTTCTGTCTTCTTCTTTCTTCACACAAATGACCTGTCTTTTGGACACTTAAATGATCGACACACGAATACCGAGAATGTATTAAGTGTCATATTTAGGTGTAAGAAAGGCAGATCGTTACATACCATTATTGAAAAGTGATCTCTTTCCATTAATGCCCTTAACCAACCCCAAGGAATTCTTTCCACTTTTCATGGACTTATATTTGAGCCAAGGAGCGTTGGTCAATGATGGGAAATGAGATGGGGTGGTGATTATCTATGGTGGTAGTGGAAGGGTGGTGACTGTAGCACAAAGATGATGGCAGTCATAAACATTATTCGATGACAACCATACCTCGATTTGTTGAAGGTTAGGTCGACGGTTAGGAATGAAACTTGATGGGTCAGCTCTGCCAGCTTTTGATGGATCAATGGTAAGAAATCTAGTTGAGACATAAAGGCAGCATTGGAATTAGGCTGGGGTCGGGGACAATGGTGAAGGTTGTGTTTTCTCTCAAGGGTCGAAGTCAAAAAAACAACGAAAGCTGGATGAGAAGATAGGAAAAAATTTCTAAGTCTCAAAAGTATTTATACTATTTGGGCCACAATGGATCGGTACTTATCCAAATTAATTGGTATTGATCCATCAAACGACGATCTTTAGAAAAATGTGGAAAAGGAAGGTAGAACCCTACCTACCCATGCGTTAGAATGGCTTTTAGAAATTTCTTAATGATGATAGAGTCTTCGGATGATAAGCTTCAATATTTATATCTATCGAGAAGACATTGCTCGATTGCTATTGAGAATGATGTGCCGATATTCTCATAGAAGATGCAACGTTCTGCGGAAACAATTCAACGGATACAATTGCCTAAGCATATCTAGTTTTGATCGCTTATTTCGATTCATAGCATGCTTTGTATTACAGAAGCATGTTTTGGAGTGGAGGGCAAATGGTACCCATCATTTGACTCAAGCAACGTTCCAATGAAATGATGAAGGGATGGATCCTGAACTTGAAGAAGATCAAGCTACGAGGAGTTAGAGAAAAATTCATGGAGTTTAGATCCACTCCGTTAATTGGTACCGATCCACCCTATGAGGAGTTAGAGAAAAATGCATGGGCCTGGACCGATCCATCAGAAGGTAGAAATTGTTGGATTTTGCCTTTTATTATGGATTCACATGCTATTTTGAAGAAGAAAACAAGTTTTCTAGATGGAAGATGGATTGGTGCTGTGACGACCGCCCATGACCCCTGCACCGAATCTAGAGAAAGTGCGCTGTAAAGTGTGCTAGGCGACCATGGACGATTGTCAAGGTAAATTAAAACAACAGAATCTATCGTATTACTCACAGCGCAAGGACAAAATACAATAGAACATATGTATAGTGAAGCTTTACAGAACAAAATGTCATCATATAAAACTCCATAATAGTTGAATACAAGCATCCAAATAGCCAATACATCAAGCCTCACTACATAACACTCAGAGAATACAAAACAGCGGAACATCCAGTACATATAATAAGAAGATAATATGCAACCCTCCAGCTCGTCTTCGATATCAGCATCGCGAGAAGAGAACAGCACATGTCACCTGCTACCTAGTCTGCCCGTCCCAAAAATGGACGAACAGCCCAAGGCAATAAGAATTAAAACATAAAGCCTTGAGTCAGACAACAGTCTTAGTGAGCAGTAAATTAACTAACAACATACCAAAAGAGCATAAAGGAAAAAGGAATAGGAATACAACCCTCCCACTCCAGCCTCTTTCTACAGTGATAGCCCCCAGACACACACTAGGCAGAAGCAAACATAGCAGAGCATACAATTTAAAGTAAAACTACTATCACTCGAGTCAAGGGCGATATTTTCCAAGTACCAAGGCCTAAATCAGATAAGCACCCAGAAAATACCGCTCTTGAGTCCGAATGACGATACAACCAAACATCCATGACTCTGGCTATCACTGTTATCATTGCTTCGATATCACCGTTAATTGAATGACCGGCACATTCTTTCAGCCGTCCGTCAAGGGCTAATGGAAACCCCGGTTCTAGACAGAACTCTGCACGTCGTCGCAGCCCGTGCCAAGGATTTTCGCAACTACCCAGGGTACTCGACCATCAATTCATTGTCGTTGGGATTTTCGCAACTGCCCAAACGTACCCTTGCTTTGAGTCTGCTAGAACCTTCAACAACGATGCTATCCAAGCCTCCTAGTCATCCTCCTCGACGACTATTTCCATACTAGCTCAAGCGCCTCTCAAGCATCCATTATCCTTAACTCGAATCATATCACCGAGTTACCGACGTGCTTGGAATGATCCCGTCTGGATTAGACCAAGTCTTCATCACATGATTGCCTCGCTTCATCACATCCTCGCAAAGCCTCATCTCAACATCACATCATCAAATTTATGCATAAGAGCTTCATCATCCCGCTACATATGCAACGAGCAGCTTTCCCAATTCAAGAGCCTTTCCCTTAGCTTTTGAATCATCTTCGGTCTAAATCAAACCATCAATCATCTAATTCAGAACAATCAATCAAACCAAACATTAATCCAAGCAATCAGGCATTCAAATATGATCTAAGTAGACAATTATAACAATAATGACATTTTCGTAATTAAAGAGTTGAAAGTCCAACAAGCATGAAAACATGAATTATATCTCTACAAACTTGATGAATGAACTTGCATAGGTTAACATATGATAAAATGGATGTAACATCATCATGAACAATGGATCTATATGGATCTACACTTAAGATGAAGAAAATGCATGGAAATCACTATTTTAACACCAAATCGAGCCAACAATCCGATATACTCCTTTGGATCCGTGTGAGAGATAATCACCACTCACCAAATCACCTAAACAACCTCAAATCAACACGCTTCAGATCTGGACAGCGAAGGATCAAGCTTGATCTATCACGAATCCGCTTCAAACGAAGAAATCTCACTTCAAAGGATGAAGATCTTCAACTTTAGCTCTTGGATCTTCAATCTTGATCTTCGATTTGGATGAAAGGAAGCACTAGATTAGAGTGGAGAAAAGAAGTGAAGAAGTGTAGAAGTCGAGCTCTGAAAATGGCAGCACTTCGTCGCTTCAAAATCCGGATCCCCAAAAAGTGAGAAAAACCCATCCTATTTATAGCAGAAATTCCTTAAGTCAAAATTTGGTTATCTCCTTAAGTCGTTTCCGACTTACGACCTAAGCCCCCTACGACTTAACAAAACCCAGCGACCTAACAAGAACATCTACGACCTAACAACTCAAGCGCTTTAACGACTTAAAGGCTTCGACTTAACTCTACCAGCCTACGACTTAAGAATGCGCGTGACCTACGACTTAGCACTTAGCAGAACCGCATCCATACGACCTATAGGCCCACGCGACTTAACAGCTCACAACTAAACACGGCTTACGACTTAAGAATCATGCGACCTAACACTTAAATTACCTTAGCGACCTAACAACTTACACTACAAAACAACTCACACGACCTAGCACTTAGGCAAAACCCAGCGACCTAACAACTCACGCGACCTAACACTTATGCGACCTATCTCCTTAGGTCGCTAACACGGTATAACTCCTTAGGTCGCAAACACGCCAACTCCTTAGGTCGCTAACATGCTAACTCCTTAGGTCGCTAACACGCTAACTCCTTAGGTCGCTAACACCTTAACTCGCCAGAAACTCTAAAGTCTCCTTCCTTTTAGGTCGTCTACGACCTAAACCCTTACCATCCATCACACGACCTAACTCCAAACCTTTAGGTCACCAACCCCAACATTCTTAGGTCGGTCACGACTTAGCTCTTAGGTCGTTCACGACCTAAGACTTAGACAAATTATGCCTAAAATCTAAACTGACTTGAAAATGCTTAAATTTCAGATTTTAACGAACTTTTCGATCCGTAAAATACGGGTCGTTACATTCTCTCCCCCTTAGGAATTTCGTCCCCGAAATTCCAAGCAACAAAGCAATCAAAGACTATTCTGTACGCCTACCATCCATAGCAATCAACAAACCATGCATCCAATTCTAGCTTAGCGTACAGAATTCTAAGACTTAGAACAAGTTACAATATCGCGAGATGAGACGACACCTTAGGGCCATACCTTGAAGAGTTCAGGATGAGCTGCCTTCATCCTCTCTTCCACCTCCCACGTACAGTCGTTATCATCATCACTCCATTGTATCTTGAGCAACTTAACTATCTTCCTCCTAAGCTGTTTCGTGTCGGTTTCAACAACACGAAGCGGCTTACGAGGTCTTCTATCGACTGGATCAACTTCGAAATCTTCATAGCTATTGATAGAAACCACTGTATTCGAGTCGTGCACATACTTCCGTAGATACGATACATGAAAAACATTGTGCACACTCGACATCTTCTCCGGTAATTCCAGTCTATAGGCGAGCTTTCCAATTCGCTCGATGATCGGGAATGGTCCAACAAATCTCGGAGTCAATTTTCCTTTCCTCCCGAATCGGATAACATTCTTCAGTGGAGAAATCTTCACAAAAACCATATCTCCTACGTCGAATTCCAAATCCTTTCGACGCTTATCGGCATAACTTTTCTGACGGTCTTGGGCTGCCTTCATTCGTTGCCGAATGATCTCTATACAATCTGAAGTCTGCCGAATCATCTCTGGCCCAAGTATCAGCTTTTCTCCAGTTTCCAACCAACATGTCGGAGAGTTACACGGTCTTCCATACAATGCCTCATACGGTGCCATACCAATGCTTGACTGGTAACTGTTGTTGTATGAAAACTCTACCAAATGAAGGTGATCTTCCCATGATCCTCCGAAATCCAAAACACAAGCTCTAAGAAGATCTTCCAAAACTCGGTTGACTCTCTCGGTCTGACCATCTGTTTGAGGGTGATAGGCTGTACTCAAACACAACTTGGTTCCCAAAACTTCCTGGAAGCTCTTCCAAAATCCACTAGTGAACAATGGATCCCGATCGCTCACTATACTCCTCGGAATACCATGGAATCGGACTATCCACTTAACATACAACTCAGCCAACTTTGATGCAGTCCTAGTCGATCGAACAGGAATGAATCTTGCACTCTTGGTCAAACGATCAACGATAACCCAAATCCCTTCATTTCCCGTTCTGGTTCTAGGCAATCCATCAATAAAATCCATCGATACCTGCTCCCACTTCCATGTAGGAACTTCTAATGGCTGTAGTAATCCACTTGGCTTCTTCTGTTCAGCTTTAACCAACTGGCAGTTCATACACTTGGAAATAAAATTTCCAACATCCTTCTTCATGCCTTCCCAGTAGTAGGTTCTCTTCATATCCCGATACATCTTATTTCCACCTGGATGAATTGTCAGCTTCGAGTGATGACTTTCCTTCAGAACTTCACTCCTCAATTCATCTATATCGGGAACAACTAGTCGTCCTTGCTTCCGAAGCCAACCCTCTCGATCGACCTCGAATCCTTTATCCTTTTCTGGATCCAATCCAGATTCCAGATCACGGATAATCCTGACAAGCTTATCGTCTCGCTTTTGGCTCTCGCCAATCCTTTCCACAAGAGAAGGTCTTATCGATAAGTTTGCCAATATCTCAGGTTCCAATTCGCATCTAGGCCTGAAGTCAAATCCAGCTAAATACTCGAGACTCTTCCATTCTGAAAACATGGCTCCCAATCCTGCATGTTTTCGACTTAACGCATCTGCCACTGCGTTACCTTTTCCCGGAGTATAAGCTATACCAAAATCATATGATGCCAAAAACTCTAGCCAACGTTGCTGCTGAAGATTCAAATCCTTTTGGGAGAAAAGATACTTCAGCGACTTATGATCCGCAAACAGCTCGAATCGAACTCCCAACAGATAATGTCTCCACATCTTCAGAGCAAATACAATCACCGCTAACTCCAAATCATGAGTCGGGTAATTCCTTTCATGTGGCTTCAGTTGTCGACTTGTATACGCAACAACTTTATCCCTCTGCATCAGCACTGCTCCAAGTCCAGTACCACATGCGTCGGTGTAAACCACCATCTCATCATTCCCACTTGGAATAGTCAAAACAGGAGCACTTGTCAATCTTTCTTTCAGGATTCCGAAAGCTTGCTCACACTTAGCATCCCAACTGAACACTTGGTTCTTCTTCGTCAATCCTGTTAATGGTGCAGCTATCTTGGAGAAGTCTTTGATAAACCGTCGATAATATCCTGCTAATCCAAGAAAACTTCTCACATCAGATGCATTCTTAGGTCTAACCCAATCCTGGATTGCTGCCACCTTAGCGGGATCAACCGCTATTCCATTTCCAGAAATCACATGGCCTAAGAACCTCACTTCACTCTTCCAGAAGTGACACTTCGAAAACTTAGCCTTCAGCTGATGTTTCCGCAAGATTTCCAAAACAATACGCAAGTGCGTCTTGTGCTCTTCTTCCGTTCTGGAATAAATCAGAATATCATCAACGAACACAAGTACGAACTTGTTCAACTGATCTCTGAACACTCTATTCATAAGATCCACAAAATATGCTGGCGCGTTAGTCAACCCAAACGGCATTACCAGCCACTCAAAGAAACCGGATGGTGTTCGAAAAGCAGTCTTCGGCACACTATCCTTAGCTACTCTCAACTGGTGAAATCCCGTTGCCAAATCCATCTGAGAAAACACCTTAGCCTCGTGAAGCTGATCAAACAAGTCATCTATTCTCGGCAATGGATACTTGTTCTTCTTAGTCACCTTATTCAGCTCACGATAATCCACACACAATCTCAACGACCCATCTGCCTTGGTTGCGAACACAACTGGTGCACCCCATTCGGACACACTACGCCGAATGAATCCTTTCTGTAAAAGGTCATCAACTTGCACCCTCAGCTCTTGCTGTTCCCTAGGCGCCATCCGCCTAAGAGGCATCACAACAGGTCTGGCTCCTTCAACTAGATCTATATGAAACTCGATCTCTCTATGCGGCGGCAACCCTTTGACTTCGTCAAAGACATCCTCGAATCCATTAGCGATTGGCACTGATGACAGTCCATCCCGTGGAACAACCAGCGAATACATGAAGCTCATGAAGACGCCTTCTTCATGCTTACATCTTATCACAATCTTTCGCCCCTCCACATTCTCGACTGTCACTTCCAACCTCTCGCAATCAACCTTAGCCGCATACTTCCTAAGCCAGTCCATACCCAAAATAATTCTGAACCCCGCAAAGTTCAGAACAAAGCAATCACAAACAAAAGAGCAACCATGACTCGATACAACTAGACCACGGCATAACATACACAAACAAGACGAACCCCCAACTGGGTTAGTCACAACCAATGGCCTATCAACAATATCCGGCTTCAAATTTAACCGGCCTACGAGTTCATTACAAACAAACGAATGCGACGCTCCAGTATCAAACAAAACTCTAACTGGAACACCACACAGGAAAAGAGTACCTTGAACAACCACACTCTTTCCTTTCTCTTCAGCGGTAGGAGCTTTCGAAGACGACGGAACAGCTCCCAAAGCATAAGCTTGCACAATCTGCTTGTCCCTTCTCGGTTCTGGACAATTCTTCCTGAAGTGCCCCGGCTTGTCACAGTTGTGGCACTTCGCCGGCGCTTTCGGATTCTTGCAATCCCTGGAGAGATGGCCTTTCTGCTGATAGTTGTAGCAAGTCACCTCGCCTTTCGGCTTCTTCTGGCCATCCTTACCTTTCTGCTGCTGCTGCTGCTTCCTCTTCTTGTTTCCACCCTGCTGGGGTTTAGACTCTTCCCTGGTCACAGCAACAACATATCCTTCCTTAGGAAACAGACTCTCATGCCTAAGAGCTTTCTCCACAAGCTTCTCAAATGAATCGTCCAAATGATCCACCAATTGTCTCCCAAGATAACTGTCCAAGCCTGTCACAAACTTCTCATTCTTCTGGTATGCAGACTCAATATATGACCGGGCATACTTGGACAACGCTTCAAACTCAGAAACATACTCAAGAACTGGTCTCCCACCTTGCTTGAGCTCTACAAACTTCTTGAACAGAACAGACTTCTGAGCTGTAGAAATGAACTTAGCTTCAAATCTGACTTGGAATTGCTCCCAAGTAATCTCTTCCTCCGCAGTATTGATGGTAATAGAGTTCCACCAATCAGAGGCTCTCCCTTGAAGCTACCTTGATGCCAACTTCCTCTTAGTTGCATCATCAATTCCCAAATCACCAAAGATCCTTCTACAAGCATCTATCCATCTCTGGACTTCGATAGTTGATTCTGTTCCCAAGAAAACCTTCCCTCCAAGAGCAGTATAGTCCTTGCACAGCTTAGCAAAATCCACTGGTTTCAGAGTCTGAACCTGAACTCCAACATCAACTGCCGCCCCCGGAACTGGTATCCTTCTCATGATCGAAGTCATCATAGCTTCGAACATGGCTGCATAATCAGCAGTCTCTTCAGTAGCACGGCCTTCCCTAGCAGCTGGTCTCCCTCTTCGACTCATTCTCAATATCTATAAAAAGGAATGATTAGAACATCTAGAGAAACAACTGCATAAAGGACTCAAACTCTACTAAGCTACTATATTATATATAGTATTCATCCATCAAAATACAATTACGTCTCTCATACGTGGCTACGTCAGCGAGCATTGGGTAAAATCGATTAACCAATGCTCTGATACCAAATGTGACGACCGCCCATGACCCCTGCACCGAATCTAGAGAAGGTGCGCTGTAAAGTGTGCCAGGCGACCATGGACGATTGTCAAGGTAAATTAAAACAACAGAATCTATCGTATTACTCACAGCGCATGGACAAAATACAATAGAACATATGTATAGTGAAGCTTTACAGAACAAAATGTCATCATATAAAACTCCATAATAGTTGAATACAAGCATCCAAATAGCCAATACATCAAGCCTCACTACATAACACTCAGAGAATACAAAACAGCGGAACATCCAGTACATATAATAAGAAGATAATATGCAACCCTCCAGCTCGTCTTCGATATCAGCATCGCGAGAAGAGAACAGTACCTGTCACCTGCTACCTAGTCTGCCCGTCCCAAAAATGGATGAACAGCCCAAGGCAATAAGAATTAAAACATAAAGCCTTGAGTCAGACAACAGTCTTAATGAGCAGTAAATTAACTAACAACATACCAAAAGAGCATAAAGGAAAAAGGAATAGGAATACAACCCTCCCACTCCAGCCTCTTTCTACAGTGATAGCCCCCAGACACACACTAGGCAGAAGCAAACATAGCAGAGCATACAATTTAAAGTAAAACTACTATCACTCGAGTCAAGGGCGATATTTTCCAAGTACCAAGGCCTAAATCAGATAAGCACCCAGAAAATACCGCTCTTGAGTCCGAATGACGATACAACCAAACATCCATGACTCTGGCTATCACTGTTATCATTGCTTCGATATCACCGTTAATTGAATGACCGGCACATTCTTTCAGCCGTCCGTCAAGGGCTAATGGAAACCCCGGTTCTAGACAGAACTCCGCACGTCGTCGCAGCCCGTGCCAAGGATTTTCGCAACTACCCAGGGTACTCGACCATCAATTCATTGTCGTTGGGATTTTCGCAACTGCCCAAACGTACCCTTGCTTTGAGTCTACTAGAACCTTCAACAACGATGCTATCCAAGCCTCCTAGTCATCCTCCTCGACGACTATTTCCATACTAGCTCAAGCGCCTCTCAAGCATCCATTATCCTTAACTCGAATCATATCACCGAGTTACCGACGTGCTTGGAATGATCCCGTCTGGATTAGACCAAGTCTTCATCACATGATTGCCTCGCTTCATCACATCCTCGCAAAGCCTCATCTCAACATCACATCATCAAATTTATGCATAAGAGCTTCATCATCCCGCTACATATGCAACGAGCAGCTTTCCCAATTCAAGAGCCTTTCCCTTAGCTTTTGAATCATCTTCGGTCTAAATCAAACCATCAATCATCTAATTCAGAACAATCAATCAAACCAAACATTAATCCAAGCAATCAGGCATTCAAATATGATCTAAGTAGACAATTATAACAATAATGGCATTTTCGTAATTAAAGAGTTGAAAGTCCAACAAGCATGAAAACATGAATTATATCTCTACAAACTTGATGAATGAACTTGCATAGGTTAACATATGATAAAATGGATGTAACATCATCATGAACAATGGATCTATATGGATCTACACTTAAGATGAAGAAAATGCATGGAAATCACTATTTTAACACCAAATCGAGCCAACAATCCGATATACTCCTTTGGATCCGTGTGAGAGATAATCACCACTCACCAAATCACCTAAACAACCTCAAATCAACACGCTTCAGATCTGGACAGCGAAGGATCAAGCTTGATCTATCACGAATCCGCTTCAAACGAAGAAATCTCACTTCAAAGGATGAAGATCTTCAACTTTAGCTCTTGGATCTTCAATCTTGATCTTCGATTTGGATGAAAGGAAGCACTAGATTAGAGTGGAGAAAAGAAGTGAAGAAGTGTAGAAGTCGAGCTCTGAAAATGGCAGCACTTCGTCGCTTCAAAATCCGGATCCCCAAAAAGTGAGAAAAACCCATCCTATTTATAGCAGAAATTCCTTAAGTCGAAATTTGGTTATCTCCTTAAGTCGTTTCCGACTTACGACCTAAGCCCCCTACGACTTAACAAAACCCAGCGACCTAACAAGAACATCTGCGACCTAACTACTCAAGCGCTTTAACGACTTAAAGGCTTCGACTTAACTCTACCAGCCTACGACTTAAGAATGCGCGTGACCTACGACTTAGCACTTAGCAGAACCGCATCCATACGACCTATAGGCCCACGCGACTTAACAGCTCACAACTAAACACGGCTTACGACTTAAGAATCATGCGACCTAACACTTAAATTACCTTAGCGACCTAACAACTTACACTACAAAACAACTCACGCGACCTAGCACTTAGGCAAAACCCAGCGACCTAACAACTCACGCGACCTATCTCCTTAGGTCGCTAACACGGTATAACTCCTTAGGTCGCAAACACGCCAACGCCTTAGGTCGCTAACACGCTAACTCGCCAGAAACTCTAAAGTCTCCTTCCTTTTAGGTCGTCTACGACCTAAACCCTTACCATCCATCACACGACCTAACTCCAAACCTTTAGGTCACCAACCCCAACATTCTTAGGTCGGTCACGACTTAGCTCTTAGGTCGTTCACGACCTAAGACTTAGACAAATTATGCCTAAAATCTGAACTGACTTGAAAATGCTAAAATTCCAGATTTTAACGAACTTTTCGATCCGTAAAATACGGGTCGTTACAGGTGCCGATCTATCAAAATAACAATTTTTTCCTTGAGTCCCCAAAGCTAGAAGACTTAAAGCAATTTGAAGAAAATAAGAAGATTTGATCAAAAACATAGATTGGTATCGGTCTATGGATGGATCATACTAATCCATCTAATCTAGAATTTTGTGCAATTTTGACTCATTATTTTTCTTGAATTTTTGAATCTGACTGTTTGAGCGATTCAAAGTTAGATCCGACGATCCTAACATACAGATTATCTATAGATAGCAAACTCAATGCTTGGAAAATGATCTTTGGTTGATTTTTTGCAAGGAGACTTTGCCAAATTCGAAACCAAGCAATTGCACTCTCGAAATTGACTTGAAATTTGGATGTAACAACAATAGCTATTAATGAAAACTATAAAGTGGGCGTACATGTAACAGAGATTAGCCGAACCATTAAAAAATTCACATGTGTTGTTTCTTTTCTATTCACAATCTTATTTTCTAATTTCATTGTCAATCATTTGGGGTTGTTAGCTAACAATTACAATGTGCTCACATAATTGTTTTTCTATTCGATATGTATTGGTGATAAAAGAATTTGTGATAGCCTTCCATGGTCTATTTATCCTTTATAAGATTTTGAACACAACTAGATCCTACTAGGTCAACACAAGAGAACAGCGATTCTATGTTAGTTTTGAATGTTGGACGTCGTAGGGACACAATCTAGCGTATGTGCTGAGCAATCAATAGGCATTTCTTCTCAACTACAAAATCAGAACGATGACTCAAATACGTTTTCCCCATTTTACCATAGCCCGAATTCGGAATGTTATATTACCCAACCTAGAATTTTACCATTGATTCACCCTGCGGGTTTAATTAATGATGATCCAAACTAATATTTCTTTCAAACATATTTCTATACATACTCCATCATATATGTCAAAAAGCAAATTTTTGGTGGATAAACTTTGTGCACAAAAGTTATGTTTAGATGCATTATTGTTGGCCTGCTAGAAAATATATTTACACTTGCACGGCATGAAAAGATACCACAAACTGCACACCCATAAAAATACAGCATTTTATACAATGGAGTAAGTTGATGATATGGATTTTGTGTAAAGTTTAGTGTATTATTATTTGTGGTACAAACAGCATGATTCGGAGGAGAGCGTGCAAAATAGTTTAGTAAAAGAAAGAGTTGACATGGGTTAGTGGTTTTGATAGTGTTGTGCACACTTGAGATCTACTGCACGCTTATTCTCACAATCAACCTACTCATTCCCCATTCTGGCTTTTTCTGTTTATCTATATTACCAAAAATAAATAAAGAATTTGCATCACAATGATACTATCACATTCTCATAAAGATATATAAATATGCATAACATACATAGTCCCTAGATATCAAATATCATCATCTGAATCAAAATTAGTGAAGATGGTACGAGTTGAAGAGATCAGAAGGTATATTTCTATTTTACTTCCAAACTGCAATTTTAGTTTAGTTTTATTACTTGGTCTTAACATCCCACAAGTGCAATTTCGACGCTAGGTATAAGATGGAAGTAGGAGTTATATCCTTTAGTATTATGCTTGATAAAATATCAATATAGGCATGTCTAATATGTTAACTAAAATATTTGAATTAACATCCTAATTTACTGTCAGAAATATGCTATTGACATGTGTAATTATGTACATGTTTCTTTTCCTTAATCAACTGATATCCAAAAAATACCTGAACTTCAACATATAGCCTTGTTAATCCTAAAATAAATAAATAAAACTAGTTTGAAATTTTTAGCAGATTGAATAAGATGTATTTTGAATTTGAGAACTTTAACTTTTTTCACAATATTTAATTTGGTTGTTTGAATTCTAGAAGAGATGGAGAATTAAGTAGAAAGAGAATGAGTAAGTTGATTATATATATTTGTTATTGGAATAATTAGTTAATTACACTTTTATTTGTTTGTAAATTTTTTTTTATTTATGTACTGATCATGTTTATACGTTCATTAGTTGATCATAATGTAAAAATCGATTCATTTTACATACACGTACTGAGTTCAAATACACTAGTTGATGCATCCATTATATTTGTAAGCAGAGCTTTAAGTCAAGTGATGGATTCAACAAACATTGCAAGCGATGATCTGAACTACGAATTAACAGAGGATGAATTGGCAAAGTTTGAAGATGAGAAGGTTAAGATGAAGATTAAAGTGTTGGCTTTGATGGTCGGAATCAAAGAATGCAACGATGTTGCGGTTGTTTTGACTGAAGTTGTTCGCGTTTTAAAGGAGTTGGAGGATAGTGCCAAAAGTTTTCTTTCGTAATTAGTTAGATACAATTGAGTGATATATTTTACTTTGATGATGGGTCGAAGAAGAATGATTTAAGCTACCTTTGTAGTTATTTTACTAGCATTCCTCTCTTGGACACTGACGTTAAGTATTATATTATTTAGTTTTAAAAGTTTTCTTCCCACAATTCCTAGTCCTAGCATTAAACGCCACAATGCATCACTTTATAACTTTTACCAAGGGTGGTTACAGTTGGATTAATTCCACTTTCCCTCCGCCTCCGTCAAATTACAGCTACAAATTATAATTATTGAATTTACATGTGAGTGAGACCTGTCGTAGAAAATAGAAGATGATAATAGAGAGATCGATGGTTTAGATAGAATAGACAAATGCAAATAGAGTAATAGCGCTCGGTTCCAGTAGGATGAGTTGACCGAGATTGGTTGCCTCAAACGAGTCCGCCAAACAAACACCAAAGTTGCTTTGCCTACCTAGAAGGTTACTTATTCGATATGTTAATTGCCGAATAGCGTACGTACATGGTATTTAAAATGTCGAATATGTGCATTAGCAATGACATAAAATAATATTTTTGCCAACTTATCTGGTTTTTTAATGACGGAGTTATACCGTTGCTTGTAATTTGTTCTCATTATCCCTTTAAATCTCTATAAACATTATAAACAGAAAAATAGATATAAGGACAAACTTAAAAAAAATTTATGCTGAAGGACAATGCTGGTTATAACTAGCACTTTGTATAGTGTAAAACTGAATATAATGCTAGTTATAACTATCATTTTATATAGTGTAAAAGTTGAATATAACGTTAATTATAACTAACATTTGTCCTTCAGCCTAAAAATAAAACTTGATTTCCTTCAGGTTAATTTTTTTTCAAAATTTATCTTTTTTCCTAATACCTCTATTTCTATAAATATAAATTTCTCATTCTTCTAAATTACGCCGTCATATTTCAAAGTATCTAAATACTCATTTTCAATGAAAATCATCGCCATCCCTCTTAACTTTTCTTGCGACATAGTAGTCTATATTTTTTTTTTTTGTTAACTTCAACTTTGAAAAGCTTCTTTCCACCGAAGCAACCATAATGGGTACAGCCAGTAAATTTGATATGTAACCCATACATTTAGAAATCCACTCAAATCACGATAGGGTCTTAGGAAATCAAGAATACTAATTGCTTTTGTCACCCCCGATGGAATTTTTTTCTTCAATTCTCTAAGCTCAAAAAATAACATTTTTCCACAAACATCACTCTCTTGATTATGTTCCAAAAAACTTTTTAATTTCATACAATGTAATTTCAATTATTCGTCCTTAATTGTTTTGAATTTTGTATTCAATAGAAAGCCAAAAATCCTTTCGTAAAGCTCAAATTGTTCAAATCGATCCTTAAATGAAGTAAGTGTTGGATATGCTATGTGAAGAAAATAAGTAATTCCATAACCATCTTTCATCGATTGATTTTGACAAACATCAACTTCCATATCCTCATCAAATTGTTTCTTCCTACGAATAACTCTTTTTATAGCAAACTTAGGTTCAATTCCAACTTCATTTGCAAGTTGTTTAGCTTCATTTATCATGCTTTTAAATCCATCTTCTCCAAAATTTTCAAAATATGAAATAAACCCCTTATTTTAGTAATTGCATCTTCAATATCCATTTTCTTCCGTTGAAGTATTTCCCTAACCCGATTAATATTATCCAATATAGTGTATCAAATACACAAACTAATCAAGAACTCATAGTCTTGTAAAGAATTTTGATATAAACCTTTAGCCTCCACCATCACGGTATCATCTTTAGAATTAACTGCTATGTCAATCAAAGCATCTTTTAACTTCGATGGTTGAGTTCTTATCGCTTTTACACTTTCTATATGACTTTCTCATCGAGTTATCGATAATGTTTTTGAAGTCAAACCTTTCACATATTCTCTATGTAATTCCCACCGTTGAGCCAAAAAACAAGGTATAAATCTTTTGAACATATGCAAAATAATTCTTGCTTTCAAACATGATGTCATATCATAAAGTAAGATTTAAGCTATGGCATCCAGATAAAATATAGAATGCTCTAGGATTTGTGTCAAGAAGTCTTTTTTGTACACCTTGGTGTTTACCTATTTTCAAGTTTAATAATTAGTTACAAATGAATAAACAAGACAATATTATTATATGAACATCACTAGATACAACATACCTTTCTTATTTGATCCATTATCATAGCATCGACCTCCCACATCATTAATGTTAAGTTTGAGATCAATTAGGATATTTTAAAGCTTGTTAAAAAGATCAAGTCCCGATGTATAATCAACCTCTATAAATCCAAGAAAAAACTCATCCACCTTTATACAATCTTCAACATCCACACATCGTATAACAATTGACATTTGCTCTTTATGACTCAAATTCGAAGTACAATCAAGAATGATTGAATAATATTTTGCTTTTAATATTTTTGTAAGCATTGCTTCTTTTATCTTTTTTGCCAACAAAAGTATGAGTTCATTTTGAATATTATGTCTAAGATAATGATTGTCTATTTCATTATTTATCATATGTTTGAGATGATCTTCCTTAATGGGATCAAATTTGGCTACAAACTCTACTAGTTGACAATAAAAAAAACCCATTTTTCTTTTCATAGATCCTTTCTTTGGAATCACAAAATGTAAATTATTTCGGGCAAGTGTTTTTACAATGCCAATAATATGCACCAATACCTTTTTTAATGTTATCTTCCACGATCAATTAGAGATTCCATTCTTCTATCAACCGTCACCTTTTGTTGAAGATCTTTATATAAATCAACCTACTTAATAAGATTTGTGGTATGCTTTGGACTACTTTCATGTTCTTGTAGCTTGATAGTGATGTTATACCAATCATCAATTCCTTATTCTTCCAATTTGAATTTCTTTTGTGGTTTTTTAAATAGCCTACAACAAAAACAATAAGCTCTCATTTCATTTGAGTAAACTAGCCCCTTTCTTTCATGTTCTTCCCCACATGGATAACAACTAATATAATGTTTAGAACAAAAATGTCTACCATTGATTGCATGTTTTAGAAATGTATCATTTTCCTTTGAAATTTTAATAGGACATCACTTAACTAGCATTATCCTTTTACTATTGGTTATCATTCCCCATAACCAAGGATCATAGTTGTAACAATCTGTCTTTCTTACACCTAAAGATGACATTTAATACATCCTTGGTATTCGTGTGCCGGTCATTTAAGTGTCCAAAAGACAGATCGTTTGGGATGAAGAAAGGCGAAGATAGAACAAAATCTCATAAAATGTGACGAGTAACATATAATATACAAATCATGTCTTTAGAAAAGAAAGAAATTTATTATAAATAATTATCAGAGTACACTATCCTATTATCAGCCTAACAGTTATAATAGTCTTTTCTTATAAATGCTGATAAATTCAACAATCAATACAGTAGAAAAATAAAGAAATATGTAGATACGTCTTGGGCATCTAGCTCGTCTCATGAACTCTAAAGCATCTGAAGCTAATCTAGAAAATATGCTCTGTCTGACCCAAGTGTTAAAATAAAATAACTTCTAGATCAGTCTGGTAATACCAGCGTGAGAAGACTCAAGTAATGGGGTGAACATATAATAATTTTGTGAGATCACGTCGCTAACACGGAACGGGGTTTTACCTTACAATATCAACATTCATAGATGAAGAAATGGGAAACAAATTAGAACAACAATCCAAATAAGAATAAATGCATAGACAAGGTAAAAATCCAGATTTAAGGAATGAACACGGATAGTTAAACACCGAGAAGAACCTTAGTCACTTCTCGGTGCAATTAAGAAAATAATTCAATGATTTGAATTAATAATAAGGAAAGGAATTTTCCCACAATATATGTGGGACCATGCCGCCAACAAAGGAACAAGTTTCCTTTCACAATAACAATATCCAATTTCAACCATAGATGATAATAACTAAACATCGGGAAGTGCTCTCAACACTTCACGATGTAATTAAGAGAGGAGTTAATTTAAAAACTTGGAATCAAAGGAAAGCATAGGGAAATTTTCCAACAAATGACTAGGAGGGTGCTCTCCACTTATCGAAAGTATACCTATAGAAATATACTTGAGAACTTCGATGACTCTGGATCATGTCCAAGTCGGACCCTGCTAACGGTTACTGAGAATCCGATTATTTCACAACATATTGCACATACCATCGAATCCAATCTAGAGTGGATGTGAAAATGCCCTAATGAGAGCAACTTCGCATAGCATGACTTCCAATCGCTCTTTAGTTTTAGTCATTTTCGACAAAGGATAACAAAGCTCGAATGAGAAATAATGTCTTAGAGTGACGAAATACAACATAAAGAAAGCTAAACCAATAGTTAATAAATCAACCGTCGGGGATAATTTTAAAATGATCGTATATGAAAATTAAATTTCATTATCTTACTATTACTCATCGATTCCAAACAAGTGCTATCCTTTGATTGAAAATGAAGTTGGGCAAGTTGAGGTAGTATTACCCTTAGGCATTGCCTTGACGACATTTTTAACCTTCGAGATAGAAACGAGTCCAGGCCTCGACATATAATGTTAAAAGTATGACTAAATCTTTTCCACATAAGCGATATCGGATTATGGAAAATTCTTTTCCATAACCGAATCAAAACTTTTATTTTAAAACCAAACTTATGCTGAGGTTCCACATTAAAGTATTAACCATAAACAACTTTATCAAAATGATTGATTAACTTTAAACAAAAAGTTATTACTTTAATATCATTATTTGAAATGATCAATTAACTTTTAAAACAATGGTTAATTATTTCATACAGATTTATTTAAAATAAATAGTTAGCTTTAATACTAATTCATTGCTTCTAAACGACACTATTTAAAAAGATTAATTAAGTTTAATTATCCTTGTTTCAGTGATTAATTAACTTTCAACTTTTATTATTAAAATAATTAATTAATCTTTAAAACCTCATTATTAAAATGGTTAATTAATCTTAATCTCATTATTATTTAAATAATTAATTATCTTTAGAACATCATTATTAAAATGATTGATCAGTTTTTAAACATCATTATTAAAATAATTAATTAATTTAAAATCATTATTTTTAAAATAATCAATTACTTTTAGAACATTATTATTGGAATAAGTAATTTATTTTAAACCATCTTTATTTATATAATTAATTATCTTTGTAAAACCCATGTACAAGATTTAACAAAATACTTCAAAGGGGATAATGTTTCCATTCAAACATTACACAAACTAAGTATAGGGAAATATACAAAAGAAAATAACAACAATGCACCTATAGAAAACATCACTTATCAAATATTAAATCTACTAGCTTACAATTCAACTTCCAAACAACATAATAGCAGAATAGAGATTTATTCTGCTAAACAGATGTCATTTATATTTTATCTAAGCAAATGATAGCAAAACGGGGTTTTATTCTGCTAAACAGACGTCATTGAATTTCATATTCAATTGGGATTACTTAAGGGTTAATCGACATATAAAATCCCTTGGATAGAATATTTTTTAAAAGAGAGTTTGCTTTAAAAACAAAACCGATCTTTTAGAAATAAAGTAGGTTTAAACTTTAAACGTTTATTTAATAATTAAATAACATTTAAACTCTTTATTTAATAATAATTTAAATTTCTAATTAATAATTAAATAATAATTAACTATTAATTAAATAATTAAATAAGAATTTAATATTATTTAAAATAGTTAATCTTTAAACAGATCATTATCTTATTAATTAATCTCAATTAAAAATTAAATAATACTTAATTAAAAATTAAATAATAATTATACCTTTATTAAAAATAACTAAATCTTAATTAATTTTTAATTAAATCTTAACTTAATTAGAAATTAATTAAACCCTTTATTTAATAAATAAATAGTTAATCATTATTAATAATCAAACATAAATTAGTCCTTAAATAACTTATCATAAATTAATAAACAATCTTTAATTAATTAACTAATTATAATTAACTAACTTAATTAATAATTAAGTACTAATTATCTTTATTAACAAATGATTAGGTGTTAATTACCTTACTTAATTAATTAATTAATAAACATTAATTAAATAAATAAATAATTAATCAATAATAATTACTTTTAAAAGCTTATATTAAGCTTTAAAAACACTTTTCAAAATGATACTTAAGTTAAAATATTTTAAATTCAAAAAGAATTCGTTTTTCTAGAATTGCATTTATAGCGACTATCGTTATAGGACTTGAATTTTCAAAACTTGATTTATAATTCAAATCACTTTCCAAAACCTTTACTAATCATTTTGACTTACTTCTATAAACTCACAGAATACTTTTTGAAAACATCAATTCAAGTTTAAAACTTTATAATTTTTCTCGAAAAATCCATAAGTAAACAAGTTAGTAAACTAAGAGATTTCGATGTCGCGACTAACCGCTTTACCACTAACTTTCTTAGATTAGAACATCTTAAGCAAAATTACAAACCTAGATTCATGAGCACAACATATGAATATATCACCATCACATACAACAAATCAGGAATTCTAACTACAAACTTTACTAACATTCGCTTAGTAACTTTTGCTTACTAACTTTACTTCAAACTTCAAGTCATACAATATCCAAGCAATATGTATATATACATCAACATCCAACAACTCAAGCAACATGTTTCATAACCAAGATTAACAATAGTTTAAAGTTTAGAAGTTTATATAAAAGCAAGATTTATCTCACCTTAAGCCATCCAATCTATTCTAGAACTTCAGCAACTTTTTCAACCACCAACTCTTAGCTTTAGCTTATGCAAAGACAAGATTCTGGTGGTTAAATGCTACAAATGGGTTCGGCCATGGGACTATCTAGGTTCAGTCTTGAAAGATAGAGGGATTTCAGATTATTATTGAATTCAGAAAAATCAAACCCAAAAATGGGCCATCTTCCAACTGATTTTTGGACAAGTTACTCACGAAATTTGAAATTTTTTTCAAAGGAAATATTCTTGAAAATTCTCTTCTCTACAATTTCAAAAAAAGACATACGGTCAAAAAAAGGATTTGTTTTGAGTGAGATACGGTCAAAAAAAGAAGAAGTAATTTCGGACTTGAAAATATGAGTCCGAAAACACTTTATAAATAAATGATATTTTGACCTACTAAGCTCAAAATTTGAACAAGTGGTACAAATAAAAGCTGTATCCACTGGAATTTGCTACAGTTTCAAAAATATAATTTCTCTATTAGGATAAGAGATGAGGAAGATATGATGAAATAAAGAGGAGGAAAAATTTGAAGAAGTGAAGGGCTATTTATAAGCAGGAGAAAAAGTGAATTTCCTAAATGCCCTTCTCCTTTACACTCCACTACCCTCTTGCCACCTCACCTAGACTCCTCCACCTCATGTACTCATGCCCACACCCGTGTTCCCTCTTCTCATTTTCATGCAAAAATGTTTAAGTACTCTTTGTACTTAATGTTTCCAATAATGTGACATTTATATTTTTAATCTAAACTTTATATGCTTAGGTATGAATACATATATACATACACTAATACACACATATATACATATAGTAACTTATTTACAAATGTGTGTGCTTATGCTAAAGAGTTTACAATGTTCCGATAACTTTTAGCCAATGAAAAGTCAAAAATTCGGAAAATGAATTCCGGTCGCATTTTTGGTTTTTCTTCGAACTAAATTTTTGTAAACTAATAATAAAAACTATTTCACCATCATTATTTATTATTTAATAGAGTTTTATTTTAATTATAGAACCTATTATTTGAATATATTTAAAATTAATTAAATATTTTCAAATTGAAGAGGTGAAATTCCTAGTCATTACACATAACTGACATCAACATCTTTCTCAAGATCAAGCACGACATCTTCTTTACTGGCATTATCTTCTTCACTAACATTATCATGTTCATTTTCAATAGCCTCTTCATCTTAATTAGCATCTTCGTTGGCATTCTCATCAATGCTCTTATCAACATTCAAATTTTCATCGATCTCTACATTCTCATCAATATTTTCATTTTCTCCACTTTTTTTAATTTTATTAAAAATTGAAGGTTGAGACCTTCATCATTCTTTTGCTTGACTCTCCTATTGTAAGACCCGGAGTTTGTTTTCGAACTCTAACTCGATTTTTATCATCTTCATTCTTCATCATATAACTATACCAAATGATAAAGTTTATTTACTTTATATTTATTTAACTAAAAATATCAATACTTATTCATTCAGGTATTTGACTTAAAAAATTAATTAATCAATAACCAACTATCAATAATGAACAAACAATTTTGATATCGCTAATCCACTTATCTATCAGCAAACATAAACAAAAATATTAACTATAATCAATAATGAAAACTATCAATTATGACAATTAAAAAAATCAATTATGATTTATGTATTGAATTTGTCAATTAATAGGAAAAAAGTATTAACACTTATTTACCAAACAAACAGAATCAGTAAACATCAATCTAAGACTGCTATAGCATGTAGCATTCAATTGAAACAATCAATTAATTCTTATAGTCTTATTTACTAAAAATATTACTTCTTTTAAGTTTTTTAGAGGAAGTCAGCATTAAGATATTAGTATAAGAATCATTAATTCACTCTTACCTTTGAGCTATAGGCTACAACAAGCTTAGAATTGAAATTGAAGGCTGAAGCTTAACTGGTCCAATTGGAGCGGAGGTCCAGAGGAGGAGGAGATGTGATGCGCCATCGCCTTAGATGTGTTGCGGCTAAGCAATGGTGATGTAGATGGATTGGTGTAGGGTTTCTCTATTCTGTCGTCATGAGTGTCGCGATTTTGAAATTTGAACTTACATTTTTTTTGGTTGCCCTATTCTATAGCCTAACTTGCCTAGCCCAATAAACGAGTGTTTGCACAAAAAATGGGCAAACATCTCCAATCGACTAGTTGTAAACTGTGAATACGTGGTGTATAACATAGTTATATTTGTATTATGATTGATTTTCAAAGAGCAGATGCATAGATGTTGTGCAAAAATAAAGTTGTAGTAAAGTAAAGAACACAAGGATTTATAATGGTTCAGCCAAAATGTGCCTACATCCACTGTCCATTCTCCATATAGCTCTTTGATACAATGTATGAGATACAAGATACAATTATTTGAAGCTCAATAGAAAGTAAGGTATAGATCAAGGAAGTCTGTTTGACTATTTATGTTTGGCTATTCCTATTTGGCTATTCTCCACTACCTACTTTTGTTCAGTTGTCACTATTAGGCAGTTCCTACTAGGATTTTCTGGTTGGCTGTTTATTCTAAGCCGTTCCTGTTTAGCTACTACTACTCGGCTACTACTACTAGTTGATCCTTCTAGGCTGCTCCTACTAGCTGATCCTGCTAAGCAGCTCCTGCTTGCTTATCCTGCTAGGCTATTCCTAGTAGCCGATCCTACTAGGTTGTTCCTGCTACCTATTTTGGTTAGCTCTAACTTGTCTACCATTACTGCTATAAGCTTGGCTCTCTAGAATTTTCCTCCATTGTTGTTGGATGCTTTGGTATTTATAGGAGTGAAGAGATGGTGTAATTAATCTAGTAAGTCGGGAAATTTCCATGTATGATCGCCCAGAGGGAATATTCGTGAATATACTAAATATAGTTAATTATTTCTTGATATAAGAAGATTTCATTCCATATATAGCTTCCTTGATTCGACTAAAAGCTCTGTTCGGAGTTGGCTGGTACAGTAGAATATATGTAGACCTGTTGTTGGCTAAGTTCGTATGCTTCCCTATTTGACTCGGCCCCTTTTCGGTTCAGTGGACTTCCCCCGCTTGGTTCGGTATGACACCAAGGCAAGTGGCTCAGTACGTATATACTACCTTGGTCCGGTGTGTGCACTATTCTCCTCGGTTCGGCATGCAGCAATATCCTTGGTTCGGCAAGCAGCATCATCCTTGGTTCGGCAAATATGGGGGCCTTCCCCCCTCTATACTCCTTTTCTCTGTCTATCGACTCGACTCTGCTACCATGCTATCCTTTTCTCTCCTTACGTTGGAAATGGTTAGGCACTCAACAGTTAGATTCCTTACCGGACCATGCTTTATGTTCCATAAAAATAATGTGCGTGACAGGACTCAAACCCGGTTGGGTTGGCGGAAAGGCACAAGTCTTTACCACTTTGCTACACATGCTTGTATGTCATAACGAATTCATTTCAAGTTAGGATTGAATGAAACTTAGAGCAGTAGCTTCGTATTACTGGGTAGAGTATTCCAATGCCTCTGAATGTTCCATTTGCCTGAATTAGGTAGTAGCTCTCCAAGGTGGGGTCCGAATTGGTTAGGTGGGGGACAAATTTTAAGATGATCATATCTTCCAATCCATAGCTCGGATTAAGACGTGGTTTCAACCAATATGCATGTCCTGACCTTAGGAACATTTTTCAAGAGCTTTGATTAAATTTCTGACTATGCCAAATTTGCCTTTAGTGCTTCGCCTTGCTCTTGTGACTATATGATAATGTCTTTATTATGCATCTTCCGCCCGTTTCCATGCTCATTGATGTCTTTTCGTATTCACTATGTTGTGAGTGAAAATACCCACAATACTTGCCACTTAAAGCATACTTTCATAGAATACAATGTGTGCTTTGTTTCATCCAAACTCGTGTTTCTTTCTTTTATGAGAGTTATCTCAAATCTCAAATATCTATGTCCTCATTCCTGTCCTTTCGGTAGGTTTTCCATTGCTAATATGTTGTAGAACCTTGTTCACTCGGGGAAAGCTTATTGGTCGCTTCAAGACATCCTTTATCTGTATGACATTCGTAGTTCATTCTTTCTTAGTAGTATAATCATCAAATGTGGTTTCCCATCGATTCTCATCTTTATCCGGTAACCTTTCGCTCCCTCTAGTTCAACCTCCTTGCCCCCATGTCCCGAGGGACATGTTTCATCATATAAATGTTCCAAGAATGTCAAGGTGCCCCAGCGAATGGAATATACGGTGGTTCTATGGCACATAGACTTGACGACATATTTTTTTTTGCATTGATTATAGTTTGACTACATAAGATTGATGGTTGCGATGTATTTTTCCTACATGATTGCTAAGTTACCACATTAGTGATTCTTCATCACCAACATGCATACTGATATAGGTTAATCACCAAATGTTTGGCTAGTTAAGTGGTTTCTACTGAAGTTTCGAACATAGGTGATCATGCGCTTGTGCTATGAAGTTAATCTTCTTTTGATGTTTATGCGTTGTTGCGTCCGATATTTATTCATGTCCATATTCTTCTTTTCCTGGCTAATGATCGTAGCATGTTTGTTCCACATGATTGCTTGGTTTCTTGTTCCACTAGCGACCTTTCTATTCGCTATCGCCCATACTTGTATGGGATCAATCACCAACAAGTTAGGTAGGATAAACAGTTTCTGTGACTGCTGCTTCCCTTGGCTCATACTTTATATTTTCTATATGAACACGATAAACAGTTTCTGTGACTACTACTTCCCTTGGCTCATACTTTATATTTTCTGTATGAACACGAGTGCACATGTATCTTATAGAAATTATAAATGAAATTACCGCACCTTATCAGGATTAGTTATTGCATTGTGGTAGAATAATATCCTTGCTTAGATATTTGCCCATTAGTAATCTTTTATTGCATCCTCATGTACTTGTACAATGTCCATCACTAACAAGTTTGACATGGTGAAAACACTAGCGAAGTAGTTGCGTGTTGTTTTGCTAGCTCTTCTGGCAACCCTTCATTTTCCCTTGGCATATTTGCACAGGATCAACCACTGATAAATTTGGCAAGTTGAACATACTTTGGTGGAGTGTCTTTGTAATCCAGCCCCATGCATCCTTGATTGTTCTCATGCATTTTCAACATTTTAGTTTTCTTATTATCACATACATATTCCATGCATACTTTAAACATGCTTTCCCTAATTTTGGTTTGTTGATAGTCTTCATAGGCAATCCTAGTAATTACTGCTTCCATTGTGCCATACAACTGATGGTCACGTTTTTCTATGAGCAAGCTTAGTTACCAGTTACTGACAGAAATCTAGAGCCGAATGTAGGATTTGAACCAACTAGGTAGCTATTATGTCCTGACTACCGATAAGTCAGGTTCTCCATAGCCATCCTAAAGCTTGTAACTAATCATCAATGGTAGATACCTGGTTAGGGGTATTCTGGTTTGCAGCCACCGATGAGAAGTTTGAGTCGATCATCAGCTATGGATACCCAAATAGGCATAACTTCGATCCACCACTACTAGTTGAGAAGGTTGGGGCCACTCATCAGTTGTGAACACTCAAACAAGGATCTCTCTGGTCCACCACTGTCGGCCAAGAGTTTGGAGCTGATCTTCAATGGCGAGCACCCATTTAGCGGTCATGTCCTGACCATGGGCTGATCAGGCTTGCCATTGCCAGTAAAGAAGTTTGGACCGATTGTCAACAACAAGCACCCATTTAGGGGTCATGTCCTGACCATGGGCTGATCAGGCTCACCATTGCCGGCTAAAGGTTTGGGACCGATTGTCAGTAGCAAACACCCATTTAGTGATCATGTTTTGAATATGGGTTGATCTGGCTCGTTATTGCTGACCAAAGGTTTGGGGCCGATCGTCAGTTGCGAGCAACCATTTGAGGGTCAAGTCCTGACCATGGGCTGATTGGGTTCGCTATTGCCGACAAATAAGTTTGGGTTGATCGTCAACGGCAAGCACCCATTTAGCGGTCATGTCCTGACCATGGGCTGATCGGGCTTGCCATTGCCGGCAAAGAAGTTTGGGCCGATCATTAATGACGAGCACCCATTTGGTGATCATGTCCTGACCATGAGCTAATTAGGCTTGCCATTGCTAGCAAAGAAGTTGGGGTTGATCGTCAATGATGAGCACCCATCTAGGGGTTATGTCCTAACCAAGTGGTGATCGGGCTCGCCATTGCTGACCAAGGGTTTTGGGCCAATCATCAATTATGAACACCCATTTGGCTGTCATGTTCTGATCATGGGCTGATCAGGCTAGCTATTGCCGGCAAAGAAGTTTGGGCCGATCGTCGGCGATGAGCACCTATTTGGGGGTCATGTCCTGACCATGGGCTGATCGAGCTCACCATTGATGGCCAAACATTTGTCCAAACTTTCCATGATGCGCCAGAGTTTGGTGCTCTCAGTATGTAGCGGCCTCACTCATATAGTCCTAGAAATCAGGACTTTATTTGGCATGGATGGTGATGCAGCTCAGGACAGAAGTGAAGGTCTAAGTCGCACACGACTTAAGGATTCAAGTCACATACGCCTTAGCCAAGAAGTTATAGGTCGTCCTCGACCTAAGGAGTCACGAGAGGGGAAGCTGCGACTTAACCAGAAATCAGGAGAGAAAGTTGTCTCGAGTTTGCGACCTAAGGAAGTGATAGGTCGCGAACGACCTAACATGGCAGTGCAACATGGAGACAGTTTAAGTTGCAAACGACCTAACTTGTTTTTAGGTCGCATACGACCTAACGAACTAAGGCATAGGTCGTGGGAACGACCTAACACGTCACCAGGAAAAGAGCTACGACTTAACAGGTTCGAGAGTAACGAGCTAAGACTTGGGAATAAGTCGTTGGAGGTTGAAGTCTTAGGTCGCTCACGACCTAACGCTATTTTAGGTCGCTTACGAACTAGTAAAGGCAGCACGCGTGTCAAAGGATTCAGCATGAAGGCATGCGAACGAGCTAAGAGGTTACGACCTAAGTTAGGTCGCAAGGGGTTAGGTCGCAGGAATATAATTCGACCTACGATAGGTCGCAGGAAAAGGTTCCGACCTAAGTTAGGTCGCAAGAAGTTAGGTCGTGGAGTCTTAAGTTGCGAAGACTTTCTGAAGCCGCTTCTGTTAGGTCGCTAATGAAGGGATGCCGTTCATTCTTAGGTCGCGGAGCTCCAGATGCCGTTCATTTGTTGAGTCGTTTAGCTGTTGTAACTGTTAGTTTAAGTCGGAGGTCTTGATAGGTCGTGTACAACCTAAGTGTTGTAAAGTCGTTATGTTTTGTAATATGGTCATGTTGTAATGAAGCATGTTAGGTCGTTGACGACCTATACTAAGTCGCTGGGATTTAGGTCGTAGGTCGTTCACGACCTAAGAGTTGTGTTGAAATCTTGATTCTGTTTGGCGTGTGAGTTGTAGCCTATAAATAGGCATGTGTGGTCATTTGTAATAGTTTAGTTGATTTGAAATAAAATTCTCTTTGTTAGCTTTGTGCTCTCAATTTAAATTGGTAGTTGAGTGTAATCTCCTATCTCCTCTTTCGGTTAATCGAGTGCGCTCGATTCAACGATTGCAGAAGCCGATTCGCGGAATCAAGTGCGCTTGATCAACGCTCGAAGAATTGAAGATCTCTTCTCACGGTATCGTGCGCGATCAACGTGTCAGGGATAGCTAGAATTCGGTATCTTCGGATCAACGAATTTGGGCATTTCAGTATACATCAACTCATCGATTGCTACTTTCATCGATCTACATTGTTTTTGATTAATCCGCTGCGTCAGTTTGGTATCAGAGCTTGTTTTAGCCAATCATAGCTAAATCGAGTCCTTTGAACCAAGTCATTTTGAAGAATTTGAAGGAATCAAGTCAAGGCCGAAGTAGTTGAAGTTGTTTGCATTTGTATTGAAGTTTGAAGATCGGATTTGTGATTTGAGGAGTTTGGTGTTCTTCGTGTTCATCGCGATTTGCAACAAAGTGGAAGTTCGATCCATTTCATTTTGGATCAAAGTTCGAAAGGTGTTTGAATTTTGAAGTATTGAAGAGTTTTGTGAATTTTTCAAGTATGCCACCAAGGAGAGATAATCGACATCAAAACGTAGAAGCTTTGTATCGAAGAGAAGAAGCTGATGAGATGGAGCAAAGAATCAATGAAAACTTTAGTGAAAAGCTTAACGAAGGAATTGGTCGGTTAGAGAAGATGATGTTAGAGATGAATCAAAATCGGAGAAGGGTTTCACCTGAATCTAACCATGGGGGAAGTAGAGTCTCACCACAATCCAATCGAGAAAGAAGTATTGACAATGATCAAAGGCGTGGGAGGAACGTGGATGATCGTGAACGGAGGAATGTAGATAGAAGGGATGATGGTAGTAGACGTGAAGGTAGTAGAGATGTGGGTGGACGAGATAGACAACGATATACATCTGATTTTGAGGAAGAATATGATGGTGGTAGTGTTCGAGGACAAGGACGAGGACAAGGAAGAAATCACTCTGAGTATGATCACAAGTGGGAGTCGGGGATGAAGACTGAAATTCCTGAATTCAAAGGTGGTATGCAAGCGAAGGAGTTTCTAGATTGGGTGGCTAATGTTGAAGAGATTTTTGACTTCAAAGAAGTTCCAGAACATCGTAGAGTGAAGTTGGTTGCTACGAGGTTGAGGGGTAGAGCTTTGGCATGGTAGCAGCAAACCAAACTTACACGTGAACGAATGGGGAAGTCAAAAGTTGAATCTTGGGAGAAGATGAAGAAATTGATGAAAGCAACATTCTTACCTTACAATTATCAATCTTTGATGTATCAACGTTTGCAGAATTTGAGGCAGGGCACAAAGAATGTTAATGATTACGCAGATGAATTTTATCAGCTTATTGCGAGGAATGATATTATGGAAACGGAAGAGCAGCTGACATCTAGATTCATTGGGGGATTGCGAATGCAGATTCAGGATATGGTTAACATGTTTGATCCCAGATCTGTAACGGAAGCACATCAGAAAGCGTTGGCTTGGGAGAAACAGGGAGGACGAGGAGGTGGTGTGTTTACAAATTCCAATAATCAAGTGAAGGGTGTTAGTGGAAGTTCTAATGTTTCAAAAGTTGTTGCAAAACCAGTTGTGAATGAGGTTGGGAAGGCGAAAATCAATAATGGTTTCAAGTGTTATAATTGCCAAGAAATGGGCCACAAAAGTAGCGAATGTCCAAAGCCGAAGAAGAGAGCTATGATAGCGGAGGTTGAGGATGAGGATGAAGAAGCTGAATGTTCCAATTCACCACCTGATGAGGAGGAAGAAGAAGTGTCAGGAGATGAAGGTTATAATCTAATGATGAAGAGGTCCTGTTTAACACCAAAGCAAGAGGAGGATTGTAGTTGGTTAAGGAGCAATATTTTTCAGTCAACATGTACCATTCTGGGGAAGGTTTGCAAATTTGTTATTGATGCTGGAAGCTGTGATAATATAATTTCTTCAGAAGCTGTGAGGAAGTTGGCATTGAAGACTGAGAAACATCCGAAACCGTACAAGCTAGCTTGGTTGAGGAAAGGCGGGGAGGTGAAGGTTGGACGAAGGGCTTGTGTGAAGTTTTCAATTGGAAAGAAATACAAGGATGAAATCTGGTGCGATGTGGTAGATATGGATGTCTGTCATTTGTTGCTGGGGAGACCGTGGCAGTATGATAGGGCGGTGCAACATGATGGGCGTACCAACAGTTACAGTTTCATGTTTGAAGGCACAAAGATTACTCTAGTTCCAAAGAAGCGACAACAGGAGGAAAACGAGTTGGAGGAGATTGAAGAGCTTAAAACTTTGTTATCTTTGAAGGAGTTTGTGAAGGAAGTAGAGGAGGAGCCTGAAGTGTTTTTGTTGATTGGGCGAGAGAGCAGTGAAGAGGTTGAAATTTTGGAAGAAGCAAAGGCAGTTTTGAAAGAATTTGACGATGTATTTCCAGAGGATTTACCAATGGAGTTGCCACCGTTGAGGGATATACAACATCAGATAGATCTTGTTCCAGGTGCTGTGTTGCCACACAGACCACATTATCGAATGAGTCCAAAGGAACATGAAGAATTGAGGAGGCAAGTGGAAGAATTGCTTGAACAGGGGCGTGTGCAGGAGAGTTTAAGTCCTTGTGCTGTACCAGCTTTATTGGTACCCAAAAAGGATGGAACGTGGAGGATGTGCACAGACAGTAGAGCATTGAATAAGATCACAGTCAGATACAGATTTCCGATGCCGAGGCTTGATGATCTATTGGATCAAATCAGTGGGTCCGTAATCTTTTCTAAGATTGACTTGAAGAGCGGTTATCATCAGATTCGCATTAGACCAGGGGATGAATGGAAGACAGCATTCAAGGCGAGGGAAGGATTGTATGTATGGCTGGTAATGCCGTTTGGTCTATCGAATGCACCGAGTACATTCATGAGGGTGATGAATCAAATTTTCAGACCGTACATTGGAAAATTTGTGGTGGTTTACTTTGATGATATTCTGATCTACAGTGCTAGTACAGAAGAACATGTTCAACATTTGAAGAAAGTGTTAATTATTCTACGTGAAGAACAATTCTATGCTGCTACAAAGAAGTGTGTTTTCATGGCAAGGAGTGTTTTATTTCTGGGATATGTTGTGTCGGAAGAAGGAATACAGGTTGACCAAAGTAAAGTCGAAGCTATCAGAGATTGGCCGCAACCCAAGACGATAACGGAAGTTCGTAGTTTTCACGGGTTGGCTTCATTTTATCGGAGGTTCATTCCACACTTTAGTAGTGTGATGACACCTGTTACAGATTGTATGAAGGGTAAACAGTTTGCATGGACGGAGGAAGCAGGGGTTGCTTTTGAGCGAATCAAAGAACTCTTGACGTCTGCACCAATTCTGATATTACCAGATTTTCAATTAGTGTTTGAACTACATACTGATGCATCCAAGGTTGGGATTGGAGGAGTATTGAGTCAGAGGGGACGTCCGATTGCATACTTTAGCGAGAAGTTATCAGGAGCAAAGATGAGATACAGTACATATGATGTGGAATTTTATGCTGTCGTGCAATCTATTAAACACTGGAGATACTATCTATTTCAGAAAGAGTTTGTTCTCTACACTGATCATGAGGCATTGAAGCATTTACAAGGGCAAGACAAGATTTCCGCGAGACATGCATCGTGGATTGCATATCTGCAACAGTTTACTTTTGTTGTTAAACACAAGTCAGGGGTGACGAATCGAGTGGCTGATGCTTTGAGTAGGAGGATTCATTTGTTGACTACACTGAAGGTTGAAGTGACGGGGTTCGATGTGTTACCAGAATTATTTGTTGATGATCCTTACTTTGCAAAGTTTGTTGATAAAGTCAAGGAGGGAGTGACGGATGAGTTCGTGATAATAGATGGTTTTCTGTTCAAAGGAAATCGATTGTGCATACCTGATTGTAGTTTGAGAATGAAGATTGTAAAAGAACTACATGAAGAAGGACATGTTGGGAGAGACCGTACATTACAGTTGATTTCACAGTCTTACTTTTGGCCATCGATGAGGAAAGAGGTGGAGAGGTTTGTGGAGCGATGTCATATCTGTCAGGTTTCGAAAGGAACTGCGACTAATGCTGGTTTATATATGCCATTACCTGTACCAACTAAACCATGGAATGATGTGAGTATGGACTTTGTGTTGGGGTTACCGAGAACACAGCGTGGTAACTATTCCATTTATGTGGTGGTTGACCGATTTTCGAAAATGGCACATTTTATTGCTTGTAAGAAGACGGCGGATGCTGTCCATGTTGCTCAGTTGTTTTTCAAAGAGATATATCAACTTCATGGATTGCCAGAATCTATTGTGTCGGATAGGGATACTCGTTTTCTGAGTCATTTTTGGCTAAGTTTGTGGAAGATGGTGGGAACGAAGTTGAATTTTAGCAGCGCTTATCATCTGCAAACGGATGGACAGACCGAGGTCGTGAACAGATCGTTGGGAAATTTGTTGAGGTGTCTTGTGCAAGACAATCTGAAGAGTTGGGATGTGAAGTTATGTCAGGCAGAGTTTGCTCATAATCATGTAGTGAATCGTAGTACGGGATTCAGTCCATTCCAGATTATATATTCAAATTTGCCAAAGGGACCGTTGGACTTAACGGTAATACCACACTCGAAGGGGACAGTTAAGAAAGCTGCTGATTTTGTTGAAGGATTGACGGAGTGTCATAGAATCGTTCAAGAACGATTGGAAAAGGCAAATGAGAAATACAAACGATCTGCAGATTTGAAGGGAAGGAGTGTTGAATTTAATGAAGGAGATATGGTTTATGCAGTGTTAACAAAGGATCGTTTTCCAGTAGCGCTTATAATAAGTTGAAAGCCAGAAAAATTGGTCCTGTAGAAGTCGTGAAACGAATTAATGAAAATGCTTATAAGTTGAAGCTGCCGGAGGATGTATATACTTCTGAGGTGTTCAATGTTAAGCATCTCGTACCATATCATAGGGATGAACGAGCTAATGTGGAAGAATTTACAAATTCGAGGTCGAATTTTTCTCAACCTGGGGAGGATGATGCAGCTCAGGACAGAAGTGAAGGTCTAAGTCGCACACGACTTAAGGATTCAAGTCACATACGCCTTAGGCAAGAAGTTATAGGTCGTCCTCGACCTAAGGAGTCACGAGAGGGGAAGCTGCGACTTAACCGGAAATCAGGAGAGAAAGTTGTCTCGAGTTTGCGACCTAAGGAAGTGATAGGTCGCGAACGACCTAACGTGGCAGTGCAACATGGAGACAGTTTAAGTTGCAAACGACCTAACTTGTTTTTAGGTCGCATACGACCTAACGAACTAAGGCATAGGTCGTGGGAACGACCTAACACGTCACCAGGAAAAGAGCTACGACCTAACGGGTTCGAGAGTAACGAGCTAAGACTTGGGAATAAGTCGTTGGAGGTTGAAGTCTTAGGTCGCTCACGACCTAACGCTATTTTAGGTCGCTTACGAACTAGTAAAGGCAGCACGCGTGTCAAAGGATTCAGCATGAGGGCATGCGAACGAGCTAAGAGGTTACGACCTAAGTTAGGTCGTAAGGGGTTAGGTCGCAGGAATATAATTCGACCTACGATAGGTCGCAGGAAAAGGTTCCGACCTAAGTTAGGTCGTAAGAAGTTAGGTCGTGGAGTCTTAAGTTGCGAAGACTTTCTGAAGCCGCTTCTGTTAGGTCGCTAATGAAGGGATGCCGTTCATTCTTAGGTCGCGAAGCTCCAGATGCCGTTCATTTGTTGAGTCGTTTAGCTGTTGTAACTGTTAGTTTAAGTCGGAGGTCTTGATAGGTCGTGTACGACCTAAGTGTTGTAAAGTCGTTATGTTTTGTAATATGGTTGTGTTGTAATGAAGCCTGTTAGGTCGTTGACGACCTATACTAAGTCGCTGGGATTAGGTCGTAGGTCGTTCACGACCTAAGAGTTGTGTTGAAATCTTGATTCTGTTTGGCGTGTGAGTTGTAGCCTATAAATAGGCATGTGTGGTCATTTGTAATAGTTTAGTTGATTTGAAATAAAATTCTCTTTGTTAGCTTTGTGCTCTCAATTTAAATTGGTAGTTGAGTGTAATCTCCTATCTCCTCTTTCGGTTAATCGAGTGCGCTCGATTCAACGGTTGCAGAAGCCGATTCGCGGAATCAAGTGCGCTTGATCAACGCTCGAAGAATTGAAGATCTCTTCTCACGGTATCGTGCACGATCAACGTGTCAGGGATAGCTAGAATTCGGTATCTTCGGATCAACGAATTTGGGCATTTCAGTATACATCAACTCAGCGATTGCTACTTTCATCGCATTGTTTTTGATTAATCCGCTGCGTCAGATGGTTATTCATATGGTGGTTTGGCAGCGCTGACATCTACCATGGTTTCGCACACCCCATCAATGGGGTGCGATAATACAACGATGATTGACTAATCCACCTATCCATAATCCATGTAGTTGTAATAATTAGTGCGTGAAACCGTGCTTTTGATCATTCCATGTTTTCCCGTATACTGCTCCATCCATGATGATGAGAATATAGGCTCCATTCCCTAGATCCCTGTTGATAAAATATAATCATTCCCAAATCGGGTCAATTGCCCGTGGCCAAGGGGAGATTCGCTCCAAGACTAGGTTTCCTTCCTTGAGCAGGCGTTGCTCCATCCTAGAGTTGTATTGTTTTACCTTTTTCTGCTAGATTACCATGGTTTGCAAAGCATCCACTTCCCGTTTCTCCTTAATCAGATCCAGGAACATTTTAGCAATTACTCATTCTCCTCTAGGTTATAGTAGATTATTCTATGAGATTAGACCATAATTTCAATAGCAAGCGAAATCGATAAATCATAGGCCAAAGGAAAAGGAGTATATCCAATTATAGTTTCATAAGAAGTGAGATATGCATAAAGTCCAATGTTCGCTCATTTATCCATGCTCCCTTATCCTTTTCCAAACCCTTCTTTATATGAGTTTTGAGAACCCCGTTGGCCTCTTCAACCTATCCATTGGTCTATAGGTGAGGCACTGTAGGAAAACTTATCCTACTTTCGTGTTGCTGATAGAAGCTGGCAAATTCTTGACTATCAATTGCTAACCATTGTCCGAGACCATCTGGGGCGGAACTGCATACTCGATAAAGTAATCCACAGTCACTATTGCAAACCCCACTCCATTTATAGCTATTAGAAATTCTCCATTCAAATCAATGCTTATGAGATTTCCAAATTCTAGGGTCTACCCCCAATGTGGTCTCCTTGACTGCCTTATGTACATTATCCAATATTCCCTTAGCCTCTCTTCCAGTCATGCCCCTTAGTAGCAAGTTAGTGAAAACTCTTCTATATATGTTATCATCCTACATGGTGTACCTAGTCGCCTTGCGCATCACCTTCCTTGCTTCATTCTACTTTAAGGGTGGAGTTTTTACTATGATCGATCCAAAAGCAATCCATTTCTTAAGAAAGCCAATTTTTTTGAACCTTCAGCATCCTAATTTTCCTCTTGTGGGTGTGCTTACCCACATAGCATTCTTGCACATTAGGCAAAGCCTTTGCCCTTTTTCTTTTTAAGTAGGATGCCAACCATTCTCCGCTGACTTAGAACTCCCAAAATGTTTGATTCATAGCCATTTACAGTTCGCTATGGGTACATAGCATCCAAATTCCTAATTATTTGCTATTTCCAATCCTCCTATTAGTGTATCCTACTTTATCATTCAGTCTAGTCGGCAAGAGGTTTATCTAACCTGTATGGGTCAAGAACGTTTGTTCTTGCCCAGCTATTAATATTTTGCTCATTTCTGCAAGGTTGCATACTTATATGGTGTGGTGTTGTTATGCCTCGAGTATTTCTATTAAATATCATTCGAAATTTATTCATTAAAGTAAGTCATACCTTTGCATTGTTGTCCCCGCACTCTATAAGGGTATTCAATCTTTGTAGTATTAGGTTTCATATTCATATGAAGTAGACTTTGTTTCTAGGGCTTTTTGAAATGATTATGATCCATTATCTCCAGAGATGTCTGGTCCCACCTATGGAATGGTTCAGAATTACACTCTACTATCTCTAGAGGAGCTGAATCTATGCTACCATTGTCTTTGATGGAGTAGAACTTTTCCTTTGAGACTAGGAAGTTTATGCTTCGCTGTCTGATTGCTCCATTCTTCAAAATTTTCATGCACATCTACCTTCAGATATCTAATAAGAGGACATGCTCTAATGTCCATGGGGGATCCATAGGGATATCTTATAGGAGTGCCTAACCATTTTAGCCTAGATTATACCTACGATATTTATCTACATTCATTGGTCTTATGACCACAAATCTCATGGAATGTGTGATATTTGTCGATTATAATCTTTACGGTTGTTGATTCTTCGATCCTCCATTTATTACAATCCATGGCTTCTCCAGTAGTAGGATAGATTCTTTCTAGAGTTTCCGTAAGCAGTGAAAATGAAAACTTACCCTATCTTCTGAAGTATTTCCTTTATAAGGATTTTCGTCTTCAACCTAGTTGACATTTATCCATCCTTTTGCTTCGTAGCTCCAACTGCTTCCATACGCTAAATGTAGAGCCTCAAATGTGTTCAAAGGTTGGTTTTTCCAATGCGTTGATACAACAGTCTTAAAATCTAGAGGTTGACTACATATCTGATGTTCGAAGTGAAATGACCATGGTTCATCTTGCCAAGCTCTGGTCTCCTGCTCCACACGCCTACCACTCAACACATTAGTCTAGCGACTTGCTCCTGCTACTGGAATGTTTCCTTAGTTTGGTTGGTGGGCCACACTATGCCACCTGACAATGGATTAACCTCATGTATACCAGTCGGTATGAACTCAAGCGGTCCTATTTCAATAGCCAAGTATGTGGTTCCAACGTCAGCTTTAACATCTATTAAGACATCCCTCTAGTCTGACTTAGGTATACCATTGGTTTGGTATTGATTATTTCTGCATTGGTCCGATTTAGTTCGAAGCTTAGCCAATTCAGTTTGTGGAAATCCAGACTTTCATGGCTCCTTCCTGCCTTGCCTACTTCCTTGCGATGTTTAGAAACAGAGTTCCAAACTCAGTCTCTCCAAACCTGCATTGGCGCTGCTTTCTCATGAGTCTAAGGAATTCTGTATTATTTCTAAATAGTTAGCTAGGAAAGAAGCTACCATATTTTCCTCCTCTTATGTGGTTGACTTCTCCATTGTCGATCTCTTAGTAAACTTTGGTCCAAGGTGCACTCCACTATACAAGTCATCAAGGTGAACCTTTCATCCATGTTCTGAATTGCAACGGTTGCGTCATTAAACTGGGATAGGTAGTGTCGTAGCGAACTCATCTCTTGGCTGTTTGATATGCACCTAGAATTGACCAATAAACTTCTTCTTTAATATCACCCAAGAATGAATTGAGCATAGGGTCGACCACAAAACCACATAGTAGCTAAGTCACGCACGGCTAGAGGAAAGCACATGCATAAGGCTTCTACTGAAGCTTCACTTACCAGTATGTAACTGAGCATACCATTTTAAATGAACTGATATGGTTCCATAATAGGCATCCTGAAATCTCTAGGGTCCCTGGTAGTCCTATCTCCAGGGAGAAGATACAGGTAAGCTAAAATCCAATGCCTTACTCCAATTGTTCATGTTTGAACAAATTGTCTAATGATTCGGGTCATCATATCGTCCGATTTGGGTGGTTGTCAATAATAGCTTGATCATTCCACTTGCAGGGAACGATTTCTTTCATTTCCCCTATGATGACTTGATCTTTAGTTACGGGAATGATTATGGCTCTTATATTGATCCCAATGATCATTTTATCCTCTATTAATTACAATTTCAATAAGGGAATATAAAGAGCTTGATGTAACTGCCCTCGGTTCGGCATCATTCTATTTGGTTTGGCACTAAACCCATTGCTGATCTAGCTTCAGGCTGAACTCTTGCTTTTTTCCTCTCTTCAGTATTCCTTCTTCCAACTCTTGGACCTTCTTGATCGAATTCTTCGTCACAGTGTGACCGCCTTTTTCTTCTGGATCCTCTAAACCGGGATTTCCCTTGTGATTAAGTATTGCGACAAATAGTTTGCGCCTGCCCCAAATGTATCATATATTGTTCAACCATTGCTTGATGTCGGGAAGGAAACATTCGTTTATTTTGGCCACAATTCTATTCAGGTTGTCTTTGGTAATTACATCTTCTAGCACCAGAGTACTTGTTGAATTATTATCTTGATTAACAGTTGTTTGACTGGGTATGCTGGCTCTTCCTACATCCCTGCTGGTAGCACCAATCTTGTTAGATATCAAAAGAATCCATAGTTCAACTCTCAATGAAAGCACTAAAAATGTTTGTATAAAAAATGGGCAAACAACTCCAATCGATCAGTTGTAAAGCTATGAATATAGGGTATATAACACAGCTGTTATATTTGTATTATGATTGATTTTTAGAGAGCAGATCACATAGAGAATGCAGAAAGAAAGTTGCAGTAAAGTAAAAAAACACAATGACTTATAGTGGTTTGGCCAAAATGTGCCTACATCCACTGTCTATTTTCATTATTCTTTCTATAGATCTTTGATACAATATCTAAGAACAAGATACAATGATCTGAAGCTCAATAGAAAGTAAGATATAGCTGAAGGAAGTCTGTTCGGCTATTCCTGTTAGGCTATTCTTGACTGCTTACTCCTGTTCGGTTGTCTTTATTAGGCAGCTCTAGTTTGGTAGTTCCTACTAGGATGTTCCTGCTAGGCTCCTCCTGCTAGGCTGTTCTAGTTAGCTATTTCTGCTAAGTTGTTCCTACTAGTTGTTACTGCTTGGCTGCTCTTGCTAGCTGATCATGCTAGGCTTTTCCTACTAGTTATTCCGACCAGCTCTGACTTGTCTACTATTACCGCTATAAGCTTGTCTCTCTAGAATTATCCCAAATTGTTGTTGGATGTTTTGGTATTTGTAGGGGTGAAGAGATGGTATGGTTAATCTGGTAAGTTAGGAAATTTACATGTATAACTTGCCTAGAGGGAATATTCCTGAATATGCTAGAGGTATTTAATTATTTTTCAATATAAGCAGATTTCATTCCATATATAGCTTGCTCGGTTTGGCTAGGAGCTCTGTTCAGGGTAGATTGGTACGGTAGAATGTATGTGTGCATGTAGTGGCTTAGTTCGTATGCTCCCCTATTTGGCTTGCCCCACCTTTGGTTTAACAGTCTCCCCCTATGTTTGGTTCAGCATGACACCAAGGCGGGTGGCTCGGTAGGATAGTACAGTCATGGTCCGGTGTGTGCACTATTCTCTTCGGTTCTATAGGCACCATCATCCTTGATTCGATAGGCAACTTGGTTCGTTGTCCCTTGCTAGGCCACGGTCCGGCCTTCATATGATGCATCCTTTGGTTCTGCCCCCTCCTTATTGAACAGATGATCCTATTCGGTACTGGGCTACCGAATAGGATTTCCAGTTCAGTACTTGGAATACCGAATATGGGGTTTGCCTCCCTTTCTACTCCTTTGCTCTGCCTATCGACTTGCCTCTCCTGCCATGCTATCCTTTTCTCTCCTTACTTAGGAAATGCTTAGACACTCAGAAGTTATATTCCATATCGAACCATTCCTTATGTTCCATAAAAATAATGTGTTTACCAGGATTCGAACCCGAGTGGGTTGGTGGAAAGGCACAAGTCTTTACCACTGTGCTAAACATGCTTTTATGCCATAACTCCTTCATTTCAAATCAGAATTGAATGAAACTTGAACCAGTAGCTTCATATAATTGAGTAGAGTATTCCATTGCGTTTTGAATGTTCGATTTGCCTGAATTAGATAGTAGCTTTCCAAGGTGGAGCCCGAGTCGGTTAGATGATGGAGTATTTTTAAGATGATCATATCTTCTAATCCGTAGCTCGGATTGAGATGCGATTTTGACCTATGTGCGTATCCTGACCTTAGAAACAATTTTAAAGAGATTTTGACTATATTTTCTGACTATGTCAAATTTACCCCTAGTACTTTGTCTTGGTTTTGTGACTATGATGGTGTCTTTATTATGCATCTTCTACCCATTTCGATGCTCCAAGATGTCTTTTCGTATTCATCATGTTGTAGGCGAAAATGCCCACAACATTGGGCCTGCCTATGTTTCAAACATTTCAAAAAAATTTAATTAGAACGTTAAGTCTCCTCCTATACAACAATCACAACAACACTCTCAATAATATATTTAATCTTAACAACTTTCTCAATAGGATTCTCAATAATATTTTCAAAATCACTCTCGAGCATGTCCTCAACAACATACCATGAACTTCTACTATGATAAACATTTTCAACAAAACCAAAATTTCAATACTCAAAACCAATCTTCGACATTTATAAACCTTATGTTAACTACACCCACACACAAAACATAAATAGGAATCTGGGTGACTTCATAATTGGAGGCCTTAGTCTATGTAATATTTGGGAATATGTAGAAAATTATATTGCATGGCAAGTATACTTTAGTAATGCTCTAGGAAACTATAATAAGAGAGAGAGAGGAATAATACCTATGTAATAAACATCAACGATGCACCAATTTTTGACAGTGGTTCAAAGAAGATGGACAAATGACGAGCAAGTTGAGCTAGCTCAGTATTGGTTAAAGTTCTTGAAGGGTCCACATAATGGTATGCCTAAAAGTGAGTTTGCTCTAGGAAACCATTTGCAACTTAGTCAATAGTCATCAACCTAATAATCATCCAAGATCCATTGACTCGTTAAAAACTCAATGGAAAAGTTAAACAACACACATTAGTAATGGAATGAAATCTCATCGTCTTTGCTTAGGGGATGAGAAAGTTGGGTAAGTGATTCAAATTTGGTAATAATCTTACCTTCATTAGACTTCTATTGTAGGTGTAGTTCGTGGTCGGGTGTCGTTCGTGGTCGGGTGCGTTGGTGGCGAATTATGACCGTTCGAGGTCGTGTGCCGTTCAAGGGGAATTATGACCATTCGTGGTCGGGTGCCGTTCGTTGTGAATTATAACCGTTCGAGGTCAGGTGCCGTTCGTGGCGATTGTTTATGCCCGTGGGGGGGACTTAGTATTATTAATGTCAGATTTCACGTTCTAGTGAGTTTTTGAATCATTTGTTATGGCGGTTCATCGCCATCCCAGACCATTCCTGAGGACCGTTCGTGATCCCGTGCATGTGTAAGTGACTTGGCCGTTATGGAATTATAAATACCAGATTTACATTCAAACGAGTCTTATAACAAAAATGTCCAACTAAACCAAGTCCATTTGTACAAAAGAGAAAACAAAAGTAAAACAGAAGTGTCAAAGTGCAAACACCTCCACTGTTGCGGTTTATAGTCGTCACAGAGCATGCCCGAAGACCGTTCGTGATCCCCTAAATGTGTAAGCGACTTAACCGTGTTAGTGTGGAGTTTGCTACTTATTCACTGTTATTCTAGTCAGTTGATGATAAGCTGATGCCTTGATCCGAAGCCGTTCTCATTTGATGTAGATGGCGGCCGCTCCTATTCCACCGTCGCTGCTCGCCTTTTCACGTACTGCAACAACATACTGTTCCTGTAACAACCCACTATTTTGGACCATTCAAATCGACAATAACACCACACATATCAGACTTGAATAATACAAAACAATAGATTGTAAATAAATTTGGAGCAAATAAAATCAATCACAGAATCACAGACACAGAATATCAGAATAACACGCAGCGGAAAATAAAATAAATAGTTGTTCATGAAGCCACTAAAATACATAGTCTCAAAACAGATACAAAATACCATAGTCTGAAATACAGATACAATAGAAGTCTGAATACATAAATTTACAATTACATAAGCAAAGCTGAATGAAATAACTGAAATAGAAAGACAACTAGATAGACAGATAAACTCCAACAATCTCTAGCTCCAGAAGGTGAATCCAAAGCTGTAATCCTCAGGCTGACCCGAGCGTAAAGCAAAACCATTAACACTTGAGTAAGGATATACATACTTATACAATGTAAACCAACTCAAGTGAACTGTAATAGAAATACACAAGTAACTTAAAGAATGCTTGGGATCGCCCATTCTTTAAGGATCCGTTAAACTATCTACTATGTAGTAATATACGCTATTATAATAATGTCTAAAGTAAAGTAAACTATTAAAATAGCGTTAAGGCTTTACATTTTCCACCTTAACACATTTTATATATTCCCATAGTCTATACAGTACCGTAATCTCCCCTGTACTGGGCGTCGTCAGAGGGCACTCCATAGGTATGGTACAAAAACAAACTCGTAGTAAAGCTCGCTAGGGTAGGTGACACGACACAACTAGGCAGTGCCAGGGTAGATATACCAATTACGCATCCGGACTGGTGGTAACGCATAGCAGCCACTACCGCCCACCTCGAGCCATACTCCCAAAATCAAAGGTGTACCCGAATCAATCACAAAGTAATAGAATGGTATCGAACAAGTGTGTCCGAATAGAGGAGCTACCTCATTGGCCCGTCGATCGCTCCTGGTTTAGCCACCTTATTTCATCTCACGGGAGTCGGTCCACGTATATACCTCAATAGAATCGTCGCCACCATCCTACTTCATTCTGGAATCTCCACCGCGTACACAGTTGTTAAAGTGGTTTTCGGTATCGACAGAGAGTATGTCCATATCCGATCCCGGTCTCTTTAACAACCAATCGTTATTATAACCCATGGTTATAAATTTCAAAAAGGTTTATACTTTAAAACCAAAATATCACTTCTATTTCAAAAACCACCTTTTCAAAACCAAATCAAACAATATCACTTTTACTTCAAAAACCAAGTACAATATCACCTCTATTTCCAATAAATATATATAATCATTTAAGCCATTTAAATATGAAGTCATTATACTTTCAAATCAAATATTCAATTTCTAGAATTATAGGATTTTCAGAGTTCATTCAATTAATTACAAAATTTCAAAATATTGTATTTTAAGAACAGCAACACTTATAAAGTGTTACGGTAGATATAGTAGTATTTCAAAACATCGTCAAATTTCAGAAACAGCAGCACTTACAAAGTGCTACAGTAGGTATATTAGTTTCAAACAGTTCAATTCAGCAACAACAGCACTTACCAAGTGCTACTGTAGCCTTTAGTTATTTCAGAATATAATTTACTTTCAGCAACCACAGCACTTACCAAGTGCTGCAGTAGCTTTATTACTTCAGATTTTAGTTAGCTTCAGCAACAACAACAGCACTTACAAAGTGCTGTAGTAGCCCTTAAGTTATTTCAGAACTTAGTTATATTTCAGAAACTATAACACTTAGCAAATGCTATCTTAATACTACAGCATTTCTGAAGTACTACCAATACTATTTCCAGATTTATTATAAAATTTCAAAAACATTAAAACTTCAATTTTTAGCCATTTTAACTTATAAAATCATATTTTTCGCTTCAAAAATGTTCATTTGGATATCATTTAACTTATGATTTTATAAAATAAAATTTCATTAATAATTATCCAATTTTTAAACAATAATTCACTTATTAAGCTAAAGTACACTATTTTCTTAACTTTTGTATTTTAACAATTAACTTAATACTTTACTTTAAAATACCATTTCATATAATAAAACTAAGTTTCCATTTTATTTACTTAACTTAAAATTTTCCTTTTAAAACCAAATTTCCCAAATTATCAAGTTAAGTCATATTTTCAAAATACCTTTTTCCCTTATTTACTTATACATTTTAACTCATAGAAAATCACTAAAAATTTATTTAAATCATTTAAATCCAAATTTAAGTTAAAATATCACATTTTAACATTTGAAATACTTAATAATTTTTTTGAAAATATATAAAATAACCACGGGTCTGTATAATATTTTCTAGCCTAGGTCAAGTGATACGGATAATATATCATTTCAATCTAAAATGTAAAAAGAAAAATCCGGGTTCTATCATTTCAAACCCGCAATCCCAAGTCAAACAAAATAAATAAAAATCGCTTGAGCCTATCATTACAGCTCATAACGATTTTTCCCTTATTCTAATGTCCATTCGAGTACGTATCATTTTAACCCATAGTGATTCTATTCTATAGGGAACTTGTAGTGTGAGGAACAGAAAATAAAATAAACAGTATAATGTAATATAACATGTCAGATGATGTAATTGGTTTATAAGCAGATTTTAACATCATGTAATCATATCACAGACATAGATAAATTACTATCATATCATCAACTACAATTCACATGCCATTGTTTCATAATTATATAAGTACGGATGTCTAGAGTGAATAACTCACCTTTTTGAAGCTGGAGTTAACAATTCAAAACACACGAATAAACTTCGGAAAGCACGACAAAGCACGAATTAGATTTGAGTGGAGGGAGAGCCATGATTTAGATCTTGTATATAACAAATAAATTAAAACAAATATAAGAAATATGATTCAATACAATAACATATGAAATAAACAATGAAAATATGAATTAAAGTGAGATAACTTGATTTTAACCACACAAGTGCTCGGCCTCAACCACTATAGGCTCGGCCACATCCTCTATGGGTTCGGCCATGGTGTGTTCAAGGCAAGTAGGTTTTGTTTAGGGGTCCATAGGCACGGCTAAGGCTAGGAAAGTGGAGAAGTGGTGGGGTTACAAACATAGAATGCAAAAAGGCAAGGAACAAAGGGGTTTTGGTTCACATAGGCTCGACTATGGGTCTAGATGGCTCGGATCTGGTCACATCAGAGGGGTATGGCCTGGGGCAAGGCAAGGAGGAGGACTAGGTGGTGGAAATAAGTGTGGTCGAGGCTAGCAAATAGGATTTGGATGAGGTGATGGGCTCGGCTAAGGTTTTGTTCATGCTTTGTGAAGGGTTTTTGGATCTATGGTTTCATAGCATAAGTGGTAGGGGTGATGAGGTATTGGAGGCCGGGCATAGGTGGTGGATGGAGGAAGATGGTCGGTTAGATCATGAGGCCGAGCTAGCTTGAAGAAAACAAAAGAAAAAAAAATAAAAGAAGAGAAGAGGAGCCGTAGAAAACTTACTGTATTTTCTTTCAATCAGAAGAGGCAAATGAGGAAGGGAATGTTTGGGAAATATTTGTACGTGAATTGATAATTAATTGAGGAGTTTTTTTCATGGCTCATCAATAGAAGGAACGGCTATGGTAAGAAATAAAGAGGCTAGGCAATTAAAAGAAAGAAATTAAAACAATGAAACGTATGTCCCTTTGATTTTTCCCAAGCCATAAATAAAAAGATATAAACAAGTAACAATCCAATAAATAAAATGAATGTCTAGACAAAATAAAAAATAGAAAGATAACATAGAGATGGACATAGGAAAAATATAAAATAAAATACAGAAATTAATTACGTGTAAACCGTTGTATTTTATCCAATTTAAAAAGTATAACTCAAAATTTAACGAAACGAAAAGCATAACGGATATCAGAATTATATCCAGCTTCAAATAAAAAGATAAAATTCAAAAATTTAAATTTAAAATTTTCAAATGAAAGTCAAAGTTTGGCCAAAGTTGACCAAAATATAAGATTTTCAGAAAATGTTTATTTTATTGTATTTGGAAAATAAATTGCAAACAAAATCCATATTTACATTGAAAAAAATTCCAAAAATTCAAATTTAAGTGAATAAAAATCAAAGCTTCTAAATAAAATAAATTTAAAAATATTTACAAAAATTTGGGTTGTTACACTCTCCCCCACTCAAATCTTTTCGTCCTCGAAAAGGAACGAAACATGGAAAACAAAGAAAGATAAGATAGAAAAACAAATAGTACCTAAAACAAACAATTCCGGATTCGAAGCACGAATGCTCTCCTCCATCTCCCAGGTACAATCTCGATCATCAGTACTCCACTGTACTTTGACCAAGTTGACAGATTTCCTTTTTAGCTGCATCGTACCTCGATCGACAATACGAAGTGGCTTCCTCTCGACAGTCAGATTAGGCTCAATATCCAAACTCTCGAGAGCAGAAGGCTGGACAATAAGGGATGGATCATGAAGATACCAACGAAGATGCGAGACATGGAATACGTTATGCACTCTAGAAAACTTCTCGGGCAAATCCAGACGATAAGCCAAAGAACCAATTCTTTCCACAATGCGGAAAGGACCAATGAACCTAGGAGCAAGCTTCCCTCTATGACCAAAACGAATCACATTCCTTAAGGGAGAGACCTTAAGGAAAATCAATTCACCAACAGAAAACTCCAAACTCCTCCTACAACGATCAGCATACTTCTTCTGCCTATCCTGGGCAATTTTCATCTTCCTCTTAATCTCCTCAACCTTCTCAGAAGCCTCCAAAATCACATCAAGACCAAGAACTAAACGAATACCGGATTCAATCCAGCATGATGGAGATCTGTAAGGTCGTCCGTAATGAGCAGCAAACGACGACATCTCAATACTGGCCTGAATTCAAAAGATGTAATGAGATAGATAAAGGATTAAGACAAGATTCAAATAAAATATTGAGATTATACCTGATAACTGTTGTTATAGGTAAATTCTACAAGATGGAGATGATCTTCCCAAGATCCTCCATAATCAAGAACACAAGCACAAAGAAGATCCTCCAGAATCTGATTCACTCTTTCCATTTGACCATCAGTCTGAGGATGGTAAGCAGTGCTCAGATTCAGATGAGTACCCAAGGATTCCTGAAAAGCTTTCCAAAACTGACTGGTAAAGATAGGATCATGATCACAAACAATACTAAGGGGAACACCATGGAGACGAACAATCTCCCTCATATAGATCTCAGACAAGCTAGAAGCAGAACGAGTAGACTTGACCGAAATGAAATGAGCTGACTTGGTCAATCTATCCACAATAACCCAAATACTCTCATTACCCCTCCTAGACCTCGGTAATCCATCAATGAAATCCATAGAAACTTGTTCCCACTTCCAATTGGGAACCTCAAGGGGCTGCAACAAACCAGGGGTCTTCTGATGATCGGCCTTGACTTGCTGACAAGTCACACACCTACTAACAAAAATGGAGATATCACGCCTCATACCTCTCCACCAATACAACTTCTTCATATCCTGATATGTCTTGGTCACACCCGGATGAATAGAAAGTCTGGATCGATGATTTTCCCGAAGTAACTCCTGTCTCAATCCATCAACATTCGGGACACAAATCCGATTATTAATCCTCAAAATACCTCTATCATCGATCTGAGCTCCACTACCATCAAGACTACTACCACCAACCCTACTATGAACATTCTCCTTGATAAGCCTAAGCATCTGATCCTCATCCTACTTAGCCATGATACGGTCCAAGAGAGGAGAAGAAACAACAAGCTAACACAACATGGCCTTCTTCCGACTTAAAGCATCGGCCACAACATTAGCTTTCCCAGGGGTATAGTTGATGCCGAGGTCATAAGAAGCAAGGAACTCCAACCACCTAACTTGTCTCTGATTCAAATCCTTCTGGGTGAAAATATATCTCAAAGCAAAAACCACGACAAGCAATTCCAAATCATGAGCAGCATAATTGGCTTCATGGGTCTTCAACTGACGACTGGCATAAGCAATAACCTTACCATCCTACATCAGAACAGCTCCCAAACCTTCACGACTAGCATCAGTGTATACCGTTAATCCCTCATTTCCATTTGGAACGGTAAGAATTGGTGCGGAAGTAAGCTTGTGCTTTAACTCACTGAATGCAGCCTTACACTTATCATTCCATATAAACTTAGCATTCTTTCGAGTCAAAGCAGTGAGAGGTGTAGCAATCCGAGCATAATTCTCAATGAATCTCCGATAATAACCAGCAAGGCCCAGAAAGCTACGGATATCAGATGGAGTTCTAGGAGTTTTCCAATCCTGTAGTAGAATGGGGAAAAATAAGAACTACAGACAAAGATAGAAAGATTAGATTACAAAAGAAAGATGAGAAAAAGGTAGACTTACATTGATCGCAGCGATCTTGACTGGATCAACAGAAACTCCATTACTAGAAACAATATGTCCAAGGAATCAGACTTCATCCTTCCAGAAATGGCATTTAGAGAATTTAGCTCTCAACTGATGACTCCTAAGAGTCCCTAGAACAAAGCTCAAATGAGATTCATGCTCTTACTCGGTCTTAGAAAAGACCAGAATATCATCAACAAAGACAAGCACAAACTTGTTAAGCACATCACGAAAGACACGATTCATCAAATCAACAAAGAAAGCAGGAGGATTAGTCAAACCAAAAGGCATGACTAACCATTCATAAAAACCATTCTCAGTATGGAAAGCAGTCTTGGGAATACTTTCCTCAGCAACTCTGAGCTGGTGAAAACCTGTGGCAAGATCAAGCTGAGAGAAAACAGTCGCACCATAAAGCTAATCAAACATATCATTGATGCGAGGCATTGGATATTTGTTTTTCATAGTGAGCTTGTTCAAGTCCCTATAATCAACACACATCCTCAAAGAACCATCGGACTTAGTGACGAAAACCACCGCCGCTCCCCATTCGGAGTGGCTAGGTCTCATCAGACCCTTGGAGAACAAGTCCTCAATTTGCTTTCCCAACTCAACCTTCTCACGGGGTGCCATTCTTCTAGGGGGAAGAACTACAGGCCGAGCTCTGGGAATAAGATCAATAGAGAAATCAATTTCCCTCTTAGGAGGTAAAGCAGTGACTTCACCAAATACATCGGGATAGAGTCTGACCACATGGGTCGAATGAAGATCATCGGAAGAAGAATCCAGAGAATAAATAAAGCTGTCAGCATAATCATGAGGCATACGACACTGAATAATCAAGGGATCACCCTTATCACCAACGAGGAAAACAGTTCTGGTTTTACAAGAGATAACGGCTTCATGCCTCTTCAGCCAATCACCTCCAAGCAATAAATCAAAAGCATCGAAACCCAGAACATAGAAATCACTAGAAAAACGATAACCAGCATAAAATAGTTTCACATGCTTACAAATCCTATTAAGGTTCGCGAGGCCACCAATAGGATTTTTAACACACAAAGATTCAACAGCATATACAGGAGAAAGAAGATGCTCAAACTTATCACAAATATCCACAGAAATAAAACTGTGGGAAGCTCCAGTATCAAATAAAACACGAACAGGATGATTAAATAAAGAAAAGGTGCCCTGGAGAGTACCTTGAATATCACTAGGAGCAGGAGCAGGTGCAGGTGGAGCAAGTGAAGAAGCAGAGGTAACAGCAAAAATACCAAACGGCTTGCCATTCTGATACAAAGGACAATCTTTCTTGAAATGACCAGGTTGCAGACAGACATAACAGAGGTTGTTCCTGGTATCCTGAGGTGGAGGAACAGCAGCACCAACTGAATTAGGGCAACTATTAGCATAGTGTCCCCTCTGATCACACTTGAAACAAGTAATGGAAGATAGGTCGACAGGCTGCCTCTGAGAAGGAGAAGATAAAGATCCCAAACCCGAATTCTTGTGCCAATTCTTCTTCTACTGATGGAAATTTGGCTTTCTCTTCTTAGAGTTAGCAGAGGAAGACTAAGATGCAGGAGCACTAGCAACAACATGACCCTTAGAAGTAGGGTTCTCATAACAAATAGCCATATCCATAAGCTCGGTGAAAGTGCCATGAACATGAGAAGACGATCATAAAACTCTGGGTGAGCTCCAGCTATGAACTTCTCATTCTTCTTAAGTTGGGTGTCAATAAGGCCAGGACCAAACTTGGAAAGTTCATTGAACTTCCGCTCATACTCAGAAAAGGACATGGTACCCTACTTGAGATCCATAAACTCACGATAAAGCTGAGATTTCCCGGCTTCGGGCATCCATTTTGCCACAAAAGCCTCCCTGGAAAAAGATAGATAAGCTTAAGATAGATTTCAAAGAGAAAATGCTGAACAGAACACAAGACAACACAAGAAGATACCTAAACTGATCCCAAGAAATGTCAGCCTCAGCAGTGTTAGCCGTAACAGACTCCCACCAATCCAAGGCTTCTTCCTTCAATTGCCAAGCTGCCAACTGACACTTCTGAGCATCAGTAATCTCCAAACCAGTAAAAATCCTCTCAAGACTCCTCAACCACTGCTGAGCTTCTATGATGCTCTTAGATCCAGTAAACTTGGTACCACCAAGCTGGGTGAATTCCTTGCAAAGAGTAGTGAACCTGATGGGTGCAACAGGCTCGGAAACTGGGGCAATACCACGGCCCCTACCTCTGGCATTCCCACGATTCATCCTGAAAAGATCAAGAATGAATTTTAGGACAAAAGGTAAAACGGAAAGACAAAGATAAGATTCAACTAGAATGAAAATCCTAATCAACGAATTCAAATAAACAAGATTGAAAGGAATGAAGTTAAGAAAATGAGATTTTAAACAAGAAATTTTTTATCCAAAATAATCTTTTAAAAATCCTTTAAAATCATTTGAAAACAATTTATACTTAAAAATACGTTCTCTCTCAAAGAAATGATTCTAAGTTTGATTTCACTCATTCTAGGGTATTTCTACTCTATCTCTAATGAGTTTTTGCTCCATAGGCTAAGGTTTGCCTAAAACCAAAGCTCTGATACCAAATGTAACGACCCACTATTTTGGACCATTCAAATCGACAATAAAACCACAATGTCAGACTTGAATAATACAATACAATAGATTGTAAATAAATTTGGAGCAAATAAAACCAATCACAGAATCACAGACACAGAATATCAGAATAACTCGCAGCGGAAAATAAAATAAATAGTGGTTCATGAAGCCACTAAAATACATAGTCTCAAAACAGATACAAAATACCATAGTCTGAAAAACAGATACAATAGAAGTCTGAATACATAAGTTTACAATTACATAAGCAAAGCTGAATGAAATAACTGAAATAGAAAGACAACTAGATAGACAGATAAACTCCAACAATCTCTAGCTCCAGAAGGTGAATCCAAAGCTGTAATCCTCAGGCTGACCCGAGCGTAAAGCAAAACCATAAACACTCGAGTAAGGACATACATACTTATACAATGTAAACCAACTCAAGTGAACTGTAATAGAAATACACAAGTAACTTAAAGAATGCTTGGGATCGCCAATTCTTTAAGGATCCGTTAAACTATCTACTATGTAGTAATATACGCTATTATAATAATGTCTAAAGTAAAGTAAACTATTAAAATAGTGTTAAGGCTTTACATTTTCCACCTTAACACATTTTATATATTCCCAAAGTCTATACAGTACCGTAATCTCCCCCGCACTGGGCGTCGTCAGAGGGCACTCCATAGGTATGGTACAAAACAAACTCGTAGTAAAGCTCGCTAGGGTAGGTGACACGGCACAACTAGGCAATGCCAGGGTAGATATACCAATTACGCATCCGGACTGGTGGTAACGCATAGCAGCCACTACCGCCCACCTCGAGCCACACTCCCAAAATCAAAGGGGTACCCGAATCAATCACAAAGTAATAGAATGGTATCGAAGAAGTGTGTCCGATCAGAGGAGCTACCTCATTGGCCCGTCGATCGCTCCTGTTTTAGCCACCTTATTCCATCTCATGGGAATCGGTCCATGTATATACCTCAATAGAATCATCGCCACCATCCTACTTCATTTTGGAATCTCCACCACGTACACAGTTGTTAAAGTGGTTTTCGGTATCGACAAAGAGTATGTCCATATCCGTTCCCGATCTCTTTAACAACCAATCGTTATTATAACCCATGGTTATAAATTTCAAAAAGGTTTATACTTTAAAACCAAAATATCACTTCTATTTCGAAAACCACCTTTTCAAAACTAAATCAAACAATATCACTTTTAGTTCAAAAACCAAGTACAATATCACCTCTATTTCCAAATATATATATATATATATATATATATATATATTCATTCAAGCCATTTAATTATGAAGTCATTATACTTTCAAATCAAATATTCAATTTCCAGAATTATAGCATTTTCGGAGTTCATTCATTTAATTACAAAATTTCAAACCATTGTATTTTAAGAACAGCAACACTTATCAAGTGTTACGGTAGATATAGTAGTATTTCTAAACATTGTCAAATTTCAGAAACAACAGCACTTACAAAGTGCTACAGTAGGTATATTAGTTTCAAAAAGTTCAGTTCAGCAAAAACAGCACTTATCAAGTGCTACTGTAGCCCTTTAGTTATTTCAGAATATAGTTTACTTTCAGTAACCACAGCACTTACCAAGTGCTGCAGTAGCTTTATTACTTCAGATTTTAGTTAGCTTCAGCTTCAGCAATAACAACAACACTTACAAAGTGCTGTAGTACCCCTTTAGTTATTTCAGAACTTAGTTATATTTCAGAAACTATAGCACTTAGCAAATGCTGTCTTAATACTACAGCATTTCTGAAGTACTACCAATACTAATTCCAAATTTATTATAAAATTTCAGAAACATTAAAACTTCAATTTTTAGCCATTTTAACTTATAAAATCATATTTTTCGCTTCAAAAATGTTCATTTGGATATCATTTAACTTATGATTTTATAAAATAAAATTTCATTAATAATTATCCAATTTTTAAAAAATAATTCATTTATTAAGCGAAAGTACACTATTTTCTTAACTTTTGTATTTTAACAATTAACTTAATACTTTACTTTAAAATACCATTTCATATAATAAATCTAAGTTTCCATTTTATTTACTTAACTTAAAATTTTCCTTTTAAAAGCCAAATTTCCCAAATTATCAAGTTAAGTCATATTTTCAAAATACCTTTTTCCCTTATTTACTTATACATTTTAACTCATAGAAAATCACTATACTTTATTTAAATCATTTAAATCCAAATTTAAGTTAAAATATCATATTTTTACATTTGAAATACTTAATAATTTTTTTGAAAATATATAAAATAACCACGGGTCTGTATAATATTTTCTAGCCTAGGTCAAGTGATACGAATAATATATCATTTCAATCCGAAATTTAAAAAGAAAAATCCGGGTTCTATCATTTCAAACCCGCAATCCCAAGTCAAACAAAATAAATAAAAATCGCTCCTATCATTTCAGCTCATAACGATTTTTCCCTTATTCTAATGTCCATTCGGGTATGTATCATTTCAACCCATAGTGATTCTATTATACAGGGAACTTGCAGTGTATGGAACAGAAAATAAAATAAACAGTATAACGTAATAACATGTCAGATGATGTAACAGATTTATAAGCAGATTTTAACATCATATAATCATATCACAGACATAGATAAATTACTACCATATCATCAACTACAATTCACATGCTATTGTTTCACAATTATATAAGTACGGATGTCTAGAGTGAATAACTCACCTTTTTGAAGCTCGAGTTAATAATTCAAAACACACGAATAAACTTCGGAAAGCACGACAAACCACAAATTAGATTTGGAGGGAGAGCCAAGATTTAGATCTTGTATACAACAAATAAATTAAAACAAATATAAGAAATATGATTCAATACAATAACATATGAAATAAACAATGAAAATATGAATTAAAGTGAGATAACTTGATTTTAACCACACAAGTGCTTAACTTGATTTTAACCACACAAGTGCTTAACTTGATTTTAACCACACAAGTGCTTAACTTGATTTTAACCACACAAGTGCTCGACCTCAACCACTATAGGCTCGGCCACATCCTCTATGGGTTCGGCCATGGTGTGTTCAAGGCAAGTAGGTTTTGTTTAGTGGTCCAGAGGCATAGCTAAGGCTAGGAAAGTGGAGAAGTGGTGGGGTTATAAACATAGAATGCAAAAAGGCAAGGAACAAAGTGGTTTTGGTTCACATAGGCTCGGCTATGGGTCTAGATGGCTCAGATTTGGTCACATCAGAGGGGTATGGCCTAGAGCAAGGCAAGGAGGAGGACTAGGTGGTGGAAATAAGTGTGGCCGAGGCTAGCAAATAGGATTTGGATGAGGTGATGGGCTCGGCTAGGGTTTTGTTCATGCTTTGTGAAGGGTTTTTGGATCTAGGGTTTCATGGCATAAGTGGTAGGGGTGATGAGGTATTGGAGGCCGAGCATAGGTGGTGAATGGAGGAAGATGGTCGACTAGATTATGAGGCCGAGCTAGCTTGAAGAAAACAAATGAAAAAAAATAAAAGAAGAGAAGAGGAGCCATAGAAAACTTACTGTATTTTCTTTCAATCAGAAGAGGCAAATGAGGAAGGGAATGTTTGGGAAATATTTGTACGTGAATTGATAATTAATTGAGGAGTTTTTTTCACGGCTCATCAATAGAAGGAACGACTATGGTAAGAAATAAAGAGGCTAGGCAATTAAAAGCAAGAAATTAAAACAACGAAACGTATGTCCCTTTGATTTTTCCCAAGCCATAAATAAAAAGATATAAACAAGTAACAATCCAATAAATAAAATGAATGTCTAGACAAAATAAAAAATAGAAAGATAACATAGGGATGGACATAGGAAAAATATAAAATAAAATACAGAAATTAATTAAATGTAAACCGCTGTATTTTATCCAATTTAAAAAGTATAACTCTGAATTTAACGAAACGAAAAGCAGAACGGATATAAGAATTATATCCAGCTTCACATAAAAAGATAAAAATTCAAAATTTAAAATTTAAAATTTTCAAATGAAAGTCAAAGTTTGACCAAAGTTGACCAAAATATAAGATTTTCAGAAAATGTTTATTTTATTGTATTTGGAAAATAAATTGCAAACAAAATCCAAATTTACATTGAAAAAAATTCCAAAATTCCAATTTAAGTGAATAAAAATCAAAGCTTCTAAATAAAATAAATTTAAAAATATTTACAAAAATTTGGGTTGTTACAGTTTCGGATATGTCCTTCTATCTCATCTCTCAAGTTCTTGCAATCATTCGTACTATAGCCACTTAGCTCATGGAATAAGCAATACACTGATTTCTTTTCATTATTGGGTCGGATCCCTCCTCATTAGCCTTCGTTAGGGAACCTGCCCCCTAGTTTCTTTGTAGATTCGTTCCAAATTCTCATTCAACTCCGTATAAGAGGCGAATCTCGGTTCCTCTCACGGTCGCTTTAGCTCATCACAGCTATCCTCTACTTTCCGTTTCTCTTTATCCTTGCCTGAATCCTTTCCGGGCAGATCTCCGCTTTTCACTGCATAAACATCAACTCCTTCTCCTTCCTCTCTCTTAGGATTTGCATCCTCTTGTCGTAGAAACCTTTCTGCCTCATGGTAAAACTCTCCTAGATCCATAGGTGGATCCCTTGTCAATGAATTCTTGAATTTCATACCATCAGCTATTCCAGATACAGTTGCCATCAAAACCATTGATGGATCTGGGTGATCCACCGATGCCGCTGCTGCATTGAATCGTGTTTGAAAACTCCTCAAAGACTTCCCGATTTTCTACTTCAGTGCTGTCAAACTCATCACATTCTTGGGCCTCGAAATGTGAACTTTGAACTGCCTCATAAACTTTTCAATCAACTCGGTCTACGTTCCAATCGAACCGCTTTCCAATTGTCTGAACCACGGTGCTGCAATGTCCATCAAATATAGTGGGAAACATCGGGCCATGACCTCCTCCGATGCCGCCGGTACTTCCGTGTGCCTCATATACCTTGTCAGATGAAATGCAGGATTCGTCCTTCCATCGTACGTCTCCAGTGTTGGTAGCTTAAATTCTGGTGGATTCCTAGCCCGCCTAATCGCGCGAGCAAAGGGGTTCCTGTTCACATCTTCCAGATCTCTATACACTAGTCCTTCTCTCATGGCCCGTCCGACCATCGCTGCCAATTTATCACTGTCTCCAAGCGATATTCCTTGTTCGTTGCCCCCGATCTGCCCCTCGAGTTCACGAGGGAATCCTAGAATCTGCTCTCCCGGACCAGCATCCATTTCTCTATCACGCCATGTTCAAAAGCTCCGCCTGGTATCCTGCTTGAAATCGGATCAACATGCCCCGGGGGAGTGCCCCTAGCTCAGGGGCTACTCCTGATGGTCCTGCTCTATTCTGAACCCTGGTTGTTCCATGCTCCTGATCCCTATTTTCAGCACTTCCTGCAGTTGCGTTTTCTTAATTCTGCACTCTAGCTTGTCCAATTTGCTGGAGTAGGTTCTGCATCATCTCCTCATGCCTTTTCAGCATCCCTTCCTACATAGCCTCCATCATCATCTCCATCTCGTCTCTAGTGATGAAAACTGAAGTCTGATTAGCTCCTGAGGATGCCTCCTAGCTTCCTTCATGCTGACTCCTTTCCACCCTTTGTCTCCTTGTTGATTGCTTCGTCATAGCTTTCCAGATCCAAGTTCCTAAGCCTTCAAATTCAAGATCCAAGCTTTAGAATCTCTGAGTTCAATTCTCAGCGAAAGCACCAAAATGTTTACACCAAAATTGGCCACAAACACCAAATTGTAGATGAAAGCACAAAGTCACAGTCACAAGCCGTAGATAGAATGTATGTAGTTGAGATAAATATGAAGAACACTCAAAATTTAAAAGAAAAGCAGTAAAAAGACAAGAGTTATAGTGGTTCGGTGTTGTAGCCTACGTCCACTTTGAAGAATTTGCTATTTTATTGATGATTCTCAACTGATTTACAAGAGTACAATCGATAGTATCCAAGTTACAATGGAGTTCCAACAGAGTGACGGCGCAGAAGAGCCAGAAGATTCTCTTTTTGTTGGTGTGGGAGTGCTATTTGTAGGTGCAATTAGGAAATATCTAGCCTAGATCTCGGAATACCTCTTCTCCCTCGTGGGTGGGCCCACATGATCGATCCGGACGGGTTCAGGATCGATCCTTGATCGATCCCTTTGCATTTCGTATCGATCCAAAAATGGCCCAATGATGATGGGATCGATCACGAACATTCCTCCGATGGTATGCAAGCTGTGGTGAATATTTGAAGGTGTTTGGACTGTGGATCTTGAGTTATGACCGGTCCAAAGTGGAATTCGTAAGCTGGCTGAATTGTTCGTATCAATAGCTTGGTATCGCTCAAGATCGTATCAATCTAGTACGTATCGATACCTATTCGTGTCGATCATTTCCATGTCCATCGCCCGCCAATTACGCATCGATCCGAGTTTCGCGCCTCGATCCATGTTGAACGCTTCATCGCTTGACCTGATCCTTCATATCAATCTATATGAAATCGATCGATACGAAATAGCCTATAATTGCTTTTCATATCGATCGAATCGTTGTTGATTTCGTATCGACCGTTTGACTGATCGATACGAATTATACAAAAATAGGATCGATACAAAGTGGGCAGTTGAGGTGCAACCAAACATGGATCGACCTCCACGTACTTCATATTGATTGTTTGGTTTGTAGCTTCGTATCAATACTTGGCACCCTTGCTTCATATCGATCGATTAACTGGTCGATACGAAACATGTTGGAGTAGGATCGATACGAAGTAGATGAGTATTTTGGTCGACACGAAGCACATGGATACAAAGCGATGGTTGAAGTTCGATGGATACGAAACTAGCGTGGGCATGACGTTGATGGATATGAAGTGGGTGGTTTTGATGGATATGAACCAAGGCTTTCTTCATGATTCTTGATCGATCCGAGAGATGCATTTTCCTGATGGATACGAAAGGAACGAGTGCAAACTTGATGGATACGAATAAGATGGATACGAGATTGATGGGGACCTTGGCTGCTGATCGATCCATGGCTCTGACTTGAAGTAGCCGCCTCCTTGACTCGGAGTAGACTCCCAAGTGACTCGAAGCAAGGAGCCTGGTGACTCGAAGTGACTTGTAAAACATGTTAATCCATCAAAGACCCGAAGTAAACCCTTCTCTGACCCGAAGCAGCATGCCTGAAAACTCGAAGCAGATATGAAGGCGACTCGGAGAAGACTCTAAGCAACTTGAAGTGACTCGATCTTTGTTGAAACCATATTTTATAGATCTTGCGTTGTTTGTTCGTCGACTATGCTATGTTTTGTGCAGTTGTTTGGGTTAAATCTATCTTTATGTTTGGGTTAACAATAGGCTTCTCGATAATATTTTTAAAATAGGTCTCGACCACGTCCCAAACAACATTCTCAATAACATACCATGAACTTCTACCATGATAAACATTTTCAACAAAACCAAAATTTCAATTCTCAACACCAATCTTCAACATCTATAAACCCTATGTTAACTACACCCACACACAAAACATAATAGGAATTTTGGTAACTTCACAAATGGTGGCCTTAGTCATCTTCCATGTAATATTTGGGAATATGTTGTTATAATGCATGACAAGTATACTTTAGTAATGCTCTAGGAAACGATAATAAGAGAGAAAGGAATAATACCTATGTAATAAACATCAACGATGCACCAATTTTTGACAATGGTGGAACAAAACTGAAAACGAAAGATCAAAGAAAATGGACAAATGATGAGCAAGTAGAGCTAGCTCACTATTGGTTGAAGTCCTCGAAGGGTCCACATAATTGTATGTCTAAAAGTGAGTTTGCTCTGGGAAGCCATTTACAACTTATTTAATAGTCGTCAACCTAATAATCATCCAAGATCCATTGACTCGTTAAAAACTCAATGGAAAAGTTAAACACCACACATTAGAAATGGAACGGAATCTCATCATCTTTGCTTAAGGGATGGGAAAGGTTGGTAAGTGATTCAAATTTGGTAACAATCTTACCTTCATTAGCCTTCTATATTCTTTACTTAGACAATGCGGAACGAACATATTTACTTTACGGTTATGCAAACACGTGAAGCTAACAGTAATGATAAAGTGCATTGCATTCAACTTTTTACACGTCCACAATTACCTTAGTGCAATTGAAAAATGGAGCACTGTGAACGAGAACCGCACAGCCATGCGTTTTGCACAAAGGAATATTAATAGGGACTTTAGTCCCAAGGTATGACCGCCACTATTCTAATGCCTAAAATTAGTGTCGAGCGCTATCTATAGTGATGCACTAATCTCAGATGTTAGAAACATGAGTCGTTTAGGTGAATGATTTAAAATATCTATATAGTACACTTAATTAATCTCAAAGTGCAATTAAGCAATAATATATTACTTCAACAAATATGTAACATACAAGGGCATTGCTACAAACAACACTTCTACTATATATTTGTCTATACCAATATTACAGTTCTTGTTTCTTTACCATAGAAAATAGAGTAACAAGTACATAATGAAAATGTAATGAAATGTGCAACCTGAAAGCATGAGTCATAGACACACTCCATTCCATTCCCCTTATCTTTACCTATAAGCTTGAGAAATCTATATATTAGACATATAGAACAAAGATATACATTATATAGAAAAGAAATAGGAGAAAGGGTATCAACTAGTTTGGACTACACAATAGTGTTATGCACCCCAATCCAACTCAAGGGATCCAGTTGTCCTACATAGAGAAAGACTGCATATTTCCCCATTTGGGATCAAGTGCACGTAGTTCTACATCCATATACTTGGACATGCTTTTTCCTGTAGTCACAAATGTTAGCATATGATAACATATACTATTAGCCCGTAAACATAATAATATTGGCATATCTATCTTATCAACTATCGTATGATAATATAAAATAGATAATCATCTCTTACCACACACACACAACCAAAAGCCATCTACTCCTTATTCCTAGCAATGTCAATCCAAAGTATCAAACAAGCACAAACACTAAAACAAAATACCTCTTTCGCAACTTGCAATGACTGTTGTAACGCTTTTTTACAATGGTTTTGGAAAAGCAGTATTAGGCTAAGTCGTAATAGGGTTAAATCATTTTACAATTGTATATGACCGTTGCAGAAGAGCGTTGTAATAAAGGTTTTTACAACTTTTTTTATCCACTGTTCTAGTTCTTTTATAACTAGTTTTTCCCATTGCAATAGGTATTTTACAAAACTTGTGCCCATTGTTAAAAATTCAAATGAGAAAAAAATATAGACACTACTGTAACCGATCTATAAATTTAATATTATTTTGTAATTGAAACCAATATTGTACTAATAACAACTAAAATCATTCACATTTACTAAAAATAACACAAATACATGGTTATTAAGTTCAACTAAATCCTCAATTAGAACAAAGAGATTTATAAAATTTATTGCATGACAACAGCAAACAAAGAAGAAATTAATGGCACATTTATGAAATATTACTAGCTTCTCCTGACATTTGGTTTCTCAAATCATAAGAGTTTGGTCAAGGCTCATTTGAATTTAACAATGGAGGTTGATAGTTGAACTCCTTCATACGTTATCCTCGTGTTGCTAGAATCATTGGGAACCCATTCTAGTCTCATCTTTACTTCTCACTTCTTCTGTCTGCATTTGAAGTGACTCCTGTAATATTAATCATCAATGACTATATATAAACCTTAAATGCATGATTTTAAAAGAACTCATAATGTACAAAGTATATCATAATAGTAGAACACCTTAAATCCTTTTTCTTCTTGGTACAAATCGCCATGTGCAGTGAGTTTTGGTTTAGCCTGATATTAAAAGAAGCATGACATGGAATCTACAATTGGAATTTAGCTTCATCACGACATTTTGATTTATTCTTTAGCATCAAATTATGTAATGTTCCATTTCGAATAGGAAAACACTTCGATTTTGGCTATGGTCCATTATGATCAAATTAACCATTTAAAAAATGATATCATATTAGTGCTAACATAACCAAGGAAATGCTTGTACGATTAGTATTCTCAAGCATGTAAAATAGATAAACTGAAAGAAAAAAGTAAAACGATCAATTATTGATTAATGAAAGTACTATAGAATTGAAAACTAACATAATAATTTGACTATTGGATTAGACATGCGATGGAAGCATTTATAGATTATAATCAGCTAGCTTGACTAATAACAATGAAATAGATATTGAGTTTTACCTTTGATTATTAATATATACAGTTTTAATTTTTCTTGCAAATGATCGATACGTTTGCAGTCATTTTTTGAACTTAATCAGAAAATTTCATTTTCATTTTCATTTTATGCTTCTAAAAACTATATAATAGTAGCAGTGTTGCACAATATGGATTTTCGGCTACTTTGAAATTGAAATCTATATAGCATTACATAAGAGTGACCTTTCTTCGACCGCCTTTGCTAGGATAAGAACCACAAAAAAGTAGTAAAATAAGAATACATGTATGGAATAGTTAACTGGATCATAAATATGCCATACAATTTAAAAGAATAAGAATTGGCGTACTCGTATATTTTTGCTGCATGTTGCTTCAATGGCTAATGATTTTATAACATCATCTGGACATGAATCGGTTGAGAAGCTTTCTTCTAACAGAGTGATAGTACCAATTTTAAGTAGATAGGCCTGTAGTTAAAAGTAAAAATATCATTTAAAAAAAGAAATTGAAACTTGCATAGTTTCTACATGCATGGGCAATAAGTTTGGTACTGATAAATTACCTTCTCAACTACAAGGTTGGTATTAGAAGAAACATAGTTTTCAATGCTAAAATGTATAAGAAAACTAATTGAGGAAGCAAAAGAATAATTTCTTTATTACTTGTTTCAATTCAATATAGAAATGTAGACTATGGTTCTGCTTTTATATAGTTTACAATGCTCTAATATTGGGTTTTCTATTTTGGCCCAAGCCCTACAAACTTGATACAGATATACTATGGCTGCTGAGATATTCGTTACTTCATAATTCGCCCCTTCAATTAGATCTAGGGTTTCCTTCTTCATCTTCCTCTACGCCGCCACTTCTAACTCTAAGCTCCTTCTTTAGTCTAATGATATTTGTCGTAGATAACGGCTTCGTGAGAATGTCTGCTCTTTGATGGAAGGTTGGGATGTGACGAACTTCCAGTCTCTTGCTTATAACCTTCTCACGAACGAAGTAAAGGTCAATTTCGATGTGCTTCGTTCCTGAATGTAAAATAGGGTTCGCAATGAGAGAAACCGAGCTGAGGTTGTCGCACCAGATAATAGGTGTGCTTTTGAGATCAATTTTGATTTCTTGAAGTAATGACTCTATCCATGTGATCTCTGCTGCTGTGCTGGCTATGGATCTGTACTCAGACTCTGTGCTAGAGTGAGATACAGTGGCTTGTTTCTTTGAACTCCAGGAAATTGGGTTGTCGCCCAGGTAAATGAAATACCCTGATGTCGATCTTCGATCATCGGGGTCGGAGGCCCAGCCTGCATCTGAGTAAGCCTGTATCCTTAGTTGTTTTGTGCTGTTGAATGTTAAACCATGATTCAGAGTTCCTTTCAGGTATCTCAAAACACGTTTAACTGCTTTCCGGTGTTCATTGAGAGGTTTGTGCATATATTGACATACTTTGTTTGCACAAAAAATGGACAAACACCTCAAAGTTGTATGATTTAGTAGATCTTATGTTGTTCTTAGTGATTTGGGTGATTTATGCGAATATATGAAAAACAGGGGCTAAACTATAAAAAAGACACGCAGATTTATAGTGATTCAGCCAGAATGTGCCTACGTCCACTTTATATGTTATTTCTCTTCTCTTATTTTGATTACAAGTACAAAGCTTTGATACAAGTAAAAGAAAGTTGTTTGAAAGTTCTCTCCGTGCTTGAGCTCTCAAACTTGTCCCCATTGTTGTACCCCTGCCCCTCTATTTATAGAGTGAGGCTGGGGGTAGGGGTCCTGGATGTGTACAGCTGCTGATGGGCCTGGGCTGACGCGATCTGGCCTGGTAGTGTTGGTTCGGAATGTCTTGGTCCGGTAGGAGCTTGGTTCGATGGCAGCTAGGAGATGGTTGGTCCGGCAGTGGTAGGAGAAGCTTGGTCCGGCAGTGGTAGGAGACAGTTGGTCCGGCAGTGGTAGGAGAAGCTTGGTCCGGCAGTGGTAGGAGAAGCTTGGTCCGGCAGTGGTACCAACTGTAACGACCCGCTATTTTGGACCATTCAAATCGACAATAAATCCACACATGTCTGACTTGAATAATTCAAAATATCAGATTGTTAATTTAAATTTGGCAAAACTCAGCATATATAGTAAATAAATCAATCATAGAATCACAGACACAGAGTAATACAATAATACGCAGCGGAATAGATAAAATAGTAGTTCATGAAGCTACTATATAAACATCAGAGTTAGAAATAAAATACAACAGAATATCTCAAATACATTGAAGTCTTCAGTATAACAGATGACTTCTCTGAACAAATCAACTAGAAGAGCTGAAAGCTGAGGCGACAGTTGGATCTCCAAAGGAAGCTCCAAACTCCAAAGGTGAGTCTCAAATGCTGTATCACTCGGTCTGACCCGAGCGTAAAGCAAAACACAAAACACTCGAGTCAGGATTAACATTCTTATACTAATAAATCCAACTCAAGTGAAATATCAACTAAAATACAAGTAACTTAAAGGATGTTTGGAATAACCATCCTTTAAGGATCCGTTAAACTATCTACTATGTAGTAGTGTACGATAAGTAGATAATGTCTATCAGTAATATGTAAAGATATCAAAATAGCGTTAAGTCATGGCCCATTCCACCCTTAACACATTTTTATTCCCAAAAGCATATACAAGACCGTAGTTTCCCCAAAACCGGAAGTCACCAGAGGGCAATCCATATACTAAAGGTACAAATCAAAATCGTAGTGGTCGCGCATAAATGGAATACAAGTATGACAAGGCACATGAGGCAATACCCAAGGTAGTGATACTACCGTTCGCCTGATCCGGACTGGTGAGAACGCAACGCCGCAGCGCCCGCAACACCGTGAAACAACACTCCCAAAATCAAGGGTGCACCAATCGACAACAAGTATAAGTAGTTCGAAGAAGTGTGTCCACTTGAGGTAGCTAATCCTCCATTGGCCCGGCACATCTCCTGTTTTAGTCATTTCCAATTTGACACAAGTGTCAAGGCTATCCATTATCGTTCTCTTTCTTCAGTCATCACGAACATCATTCCAACCACTTCGTTCTGGATCAACACTCCGCGAATGTTAGTTATTAAAGTGGTTTTCGGTATCGACAGAGAGTATGTCCATATCCGATCCCGGTCTCTTTAATAACTTCCGTAATTATTACACCGATTGGTCGTTTATATACTTCAAAACCAAATCAAATTCAATTTCAATTAGAATTCGCAAATCAACATTTCATTTGTCTTTCAAAACCAGTTTCCTTACTTTACGTTTCAAAACTTCCAAATTACCATTTCAAAATCTTATAATACAATTTCAATTTCTATTTAAACAATTCAAATATTGATTCAAGTTCGCATATAAGTTTCATTCCGAAATCATTTGATTTAATTTAACACTCAAATCAATTTAAGTTCATAAATCGATTTCATTCAATATTCGTTAAGTAAATTTGTCATTCAAAACAATTTCTATTAAATTTCCAATTCATTAAATCCATTATTTAAATTCAACTTCATTATATCAAAACTTACAATTTGAATTAAATTAAATTCATTAAATCAAATTTCTTTAAATTTCAAGTCTTACATCAATTTCAATAAATCACATTTTATTTCTCGTTAAAGAAATTCAATTTCACTTATTTAATTACTTAAATAATTTTCCAAAACTTAATTAATAAAGAAACTCAATTTCAATTATTTACGAAGTAAAATTCACTTATTCAAAAATTCAATTTTACTTATTAAAGAATTCACTTCAATTTAATCATTAAATAACTCAATCTTATTTAATTATTAAATAATTCAAAACTTAATTATTAAATAATTTCAAAGTTTAATAATTTCAAACTTAATTATAATTTCAAACTTAATTATTAAATCATTTCAAAGTTTAATTGTAACAACCCGAGTTTTTCTAACATGAAAAAACCGGACCATTTGAGTTAAGAAGAAGAGGTAGAAGAAGAAAATAGGAAACAACATCAGAATCTAACCATCGCAGCGGAATAAAATATAATATATATCAACAGATCTTTACACAAATCAATACTATATCTGTTTATACAATACATCATCAGAGTACATCAATATCCATAACATACAACTGAATACACAGCGGAAAAATAATAGCAAGTACGAGAGTACGTATCGTCATCCAGCTCGTCTCCTGAGCTCCACAGCATCATATCCTGTAACCTATAATACTCGGTCTGACCCGAGCATCATATAAAACAATACCCGAGTTAGTCTGGAAAACCAGCGTGAGAAAATCACACTCAAATTGATTTTTAAGGTTTCAAAATCCTTTTGAAAATAAAAGCATCTCGTAAGACCACGCCACAAATAAACATGTCGGGTTTTTACCTTACGATAGCTAAAACACTTTATATCAAATTCCTCTGATATTATAATAGTGTCTACAGAAAGTAAAATAGAATCTAGCTGAAATGCTTGCATCTCACATTTCAACAATAGTTGGGCACAATCAAAACCGTACAGGCACGTAGGGAGAATGGATTTCCAACGAATGACTAGGCACTGGGGTACCACCTATCACAGTACGTGGCCTAGATCACCGTACCGAGGAGTACGCCCGCTCCCCTGCAACACAAGGCCGGAACCATCCCTTACTGGATGATCCCGAATAAAATCACCCCACGGTTGGGATCAGCAACCGCACCACTAAGCCGAAATAAAAAGGGACATCTAGATAGGGATGACCTTACCCTCCAGTGGGAGCTACCCATGAAGCCTTGCTGCATAACCCCTGATTTTCAGTCATTCCCGGTTGATGAGGTTCGAGGCTAAACGATACCTTTATAGCACATATCCCTTAGAATGCCCATCGTCCGCTGACGATATTTCGCAAGCATTCGTCCATACAAGTCCGTCCTGGGTTTGAACGGAACCGAAGGCACTACTCCTACTACATCCATTTTGGAAATATCCTCAGGATTAGTAGCGACTAGCCTTTGCATTTCACAGCTCCATCTTCGACTCCGAAATCGTTACACGAAACGTACAAACCGGATCGAAGTGGTATTCGAGTCTCCAGACCTAGAATCCCGGTATACGGAAACTCGATCCCGGTCTCTTCGAAACGATCAGCGCATTGGCCAATATTGATAGTCGGTTATTTAACTATCAATTAACATCCACAAGCAACCATCACACAATAAATAATTTCCCACATTATTTATTAATCTCAAATATCTTTCCAAGATATATTTCCAAATTTTCAAAGCTCATTTGAAAACAATTTCAAACAGTTTCCGCTTACGGAAAACATTTTCAAATATTTATTTCCTCTGAAACACCAAGTACAAAACACTTAGATTTTAAAATAATCTTAAAACACTTTACTATAAATATACTTAATAATATTGAAAAAAAAAACTACTTTAATACCTTAACAAAATATACACTTAAGAAATATTTAAAATGAAACCACTTTACAAATATAAACTAAATTTCTCTTTTTAAAATATAATACCAAATCACTTTTATATAATTATTACAATAATAGATCTTTGAAAAATACTTACTTTAAAGTTTAAATATTTAAAAAGAATAGGTTTCCTAAAACATACTTACTTAGGAAATTAACATTTTGAAATAATAAATTTTCTAAAATATGCTTTTAAAAATACAATTAGAACTTTTAACTTATATTAAAATTGCTTTGAAAACGTACTTGGCTATACAGAGAAATATCCTTCTCACTCCCATCTTTTAAAAATAAAATAACATTTATTTTTAAACCAAACCATATCCTTTTATAAATTCCCACTTTGAAATTATATTTTCAAATATCCTCTGATATTTTATTTTACTTTACAAACCCAGTTTATCTCTCCCAAATCTCATTTCTCTTTAAAATTCAAATTCCAAAGTATTTAAATCAATTTATAATTGATTTCCCAATTTATTTTACTTTGAAATAAATTTTCTTACTTAATCCATTTATTTCCAAATTCATTAACTTCCAGATTTTATTTATGATTTAAAATCTTTAAACCGAAACACAAGTTTCAGATTTCCCAAATTCCTTTTCTTTTTAATTACATTTAAACATTGAATTAAAATAAATTTTTATCCCTTTAAATAACATCACATAAGTCTTCTTTAAATTCAACATTTCTCTATTTATTCAAAATTCCTCTTTTCCATATTTAATTTATTCGAATTCACTAGAATTACTTAACTTAATTTTACTCTTTTATATTTTCCAAAAATCCAATTCAATTGCTTTTGATAACTCATTATACTGGGAAATTCAATCCAACCAGATTATCCAATATAAATTATCACAGGATAACAACAATCATATCACAGAATATTTAAACAAAAATTAAATATTTTGAGGAATCCAGTTGGATCCCTCCAACCTGTTTCCCTGCATCCACAGACGTTAGCACAATACCAATTCCACTTCGAGGTGGAATATCGCGGTATATGGGTTTTATAAAATATCATCCGCTATTATGCGGCGCATAGGGTCTCATCCGCTATATAAATGCGGGAATATCAACAACTCAAATATATACATATGCCAATATGTATATATTGCTATATACTACTATATATATAATATAGCATATTCAATCAATGCAATCATCCAATCAATTATTTAAATTTAACCATTTAAATTTAAAATAAAATTCAACTGAGTGAGATTAACTCACCTTTGTTTTTGCCATTTCGATCCAATCCTGACTGTTTTCCTCTTGATCTCAGACCTTGAATATATATTATATAATTTCATTAACATTCAAACAATTTGGACAAATCAATTTCTATCTAATAAATTTTATTTTACTTAGTAAGGAAATTTTCCCGTTATCAAATAATTATATATATAAGTTACTAAATAAATTAATTTCCACGATTTCTCAACCTTGTTTTAACCATTTACAGTTTATTACCTTTTTGAACAAATTAAACAATTACTTATTATTTATTCAATCCTAACCTGGTAATCTACTACAATTATCTTTTGTAACCAGACTAATTACAATAGGTTAATTCCTCTAATTAACTCCTTAATATTGTTTTCCAAATCCTATGTATATATACATATATTATTACCGTTTTACTGTTTATTTTTATATGGTGTATTATTATTATATCTTCTCAAAACAAAGCTTCAACGTAAAGGTTAATATACCTTACAGAGAAGATGAAGCCAGAACGAATCCAATCGTTTCCTCCATCACCACACCCCCGAACACCCTTACATCATCCTCACGCCCTACACCTCAGCTTCGTCAACATTACCGCGTCAACCTTCTCCAAGTCGCGATTTCAAGGTCCCATCGTAGAGCTCGAACCCGTGCTCGACTTTAACTAGACCATTGTAGCCTCGCGAGCTTCCCTGTCCCTTTCGAGCAAACTCAAACTCGCTTCCACGAGAGCCTCCTAAGCCCACGCGAGCTCGAGCCAGCGATTTCCGCTCAATCGCGAATTGCCTTGACTTCGTTCCCTTGAATGTCGACCTCCCTTCAAAACTACACGATGCTGACTTATCGCGAGTCGATGCAGTTCGCCTGCAACCCCACACTGTCGGCATTGAAGTCGACCTCCTCGCAGCCGCCGAGCATCATCCCACTGCGTCGCCTCAGGCAAGCGACTCCGACTTCGAGTCACTCGCGATCAATACCATCGCAAGCCCAAAGTCTCATGCGCCCTTGTCGTCGAAATCAAGTTTGACCCCCTACGATCTTTCCTTTGCTCGTCGCCGAGCACGAGTCACCCACGACAGCGATGTCGCGCTGCCCCCTTTCGATTTCGCTCTGAAATGTTTTCGAGAATAAGACCCCCTTTTTCGAGAATACTAAAGTTAGAGGAAAAGGAGACCAATTGTTTTTGAGATTTGAGGAAAGAATTCGATTTGGATTAGATCGAGCTCGGTTATGATTTTTAAAGAAAGAAGGAGACGCGTGTTATTCCAGGGAGAACACGTGTTATGAACTGCCTTGCGTGTCTGCATAGGCTTGCTATAGGTGTTGAGAAATGAAAGTAAAAAGCACTGATGGAAGATATATTGACCAGTTATAATATTAAATTTCCGATTTAATTTCAGCGCGTTTACATTCCGTACGATCACACGACAACTCCAAATACTACGAAAATTGAAATCCAATAATAATACAATATTACGGATCCAATGGAACTGGTTTCGTCGAATTCCGAGACTGTGCCTCGAAAGGCTATTTTTAAATTCAATTCAAACGATATAATTTCAAAACTGAATAAAACAGTTTGAAATTACATTCTGAAGCTTCTATTACCTTTAGTATTATCATTACGAATTTTACGAGCTTTCAAAATATTTTTAATTAGCTTAGAATGCCAGATTTACTATTTTATCCAACTTCAAATAAATTTAATTTGATTATTAAATTACTCGATAAACAATGATATTTGAAATTTAAGTTTATAATTAACCTCTGAATATTTAAAATTAATTAAATATTCAAATTTCAAATATACAAAAATTCCGGGTCGTCACATTCCTTCCCCCTTAAAAGAATTTCGTCCCCGAAATTACTAGTTAGGAAGAATGCTTCAATCCCCGTTACTATTTCCCAAAATTCCAAACTTGAACTCCATTCCGATTTATTTTCAACATTTCTCTGGAATCCTATTTCCAATTATAAATCACATTTGTATATGAAGTTCATTCAATTCATTTATAACCGATATTCTCCGATTTCCATTTGTTATATCAATTTATTTTTCAACTTGGTTATAAACTTTCAATTTTTTTATTCAATTTACACTTAAATGATAATAATTTAATACTATCACTTCCTAACAACCAAGCAACCGAATATATATATTTACAAAAGTTATTCCTTTATATACAAAAATAATTTGGGCAAAATTATTTCATTCACCCTATTTAAAACAATACTGTGTCGAATTGTTCTACTTAAGTGTTTAGAGATCCCTATCAATGACGTTAATTACTCGTATTGACTAGAATCCATAAACTACTCAATAAACCAACCAACACAATATAAAACCATTTTATATTTACTAACAAATACGCGCTCATATCTATTAGTACTCTCAAAATTCCCACCAGAGCCAAGGTTGTCGCCAGCCTAAGCTTTGATACCAAGTGTAACAACCCGAGTTTTTCTAACACGAAAAAACCGGACCATTTGAGTTAAGAAGAAGAGGTAGAAGAAGAAAATAGGAAACAACATCAGAATCTAACCATCGCAGCGGAATAAAATATAATATATATCAACAGATCTTTACACAAATCAATACTATATCTGTTTATACAATACATCATCAGAGTACATCAATATCCATAACATACAACTGAATACACAGCGGAAAAATAATAGCAAGTACGAGAGTACGTATCGTCATCCAGCTCGTCTCCTGAGCTCCACAGCATCATATCCTGTAACCTATAATACTCGGTCTGACCCGAGCATCATATAAAACAATACCCGAGTCAGTCTGGAAAACCAGCGTGAGAAAATCACACTCAAATTGATTTTTAAGGTTTCAAAATCCTTTTGAAAATAAAAGCATCTCGTAAGACCACGCCACAAATAAACATGTCGGGTTTTTACCTTACGATAGCTAAAACACTTTATATCAAATTCCTCTGATATTATAATAGTGTCTACAGAAAGTAAAATAGAATCTAGCTGAAATGCTTGCATCTCACATTTCAACAATAGTTGGGCACAATCAAAACCGTACAGGCACGTAGGGAGAATGGATTTCCAACGAATGACTAGGCACTGGGGTACCACCTATCACAGTACATGGCCTAGATCACCGTACCAAGGAGTACGCCCGCTCCCCTGCAACACAAGGCCGGAACCATCCCTTACTGGATGATCCCGAATAAAATCACCCCACGGTTGGGATCAGCAACCGCACCACTAAGCCGAAATAAAAAGGGACAACTAGACAGGGATGACCTTACCCTCCAGTGGGAGCTACCCACGAAGCCTTGCTGCATAACCCCTGATTTTCAGTCATTCCCGGTTGATGAGGTTCGAGGCTAAACGATACCTTTATAGCACATATCCCTTAGAATGCCCATCGTCCGCTGACGATATTTCGCAAGCATTCGTCCATAGAAGTCCGTCCTGGGTTTGAACGGAACCGAAGGCACTACTCCTACTACATCCATTTTGGAAATATCCTCAGGATTAGTAGCGACTAGCCCTTGCATTTCACAGCTCCATCTTCGACTCCGAAATCGTTACACGAAACGTACAAACCGGATCGAAGTGGTATTCGAGTCTCCAGACCTAGAATCCCGGTATACGGAAACTCGATCCCGGTCTCTTCGAAACGATCAGCGCATTGGCCAATATTGATAGTCGGTTATTTAACTATCAATTAACATCCACAAGCAACCATCACACAATAAATAATTTCCCACATTATTTATTAATCTCAAATATCTTTCCAAGATATATTTCCAAATTTTCAAAGCTCATTTGAAAACAATTTCAAACAGTTTCCGCTTACGGAAAACATTTTCAAATATTTATTTCCTCTGAAACACCAAGTACAAAACACTTAGATTTTAAAATAATCTTAAAACACTTTACTATAAATATACTTAATAATATTGAAATAAAAAAAAACTACTTTAATACCTTAACAAAATATACACTTAAGAAATATTTAAAATGAAACCACTTTACAAATATAAACTAAATTTCTCTTTTTAAAATATAATACCAAATCACTTTTATATAATTATTACAATAATAGATCTTTGAAAAATACTTACTTTAAAGTTTAAATATTTAAAAAGAATAGGTTTCCTAAAACATACTTACTTAGGAAATTAACATTTTGAAATAATAAATTTTCTAAAATATGCTTTTAAAAATACAATTAGAACTTTTAACTTATATTAAAATTGCTTTGAAAACGTACTTGGCTATACAGAGAAATATCCTTCTCACTCCCATCTTTTAAAAATAAAATAACATTTATTTTTAAACCAAACCATATCCTTTTATAAATTCCCACTTTGAAATTATATTTTCAAATATCCTCTGATATTTTATTTTACTTTACAAACCCAGTTTATCTCTCCCAAATCTCATTTCTCTTTAAAATTCAAATTCCAAAGTATTTAAATCAATTTATAATTGATTTCCCAATTTATTTTACTTTGAAATAAATTTTCTTACTTAATCCATTTATTTCCAAATTCATTAACTTCCAGATTTTATTTATGATTTAAAATCTTTAAACCGAAACACAAGTTTCAGATTTCCCAAATTCCTTTTCTTTTTAATTACATTTAAACATTGAATTAAAATAAATTTTTATCCCTTTAAATAACATCACATAAGTCTTCTTTAAATTCAACATTTCTCTATTTATTCAAAATTCCTCTTTTCCATATTTAATTTATTCGAATTCACTAGAATTACTTAACTTAATTTTACTCTTTTATATTTTCCAAAAATCCAATTCAATTGCTTTTGATAACTCATTATACTGGGAAATTCAATCCAACCAGATTATCCAATATAAATTATCACAGGATAACAACAATCATATCACAGAATATTTAAACAAAAATTAATTATTTTGAGGAATCCAGTTGGATCCCTCCAACCTGTTTCCCTGCATCCACAGACGTTAGCACAATACCAATTCCACTTCGAGGTGGAATATCGCGGTATATGGGTTTTATAAAATATCATCCGCTATTATGCGGCGCATAGGGTCTCATCCGCTATATAAATGCGGGAATATCAACAACTCAAATATATACATATGCCAATATGTATATATTGCTATATACTACTATATATATAATATAGCATATTCAATCAATGCAATCATCCAATCAATTATTTAAATTTAACCATTTAAATTTAAAATAAAATTCAACTGAGTGAGATTAACTCACCTTTGTTTTTGCCATTTCGATCCAATCCTGACTGTTTTCCTCTTGATCTCAGACCTTGAATATATATTATATAATTTCATTAACATTCAAACAATTTGGACAAATCAATTTCTATCTAATAAATTTTATTTTACTTAGTAAGGAAATTTTCCCGTTATCAAATAATTATATATATAAGTTACTAAATAAATTAATTTCCACGATTTCTCAACCTTGTTTTAACCATTTACAGTTTATTACCTTTTTGAACAAATTAAACAATTACTTATTATTTATTCAATCCTAACCTGGTAATCTACTACAATTATCTTTTGTAACCAGACTAATTACAATAGGTTAATTCCTCTAATTAACTCCTTAATATTGTTTTCCAAATCCTATGTATATATACATATATTATTACCGTTTTACTGTTTATTTTTATATGGTGTATTATTATTATATCTTCTCAAAACAAAGCTTCAACGTAAAGGTTAATATACCTTACAGAGAAGATGAAGCCAGAACGAATCCAATCGTTTCCTCCATCACCACACCCCCGAACACCCTTACATCATCCTCACGCCCTACACCTCAGCTTCGTCAACATTACCGCGTCAACCTTCTCCAAGTCGCGATTTCAAGGTCCCATCGTAGAGCTCGAACCCGTGCTCGACTTTAACTAGACCATTGTAGCCTCGCGAGCTTCCCTGTCCCTTTCGAGCGAACTCAAACTCGCTTCCACGAGAGCCTCCTAAGCCCACGCGAGCTCGAGCCAGCGATTTCCGCTCAATCGCGAATTGCCTTGACTTCGTTCCCTTGAATGTCGACCTCCCTTCAAAACTACACGATGCTGACTTATCGCGAGTCGATGCAGTTCGCCTGCAACCCCACACTGTCGGCATTGAAGTCGACCTCCTCGCAGCCGCCGAGCATCATCCCACTGCGTCGCCTCAGGCAAGCGACTCCGACTTCGAGTCACTCGCGATCAATACCATCGCAAGCCCAAAGTCTCATGCGCCCTTGTCGTCGAAATCAAGTTTGACCCCCTACGATCTTTCCTTTGCTCGTCGCCGAGCACGAGTCACCCACGACAGCGATGTCGCGCTGCCCCCTTTCGATTTCGCTCTGAAATGTTTTCGAGAATAAGACCCCCTTTTTCGAGAATACTAAAGTTAGAGGAAAAGGAGACCAATTGTTTTTGAGATTTGAGGAAAGAATTCGATTTGGATTAGATCGAGCTCGGTTATGATTTTTAAAGAAAGAAGGAGACGCGTGTTATTCCAGGGAGAACACGTGTTATGAACTGCCTTGCGTGTCTGCATAGGCTTGCTATAGGTGTTGAGAAATGAAAGTAAAAAGCACTGATGGAAGATATATTGACCAGTTATAATATTAAATTTCCGATTTAATTTCAGCGCGTTTACATTCCGTACGATCACACGACAACTCCAAATACTACGAAAATTGAAATCCAATAATAATACAATATTACGGATCCAATGGAACTGGTTTCGTCGAATTCCGAGACTGTGCCTCGAAAGGCTATTTTTAAATTCAATTCAAACGATATAATTTCAAAACTGAATAAAACAGTTTGAAATTACATTCTGAAGCTTCTATTACCTTTAGTATTATCATTACGAATTTTACGAGCTTTCAAAATATTTTTAATTAGCTTAGAATGCCAGATTTACTATTTTATCCAACTTCAAATAAATTTAATTTGATTATTAAATTACTCGATAAACAATGATATTTGAAATTTAAGTTTATAATTAACCTCTGAATATTTAAAATTAATTAAATATTCAAATTTCAAATATACAAAAATTCCGGGTCGTCACATTAATAATTTCAAACTTAATTATAATTTCAAAATTATTATTAAATCATTTTAAACTGTAATAATTTCAAACTTAATTATAATTTCAAACTTAATTATTTAATCATTTCAAACTCAATTCAATCATTTCTCAAATTAAACAACATTCTTCCATCAATTACATGGTTAACATTTTGTTTCAGATTATTAAATATTAACATTTTCCTTTCATTAAAAATTCAAATTTCAACTTCATTTCAAAACCATATTATTTATTCAAATAAAATCTTCGTTTATTTTTAAATCAAATTATTGACCAATCGGGTTTTATTTAATTCTCTATCCTAGGTCAAAGTTCAGTTTTGGGTATTTATCATTTCAACCCGATTCGAATTCAATTCAAAATCAAAACATAGCAAAGGGAACTTGCAGTGTGATAGCTGGGATGGTGTCAAAGTAAATAAACAAGCAAATAACAACAATCAATAACAATCCAATAATCAATTCAAATAATCCCGAAATAATCGTATTAATTCGCATTGTTATTTGTACGAATTAATATAATCATCTCTAGAATCTACACTATCATTTCATGTAGATTAAAGATTATTACATTACGGTTTTCACTTGTCATTCAATTTCAAATTTTACACTACAACAATTAATCCAATATACGTCGATGGTTCAAAGTGTAACTATTACTATTCTACATGTCAATTAATTTAACAATTAAAAGGGGTCATATTCAACTAATCAAATTCAACATATAAATCAGTTTTAAAATTGTTAACTATCCTATATCCATTTAAATTTTGCATACTATTTATCACTTAACACTAACAAATTAACGTCCAATATAAATATCAACAATCAATCAATTATCAGCCAAACTGTATTATCATCGCATAAATAATTAACAGATAATGGTGTCAGATGTTACAGGTGAACTGATACAGGTAATAACATATATAACAGTGAAATTAACTAACAGCAATATATTTCAATTGTCGTTTCAATTGAAATCAAATTTAATAAATAAAAGAATGTAAATCGTGAGTGATTGCTCACCTTTCGAGGCTAGAGATGAACGAGAATGAGATAGGCTACGAATCCAAGAACGAATTCCAAAGCAAATTAAGATTGAATGCAAACTAGACGAACAAGGCTGAAATCAAGAATTGATGAACTGAATAAGAATCAGTTTGATATATACCGAAATATTTGTTATTTTATTAAAATAAATAATTTAATCTAAGACAAAAATTAAAATAAAATACATACTTGAAATAATAAGAATCAATTCAGTTCAAACCCTTTAAATTCATGTATATTCTCTTTATAAAACCATACTTAAACCAACATACAAATGCAGACACCACATAATATATGCAAACAAAAGTGTATATGTGAATAACTAACTATGTGTAAACAAATATGCAGACTTGACCTTATATACTAACATATACAAATATGTGACTAACCTATACGTATTGTACCACCCTACATGAATAATATAACATGCATAAAACACGTTATTAAAACCAAACACCTATATGTATGTTAAAACATATATATACTAAGATGGACAAACACGGTATACAAATATATATCAAAACTGTTTAAACACTACTTATCTACATATTAATATATACTTATAACTAGAGATGCTTCCAATTTAAAATATAGAATCTATAATTTATATAATCAAACATTTACATATATATGTAAACTATAACAGCCCCTATATACCAATGATATATACAAAATCTGAAGCCATATAACTGAAATGAAAACATTTATATACTAGAAACTGATATGAACTAGGCAACAAAATATAACATAGCATCAAGACATATTATAAAGTACCCTATAAAAGGTATATATTATATTAAAGTCAAAATAAATTATAAAACAGCACACACTGCTTATATAAACAACACCCACATATATAAATATTTTATAATATATAAACAGTAAATCATTTTGCAAACATTCATATAATATATGCATACCTGTATATATATAAACAGATATAGGTGAGGAGAATGCATGAAGGAGCAAACGGAAAATAGAAAGGAAAGGGTGGCCGACTTCGAAGATGGAAGGCGAGGCAGCAAGCCCGAGATAGACAACGGAGGTGGGTCTGAGGCATCAAGACGTGGCGGAGGAGCCAATGGAGGCGCAGGTGGTTGCGTGAGCGGCAGTGAGAGGCAAGGATGACGAGCTCGACTGAAGTGGTGGTTGATGATGGGTTCGATGAGATGGATTGTGAGTCAGGAAGTTGGTCCTAGGGGGGGAATCGACTGTCATTGGTCACGGCAGTGACCACGGTGGGGAGGAAGGAAGCGGGAGAGGCGTTAGGCTATGCTGGCGCTCGGCATGGTGGACGAGGACGTGATGTGGCTTCCGCTCTACAGCGTGATTGCTAAGGGTGCTGCTGCTAATGGCGGCGAAGCGGGCAGTGGTTTGGGGATGCGTTGCTCGTTGGAAGGAGGAACGAAGGCTGTAGTGGTGCGGACCAAGCTGGCCGTTGGCGGAGGGGAGTTGCAGCTCGAAGGTGGTGGGAGGCCGAGACCTGGGTGTGAGGCGGAGATGCTAGAAGAGAGGGGAGGGACCGAAAGAATGAGAGGAGAGGAGAAATAGAATAGGGAGTGGGTTTCAAGAGATTGAAGAGCTATAGGATATACAGAAGAACAAAAACGAAACGACAGGGTGAACCGGAGTTATAAAGCTGGTGGAAGGTTTGGAAATGAGAAGAGATGGAGTCAGAGAAAAATAAATAAGCTATAAAGTAACGTGTGATCAAATCAAACGTCAGAGTGTTTTGAATGAAATAAAATGAATGAAATATTAACGGTCACCCTATGATATAGCTAGAATCCAAAGCAATTTAATTGATGCGTTTAAAATTTGAACGTAAAAGAAATCAAATGGTCACGGATCCGGTACCTATACGGTTACCGTTTTCATGGGTTCCGTTGTGTACCGGACTTCAAACACATAAATAAATATACTGCAGAGATCAGTACGACGAGACGATCAAAATGGTATACAGACATCAGTGGTACGATTATCCGATCAAAAGTCGGTAATCGGTACCAGAAATGCTGCTATTTTTACAAAATTAAGATAAACGGAGCAGTAAAAGTCCAAATTTGGAGAAACGAATTCCTCAGTCTGATTCAGAATGATCAGAATAAATTTTCTCCTGTTGACATATTTTGGTTTCGGAAAACTTTTAAATTCACTGTTATTAACCGGTTTGATTTGAAATAAAATTTCACAGGAAAATAAACTTCAATATTATCAGATGAAAATTTACCAGTTGCTATATTAAAATAGACGTATTCCAAATAGTAATTTTTTATTTTCAAATTTTATTGTTTAAAATTTCACAAAATTTCAATTAATTTAACAAATAGAAATCACTAAAAGTTTGGGTCGTTACACTCTCCCCCACTCAAAACTTTTCGTCCCCGAAAAGGAAGGAGGCAGGAGCATAGAACAACCAGAAATAAAAGTAGATTGAAAGTCAAGATTAAACAATTAATTTGAACTATATAAATTTTACTTAAGATTTGAAAACTCATTTGCAATTCAATTGTCTTATATACTTTAAAACTTTTCAAGACCCATTTGCAAAATTTCTTGCTTCCTTTACAATTACCATTTATATGCTTAAATAACAACTTTATAGATATATGAAACTATTTGAAAACAATTATTTACATTATTACTTATATTTACAAAGAAGCTATTTGAAAACATTAAATCCATAATTCATAATTTATTAATTTTTTTTTCTCAAGATACCTTTCAAATATTATTAATAATCAATAATCATTTACTTTAAATATGTTTTATAACCTCAAAATATTTATAACACTAAAATTTCTATTAAACCATGTAGTCTATAATTAAACAATACTTAAAAGAATATAGTCAACAAGGAAAAGAAGGAGGATTTGGAAACAGAATATAGGTGAATAAATAAAGTTGAGCGGATAAGGTAGATTCAAAAGAATAGTATCGGGCATGAATAATAAATTCAAACCATTAGAATTTCGACCCGCTATTTTGGACCATTCAAATCGACATCCAGGACCCCTACCCCCAGCCTCACTCTATAAATAGAGGGGCAGGGGTACAACAATGGGGACAAGTTTGAGAGCTCAAACACGGAGAGAACTTTCAAATAACTTTCTTTTACTTGTATCAAAGCTTTGTACTTGTAATCAAAATAAGAGAAGAGAAATAACATATAAAGTGGACGTAGGCACATTCTGGCTGAACCACTATAAATCTGCGTGTCTTTTTTACAGTTTAGCCCCTATTTTTCATATATTCGCATAAATCACCCAAATCACTAAGAACAACATTAGATCTACTAAATCATACAACTTTGAGGTGTTTGTCCATTTTTTGTGCAAACATACTTTATTTACGTTGTAGCTTATATCTGGTCTGGTTATGGTAATATATTGCAATGCTCCCACAATGCTTCTATATTGTTTTTCGTTTTCAATAGCTTCGCCTCTGTCTTTTGAGAGTCGAAGATTGCTGGTCATAGGGGTAGGCAGTGACTTAGCATTATCCATATTTGCTCTTTTCAGAATGTCTACGATGTATTTTTTCTGGCATAGAAACAGTTCTGTACTTGATTTCTGTATGACTTCTATACCTAGAAAATATCTTAAATCACCCAGATCCTTAATGGAGAATACTTGATCTAAATGCTTTATTGTCTGATCTATGATTTTTTTGTTACTTCCTATTATGATAATATCGTCAACATATATCAGTATATATGTAATATTGTCACTCTTGCATTGTACATAAAGAGAATTGTCTGACTTTGTTGGTGTGAAATCTTGCTCCATCAGTGTTGCTTTGAGTTTTTCATTCCATACACATGGAGCTTGTTTTAGGCCATAGATAGCTTTGTGTAGTTTGCATATGGGTCTGTTGTTGTCCCCTTTTTCATACCCTTCTGGTTGTTCCATAAATACAACCTCTTTTAGATCTCCATTGAGAAATGCATTGTGTACATCCAGTTGTCTGATCTTCCATTTCTGGTATAGTGCAATGGTCAGTATGATTCTTATTGTTGTTGGTTTAACTACAGGAGAAAATGTCTCATAAAAGTCGAATCCATATTGTTGGTTATAGCCCTTAGCTACAAGCCACGCCTTGTATTTTCTTATGCTTCCATCAGGATTTCTTTTAATCTTATATGTCCATTTGCATCCAACTACATTACTGTCCTTAGTTCTGGTTGTGAGACTCCATGTTTTATTTTTGATGAGGGCTTTATATTCCTCATTTATTGCTTGTTTCCAGTTGATGTTTGTAACATCATCCTTGTAGTTGCTTGGCTCTGTCTGATTTAATTGTGCATTGTACACTTTTGGCCTATATATGCCACTCTTGGACCTTGTTGTCATATGATGTCCTGTTCTTGCAGGTTGAGGCTCATGTGCACTGATGTTATCATCTGTGTGTTGAGACTTGGATGGAGACTGTTCTTTCTCTGAGTCTGTACCATTGTTATGGTCTGTGTTACTAGGAGGAGGACTTGAGATCTTTTTAGAATCATGACCTGATCTAGTATCTTCTCTGGATACAATGAGTTGTGATTTATTGTTTCTCTGCTTGTCTCCTCTAGTGGCACTGATGCTCCAGTCTGACACAATAGGTATTGATGGTAATGATGCACTGCCTTTGTCATATACTTTCCTTGTAGTTTTGATATTTTCATCTACAAAGGGAAATTTCCCTTCATTAAATACAACGTGTCTTGAAACAAATATCCTACCATCATTACTCAAGCATCTATATCCCTTTTGATTATTTCCATAACCAAGAAAGTACAAGGGGTGGATCTTAGACTTAGTTTATGACTGTTATATGGTCTGAGGCATGGGAAGCATAAGCACCCAAATGTCTTCAGACTTTGATAGTCTGGTTTAACCCCAAATAATATTTTAAAGGGATTTAGATGTTTGAGTACCTTGGTAGGTAGTCTATTAATCAGATAGACAGCAGTGTTGAATGCCTCTGGCCAAAATTTTATTAGCATAGAGGCTTGAGCTAGTAATGTTAGCCCTGTTTCTACTATGTGTCTATGTTTTCTTTCAACAAGCCCATTCTGCTCTAAGGTATGTGGGTAGGTTGTTCTTTGAACAATTCCCCTTTTTTGAAAATATTCCTTCAGTGGTTTATATTCACTGCCACCATTAGTTTGTATTATTTTGAGTTCATTGTTTGTTTGCTTTTCAGCTTGTGTTATGAACTGTATCACCACATTGCTTGTATCAGCTTTTGATTTCAAAAAATATATCCATGTATATATAGAATAGGCATCAACGAAAGATATGTAATACCTGTATCCATAGTCAGAACTTACTGGTGCAGGTCCCCATAGATCTGTGGCCACCAGTTCAAGTGGTTTACTGACTATTGTATTGGAATATGCAAATGGCAACTTATGGCTTTTGCCTAATTGACAGTAGGTACATATATATGGTACAGATACATCGAAAGCAATATTGTTATTACTGAGTACTTGTTTTACAACATTTACACTAGGATGTCCAAGTTTACAGTGCCACAAATCAAAAGTTTCTTTGTCTTTCTTAATATTTGACACAGAACTGTTGCACCACATATTTCTATTTTTGCCATTTCCCGTATTTCCAAAGTTGAACTTGTATAGACCCTTGTCCAGTTCACCATGTATTAATGTTTCTTGATTTAGTAAGTCTTTAACAACACAAAATTTTGGGTGAAACTCAAAGTACACATTGTTGTCATTAGCAAACTGAGATACACTCATTAAATTTTTCTTAATTTGGGGAACTCTTAGTAGATTGTTGAGGTAAAGATATCTTTTACCTTTGATACTGCTAGTTTTAACATGTGTGATGTTTATAGCTTCACCATTACCCATATGTATAGTATGCATACATGTGTATTCTTTGTTGCCAAGATTGAGGTTTTGAAGATTACTTGTGAGGTGGTTGGTAGCACTTGAGTCTGGATACCAATCTTCATTTGTTGTGTCCTTTTTTCTGGTGAGTCTTTCTAAACTTGACTGTTGCATTCTTGCATCCTTAGGCTGATTGTTTGATCTTTGATTAATGTGTGCTATATTTGCACTTGGTTCACCACTTTTCTGATGACTTGGATAATATTCAGTGTTGAGTCTGAAATAGCATTGCCTTGCTGTATGACCAAGTTTTTCGCAAATTTGACACTTTGCTCTGTTACTATTCCATTTGTTATTTCTTCCTCTTTCTCTCTAACTTCCACCACCTCTCTGATTGTATGAGTTTTGTCTGACATTTTGATTTTCCTGCACCTTATTGTTTGACCTTGATGCATAATTGATTGACAATTCTTTTTCCTTCCTCTGTTCCACCCTTTCTTCATGTGATAATAGAATTGAGTGAACATGTTGTATACTGGGTAGATTCTGTTGTGATGAGATAACTGCAATAACTGATTCATACTCTGTATCTAACCATTCAGTATGGATAGAATTTGCTCTGTTTCTGATATTTTGTGCCCTGCAGTATCAAGAAGATCACAATATGACTTTATCTTTGTCAAATATTCCTGCATTGTCATATTATCTTTCCTTAAGTTCTGCAATTGTCTCTTGTAGTACATGATTCTTGCAGCTGATTGTGTACTGAATATTTGTTGTATTGCAGTCCATATCTCATATGATGTTTTGCATCCAACAAGTTGAGTGAGTAGAGGTGGACTGACTGATGATATTAGCCATGCTGCTAGCAGACTATCTTTTCTCTGGTAACTGATGAATTCTTTGTTAATGATTCTTTCTCCTTTGTTGTTGGTAACCATTCTTGCTGGAATTTCTGCAGTTCCATATAGGTAATCTTCTAAACCATAGCCTCTTATGCTGGTTTCAACTTGATATTTCCACAATATGAAATTGTTTTCATCGAATGTAGTAGTCACTATATTGTTCTTTGGTTTGATGATATTGCAGGGATTTATTTCAATGGTTGGGGTTTCTTGATTATTTGGTCTTGACCCTTCCTGATTCTTGATTTCGCTTGAGGCAGTTGATGAAACATCATCATTTCCTGCCATGGTGGAGTCTTTGGAAGTGATGTTGAGATGCTTGATGTCAGATCTATTGCAGTGCAGCCAAACTTGTGAATCTTGAAGCAAGATTCTTGGCATGGCATTGCTTTTGGGAGTTCTTGATTAAAGAACACGATAAGGGGATGATATGCACTCTCAAGTGATGAGAATGCCTATGACTGAGAGCAACTGAGTGGTGGATGATGAGGTAGCTCTGACACCACCTCTGGATGGTTCAATGATGAGGCTAACAGAAATTCTCTGATGAGATTCTATGGATAATCAACAACTGCTTCTTGTCGTTTGACGGTTCAGGCTCTGATACCATATAAGAAAACTAATTGAGGAAGCAAAAGAATAATTTCTTTATTACTTGTTTCAATTCAATACAGAAATGTAGACTATGGTTCTGCTTTTATATAGTTTACAATGCTCTAATATTGGGCTTTCTATTTTGGCCCAAGCCCTACAAACTTGATACATATATACTATGGCTGTTGAGATATTCATTACTTCATAATTAAATGACCACAACTGCCACTTGGATTCCCATAGCTAGCAAAATTAACTAATAAAATTATAGTATTTTTAGGGCAACTTAACCTTAAAGTACCCTTGCCTTCACCATTTTGTTATATGTTCTGATTCCATGAGTCTAAGTCTGCAGTAGGGTGGTTCTCTGACATGAAACCATATATTTTTGTCACAAGCTGCCTTCCAAGAGAAGTCTTTGTTGGATCTCTACCCTTCTCTTCAAAATCTACTATAGTGTTTCTAGAAGGTTTAAACCAGGATTGTCGAACATGGTACCTGGTTAAAGTGTCCCAAAGCCCAAATAATACAATGTTAAATATAACTACTAAAGCATAATTTTTAACGGTAAATCTTTGAATTGCAATAGTTGGTGGTGAGGGAATAATTAGAAGTATATAGAAGTACTAATGCATTACCATCGTTGAGTAGGTTCTCCGTGACTCCGCATCTAGTAAGACATCTGTCTTGAAACAAATTGCCACTATAATCGAAACAGGCATGCATTTGTCATATTTAGAACTTGATACTGACCAATATCTTCCTATCTCTTTTCAATTGATCCAAACTTGTCCCTTTCCTATGTGCATCATGTCAATACCAACAGGGTCATTTCCTTTTGGAGCGTTTATTAATACCTCCAATATAATTGGAATTATGTACACACATGAAAAAGGAAAATAGAGTTACCAATTTTAGGAAAATATCATAATGTAAATTGTACCATGTAAGAGGTTGGTTCTTTGGTAGCTCTGGCTTTTACAACCACTTCACATTTTTTGCACAATCTTCCATGTGGATACTGTGATGCTCACCTTCTAACCCAATCTAATTTAATGAACACAATGCAGCAAATGAAATCACACACTCAAATCCAGAATTCAAAAAACTTATTAGATCAAGTTCAATTTGATAGCCTGATTAAAAATTTACTTCAAAGCAGCAAGAAACAAATCAAAAAAAGCCAAAAATTAAATAGTACTGCTAACATATGAATAATTCATGTAATTCTGACCAGGTGATGGACTCCCATTTGCATGAAAGAGAAAATGCAGAAAACTCAAACCAGTTGCATAGTGAACATGTACAAGAAGAGAAACAAATAAGCTCAATTCTATTTCCACGTCGTTTTTTTTCCTTTTCCACCTCATTAAATTTTAAAAAAATTAACTGATATTTTTACCCTTATTGTAATTAGGCTGAAATGCATATGTTTGTTCATAATTTTTTTTCCTTTGTCAACCATTCTCTTCCACTGTCAACGATTCTTTTTTTTCTCGCTTTCACGCGTCAATCCTTTTTGGAAGCCGTTAGAGATTATGTTTGGCTTGTTTGAAGTTCCTACAATATCAAATTAATCAACGTCAAAAACAGAAGGAAAAAAAACATTAAGGAATCCACGCTACCCCAAACATGGACTATATGACAACTTAGTTAGGGAGCAACGTGGATTATATTATACCAAAGTTGGACAGCAACTTGGTCATCACACAATCAACGTCCAGTCCTAACTTGGTTTGCATGATAACAACACTTTCATTTTTTAATCGGCAGCCGCGTTTGTAAGTTAGAGTTTTATGTGTGTGTATATATTTTGATGTGGATTAATTGAAGTGAGCACGTCAAGATGAATTGATTTAACAAATGATAGCAAAATTACATAGTAATTACTGTGATGTTGGTTGGATCTATGTTCGCCCTCTATTAAAACTTGGTTTTTTTCTAAAGTGAAGAGAAGAAAAAGAAAAAGAAAAGGTTCGCAATAGAAAAAACGAATTGGTAACTACTTGCGGTGTGGTTTTTTATTTTGAAATGGTGGGGTGCGAAACAAAAAAAATAGGGGAGAATAGAATTGGCCAACAAATAATCAATTACTCTCTACAAAGAACTCGAAGCATTAAATACCGAAATAAAAATCCAGCCTACAGCCCGATTCAACCGAACTTCTCCCGCCTCAATGACTAAATCCAATCCCTAAAAACCTCGGTCCAAATCCAATCCCAAATCGACCCACTGGACCTCCTCTCCAAATCTCCACTTTACTGCGCAATGCAGTCCTCCTAAAGGACTCTTACTCTGCCACAAAACCCTCATTCCAGTTCTCTGCAAATGCTCAATGGTAAATTGATGATGCCTCCGCTCTTGGAATAAATTGATGATGCTTCCGACCTTGGAATTAATCTGAAGAAACATGCTCAATAACACATGCAACTCATCTCTGTGTAAAATCACCTTCTCCATTATCATCTACAACATCGACTTCCTGATATCCATCAGCAGATCGTTGCTCTCTCGGACCATTACCACGCCCTCTTTTACCTTATGTTGTTGTAGCTGTTGTCATTGAAGCGCATGCACTGCTTCCTTTTCAGTCATGGGCAGGGCCCACTCGATGATGTTGCATTTGAGCTTGTTGAGATGGTGGAGGAGGTCGGAGAAGCTGGGGGTACTGGACACATCTGTTGGCTTAAATCAGTATTTTATGATTATTTGATATTTTATAATAGTTTGCGTTAGAAATAATCTTTTATTCTGAAGGAGAAGTTGTGTTGATTTCTTTCAAGAAAACCTAGTCTTTCTGCATAACAAACTCCAGTATTAGTTTTCTTTTATTCTTTATTATTTCTTTGTACGGCTATTTATATGAGTTAAGTTTGCTTTAACATACACAGCATTTTTCAGTTTCTTCCGTGTTTTTGATTGAGTTTGCAATCTGATTTCAACAAATTGGTATCAGAGCTTAATCATTGTGAGAAACACTTGAGATGGCATAGTCAAACAATTTTGCACAACCAGGCATTCCCATATTTGATGGGGATTATGATCACTGGAGTGTTCTCATGAAAAATTTGTTAAAGTCCAAAGAGTTTTGGAGCGTGGTGGAGACTGGTTTCATAGAGCCTACAACTAAAGAAGGGCTGTCTGCTGCAGAAAAGAAGTCCTTGGCTGAAACGAGGCTAAAGGATCTTAAAGCGAAGAATTATCTCTTTAGCTCAATAGACAAAACCATTTTAAAGACAATTATGAAGAAAGAGACATCCAAAGAGCTATGGGACTCAATGAAGATCAAGTACCAGGGGAATGCAAGAGTGAAACGTGCTCAGCTTCAGACTCTACGAAGGAATTTCGAGCTATTGGAGATGAAGTATGGAGAATCAGTAACAGATTATTTTGCAAGAGTGATGGTGGTGGCCAACGACATGAGAAACTGTGGAGAAAACATAACCGATGTCACAATTGTAGAAAAAATTCTACGCACACTAACAGATAATTTTAACTACATTGTATGTTCGATTGAGGAATCCAAGGATATTGACACACTCTCAGTTGATGCCTTGCAAAGTTCACTACTGGTTCATGAACAGAAGTTCAAGAGAAATACAAATGGAGGAGAAGAACAAGTGCTTAAAGCATCTTATGAGGAACGAGGAACCAGAGGAAGAGGACTCGTGACTCGAGGAAGAGGAAGATGCCGAGGAAGGTCACATAATAGATCAACCGTGGAATGCTTCGACTGTCATCAGATTGGGCACTATGCTTCTGAATGCCCAGAACGGAAGCAAAAGGCGCATTATGCAGAAGTTGATGAAGATGAAGAAATGCTGCTTATGGCGTTTGCGGAGACAAATAATGCCAGAAAAGAGGAAGTTTGGTTTCTGGACAGCGTATGCAGCAATCATATGTGTGGAAGTAAGCTCTGGTTCTCGGAACTTGATGAAAAGTTTCGTCACTCTGTGAAGCTTGGGAATAATTCTCGAATGGAAGTAATGGGAAAAGGAAACATTCGCTTGAAGATAGATGGAAATTCACATGCAATTGCAGATGTTTATTATGTGCCAGATTTGAAAAGCAATCTTCTCAGCATTGGCCAACTTCAAGAAAGAGGCTTAACTATTCTTATTGAACATGGAATTTGCAAGTTGTTCCATCCTAGGAGAGGCCTGATTATGCAAGCATGGATGACTACCAATAGGATGTTTGCATTACATGCAGCAGAAAAAGAAAATCCAAAAACTAATTGCTTGCAGGTTTCTACAGAAAAGGAAATTCAGCTATGGCATCAAAGGTATGCACATTTAAACTACAAAGGTTTGAGAACCTTAAAGTATCAAAATATGGTAAGGGGTTTGCCTGCGTTGAAAGGAAAGTTGAAGACGTGTACTAGTTGCTTGGTGGGAAAGCAATTCGGAAAGTCTTTTCCAAAGAAGTGTCTCTGGCGTGCTACAAAAATACTACAGCTTGTGCATGCAGATTTATGTGGACCGATAACGCCCGCTTCAAATAGTGACAGAAGATATATGCTCACCTTTATAGATGACTACAGCAGAAAAGTATGGGCATACTTTCTAACAAACAAGACTGATACTCTAAGTCACTTTAAGATGTTTAAGAATCTTGTTGAAAGGGAGTGTGGATTGGTTTTATGTTGCTTACGTACTGATAGAGGAGGTGAATTTACCACTAAAGAGTTTATATCCTTTCGTAAGAAAGCAGGCATTAAGAGGCAACTTACAACTGCATTCACACCACAACAGAACGGAGTCGCTGAGCATAAGAATCGTACTATCATGAACAAGGTACGTAGCATCTTGGATGACAAAGAGGTTCCAAAAAATTATTGGGCTGAAGCTGCTAAATGGGTGACACATGTCTTGAACAGAAGTCCTACTCGGTATCTACAAGGAAAGACACCCGAAGAGGCTTGGAGTGATGTTAAACCTAATGTAGACTATTTTCGGGTGTTTGGTTGTTTAGCTCATGTGCATGTACCTGATCAAAAGAGAAAGAAGTTAGATGATAAGAGTGTTACTTGTGTGCTGCTAGGAATAAGCAGTGAATCCAAGGGCTACCGTCTTTATAATCCAGCAACAAAGAAAGTGGTGATAAGTCAAGATGTTGTTTTTGAAGAAGACAAGGGTTGGAATTGGGAGAACACAAACAAAAATGAGAAGTTGTACTGGGAAGAAGAAGGAGAAGATAAAGAAGCTACAGAGTCTGAAGAAGGAAGTGAGGCGAATGACAATGCAAATACTGATTGTGGTTCAAGTGAGGAAGATGTAATAAATGAAGAACCTGAAGTTTCTAGCAGGGTTCGAAGGGTTCAAAGACCTCCTGCATATTTGCAGGATTATACATCAGGGCAAGAACTTTTTGTTAAGGAGGAAAATATGAGTTATTTATTAATGTTTACTGTTTCAGACGATCCTTTGACATATGAAGAGGCTGTCAAGGAAGAAAAATGGAGAAAGGCAATGAAGAATGAGTTGGAAGCTATTGAGAAAAATAAAACATGGCATCTAACAACTTTGCCTGCAGGTTCAAAGAAAATTGGTCTTAAATGGGTGTTCAAAACCAAAATTAACGAAAAAGGTGAAGTAAACAAGTATAAAGCTCAACTTGTGGCGAAGGGTTATGTTCAACAACAAGGAGTTGACTATAATGAAATTTTTGCACGGGTGGCTAGATGGGATACCATACGACTACTTTTTGCATTAGCAGCTCAAAGAGGGTGGCCCGTTTACCAACTCGACGTGAAGAGTGCATTCTTATATGGTGAGTTTGAGGAGGATGTTTATGTTGAACAACCTTTGGGTTTGGTACAAAAAGGTGATGAAGATAAAGTGTACAAGCTGGATAAGGCGTTATATGGATTGAAACAAGCACCTCGTGCATGGTATAGCAGAATAGAGGCGCATTTTTTGAAAGAAGGATTTCAACGTTGCAGCTATGAACATACATTATTTTTCAAAACCGATGGGGGTAACAAAATTTTGATTGTTAGCGTGTATGTTGACGATTTGATCTTTACTGGAAACAATCATGTTATGATTATGAAGTTCAAGTCAGCGATGAAGGAGGAATTTGACATGACAGATTTAGGGAAGATGAAGTATTTTCTTGGTATTGAAGTTGTTCAAAAACATGAAGGTATTTTCATTAGTCAGCAAAAATATGCTGGAGAGTTACTACAGAGATTTAATTTGCAAGATGGAAATGCAGTAAAAAATCCTATTGTGCCGGGTTCAAGGTTGACAAGGGAGGGTAAAAAGTGGATGCAACTTTGTACAAGAAACTGATTGGAAGCCTAATGTATATTATAGACACAAGGCCTGACTTAATGTATGTGGTATGTTTATTAAGCCGGTTCATGGAAAATCCTTCGCAGGAGCACATGCAAGCAGCAAATAGAGTGCTGCATTATTTGAAAGGAACCAGGTCATATGGCCTGTTCTATAGGAGAGGAAAGTATGATGAATTAGCTGCATACACTGATAGTGATTATGCTGGCGACCTTGATGACAGAAAAAGCACAAGCGGATATGTGTTCTTATTGAGTGGAGGAGCTGTGTCATAGGCGTCCAAAAAGCAACCAGTTGTTACTTTGTCCACAACTGAAGAAGAGTTTATTGCTGCAGCATACTGTGCATGTCAATGTGTTTGGATGACAAGAATTCTTGAGCAATTTGGTTTGGTGCATTCGCAGGGTACAACTATTTGGTGTGACAATAGTTCAGCTATAAAGTTGTCAAAAAATCCAGTGCTTCATGGTCGTAGTAAGCACATCGATGTTCGCTTTCAATTCTTAAGGGATCTTGTAAAAGAAGGAGTTGTGAAACTCAATCATTGTGGGACAGAATCACAGCTGGCAAATATCATGACTAAACCTATCAAGTTGGATGCATTTATCAAGCTGCGTGAGGAGATGGGAGTATGTGAAGATGTAAACTGAGTGTTATCACATTTCAGTTTAGGAGAGGCTTTGTTGGGCTTAAATCGGTATTTTATGATTATTTGATATTTTATAATAGTTTGCATTAGAAATAATCTCCTATTCTGAAGGAGAAGCTGTGTTGATTTGTTCCAAGAAGACCTAGTCTTTCTGCATAACAAACTCCAGTCTTAGTTTTCTTTTATTCTTTATTATTTCTTTGTATGGCTATTTATATGAGTTAAGTTTGTTTTAATATACACAGCATTTTTCAGTTTCTTCTGTGTTTTTGATTGAGTTTGCAATCTGATTTAAACAACATCATGGTCTTCGCCAATGATGGAAGAGGACAGTGTTGAAGTGGCGGCGGCTGATTTGTAGTTGGATGTGGTTTCGGTTGTTGTGTGGAGTTATCATATGAGTTAGGAATGGAAAAAAAAGGAATGAAGGGAGAGTTTGTATGGGGAGATTTGAGAAACAAAAATGGAAAAAGGAACAGCGGAGAAGGTAAAGAGAAGCCTGAGGAAGTAACATACATAGAGCCATTTTGAAATTGGAGCCAAAAATTTTGTTGCGGACGGGAAGTTTTTGGGTTTCAGCTAGAATTTTATTACTTGGAGTCAAAAAAAACTTATATATGTTAAAGAAGATACTTACAAAAAAAAAGACCTCTAGATGCATATTAAGGTAATAATTTGCAACACAATGTTAATATTTTTAGAATTTTGAAATTTCTTTTACATTTACAAATTTTTAATTTTTTAATTTTTAATAATTATTAAATATTAAATGTAATTATCAATTATAATTATTAATATTAAATAGAAAATAATAAATATTACTTCTTAATTATTAAAGATTTCTTATTAGTCGTTTATTGCTAAAAATTAATTAATAATTAATAAATATTAATCTTAATTATCAACTATTAAATTTTAATTTATAAATTTTACTTCTTAACTATTTAATAGTAGTTGTTAATTATTAATTATTAATTATTAATTATTAATATTAATTGTTAATTATTAATTATTTAATAGCATTGACTAATTATTAATTATTCCAAATTAAATATTACATATTAAATATTACTTCTCAATTATTAACTATCAATTATTAATTATTAGATGTAGTTATTAAAGCATTGTTATGCTTCTTTATTTTTCCTACGATTGATTAAGATGAACAAAAATATGCGCGATCACTTACAACCTATGAGTATGGCAAGTATGAATAATTATTGTTATAAATTAATATTTACAATGGTTAAGACTACAAAGTTGTTAAATACATGTGTTACGACTACAAAATATTGGAACTTGTTAAAAACAACTATACTACAACTTGCAGGAAATGCCAATTGTTAAACACGTTTATTATAATGGTCATACTGAACGTTGTAAAAGAAAAGTTGTAATAGGTTCATTTTGTTGTAGTGTTAATGATCAACACAAAAGTGAACACACCAATCCACAAACAATAACATCACTAGCCACACATTAAATAACAATAACAACTCTCAATGAAAACCAACAATCACGCATGCTAAAAAATTGGTAAATACTAAAGGTATATCACCACAAATAGTAATCCACCCAAATAGCATGGCCCATAATGGTAAACACTAACTTACACAAAATTTGAACAATAATAGATGATAATACTACATTAGCAATGCAGTAAAATCATTTTATTATTATATATTCAAACATTGTCAATTTATTTTGGGTAATATAGAATTTGTATTATTATCCACTAACTCTAAAATAACAACATTTTACTCCACATATCTATAGTTCACGTTATAATTGTTTACCCCTACATTAACAGTTCATTTTAAATACCTTAAAAACACTGAATTATTATTTTCTCAAAGTAATAACAATTGTCTTTTAATTTCCTTATATCATAGTATCTTTACTTTTCTTGAAATGATAGTTTTCCATAAAGTATTCTTTTTAAATTACTTTATTCATTTCGAATCAAAATAATAATAATATTATTATAATAATCCAAAACAACTATCACAAAAATAATAATAATTTAACTTAAATATTTTTAAAAACATCCCTTTTATTATTACTCCAAATCTCCTTCTTTGTTTTTTACATTAAATAAAGTAATATCATTTTCCAATAAACCTTGTGAAAGAAGACATTATTACTTATCCAAAAAAGAGTAATAATACTCATGAAATTTTCCGAAAAGCTCAATGTTACTATTTATCTCAAAGAATGACAAATTTATCCCCAAATTCTCTTATAATTATTTATTACTATATAACTCAAAAGTAATAACCATTTAGCAAAACTTATATTCTTATCAATTAAATTTCACTTCACTTTACAAATAATAATGACTTTCTCAAATTCGCTTTAAAATAAGGTTTTCGTTATTATTTATGAATATCCCCATAAATTCATAAATAATAACAGACTAAAATATTACATCAATTTTAGCACGGCCATTAATTGCGGTTATTTGCAAATATTGCCATAAAGTTTATAAATAATCCCATTAGTCCCTAGTTATCAATCACGTTATTTAATACGATTATCTTCTCCTAACCTACAACTAATTATCACAAAATATTCATCATCCAACAATGTAGTTACTAAATATATAAACTATTATATATATATATATATATGTGTGTGTGTGTGTGTGTGTGTGTGTGTGTGTCTATCTATGTATATCATACCGAAAACACCACAACATTCCAATGACTACATAAGAGGTATAATGAATCTTAATAGATGCATATGTTTCATTGATTATCCATTTAATAATTTTAAAATATAAATACTTACGACCTTTGAATCCCTTTAAGGCACGTTCATAAATAGTCCGAAAAATAAGCAAACCATATGCCAAAATATTCATAATCTCACCGTGAATCCAAAGCAACATAAAGCTTATGAAACAGAGGTTGTATGCAATAGCTACAATGACACTAAAAGTCATAGAGTTTTTTTTTGAAATGGTACTTTATATACAAAAAATCACTGTGACAACATATCACATGTCAATAAACATTCGAATCACGCTACGCAAGTTTCGAACTTGTGACCTCTCGCACCAAAACAAACTCACTTAACCATTGGGACAATGGTGCTTGTCAAAAGTCATAGAGTTTAATTTATAAATAATAAAATTACATCGACTTAAATGCAAAATTATCACTTTCCTACAATAACAGGAGTAGTTGTTCTACCCCTCAGGCCAATCTTTGGTCGAAGATTATCATTGCCTTGCACCACCTTTGACGAACGTCGCCAACCACCATTCTCAATGCCGCGAGCTCCACTACACCAGCCCCACACATTGGCCTCTAGTTACCCATATTGTTAGGGATGAAAACACTAGGGCAATCGATTTTTGACAAATTCAGGCCAACTTCGACACCCTCTTGTGCAATTGAGACCAAAGTTGAGTCCAACGTGACGAGATCTACAAGTTCATGTCTTCAATTTCACCAACAATCATCTAAATCAAAAATCCCCAATTTTCCAAACCCTAATTCTGCCCTTGATCTTTTACTAATGGTCCGGATCATTGTGAGTCAGCGGAATAGGGATCTTAAGGCTAAATTAACACTAGAGGGAGGAGGGGAGGGTGAATAGTGTTTAATGATTATATGAATATTTTTCAAATTCTTTATGATTCTACATAGAATGATGTGATTAACAATCATAGAAACAATCACGGAATCAAAGTGCAGATAAAAGTAAATGCAGTAAAAGTAAAAAGGAAAGGGCACACCAGGATTTTATACTGGTTTGGAGTTACTCTACATCCAGTCCCGTACTATTCCTTGTACGAATTTCTTTTCAACTAGTAAATGCAAATACAATCTCAATTTAAAAGCTACGAGACACACCCTCTAAAATCCCGACCTCTGGGTAGAGTCACTTGATTTTCGGGCTACAAGCACAACCACTATATTTACGGACTACTGAACACACCCAATTGATTATACGGGCTACAATTACACCCACAAGTATAGCAGTATGACTTGGTAGAGTTTTATAGACTCGGATCTTTGATATTGATTATAATTGATCATATAACTGTTGAATTGCACTTTGATCCTGGTTTGAGTGAGAGATGAGAGAAATTAGAGAGTAAACGAAGGAGAATCAAACTAGTGATGATTAAATTTGATTTGGGTTGAATTTCGATAGAGTTTTGGTATATTTTGATTTAGAAAATGAGAGAGTGAAAGGAGGAGAGATGAATAAGAAAATGATGATTAGAAATTCGTTTGGAAGTCTGTTATTTATAGAGAAACAATGGTCATATCCATTCGTGAAGAGAACGACGAAAAAACATTTCTTTTGAAATTTAAATTTTGAAAAAATCAACCATTATGCTGACATATATACATAGAGTATGTCGACATACTCTTTTTAAAAATTGAGAATACTTTAAAACATTATTTTAAAAACTCATTGTTTTGTAAAATAGTTTGATACTTTGTTAAATCATTTTAAGCATAGTTTATACATATTTTAATAATAAAACTTTATATAATAATTTTGAAATTTTAATATAATGTAAATAATACATATATATATATACACACATAAAATCAATATAATTATAAATTATTAAAGTATAAACAAAAATTCAATATCTATATAAACTTAAAACCTGTAAAATAATATCTTTATAAGTACAAGAGATTGAAAACAATTTTGAGAAATATTTTGAAAAGATTATTTTAAAACCAGGATATTTGAAAACTATTTAAAACAAAATTAGAGAAGGAGAGAGATCGGGAAAGTGCTATCAAGGTTTTAACATAAATTCTACAACTCTATAACTTATCCGGAATATCTTGAAATCTTGAACTCTTCAATACTCATGAGTCTTCATTCTCCAACTCTATATCAACATCTTAAATTTACTCTCGATACTATACAGTCTTCTTAATCAACACCTATCTAATATCATGTATTATATGCTATATATAACTTGGTAAAACATTAGTATCTATATTTTATATGATAATATATGATTGTTGTCATCAAAACCAATACCTAAGGTACTAATAATCTCCCCCTTTTCGTTGATGACAACCAAATATATTAAACACGATATAACTCCCTCGGGTTACTTAACTCTCCCTTAATTTATGCATATGTATATTTTATATTTTTCTTTTCCTTATGTCATCAACAAAAATGGGTGAAAAATTAGAACTCCCCCTGAATAAAATACTTATAAACTAGAGAGTTGAACTCAATAAATAAGATTTAAATGCTATGCTAATGAATCATAAATGATACATCGAATACGATATTGTGAAGATGTAATATGTGATATATAATGAGAAATTATGACATATAAATGATGATTAATATATAATATGAATGTTGATTAATATGTGGTATAAATGATAATTAATATATGATATAAGTCATATATTATGAAATATATTAAAATATATAATGATAATTAAGATAATATAAACTATATTAGAATGCTAATTAATATGGATTTAACTATATATATACGAATGGTGATTAATAATAGATATTAAAGTCATTAAATATGACAAACAAAATATAACTTAAACTATATATTTAATTACTACCAAATATGAATGTGGGATACTATAATCATTATAAAAAAATAATGGGAATAAACTCCTAAGTAAGATGATAAATACATCAAAATCAGTACCTAATGTAAATAATATAAACTAGATCGTGTGTGTGTGTGTATAATCAAAATTCAATTATGAGAGTATGGATGATGATTTAATATAAATATTATTATTGAATAAACCTAAGCATCCAAATTTTACAAAGAAATTTGTATAATAGATTTATTGTATAAATTCATACATTTACATAACAAACCATATTAATTACGAAATTTAATCGTAGCCTAACCCTAATGTTTTATAAGTGTAACTTTGTATATGATCAAATATGATTTTATAAACATATTAACCTTTTTATTTAGTTTCTTTAAAATAATTCATCTTAACTTAAGTGCTAAAATCCAAAATTCCATTACTACGTTTATAAAGTACTTAACTTACTAATTAAAAGCTATATATATATATATATATATATATTAATACTTATAAATATGTTAAAACACTTTTAACTTGCCTAAAAATATATCACAATAAAATATAAAAAAACAACAAAGACTGAAAACTAAAAAATAAACATGTTTTGTATTAAAAGCCTTTTTAAAATTTTATAATTAATTATTAAAAATGTATTTAAACGTGAAATCAATTTTAAAACATTCTAATATACGTTAAAATAAACTCTAAAGGGATTACAGGAAAATTCTTAATTCAATATTATTTTTACACAATTTAAAGTTTTAAATAGAAAAGACAACATTTTCAGAATGCCGTAAAAAGTTTCTGTTCCAAAATTTATTCAAAACGTCATACACCAGGAACTGCAGCATTTATCAAGTGCTGCAAAACGTCTCTAAAACACCTTCCATTGTTTCAAAGCACAAAAATGCCATCAAAACAATTCGCAGTGGGCAAAAAGTTTACAGAAGCAAAGACAGCATTTCTGAAATGCTATCTAATGTTCTGGGCCTGTTTTTAACATGATTTTGCACCAGTTTTGTGACTAGTTTTGACACTTAAGCAATTGATTTTTGATCCCATTTTTCTACGGTAGTTAGTATGCTTAGAGTATTTAAAAACCATGAATAAAAATAATGGGAAACATTATAATTAAAAAATGAGATACTTTAGTAAACCTTTTATTTTTAAACATAAGTAGAGTTCTAAAATTCATTCATAATACATTTATATGTAATATAATGTGATATAATGCATTTTGTAACATTCATTGTTTTAAATTATAAGTGTGTTAATGAATTAATGTGCAAGGAGACTTGCCATCATGCATGTATACAATGATTTTCCTAAATGAGTATAATGACACATGTCATTTTGCATGTGCGTTACTATTTATTTATATGACAAGTGTCATATGATGTGGCGCGTTCTTATTGATACAAGGGATCAATAAATAGAGCATTATTCACATGTTATAAATTCATTCCATTAATTTCATGAAGTCATAAAGTTAATATCTCATCATAAAGTTAGTAAAATATAAGAGTGAAAAAAGTAATATCAACATTTAGAAAAGTCTAAATCGGGGATATAGGCTTTCTTTCTATTTAGTATATTCATGATAAATGATTAGTGAGATGTCATTAGAATTGAAACACTTTATAAAAGTCATTAGGGAAAATATATAACCAATCACAAAGAGGCACGACCATTTTTAAGAAAATTTTAAAATTAAAAGAACAAATTGGTAGTTGAAGTGTCTATTAAATTTTATTAAAACAAAAGAATATGTTTCATTAATATAAATTACTTAGAATTTTTATGTAGTTATATATACTAATTGTTATCTGGAATATATTTTTATTACAGAAAATTATTTAATTTAAAGATCATAAAATTCAAATTTTGGCTCCAAAAAATGTAGTAGTTGTAACTTACTAAGTGTCTATTCATTCAAAAATAATAAAATAGTTATAATTCGAATTTCGGCTCCAATTTTTTTTATAGAAACAAGTATATCTATCTTAAATTTATGTAAGAAATTTCATTATTAATTTATAATCTCTAAGATTTAAAACATACTATTATATTTAGTATTTTCTGCCCTATTTTCAAAATATATAGTTAATTTTGTAAAAGCTTTACAAAATCTTAAAAATTAGTATTTTTCTTTAAAATCATTTTCTAAAATTTTAATACATAATATTGATTATAATGAAAATATAATTTTTTTAATAGATAAATAATTCAGGATATTCTATAGATAAAATTATAATGCATTTCGAAAATCAAAGTGTCTTTTCAATTTGAAATCTATCCATTAATTTATTTTAGAGGGAAAATTTGTTTCTACTTATTAAAATCATTTTGGTTATTTGGAACATAGAAGAATTACTAAAATATCTTTCAATTTGAAGTAATATATAAAAGTTCCATTTCCTAATACCTTCAAAGAAAATGTTTGACTCATTATCTTTGATGTGGCAATTACCGTTCTCAAACTTAATTTTGAAATCCTTATCATATAATTGACTAATACAAAGCAGGTTATGTTTTAGTTTCCTAACTAGCAAAACAATAGAAATAATATGAGCTTTAGAGTTATGAACATTGCCGATGCCAATCACATATCCTTTTGAGTTGTCTCCGAAGTTTACCGATCCACCATCTTATAGACTATATCTTTCAACAACTCCGAATTTCCAGTCACTTACCTTGAACATCCAGTATTCACTTATCCTTCTTGAATTCTGATATTTGATTTTCAAAAACTTATGTTGAATTCACCATTTTCCATATAACAAACTTGTTTTGCAATTTCAAAAACACAACATTCCAAGAAATCAAATGACTTTTCAAAACAGTTAGTTTCTAAAAACATATTGGTTTCACAAAATTGTTAAAAGTATAAGTCGCCATTTAAAATTTTCAAAAATCAAATTACAAGTTTTTGAAAACCTAATGCTATGATACCAAATCCGAGTCAACGGAATAGGGATCTTAAGGCTAAATTAACACTAGAAGGGGGTGAATAGTGTTTAATGGATTATATGTAACAACCCAGATTTTTTGATGTTTAATTTGGAATATTTAAATGGTTTAAATGTTGGATTTGGGATTATAATTTAGTTAGTAAGTTTTTAAAACTGAAATTTTAAGCGATTTCGTAAATTTTGGAAATCGTAAATTTAATCGTCGCGCTAAAATAGCGATCCGGGGCACAGTCTCGGAATTCGACGAAACCAACTTCATTGGAACCGTAATAGCATATTATTATCGGATTTCAAATTTTGTAGCTTTTGGGTTTACCATTTGGTCGTGCGTTCTGAAAACGCCTAGAAATAATTTAATCGAATTTAATTTAAATAGTCGATTTAAAATGCTATTTTCTTCATACGATCGAATTAGGCCTCGAGACTTGTTCCTTTGGGTTCGGAATAGCAGTATAACATATAGAACGCCAGGCGGTATGCCTTGATAGGAGTTCCAAATTTTTAGTTATTGTAATACGAGATATTTTATAATTAATTAATATTATAAACCTTATAAGTCAAACTCTACATTAGTCAGCCGACCTAGCTTCCTACGCACGCTGCTCCCTTAAGTTAAATCGCGGTTTTCACTTTCGTTCTTCAAAATCAAAAATTCACGTAGAAGAATCGGATATATATATATATAGACACACACACACACACGCACGCACGCGCGCGCGGAGGAAATCGCGAATTGACTAAAGCGATCATGTTCGAGCTGAGAAGCTGCTACCATCGTTTGGTAAGGCGGAGCCACACGTAGAGGTTGAGTCGTGATTTGGGGGAGAGGTGCAACAGCGCGATGTCGCGAGTTGATGGACTGGGGCAGCGAAGGAAGGGGGATCTCGTGATGGTCGTGACTGGGAGGTGGCCACGTGATGCAAATTTGTGATGGAGGGGGAGGTTTGCTTGCGTGGAACGTAACCGCGAGTCGTGTGATGGTTTTTCGAGCTTGACTCGACGAGGTGGGTTTCAGCCGTGAGGGACTTCAGTCGCGAGTAAGGTGCGGGGTAGTTGCAAGGCGACAAGTGGTGAGGTATACACTGTATTTAAAATTAAATTTCATAGATGGTTATTTAATTAAGAATTTAAATTGAGTTGGCTAATGAAATTAATAAAAATTTGCATACGAGATCCAAAATCATGGAACGAGTCGAGTTGGATTCGTAGCTGTGAAACCGACGCTATAGATTTGGTTTGGTGAATTTAAAAATCAAGGTGAGTAAATCTCACTCGATTTGGTTACTGGTTTAAATTTATAAGAATTAAAATTTATAGATTGGATGAATTGATATATTATTATCAGTTGAATCTGATATTATATATAGTAGTATATATATTAGTAGTTGGATTTATTTCCCGCCTATTGGAGCGGATGAGACCCTATGCGCCCCGCATAATAGCGGATGACCCTATATTACCATGATATCCCTCTCGAAGTGGGATTGGTATTTTTATGGTGTATTAACATCTGTGGACGCAGGGAAACAGGTTGGAGGGATCCAACTGGATTCATCAAATATATATTGATTGTTTTCATATATAGTGATATATGATGTGGATTGATAATCTATTATGGATTGTTGTGTGATTTATTTTATTGGATGATATAGTAGCACTGGCCTAACTTTTGGTATTTTAAATACCATATATATTATTTTTGGAATTTGAAAGGATTTAAAAGGAGATTTTGAATATGAGAATATTTATATCGAATTTTAGGTTAATTTTTTAAAGAAATTATTTTGGATAAAACAATAATTGATTTTGGGTTATATTTAACTATTCGTAAAAATTATTTTAAATAGAGATTTTAAAATTATTTATATAAAGGATTTTTAAATGATGGATTTTAAATGATATTTATGGGAAATATGAAAAGGAGTTGAAGCCGATATTTTGAATAGAATTGTGAAATAATTGGGATTTATTAAGGAATGGATTTATAAATGAGATTTTATAAATGGGATTAGTTTTATAAACAAGTGAAACACAAAGGAGTTATAAGTTTATAAATGATGTTTATAAGTAGGTGAAGTGGAATCAATTGATAAATTGGAATATAATTCCACAATGTGAATTTATACCAAGATATGAAAATAGGTTTTGGAAAACGTAGTGGATTCTATTTTGGAAGGTGAGAATGGTTATGTAATCGAAATGAAATCGATGTGTTATAAATCAATAGGGATTTATAAATTTAAATTGGTTATTGGAATTTTAAAAATATATTTCTATCGAGAAGTTAAGTTTTGTTTAAAAGGATTTTTTATGTTAAACTATGTAATTTAAAACTAGTTAGTGCTGATATACTTCGGAAGTGAAATTTTCAAGTATCTAATATTGATTGTAATAAAATTCTAATTTTTATAATAAGCTTGTAAATAAATTAGTTTTATTTTAAAAATGAGTTGGAAAGGAATTATTGATATTTTAAAGCGTTTCAATATTTTAATAATTACTCAAACTTGTTTTTAAAAATAAATTATAATTCTTTTAAAGTGCTTATTATATATATTTATAGAGGAAATTGAAATGATTGGAATTTATTTATAAACTCCCTTGAGATTTGTAACGAGGGTTTATTTGACAGATGTGATTTTATAGGAAAAAAAATCTTAAAATAAAATTTTGGGGACTTAAGGAAAATTTCCGAAATGTTAGAAACAAGAACTTCGAGATTTGATTTGAATTCATAAAGAAGTTATAGTGGATAGATGAGATTATAGGTGAGAATAATTGATTTTGGAAAATGTAAAGGAATTAATATAAATCCTAGAGATTTTGAGATACCCTCGGAAATATTATATTATAAATTATGGATTTGGTTGTGCATGGAAAAGAGAGCGCTCGATTAGGGTGGGAACACCCGGGATGATAACATATTCGGTACTATCCAGGTCAGGGATAGGCCGGTCCTGTGTTGGCAGGGATCATTAAGTACGATCTCGGTACATTTTTCCAGAGATGTACTTTGATGGGCGGTACCCAGTAGCCCAATCATTGAATAGAATCCAATATCCACTACGAGCTTGTACGGTTTTAGTTGTATACCAAGTACTGTTGAAATGTGAGATGCAAGCATTTCAGCCATTTTCTAATTTATTTTCTGTAGACACTCTCATAATATCAGATGATTTTGATATCAAATGTTTTGGTTATCGTAAGGTAAAACCCATCGTATTTCTGTGTGGCATGGTCTTACGAGATACCTTTGTTTTTAAAGGATTTTGAAAACAGTAATAATTCAAATTGAGTGTGTATTCGCACGCTGGTTTTCCAGACTGACTCGGGTGTTATTTTATTATAATGCTCGGGTCAGGCCGAGTATTACGATTCAGGTTAGGATGCTACAGAGCTCAGGAGACGAGCTAGAGGATTTCAAGCGTATATCACGTACTTATTTATATTCCACTATGTGTGTAGACTGTATAGTCAGCACTGCTGAGGAAAAATTATTATAACTGTCCAGATTGATTATTGATTGATGTACTCTGATCGTTATATATATATATTAACGGCTACAATTATTTTTGTATATAATCTGTTATTATATATTATATGTTGTTCTGCTACGATTGTGAGATTCTGTGGTTGTTTCTATTTCTTTTTCTATCCTCTTCTTCTTCACCCCTAGCAATTAGTATTTCCGGCACATGAATATTCGGCATGTTATACAATAAACTTATTGATGTCAATTTTCAAGGGTCGAAAATCCCGGTTCACTATATTTGGTATCAGAGCTGAAGGTTAAGCGAGAACCTTGGTTTTGGTGGGGATTACTCATTAGAAATAAGGTCAGTAATATCCTAGAATGAGTTGAGAGTATTAATAGATATGGGCACGTATTTATTAGTGAATATAAAATGGTTTTATATTGTGTTAATTTATCTGTTGAGTGGCATATAAATTCTGGTCGAATAGTGGGACGCACTAAATCGATAGGAGTTTTTAAACACTTGAACCAGGTAAATCGACACGGTATGGTTTTGAAGAGGGTAAATGGAATAATTTTACCCAAACTATATTTTGATATAAAAGAAATAATTTTTTGAAATTATTATATAGTGAATTCGTGTGTTTGGTTATTATTATATAATCAAAACAAGATTATAAAAATTGGAAATGGTTTATAAAAACCAAAATTAAAATTTGTATAAGTATGAATTATACAAATAAGTTAAAAACTAAAAATTTATTCAAAACTAGAATTCAGAAATTTAAATTCCGGAAGATTTGGAAAATATTTTCAGAAAGTTATGGAAGTGAGGTTGGTGTTGGTTTGGAAATATTTTTGAATGGTAATATTATTGTGAATTGATTTTGAATGGAAAATGGTTTTAAATGGATTTTGAAGTGATAAAAGCACTGAAATCACTTCAGTCGCTGGAAAATAATCCTGGTGATGACTCTGTAGCATCACCAGTATTCATTTTCGAGTTTCTAAGCGACGGATTGCTACTGTAGTAATTTGTTATAGAGATTTTGGGTGAAAAACAGGTGTTGTTTTTAGAAATTCCGAAAGAAATTATTTTGGATAAAATCAGGTTGACTTGAAAATTTCAAAGAAATGTTCTGTTAAAACCAAAAACTATATATTGGTTTCAAAATGATTTGAAGTGAAACCGAGTATTTGAATTCTGCAATCCTTATTTAAATGTTTTAGGCAACACCAGGAAATAAGTTTTTGAACTTATAAGTGGACAATGATGTTAATATGGAAAGAAGTGTGAAAATTGAATGTTGGAATTAAAATTTAAATTGAGAAAGTTAAATGGATTTCAACTTAAGTTGAGTTGAATGAATTAAATTTTAGAAATAAAATTTATGTGGATTTGAATTGAATTAATGAGGTGCATAAATGAAATGGGAATTTACTTAAGTAAAGTTAAATGGAGTGAAATCAATAGAATGTAGTGAAGTTAACTAAATATAAATGCATGTGAATGTGAATAAGGAATGTGTATAGGTGAATGGAACAAATAAAAATAAGTAAGGAAGTGTGGAAAAATTTGAAATTGGAATTGAATTCTTACTTGGTTAAATTGAATGAATTAAAAATAAATTTGTTTGGGGTGAAATTTAATTTAAGTATGAAAAACTCGAATATGGTTTTGAGATGTTGGTTAAAGGGAATTGAAATTTAAATTAAATTAAAATAGGATTGGATTAGAAATAATATGGAATTGAAGTAAATATAAATTTTGAGTTGTGAAATTATTATATAACCATAAGTATAAATTTTGAATGGAATAGAATTTAAGGGAAAAATTATGGAATGGTGAATAAGTAAGTTTATATAGCTTATAAAAAAATTGAAAGGTGGAATAGAAAACCAAAAATAAAAATGGTTCGATATTTTGGTGAAGAAATAAAATTTCAAACTTGAATTATAAAGTGAATGTGAACTCAAGTGGATTAAATAGAATGATTTTTGAAATAAAAATCCAATTATGAGATATAAAATAAAAGCAAACCAATTAGAAGAATTAAATAGTGAATCAGATATTGAAATGGGACTTGTGTTGAATGGAATTGAATAAATTGAAATGTGGAACTTGAGTAATAAATAAAATTTAACTTAATTATGAGCGAATTAAATATAATTGGAAATGTGGATGAATAAAATGGAATTGGATTGAAGTAGCAATGACTTGAGTTATAAATAAATTCAATTTAAGTGTAAATAAATTGAATATGGCCTTGGATATTGTTTAAAATGAATTCGAGCTTGAAGTGGATTGGGTGAATTAACTAATTAAATTAATTGGTAAATGGAATGGAATTTGATTGAATAAAAATCAAATCAAAAATTAGAATTGGAATTTGATGGCAAGAGAAACAAACTTAAGTTATAGAGTTGAATTAATTGGGAATAAATGAATTAACTTAAGTTAATAATTTTGGATGGAAGCTTGGCTTAAATAAATGTATGAAATGGTTCGTAAATAAACTAGCATGGAATGATTTCGAGCTTAATAAAATGGATTTGAATATAATGAATGTGGATATGAATGGAATGTAAATGAATTGATTGAGAATCAATTTGAAATGGAATAAAATTAAATATAAATTAATTTGGAATCAATTTGAAATGGAATAAAATTAAATATAAATTAATTTGGAATCAATTTGAAATAGTTATAAACTGAAATGGTTATTTTATTAAATTAATATCGTCGAATTTGCATAGAAAAATTATCGTTTGACGTAAATGAAAGTAAATAAAATTCTGTGAATAAATTGAAAGTGAATAAATTGATTTTGAAATCAATTTGGAATGGATATGAATTTGTTTGGCATAAATATGGATTGAATGCAAATAATTGGGTTGTAAATCATTTCGAATTGAATGAAAAGGTATATGAATCGATTGAAAGTAATAAAATTAGTATCGGAACCATATAATTTCTTATAAATAAATATATGTTAACATGTTTGGTTATGAAATATTGTGTTTAACTAGTGAAATAAGTGAAATGTTATAGAAATTTCATGTTTTGGTACTTACGTGTTTAAATTGGGTAAGTACAGGTACTCGGAGGTTATTGGGCTAGAGTGGGGTTGCGTAATGTCATATAAAATAAGCTCACTCGCTTAAAAACGCTAAATAAAGGTACGTTTTCAGATTAAATACCGTTGTGATTTCCGACCGCGTGGGTCAATGTATATATTTTTATCATTTCTGTTATATTGCAAAAAGCTCTCCGTACAAAGGAGACTCTGCCAAAAAATTTTGGAAGTTTAGAGTGTTAGAAAGTTTTGAAAATTTTTGGAAAACTTTTTGTTAACTTAAAAAGGTTGATTTTTTTAATTGAAGTTGAAAGAAAGGGTTTTGAATCAGAAATGGGAACTAAATGTTTGGATGGAACTAAAGGAATTAGAAAAGTGAAATATTGAATTTTAACTAAGTGGGTTTGGATAAGTTAATGGGTATGAATCATTCGTCCTACCTTAGCAATTTCGGGGACGAAATTCTTTTAAGGGGGGAGGAATGTAACGACCTGGATTTTTCGATGTTTAATTTGGAATATTTAAATGGTTTTAAATATTGGATTTGGGATTGTAATTTAGTTAGTAAGTTTTTAAAACTGAAATTTTAAGTGATTTCGTAAATTTTGGAAATCGTCGATTTAATCGTCGCGCTAAAATAGCGATCCGGGGCTGAGTCTCGGAATTCGACGAAACCAGTTCCATTGGATCCGTAATTTTATATTATTATCGAATTTCAAATTTCGTAGCGTTTGAATTTACCATTTGGTCGTGCGATCTGAAAATGCCTAGAAATAATTTAATCGGATTTAATTTAAATAGTCGATTTAAATTGCTATCTTCTTCATACGATCGAATTAGGCCTCGAGACTTGTTCCTTTAGGTTCGGAATAGCGGTATAACATGTAGAATGCCAGGCGGTACACCTTGATAGGAGTTTGGGATTTTAAGTTATTGTAATACGAGATATTTTATAATTAATTAATATTATAAACCTTATAAGTCAAACTCTATCATTAGTCAGATACCTAGCTTCCTACGCACGCTGCTCCCTTAAGTTAAATCGCGCTTTTCACTTTCGTTCTTCAAAATAAAAAATTCACGCAGAAGAATTTGATACATACATATATACATACATACATACATATATATATATATACACGGAGGAAATCGCGAATTGAATAGAGCGATCTCGTTCGAGCTGAGAAGCTACTGCCATCGCTTCGTAAGGCGGCGCCACACGCAGAGGCCGAGTCACGATTTGGGGGAGAGGTGCGACAGCGTGATGTCGTGAGTTGATGGACAGGGGCGGCGAAGGAAGGGGGAGCTCGTGATGGTCGCGACTGGGAGGTGGCGACGTGATGCAATTTGTGATGGAGGGGGAGGGTTGCTCGCATGGAACGTAACCGCAAGTCGTCTGATGGTTTTTCGAGCTCGACTCGACGAGGTTGGTTTCAGCCGTGAGGGATTTCGATCGCGAGTGGGATGCGAGATAGTTGCATGGCGAAAAGTGGTGAGGTATGCACTGTATTTAAAATTAAATTTCATAGTTGGTTATTTAATTAAGAATTTAAATTGAGTTGGCTAATGAAATTAATAAAAATTTGCATACGAGATCCAAAATCATGGAACGAGTCGAGTTGGATTCGTAGTTGTGAAACCGACGCTACAGATTTGGTTTGGTGAATTTAAAAATCAAGGTGAGAAAATCTCACACGATTTTGTTACTGGTTTAAATTTATAAGAATTAAAATTTATTGATTGGTTGATTGGATGAATTGATATATTATTATCAGTTGAATCTGATATTATAGATAGTAGTACATATATTAGTAGTTGGATTTATTTCCCGCCAATTGGAGCGGATGAGACCCTATGCGCCCCGTATAATAGCGGATGACCCAATATTACCGTGATATCCCCCTCGAAGTGAGATTGGTATTTTTATGGTGTATTAACATCTATGAACACAGGGAAACATGTTGGAGGGATCCAACTGGATTCCTCAAATATATATTGATTGTTTTTATATATAGTGATATATGATGTGGATTGATAATCTATTATGGATTGTTGAGTGATTTATTTTGTTGGATGCTATAGTAGCACTGGCCCAACTTTTGGTATTTTAAATACCATAAATATTATTTTTGGAATTTGAAAGGATTTAAAAGGAGAATTAGAATATAAGAATATTTATATCGAATTTTAGGTTAATTTTTTAAAGAAATTGATTCGGGATAAATAATAATTGATTTTGGGTTATATTTAACTATTCATAAAAATTACTTTAAATAGAGATTTTAAAATTACTTATATAGAGGATTTTTAAATGATGGATTTTTAAATGATATTTCTGGGAAATATGAGAAGGAGTTGAAACCGATATTTTGCATAGAATTGTGAAATAAATGGGATTTATTTAAGGAATGGATTTATAAAATGAAATTTTATAAATGGGATTAGTTTTATAAATAAGTGAAACTCAAAGGAGTTATAAGTTTATAAATAATGTTTATAAGTAGGTGAAGTGGAATCAATTGATAAATTGGAATATAATTCCACAATGTGAATTTATACCGAGATATGAAAATAGGTTTTGGAAAACATAGTGGATTCTATTTTGGAAGGTGAGAATGGTTAGGTAATCGAAATGAAATTGATGTGTTATAAATCGATAGGGATTTATAAATTTAAATTGGTTATTGGAATTTTAAAAATATATTCCTATCGAGAAGTTAAGTTTTGTTTAAAAGGAATTTTTTATATCAAACTATGTAATTTAAAACTAGTTAGTGCTGATATACTTCAGAAGTGAATTTTTCAAGTATCTAATATTAATTGTAATAAAATTCTAATTTTTATAATAAGCTTGTAAATAAATTAGTTTTATTTTAAAGATGAGTTGGAAAGGAATTATTGTTTATTTTAAAGCGTTTCAATATTTTAATAATTACTCAAACTTGTTTTTAAAAATAAATTATTATTCTTTGAAATTGCTTATTATATATATATATATATTTGTAGTGGAAATTGGAATGATTGGAATTTATTTATAAATTCCCTTGAGATTTGTAATGGGGGTTTATTTGACAGATGTGATTTTATAGGAAAAAATCTTAAAATAAAATTTTGGGGACTTAAGGAAAATTTCCGAAATGTTAGAAATAAGAACTTCGAGATTTGATTTGAATTTGTAAAGAAGTTATAGTGGATAGACGAGATTATAAGTGAGAACAATCAATTTTGGAAAATGTAAAGGAATTAATATAAATCCCAGAGATTTTGAGATAAGCTATAAAATATTTCTAAAGTGTCGACACTTGAAATGATTTTGAAAAAAGGACTTTCAATACTGTACTATGTATTGGAATATAAGTGTTTGGAAATACTTTCGAAACAAAATGATTCGTGTAGGGATATTTCCTAAGTAATGATTTATAAAGGAAATTTTGAAATATTTTTAAGTGCTGAAATCTTTTGAGATTATCCTATTATGGATATAAGTATTTGAAATTGTTTTCAAATATTGGAATATTGAAAGAGATAAATATATATCTTTATAAAGATATTTTAAAATGAAATATTCGAAAGATTTATAAAATAAGGCTTAGTGACTGCTTATGGATGTTATGAGATAGTTAACCGACTATCAAATTTGGCCAAATTCATTGATCATTTCGAAGAGATTGGGATCAGATCTAATTATCCGAAAAATACTTCGATCTGATTTGTGCGATACGAATTGTGATATAATGAAGCTAATGAAGATGGAGATTTTGGAGATTCGGTTTGTCCAAACCCAGGACAACTTGTATCGATGAATGCTATCATTTTATCGTTGCTTTGAAGGCAATGTTAGCATTCCAAGTATGAATGCTATTCTAAAGGTAAAACGTAGCCTCAAGCCTTATCAACCGAGAATGACTAAAACAGGGGAGATGCAACAGGGCTAAGTGGGTCGCACCCAAGCTGGGTATGTTATCACCTTTCTAGATACCCTCAAAAATATTATATTATAAACTATGGATATGGTTATGCATGGAAAAGAGAGTACTCGATTAGGGTGGGAACACCTGGGGTGATAACATATTCGGTACTATCTAGGTCAAGGATAGGCCGGTCCTATGTTGGCAGAGATCATTAAGTACGATCTCGGTACATTTTTCTAGAGATGTAATGTGATGGACGATACCCCAGTAGCCCAATCATTGTATGGAATCCAATATCCACTACGAGCCTGTACGGTTTTAGTTGTATACCAAGTATTGCTAAAATGTGAGATGCAAGCATTTCAGCTATTTTCTAATTTATTTTCTACAGACACTATTATAATATCAGATAATTTTGAAATAAAATGTTTTGGTTATCGTAAGGTAAAAAACCGTCGTATTTATGTGTGGCATGGTCTTACGAGATACCTTTGTTTTTAAAGGATTTTGGAAATAGTAATAATTCAAATTGAGTGTGTTTTCTCACGTTCGATTTCCAAACTGACTCGGGCGTTATTTTATTATAATGCTCGGGTCAGACCGAGTATTACAAATTTAGGTTAGGATGCTATGAAGCTCAAGAGATGAGCTAGAGTATTTCAAGCATATATCACGTACTTATTTATATTCCGCTGTGTGTGTAGACTGTATAGTCCATACTGATGAGGACAAGTTATTATAACTGTCCAGATTGATTGTTGATTGATGTACTTTGATGGTTGTATATATATTAACGGCTACAAATTCTTTTATATAAAATCTGTTATTATATATTATATGTTGTTCTGCTACGATTGTGAGATTCTGTGGTTGTTTCTGTTTCTTCTTCTATCCTCTTCTTCTTCACCCCTAACAATTGGTATTTTCGGCACTTGAATATTCGGCATGTTATACAGTGAACGCAATGATGTCGATTTTCGAGGGTTGAAAATCCCGGTTCGCTATATTTGGTATCAAAGCTTAAGGTTAAGCGAGAACCTTGGCTTTGGTGGGGATTACTCATTAGAAATAGGGTCAGTTGTCCCTAGAATGAGTTGAGAGTATTAATAGATATGAGCGTGTATTTGTTAGTGAATATAAATTGGTTTTATATTGTGTTAATTTATCTGTTGAGTGGCATATAAATTCTGGTCGAATAGTGGGACCCCACTAAATCGATATGAGTTTCTAAACAAATGAACTAGGTAAACCGACACAGTATTGTGACGACCCGGATTTTGGCGCTCGAAAATCGACATCCATACTTCATTTGTATTCAAATGATGTAGATTCAAACGTCAAAATCCAGTACGCCGGAGCTTATAACACATTAAGTACAACAACACAGCGGAAGGAAATGAATGATATCATTGATACACAACATACGATACAACAATGACACAATATCCGATATAACAGAATACAATAGATGCCCAACAATATATACCAAAGCCAAAGATACAATAGCGGAAACAAAGAGCACCAACAACGGAAAGAATAACCATCAATAGAGAAACTCCAAAAGAATCCGACACCATACTGCAACTCCACCTCCAAAACTCTAAACCAAAGATAGCTCCAATCCATAAGCTCGAACCACCATAAAGTTGGACTTAAGCAAGTTTGATTCCGAATGTTGAAGAGAAGCACAAAGTGATAGCCAAAACCAAAGGCTGAATGCTATCGAATCTACATCTACTATCTGACTATTTGAAAAATCCAACTCTAAACTGCCCGTGTGGAAAATTGTAGGCACCCAGAGTTTAGGAAGGGAACAATAAACTCCAGGTCAGTCAAGGGACTGGTATGAGCAAACAAAAACAGTTTATCTTTAAAAAGAAACAATGGGAAATAAAAAAATCCACAATGCTTTTTGGAAAATGAAACTACCATAAGGCCTCCCGCCATACACACAATGCAATCGCACACTTGGGGGAGATTTCTCCTTATGATAGTCAAACATGCTTACTATGCAAAATCTTTTTGATATTATTATTAGTGCATAGTGGAAAACATTTGCAAGTATAATATTAATCTTAGCCAGCATACGTACCATTATAGTATGCCTACTATAGCTACCATATTAGATGGTAGGTTCTACAACTAAAACCGTAAAGGCTCGTATTGGGTGATTTGATTTCCAATAAATGGCCAGGCTAAGGAACTTCCTTACCGAATGGGAACGCCTCTGGAGGGACGCCCCGAGAACCTACCTGGATCTCTGCCAACACAAGGCCGGGTTACCCCTGCCCGGAAGTAACACCTACAAGTATGCCATCCCTGGTCGTAACCAACCTTTATCCGAGGCGCCTCTCAACCAACAACCACATAAGTAAAGTCTCTAGGCTCCATACCATGATACCACTTTTAATCAACATAAGTAAATATCTGGGCTCCATACCATGATATTACTTTTTTATCCAAAAGAAATGGACATACCCTAAGGGCGCGACCTTTAATAACATTGCTGCATCCTTCCTGTTTCGACCATTTCCGGGGTGTGAGGCTCGATAAGTCTCATCCAGAAAGCTACGCTTTTCACAAAAGCCATGCTTCGATCAACCAATGATCAAGCCATGCTTCGATCAACCAATGATCAACAACACTCAGCATGCCACATTACCAAGTTGGGAATGTATCACTAGTAACCATCAACTATATAACCTCTGATCTCGTACGTCTCAAAGAAGGGTGTTAAGCTAAGAGAATAAATTCTCTGCCACCAAATAGAATTGTATTTGATAGAAACCAGCTTTACGTCTCAAAGTGTAACGTCATACATACATCAATACAAGTTTGTTCCGGGTTCGAACAGAACCGAAGGCACTTCCAAAGAAGCCCTTGCAATCCGGATATCCCCTAATCACGTCCGGACTTCCCATCACAAAGAGTGATAAACTCTCTATACCGGGGACCAGTCGGTGCAGAGACATTCGACAGGTAATCCTTTCGCTTTCAAAAATATCCGGTCTTCACCACCGGTCTTCAAATGCTATCCATTTTGTCGTATCATTAATTCGGAATGGGTTTTATAACACAAAGGTCCTGTCCCGGCTAAACCGAATAATGAGCGCATATTTAAAAACATATGGATATATTGGGATCTCAATTAAGTCACAACTTATTACCCAAAACCTTTCTTTCAAATGGTTTAAACAAATCCCCACTTTTTAAATCTTTTAAAATAAAAGATTCACCCCTTTAAAATCCATTTCAATTTAAAACCAAGGTTCAACCTTAAAATCCATTTTAGTTTGAAACCAAGGTTCAACCATCTTTCACAAAGACTCATTCATAGCTTTCAAAACCATTTCCGATTTAAATCTTTTATACAAAAGATACACCTTTAAGATCTCTTCAATTTGAAAACAAAGTTTACCAATCTTTAACAAAGATTCATTCATAGCCTTTCAAAACAATTTCCCTTTCAAATTGGATTAACTCATTCAATCTTTAAATCAAAGACTCAATTCATAGCTTTCAAAACCATTTCCATTTCAAATTTGAAATCCTTTCAATAAAAATTAGAAATTCCTTTCTTTATATGAAAGCTACGTTTATTTGAAAACAAATACTTTTCGTTTCGGAAAAATCCGATTACATTTGCTTAAGTAAAAGCCTTTCAAGTATAAACTTGGGTTGAATTTAAATTCTCAAAATAATACATTTAAAATACTTTAAAAATGGTTTAAAATCCATATATATTATTGTATAACTTGTATAAACTTTTCAAACCATATTTCCAAAACAATTTCAATTCCAAATCTTAAATAAGATATATTATATTCAAATTAGATTTAAATTTCAAAACTTCATTTTCAAAAGCTTTTCATATTCAACCCAATTCCATTTCCAAAACCATTTGGATTCAAAATTCAACTTTTAAACAAAATAATATTTAAATTTAAAATATTTGTGACTTAACCGATTTCCTCATGAAATCCATATTTGTGTGTGTGTAGTCCAGGGATTTTACACAATAGTGCAACATCATCAATCATTACAGATTCAAGAACAGCAATATTTGATAAGCGGTATAATCCTATAACGCTTATTTTCATTCACAGATTCATAGATAAATAATATAAATTTATCACAGATACATAAATTACATTCATCACAGCTCAAATCAAAACAGAGCATTATACATCAGGGATACCAAACAATTCAAAGCATTTCATACAATCCAAACATCCATAAGTATGATTAATTAATCATCTGATTAATTTAAATCATTTTAATTACTTATGAATAATTTACTAATCCTGGTTAATTAATTACAAACCATTTTGATTAATTATCCTTTAATCATTTATTAATTAACCTTTGATAATAAATTAATCAACCTTAATTAATTATTAATTTATTAATCCTTAATTATAAATTAATTAATCCTTAATTAATCATAAGTTAATCCTTAATTACCTTCATTGATTAATTATTCCTTAATTAATTACCTTAATTAATTAATTATCCTTAAATCAATCTTTAATTACCTTTATTAAATAATTATTCTTTAAGTAATTATCCTTAATTACTTTCATTAATTAATAAAACTTTAATTACTTAAGATTTTAATCAATTAAAAGATAAAACCATTTATCTTTATTATTTTAGTTATCATTTAATCCTTATTTAATAACCTTTGGAAATAAAACATCATTTACATTGATTAACTTAAAAACATTTCCTTTTCTCAATTATTCACTTAATTACAAAAAAAATTAGTTTATTTAAAATAAACTCTAAAACAAGGGTTATATGGATTAAAACACTTTAACTTAATAATTTTGAAATAATTCATTTAAAAATACACTTTTAAAACTTGGTTAAACATTCTTTTGAAAACTAATCATTTTAATAACTTTTAAAATTTTGAACTTGTTATTTCCTTTTCAAAATTTCAAAACCTGTACAAATTTTATCTTCAATTTTGAAAACCTGTTATCTATCAAACATACCCGAGCCAGAGAAAAATTTACTCGAGTCCAAACCTATATTTCCCAAGAAAATCCAACAAAAACATCGAGTCTCACATCATCTTCCCAAACGTCTTGATCGACCAGGCACAAAAATGTGCACATGCACTGCCACCGGATCGATTCCGACCAAACCTGCCGCCTTCATCCAGTTGACGATGACCCCCACTAACCTTTCGACCACCCAGCTCCACGAGTCGATGGAAAATTTGAAATCGACCTACCATCACCAACCTGGAATCAACCCAGTCAACAAAATCATCACCCTGCCGACGATCCTGGCCATTATCGACCATCGCACAGACACACCTCAACCTCCAGCCTTGATCCCCCTAGGTCCGGTCTCGTCCGATCAACCTGCGATGCCGCAATTTCCCCAGAAAACTCGTGACCCAAATTTGGTTATAAAACCCTAAAACCACTTCGATTGACTTCTTCGATCACATAAAAAATTAACGAATATTTTTCCTATAATATTCGATGCGTTAGCTTCCTTCACCATTGATCATGTCGTCCATTTCGACGCTAATCGCCAGAATTTGACCATTTTTCCAATTTCGTTCATCTCACAAATACATACAATATACGAATCTAAAAATCCTGAATTTTCCATTATAATTCATCGCTTGTGATTACGATCCTAATCATATGAACAAATCATTAAAATCTGATGATCGAATTTTTTCCTGACTTGGTTATCTTTACTGTAATTCATTATTTTTGAATTATTTTCTTAATATATACATATAAAATAAATTTTAAAATTTAACTATCATCTATACAGTTCTTTTACTTTCAGAAGTCACAGCTTGAAATGAATTAAATAAGAGGATATGATTTTTTTTCTTTGGTTGTTCTTGGTTCTAAAATCACAACAGAGTATATACTTATATACACAGGCATGCATACTTCAATCCACACACAAACATATACATGCAGAGATATTTACATTCATTTTTTCTCACAACAACTAAAGCATCAAGATATATCATAGATCCAAATTTTAAAGGGGTCAGTTTGCTCACCTGGTTCAGTTTGAAAGCAGAGACTACAATCTTTTGCCTGGAAATGATTTTTAACTTGAATCTGGAAATTTTTGATGTTGATCTGTACTTGATTTAATTGCCTGATTGTTGATACATTTGCATGCTTTAGAATTGTTTAAAAGCTTCCAGGTTTTGAATTGAAGCTTGATATTGATTCTAGTTGTATGTACATTGAGTTGAATCTTGCATTTGTTTTGAATTGTTAAGGTTGAAACTTTTAATTACTTTTGATCTGAGGCTTTGTGTTTCAGGTTGAAGCTTCAGGTTTTGGTCTTTCTTTTGCATAGCTTCAAGTTTTTATTTTGTTTTTATTTTTCTTTCTGATTTCTTATTTCCAGGTTTCATTTCAGTTTTGACCATGGAGATGAAAAATTTTTAGAGAGAAGAGAATGGCCTGGTTTAACAAATTCACATTTGTATGTAATTTAAATTTTCAAACGAAAAATGATCTTGCCACTTGTATTCTCAATTAAAACTTTTTCATTTGCTTGCATAACCATTTTACAAATGTCTTTTGTTATTCAAATTGTGTTTAAGTCCTTAACTTTAATTAATTTATAGATTTAGTTTTAAACCCTTTCATTTTATAAATTGCTTATGTTCTTAGATTTGAACTATTTAAACAAATTTCATTTATCTCTAGTTAAATTTCAAAAGAAAATGTATTAAACCTTTTTATCAAATTTAATAAATATTTATTTATTTATATACATTTTCCTTTATTTATACAATTATATATATATATATATATAAATCTTTAAAAATATAAAAATTTAACTTTTCAAATAGCTTTTGAAAATTTCTATATTAATTTCAAAACATAATTTTCAAACTATATATATATTAAAATTAGAAAACAATTTCAAACTTCATTTATATTTGAATTTCAAATCCAAATTTCAATTTAAAATCAATTTATATATAAACAAACTAATATCTTATTTAATTTGGAAAATTCAAATTTATTCACAATTTAATCCAAAATTTTATTTTAATTACCAATTTACATTTGATTCAAAACCGGGATCGTTACAAATTCCCCCCTTAAGAAAATTTTGTCCTCGAAATTTGCAGAAAGGGAGACAAACAAAGAATAGATGAACACACAAAGATAGAGCATTATTTTTCCAGATCAAACTGAATATCTATTCTGCATTTGGTTGACCAAATCAGAATATCAACAATAAATATGAGAACGAACTCATTCAATACTTCACGAAATACTCGGGTCATCTGATCTACGAAGATGCAGGGGCATTGGTCAGTTCGAAGGGATAACTAACCATTCGTAGAACATATCGAGACCCAAAGAATAGACAAATGGATACTCAAGTCAGAATATCCCAAAATATACACTAGCTTGTCCCTCTTTGGACTTTGATTCTCACAAGAGATTACAATAGAAGTTCAAATTTGGTTTTAATCGAAATCGTTTTATCGATACAATTTAATTTAACTACATATTTCGTTAACCAGTTTATTTCAATTCAAATTCATTTAGAAACGAAAAGCTGATGGAAAACGGATGAATAGAATACGAATTAGGAACTTATCTACAACAATTCGCAGAGCCACCATCATATCGAAGCTTCTTCTTGTAGCTGCCATGAAGACATCAGAGAATTTGAAATTGAATGATGATCAAAGAAGATTGGTAGAAAAGATTGTTTCCTTGTTGTTACAGGGTATTGACCATTTGTAGTGGTATTTCCCTGTCCCCTATCTCATCCTCTTCTTGCACTCATACTTACTATCAGTGAATAGTAAGAGAATTTATAGAGGCATACGGACGCATATCTTAGGGATACTCAATCTAGGGTATTCTTCACCCTATCTCTAATGAGTTACCTAATGTGTTATACTCCATAGCTAAAGTTCTTACTCAACTTTTAGCTCTGATACCAAATGTGACGACCCGGATTTTGGCGCTCGAAAATCGACATCCATACTTCACTTTTATTCAAACTCAAAGTGAACGGAAATACGAACCATCAGGGTTAAAGAAGAAGGAGGTAGAAGAAGAAAATAGAAACAACATCAGAATCTCACAAACGCAGCGGAACAATATGTAATAGATAAATGACTAACCTTTAAACAAAGAACTTTATCTTTTTATACATTACATCAGAGTATAACAAAATCTATAGCACACAACTGGACAGTTATATTAACTTGTCCTCACACAAACTGACTATACAGCTTTCACTGCACAGCGTAATATAATCTCATTATATACGTCTCCGTCCTCCAGCTCGTCTTCTGAGCTCCACAGCATCATCCTGTATTCTATAATACTCGGTCTGACCCAAGCATCATAGTTAAAACAATACCCGAGTCAGTCTGGAAAACCAGCATGAGAAAACACACTCAATTGGATTATTAAAGTTTTCAAAATCCTTTTGAAATCAAAGGCATATCGTAAGACCATTGCACAAATAAACATGTCGGGTTTTTACCTTACAATAGCCAAAACATTTCTTATCAAAATCCTCTAATATTATAATAGTGTCTAAGTACAAATACTTATTCAAATAGCCGAAATTGTTACATTAATTAAATTCCAGCATAATAGGCTCTACAATCAAAACGGTAAAAGGCACGTAGGAAGAATGGATTTCCAACTAATGACTAGGCACTGGGGTACCACCTATCACAGTACCTGGTCTAGATCAGCATACCGAGGGCCCCTCCGTTCACTTTGAGTTGATATAATGGAGAATAGTGTCGATTCAAGGGGTACGGGTTTGCGGGCAATAAAGGGGTTTTGGACACTTATTTGCATAGTTGTGACGACTTGGATTTTGGCGCTCGAAAATCGACATCCATACTTCACTTGTATTCAAATGTCGCAGATTCAAACGTCAAAATCCAGTACGCCGGAGCTTATAACACATTAAGTACAACAACACAACGGAAGGAAATGAATGATATCATTGATACACAACACACGATACAATAGTGATACAATTCCGATATAACAGAATACAATAGATGCCCAACAATATATATCAGAGCCAAAGATACAACAGCGGAAACAAAGAGCACCAACAGCGGAAAGAATAACCATCAATAGAGAAACTCCAAAAGAATCCGACACCATACTGCAACTCCACCTCCAAAACTCTAATCCAAAGATAGCTCCAATCCATAAGCTCGAACCACCATCAAGTTGGACTTAAGCAAGTCCGATTCCGAATGTTGAAGAGAAGCACAAAGCGATAGCCAAAACCAAAGGCAGAATGCTATCGAATCTACATCTACTATCTGACTATCTGAAAAACCCAACTCTAGACTGCCCGTGTGGAAAATTGTGGGCACCCAGAAGGGAACAATAAACTCCAGGTCAATCATGGCACTGGTATGAGCAAACAAAAACAGTTTATCTTTAAAAAGAAACAAAGGGAAATAAAAGAAATCCGCAATTATTTTTGGAAAATGAAACTACCATAAGGCCTCCCGCCACACACACAATGCAATCCCACACTTGGGGGAGATTTCTCCTTATGATAGTCAAACATGCTTACTATGCAAAATCTTTTTGATATTATTATTAGTGCATAGTGGAAAACATTTGCAAGTATAATATTAATCTTAGCTAGCATACGTACCATTATAGTATGCCTACTATAGCTACCATATTAGATGGCAGGTTCTACAAATAAACCGTAAAGGCTCGTATTGGGTGATTGGATTTCCAACAAATGGCCAGGCTAAGGAACTTCCTTACCGAATGGGAACACCTCTTAAGGGACACCCCGAGAACCTACCCGGATCTCTGCCAACACAAGGCCGGGTTACCCCTGCCCGGAAGTAACACCTACAAGTATGCCATCCCCGGTCGTAACCAACCTTTATCCGAGGCGCCTCTCAACCAACAACCACATAAGTAAAGTATCTAGGCTCCATACCATGATACCACTTTCACATTCATCAACATAAGTAAATATCTGGGCTCCATACCATGATATTAATTTTTTATCCAAAAGAAATGGACATACCCTAAGGGCGCGACCCTTAATAACCTTGCTGCATCCTTCCTGTTTCGACCATTTCCGGGGTGTGAGGCCCGACGAAGTCTCGTCCAGAAAGCTACGCTTTTCACAAAATCCATGCTTCGATCAACCAATGTTCAAGCCTATCTTCGATCAACCAATGATCAGCAACACTCAGCATGCCACATTACCAAGTTGGGAATGTATCACTAGTAACCATCAACTACATAACCTCTGAGCTCGTACGTCTTAGAGAAGGGTGTTAAGCTAAGAGAATAAATTCTCCACCACCAAACAGAAATGTATTTGATAGAAACCGGCTTTACATCTCAAAGTGTAACGTCAGACATACATCCATACAAGTCTGTTCCGGGTTCGAACAGAACTGAAGGCACTTCCAAAGAAGCCCTTGCAATCTGGATATCCCCTAATCACGTCCGGACTTCCCATCACAAAGGGTTATAAAATCTCTATGTCGGGGACTAGTCGGTGCAGAGACATTCGACAGGTAATCCTTTCACTTTCGAAAATATCCGGTCTTCACCACCGGTCTTCAAATGCTATCCATTTCGTCGTATCATTAACTCGGAATGGGTTTTATGACACAAAGGTCCTCTCCCGGCTAAACCAAATAATGAGCGCATATTTAAAAACATATGGATATATTGGGATCTCAATTAAGTCACAACTTATTACCCATAAACTTTCTTTCAAATGGTTTAAGCAAATCCCGACTTTTTAAATGTTTTAAAATAAAAGATTCACCCCTTTAAAATCCATTTCAATTTGAAACCAAGGTTCAACCATCTTTCACAATGATTCATTCATAGCTTTCAAAACCATTTCCAATTCAAATCTTTTATACAAAAGATACACCTTTAAGATCTCTTCAATTTGAAAACAAAGTTTACCAATCTTTAACAAAGATTCATTCATAGCCTTTCAAAACAATTTCCCTTTCAAATTGGATTAACTCATTCGATCTTTAAATCAAAGACTCAATTCATAGCTTTCAAAACCATTTCCATTTCAAATTTGAAATCCTTTCAATATAATTAGAAATTCCTTTCTTTATATGAAAGCTACGTTTATTTGAAAAAAAATACTTTTCGTTTCGGAAAAATCCGATTACATTTGCTCAAGTAAAAGCCATTCAAGTATAAACTTGGGTTGAATTTAAATTCTCAAAATAATACATTTAAAATACTTTAAAAATGGTTTTAAATCCATATATATTATTGTATAACTTGTATAAACTTTTCAAACCATATTTCCAAAACAATTTCAATTCCAAATTTTAAATAAGATATATTATATTCAAACTAGATTTAAATTTCAAAACTTCATTTTCAAAAGCTTTTCATATTCAACCCAATTCCATTTCCAAAACCATTTGGATTCAAAATTCAACTTTTAAACAAAATAATATTCAAATTTAAAATATCCGTGACTTAACCGATTTCCTCGTGAAATCCATATTTGTGTGTGTAGTGTAGTCCAGGGGTTTTAAACAATAGTGCAACATCATCAATCATTACAGATTCAAGCACAACAATATTTGATAAGTGGTATAATCCTATAACGCTTATCTTCACTCATAGATTCACAGATAAATAATATAAATTTATCACAAATACATAAATTACATTCATCACAACTCAAATCAAAATAGAGCATTATACATCATGGATATCAAACAATTCAAAGCATTTCATACAATCCAAACATCCATAAGTAAGATTAATTAATCATCTGATTAATTTAAATCATTTTAATTAATTATGAATAATTTACTAATCCTGGTTAATTAATTACAAACCATTTTGATTAATTATCCTTTAATCATTTATTAATTAACCTTTGATAATAAATTAATCAACCTTAATTAATTATTAATTTATTAATCCTTAATTATAAATTAGTTAATCCTTAATTAATCATAAATTAATCCTTAATTACCTTCATTGATTAATTATTCCTTAATTAATTACCTTAATTAATTAATTATCCTTAAATAAATCTTTAATTACCTTTATTAAATAATTATTCTTTAAGTAATTATCCTTAATTACTTTCATTAATTGATAAATCTTTAATTACTTAAGATTTTAATCAATTAAAAGATAAACCATTTATCTTTATTATTTTAGCTATCATTTAATTCTTATTTAATAACCTTTGGAAATAAAACATCATTTACATTGATTAACTTAAAAACATTTCCTTTTCTCAAATATTCACTTAATTACAAAAAAAATTAGTTTATTTAAAATAAACTCTAAAACAAGGGTTATATGGATTAAAACACTTTAACTTATTAATTTTGAAATAATTCATTTAAAAATACACTTTTAAAACTTGGTTAAACATTCTATTGAAAACAAATCATTTTAATAACTTTTAAAACTTTGAACTGTTATTTCCTTTTCAAAATTTCAAAACCTGTACAAATTTTATCTTCAATTTTGAAAACCTGTTATCTATCAAACAGACCCGAGCCAGAGAAAAATTTACTCGAGTCCAAACCTATATTTCCAGAGAAAATCCAACAAAAACTTCGAGTCTCACATCATCTTCCCAAACGTCTAGATCGACCAGGCATGTAACGACCCCAGATTTAATTTAATTTAAATTAATAATTTATTGAATTTTTGAATATAAAAAAATGTAAAATAAATTATAAATGGAAGCGAGTTTCCCCGATTCAAATCGAAAATATATAAAATCATTTAGATTTAAAAATATTGTAAATATTGGATATATATGTGTATATATGTATTTGGCATATACGAGTGAATTTGAAAATAATAAATATATAGATATATATATATTTGACTTGAATTTAAATTGTAAATAAATGGTTAATAATAATTTGAATTTATAAATTAAAAATATAAGGCGATAAATAAAATAAAATGAATACATAGATAAATCCAAATAACACGTTAATAAACTTTGTAAAAATATAAAGTGAATACATTAGAAAGATTTAACAACAAATAGAAATGTAATTATATTATAAAGTAGTATGAACAAAGGCAAAGCAAATATATTCAAGTATTCAACAAGTAGAATAAAATAGATAAGTATGCAGTATTATAAACATAGAATATCTTTGTATACTTGTAAAATAAAGAAAAAAGAAAATATACTCTGTAACTTCTTTTATACTTCAAACTGTAAACTATTTTTCCTTTGTCACTTTTCATTTCCAATTCGAGCCAAGTTAAACTAAGCTACAATTTCATTTAAAACCTAAAACAACAATCAAATCCGGAAGCATGCAATTACAAAGCAAAATGATGTAGCCTGTAAATAGATATGCTAGGCAAGTAGAAATAAGATATATGGCCTGTAAAGGCAAGTAAAGGGAAAATATCTATATAAAATAAGGTTAGTAGGAGACATGAAGTACTCAAATAATAAATGCTTTCATCTCTTAGCAGCAAATAGGTCATTCGAAAATATACAAATGTGCTTTCAGCCTCCAAAACTATGAACTATCTCTGAAATTGGTACAAACTTGTACACTGTCTCGAAAAAAATTATGATACCCTGTAATTTCTTGTATACATAAACCTGTAAGCTACTCTCCCCCATATCATCTTTTTATTTCTTTCGAACTAAACAAAAGTAAGATAAAACTCCATTTGATACTTAAAACAAAGCTTCAGCTCAAAACTAAAAGAAGGAGAAAAGAGAAAATTCAATCAAACAACAACTTAGCAAAGATCAAAGTGAAGACTTCAGTTTTGCAACTTTCAAACAACCTGTTTCATCATCAGCTCTGTCTTCCTCTGGAAAATAGGTGAGTAACTACACCTCTTTAAACTTAAGAATTAAGATTGTTGATTATTCTATCTGGAATGAATATGAGTATGATTCCCTGTGGATATATGTTGGTATTTGAATGAATGCATACCTGTACCATTTGATACCATGTTCCTGTTTATCTTTAGTCCCAGGTTTGCAAATAACTTTTGATTTCTTAATCTGATAACTATTATAACCTACAATATAAACGGAAGTTGTTGGTTTGAATATAAGTTAAGTTTTAAAATTTCATTCCAGTCAAAATAATTTGTTGATTGTTCTGTAAATCAAAAGAACTGAGCAAAACTTTAAATGGGTCGAAATACAAGTTTCTTAATTCACGAATTCAGTTATGTAAGTCGAATCCTTATACTAAAACGTGATTTTTAAATCAAGAACCAAAATTTTTAGATGGGGGTTTAAAGAGCAGTATGGGTTTGTTCGAATTTCGAAATTTTGGCATTCTCTGGCGACCCACTGTCTCGTGATGGTTGAGGCTTAGGCTAGTAATGGAGGGACGAACGGTGGTTGCGGGAAAATTAGTGTGATGGTGGGTAGTTGATCGTGGAGGCGGCGGCGAACTCGTAAAGTCTCTAGACCTAATTTTGTCGAAGCTAAGTGAGTTGTCTCGTTCGCTGTCTAGGAGTGATCGAGTGTTACGAAACTCGAGGAGATGGACATAGGGAAGTAGACGAGGTGGTGGCCGAAGTTTCGCACGTTCAGATGATCAGAGCTGCGTGAACGTGGCGTTGCCAGGTTTTGTGATGGGGTCGCTGTCGAGTGTTCCAGGTTTCGATTTATACTCGAATTCGAGTTTGAGTCGAATCGGAGGGGTTGGATGGTCGTTGTCAGATGGGGGGATGATAGTCGACTTGTTGATAGCATCGGCGATGACCGGAGTTGGCCTGATGGGATGTGCACGTGCACCGTGAAATTGTTTGGAGGTCTGGAAAATATTTGGAAGTGGGGAAGAAGCTGGGTAAACTCTCGTGTGTTGACTCGAGTGTTTACTCGAGATTTTTGAGGGTCGAACTCGAAGGAGATTGCGAACAAAATGAGGAAGGAGGGAAACTCGAGAAAAATTGGGATGAACTCGAAGTCCAACCCGAGTTATTGGGAAACTCGCTCAAATATGAACGTGAACAGTTTTAAACAGGAACCTGTTTTTGTCTTTACAAATTTAAACTGAAAACTTTAAATCCTAAAGCAAGGGTGATTTAGGTTTTAGAATCAAAAGTTGAAATCAACATTTTTAAACCTGGACTTGAGTTTAAATTTGAAATCAAGATTTTGAAATAAAATAAGTTTATGAATTTAAATGTTTAAATAAGTTTAAAATGTCTAAGTATACTTTGATATGTGAATTCAAAGAGAAATTGAAGCTGAATTCTTTTAAACTTCTTTTATAACAAAAGAATCATTTAAACTTCATTTAAGTGCAACTGATATTTATTTTGAATTTAAAATGAAATATGAAAAATAAATTTGAAAACAAATTGTTTAAATTTGCTTTGTGATGATAGTTAAAACATTAGTTAGAAAATGTTTTAAATTTAAATTAGTGAAGATAAAATGATATGCACTCATTAAATTAGTTCAAGTGAATAATTGATTAATTTATTAAATCAAGAAATTAAGATTTAAGTTAAATTAATTAAGGTAAATTAATTTGTAAATAAGATTCATTAGTTTAATAAGAGTTGTCTTTTAAACAAATGATTAAGGTTATTTAATCAAGTAATTAAGAATTATTAAGTTACAGTTTAGAACTTAATTAATTAAATAATTAGTGATTAAATCTATGATTTTAAAGGTTAATTAAATGATAATTAACAATAATTAAATTGAGTTTAATTACTTAAGAATAGAAATTAAATAATTTTGAAGAGTTAATGAGAATCATTTACTTGAAATTTATTTGTTAATAAATGTGAAAAGAATTATTCATAGAAATTTAATCCGATTTAAATTTATCAGATAATTTATTGACCTTACTTATGGATGATTGGATTTGACTAAATAATTGAATTTGTTTGATATCCCTGATATATGATGCTTTGTGATACATCCTGATTTATGTTGTGATCTGTAATTTACTTATCTATGATTTGTACGATAAGCGTTATAGTTTATATCGCTTATCAACTATATTTCTGTATTCTGATCTGTGATGATTGTATGATGCTGCACTATTGTGTGTAAAACCCCTGGACCACACCATACACACACAAAATATGGATTTCACGTGGAAATCGGTTAAGTCACAGATAATTTAAATTTGATATTTTTGAAATTGAAATTTTAATTTCAATTGATTTTGAAATTGGAAATTTGGGTTTAAAGTGAAAAGCTTTTGAAATAGAATTTCAAAGATAAAAGTTATTTTGAATAACTTAATCGAGTTATGAAAATTTAAATAATTTGATTTAAATTTGAATTCAAGTTTGAAATTGAATCCTATGATTTGAAACTAGGGATTAAAGATGATATAAATGTGTTTGTATGAATCTAAACCATTTAAAAGGTAATTTTGAGAATTTGGATTTAACCGAAAGACTTTAACTCGTATGAATAAATCAGATTTTCTGAAATGAAACTATTTGTTTTCAAAAGATAAAAGCTTTCAGATAAGCAATGAAATTCCAGTTTAATTAAAGGAATTTCAATATTGAATTGAAAATGGTTTTCCAAGTTATGAATGAATTCTTCTTTTTGAAAGCTATGAATTGAATCTGTTATCTTTAACAGATTTAAAATAATGATTTGTTTAAACCAATTGAAATGGGATTGTTTTGAAAGCTATAAGTTAAATCTTTGATTTGAAGATTTAACGAGTTAATCAAATTGAAATGGAAAGTAATTTAGAAAATCTGTGAATGAATCTTTTGTTTAAAAGATTAAAGTGTGGAAACTGTTTAAACCGTAAAGGTTAAATCTTTTTGTTTAAAAGATTTAAAATGGTAATTTGTTTAACCATTTGAAAAGAGAAGGTTTGGGTAATAAGTTGTGACTTAATTGAAATCTCATATCCATATGTTTTTAAATATTACGCTCACTATTCGGTTTAGCCGGGAGAGGACCTTTGGGTCGTATAACCCATTCCGAATATGTGATACGTCGTATATGGATAGCATTTGAAGACCGGTGTTGAAGACCGGATATTTTTGAAAACGGAAGGATTACCGTCGAGTTACTCTGCATCGGCTGATCCCCGATATAGAGGTTTTATCATCCTTAGTGACGAGAAGTCCGGACGTGATTGGAAATTATCCGGAATTGCAAGGGCTTCGTGAGAAGTGCCTTCGGTTCTGTTCGATCCCGGAACAGACTTGTATGGATTGTATGTCTGACATTACACTTTGAGATATAAAGCCGATTTCTTTCAAATACATTTCTGTTTGGTGGCGGAGAATTTATTCTCTTAGCTTAACACCCTTCTCTGAGACGTACGAGCTAGAGGTTATGTAGTTGAAATTTATCAGCGATATATCCCAATTTGGTAATGTGGCATGCTGAGTGCTGCTGTGAAATGATCAGTGTTTGATCATTTGCGATATGATCATTTGTTTGATCTTATATCTTTGTGATCATAGGTTGATCATTTGTTTGACCCGAAGCATGGCTTTTTGAAAAAGCGTAGCTTTGTGGACGAGACTTCGTCAGGGCCTCACAACCCGGAAATGGTCGAAACAGGAATGTTGCGGCAAGGTTATGAGGGTCGCGCCCTTTAGGGTATGTCATTTCCTTCTGGAAAGGGGTGGTATCATGGTATGGAGCCCAGATACTTACTCATGTGGATACACTTTATTATGTGTGATGTTGGTTTAGAGGCGCCTCGGATAAAGGTCCCAAAGGACCGGGGGGTGGCATATTCGTGAGTTACCTGTTACAGGGGTAACCCGGCCTTGTTTTGCAGAGAGCAGTTTGTCTCTCGGGACGTCCCGCCAGAGGCGTTCCCATGCGGCGGAAGGAAGTTCCTTAGCCTGACCATTTGTTGGAAATCCATTTCTCCAATACGGAACGTGTACGGTATCAGTTGTAGAACCTGCCATTTACTTATGGTGGCGCCCCACTGTTTAGATGGTAGCTATAGTAGGCATAGTTCGAAATGTCTATGCTGGCTAAGATTAATATTATACTTTCGAAATGTTTTCTGCACTATGCACTAATAATAATATCCAAATGATTTTGCGTAGTAAGCATCTTTGACTATCATAAGAAGAAATCTCCTCCAATTCTGCGTTTGCATTGTGTGTGTGGTGGGAGGTCTTATGGTAGTTTCATTTTCCAAAAAGCATTGCGGATTTCAATGTTTAAAATTCTCTGCTATTTGTTTAAAGATAAACTGTTTTTGTTGCTCACACCAGTCCCATGACTGATCCGGAGTTTATTGTTCCTTTCCTAAACTCTGGGTGCTCATAATTTTCCACACGAGCAGTCTAGAGTTGGGTTTCTTTTCAGATATTCAGGTTTAGTAGCTTACCTGGAGCTAGTTCATTCATCGGAGTTGCTTATCTTGGAGTTGTGGATTCATTCTTGTCTGAAGATCATTTTGGAGTTATCATTTCTATTGATATTGTTCCGCTGCTGATGTTATCGTTTTCTTTTCCGCTGCTATTTCTTGTATCATATCTCTGATGTATATTGATATTCATTGTATCACTCTGTTGTATCAGATATTATATATCAATGTATTATTCATTTCTTCCGCTGTGTTATTTACTTAATTGTGTTATAGCTCCGGGAAGCCAGATTCGGCGTTTGAATCTACGGCATTTTGAGTACAAGTGAAGTACGGGTGCCGATTTTCGAAGGCCGAGTTTTTGGACTCTTACAAGGTACAAAAATGTGCACATGCACGTGCACACGCCACCGGATCGATTTCGACCAAACCTGCTACCTTCATCCAGTCGACGATGACCCCCACTAACCTTTCGACCACCCAGCTCTACGAGTCGATGGAAAAATTGAAATCGAGCTACCATCACCAACCTGGAATCAACCCAGTCAACAAAATCATTACCCTACCGACGATCCCGGCCATTATCGACCACGCCGACCATCCCACAGACACACCTCAACCTCCAGCCTTGATCCCCCTAGGTCCGGCCTCGTCCGATCAACCTGCGATGCCGCAATTTCCCCAGAAAACTCGTGACCCAAATTTGGTTATAAAACCCTAAAACCACTTCGATTGACATCTTCGATCACTTAAAAAATTAACGAATATTTTTCCTATAATCTCCGATGCGTTAGCTTCCTTCACCATTGATCACGTCGTCCATTTCGACGCTAATCGCCAGAATTTGACCATTTTTCCAATTCCGTTCAACTCACAAATACGTACAATATACGAATCTAAAAATCCTGAATTTTCCATTAAAATTCATCGCTTTTGATTACGATCCTAATCATATGAATAAATCATGAAAATCTGATGATCGAATTTTTTCCTGACTTGGTTATCTTTACTGTAATTCATTATTTTTGAATTATTTTCTTAATATAAACATATAAAATAAATTTTAAAATTTAACTATCATCTATACAGTTCTTTTACTTTCAGAAGTCACAGCTTGAAATGAATTAAATAAGAGGAAATGATTTTTTTTTCTTTGGTTGTTCTTGGTTCTGAAATCACAACAGAGTATATACTTATATACACAGGCATGCATACTTCAATCCACACAAAAACATATACATGCAGAGATATTTACATTCATATTTTCTCATAACAACTAAAGCATCAAGATATATCATAGATCCAAATTTTAAAGGGGTCAGTTTGCTCACCTAGTTCAGTTTGAAAGCAGAGACTACAATCTTTTGCCTGGAAATGATTTTTAACGTAAATCTGGAAATTTTTGATGTTGATCTGTACTTAATTTAATTGCCTAATTGTTGATACATTTGCATGCTTTAGATTTGTTTAAAAGCTTCCAGGTTTTGAACTGAAGCTTGATCTTGATTCTAGTTGTACGTACATTGAGTTGAATCTTGCATTTGTTTTGAATTGTTCAGGTTGAAACTTTTAATTACTTTTGATCTGAGGCTTTGTTTTTCAGGTTGAAGCTTCAGGTTTTGGTCTTTCTTTTTCATAGCTTCAAGTTTTTATTTTGTTTTGATTTTTCTTTCTGATTTCTTGTTTCCAGGTTTCATTTCAGTTTTGACCATGGAGATGAAAAAAATTTAGAGAGAAGAGAATGGCCTGGTTTAACAAATTCTCATTTTTATGTAATTTAAATTTTCAAAAGAAAAATGACCTTGCCACTTGTATTCTCAATTAACACTTGTTCATTTTCTTGCATAACCATTTACAAATGTCTTTTGTTATTCAAATTGTGTTTAAGTCCTTAACTTTAATTAATTTATAGATTTAGTTTTAAACCCTTTCATTTTATAAATTGCTTATGTTCTTAGATTTGAACTATTTAAACAAATTTCATTTATCTATAGTTAAATTTCAAAAGAAAATGTATTAAACCTTTTTATCAAATATAATAAATATTTATTTATTTATATACATTTTCCTTTATTTATATAATTATATATATATATAAATCTTTAAAAATATAAAAATTTAACTTTTCAAATAGCTTTTGAAAATTTCTATATTAATTTCAAAACATAATTTTCAAACTATATATAAATATATATATATATATATTAAAATTAGAAAACAATTTCAAACTTCATTTATATTTGAATTTCAAATCCAAATTTCAATTTAAAATCAATTTATATATAAACAAACTAATATCTTATTTAATTTGGAAAAATTCAAATTTAATCACAATTTAATCCAAAAATTAATTTTAATTACCAATTTACATTTGATTCAAAATCGGGATCGTTACAAGTATGGTTTTGAAGAGGGTAAATGGAATAATTTTACCCAAACTATATTTTGATATAAAAGAAATAATTTTATGAAATTATTATATATTGAATTAATGTGTTTGGTTATTATTATATAATCAAAACAAGATTATAAAAATTGGAAATGGTTTATAAAAACCAAAATTAAAATTGTATAAGTATTAATTATACAAATAAGTTAAAAACTAAAAATTTATTCAAAACTAGAATTCAGAAATTTAAATTTCGGAAGGTTTGGAAAATATTTTCAAAAATTTATGGAAGTGAAGTTGGTGTTAGTTTGGAAATATTTTTGAATGGTAATATTATTGTGAATCGATTTTGAATAGAAAATGGTTTTAAATGGATTTTGAAGTGATAAAAGCACTGAACTCACTTCGATCGCTGGAAAATAATCCTGGTGATGACTGCGCAACATCATTAATATTCATTTTAAGTTTCTAAGTGATGGATTGCTACTGTAGTAATTTGTTATGGAGATTTTTGGTGAAAACATGTGTTGTTTTTAGAAGTTCTGAAAGGAATTGTTTTGGATAAAATTAGGTTGACTTGAAAATTTCAAAGAAATGGTTTGTTAAAATCAAAATGCTATATATTGGTTTCAAAATGATTTGAAGTGAAACCGGGTATTTGAATTCTGGAATCCTTAGTTAAATGTTTTAGGCAATACCAGGAAATAAGTTTTTGAGCTTATTTGTGGAGAATGATGTTAATAAGGAAAGAAGTGTGAAAATTGAATGTTGGAATTAAAATTTAAATTGAGAAAGTTAAATGGAATTCAACTTAAGTTGAGTTGAATGAATTAAATTTTAGAAATAAAATTTATGTGGATTTGAATTGAATTAATGAGGTGCATAAATGACATGGGAATTTACTTAAGTAAAGTTAAATGGAGATGCAAGTGTTGCTGAATTAATGAGGTGTATACCAAGTATTGCTGAATTAATGAGGTGTATACCAAGTATTGCTGAAACGTGAGATGCAAGCATTCAAGCTATTTTCTAATTTATTTTCTATAGACACTATCATAATATCAGATGATTTTGATATAAAATGTTTTGGTTATCGTAATGTAAAAACCCGTCGTATTTATGTGTGGCATGGTCTTACGAGATACCTTTGTTTTTAAAGGATTTTGAAAACAGTAATAATTCAAATTGAGTGTGTTTTCTCACGTTGGTTTTCTAGACTTACTCGGATGTTATTTTACTATAATGCTTGGGTCAGACCGAGTAATACAGATTCAGGTTAGGATGCTATGGAGCTCAGGAGATGAGCTGGAGGATTTCAAGCCTGTATCACGTACTTATTTATATTCCACTGTGTGTGTAGACTATATAGTCAGCACTGGTGAGTGTTAGTCCATGAGTTGATGGTTTTGATGACAACAACCTTAGAATAAGATTATAAAATATAAATACTAACATTATAGTTTAGATATATATGTATATGCAGGATTTAACCATGCAGGTATCAAGATTGAAGATTGTACAGTATAGAGATTCAAGATATCAAGATTGAAGACTCATGAGTATCAAGAATATCAAGATTATCAAGAGTTCAAGATTTCAAGATAAGTATTGAGTCTAGAATTATGTTAAAACTTCATAATAGCACTGAAATCTTCAGTCCGTTTTTCTTTTGGGATGGAACCCATTTCTACCTTTTTAGTGGCTTACAAACCCACGACAAGTAGCTTACAAACCTACGACAAGTGGCTTACAAACCCACGAACATCCTGGTTTTGTACAAGTTCTCTAGTCCTGATGTGATGAGATATTCTACAGGAAGAAGCTTGCAAAACTACTTCAAAATGATTTTCAAAACTACTTCAAAATGATTTTCAAAACTGCTTTTCAAAATGTTTTAGCCTTAAAAATTATATTTTCAAATGATTTTCAAAAAGATGTTTTAGCCTTAAAATATTCTTTGTTTTTGTTTTTAAATAAACTCTTGTTTTAAACTTCGTTTGTTTTAAACTATCTTTTAATTATAATATATTTATACTTAGATTTAAATATAAAATTATAGTAAAATTTTATATATATTATTATCAATATTTATCTATGTATTGTATCTACAGTCAAGTATATTTATAAAGTTTAAATAGTTTTTAATATAAGATAAAGGTTATTTTCAAAGAAAATCAAATCTTCAAAAAATGCTTTGGGATGTCGACATGCCCTAGTACCCCATGTCGACATAGTGACAGTTAGATTCAAAAATTTGAATTTCAAAAGAAGTGTCTATTCGCCATAACCTTTCACGAATGGACATGGCTGTTGTTCTTCTATAAATAGGGGTTAGTTTCAACGAATTTTAACATAGATTTTCTTGTTTTTCACTTCTCTTCTTCTTCCACATTTTCTTATTCAAAACCCTATCATTACTCTGCCGAAATCAACATTGAATCTAACTAGATCATCTCTGGTTTTATTCTCTATCGCTATCTCAACAAGATCCCAGTGCTATTCAGAGTTATAGGGTTTCTTTGTAATCAATAGAGTAAAAGGTGTGATTGTAGCCTTGGAAATCAATCAAGTGAGAAAAGGTGTGATTGTAGCCTTGAGAAATCAATTGGGTGAACTTGTTGCCCGGAAATAAAGTATCTCTACCCAGAGTGATTCTGGAGGGTGTACCTCGTGGCCTTGAAATCGAGGGTTGTAATTGTTGAATTGCTTTTGAAAGGAAATCCGTACTTAGTTGTGCAGGACTGGATGTAGGGTAACTCCGAACCAGTATAAAATCCGGTGTGTTCTTTCCTTTACTGCATTTACTTTGTTTCTGTATCTGTGTTTGTTTCTGTGATTATATCTGTGTCTGAATATTGCATACATTTGTGTTCAAATTAACATAAACTCAAAAAGATTTAGTAATTTCTTATAAACACTATTCACCCCCCTCTAGTGTTATTCCTAGCCTTAAGATCCGTAATCCGCATTCCTCACATTTGGTATCAGAGCAAGGTTTTCAAAAGTTTCATAATCTGAATTTTGAAAAGTTTTCAAAATGGCTACCAACACTGGTAATGTTACTAACACTAGTATCCCTGTCACTAGTTCATTTGTAGAAGGTCAGTCTACTATCAGACCACCACTTTTTAATGGCAGTAACTATGCATATTGGGCATGTAGGATGAAAATATATATACAATCTGTAGGATTAGATACTTGGAATATCACACAAACTGAATATTCTGAACCCACAACTAATTTTGCACAGTGGACCGCTGAGCAAAAGACTGTTGCACAAAATAATTCTAAAGCAATGAATATTCTGTTTTGTTCACTTGATAGGAATGAATTTAATAGAGTGTCAGTTTGTAAGTCTGCATATGAAATTTGGAAAACTTTGCAAGTGATTCACGAAGGAACAAGCAAAGTTAAACAGACCAAAATTTCCATGCTCACAAATAAGTTTCAGTTATTTAAAATGAATACTAATGAGTCTATTTCAGATATGTATAGTTGATTTCAGGATATTGTGCATTCTTTAATATCCTGGGAAAGGAATTTTTGGAAGAAGATCAAGTCAAAAAAATTTTAAATTCTCTCACTCCAGAATGGGATCAAAAGACACTTGCAATTGAAGAGGCAAATGACATCAGTACCTTAAAGATAGAAGAATTGATTGGAAATCTAATGTCGTTTGAAGTCCAAATGATCGGGAGAAGAGAAAGCAAAGCATCTGAAAAGAAATCAATGGCATTCGATGCATTAACCAACGAATCAGACTCAAATAGTGATAATGATGAAGAGATAGCATTTATGACCAGGAATTTTCGGAAATTCCTAAAATACAGAAAGATGAATAATCTCAAGAGAAACAACTATAAGAATTCTGGAAATCAGAATGCAGTGCCAAACAATGTCAAATGTTTCAACTATGATGAACTAGGCCATATGAAAAGAGACTGTCCATATCCAGATAGGCAGAATCCTCCTATAAACAATGATTCAGTAAAGAAACAGAAGCGTGCATTTACTGCTACTCTAGATGACTCAGACTCGTCCTCAAGCGATGATGATCAGAAGACAGATAATTCAAATTTGTGTTTCACGGCAGTTCACGACTTCAGCGAATTCAAGGAAACGGACTCAGAAAAAGGTACACATTTACAATACAATTGATTGAAATTGCATGCTTAGAATTAGATGATTGATTGCTTGATTGATTGATTTTGAATTGGTGTGTTGATTGAATTTTAAATTTATTTTTTATTATTTTTTTATTATTATAATTTTTTTTTATTATTTTTTAATAATATAATAATATTTTCTGGAATATACTATAATTCTAATAATATTCCAGATATATATATATATATATATATAGACATTAAAATAATAAGTATATATATATTAGAATACTTAGGAAAAATAAATCATAGAAATTCACAGGCATATGTCGACATGGTCCTTACCTTGATGTCGACATAGGTACCAGAATTTGAAATTCAAAATTTGAATTCAAATGGTTGAATTTCCCTCCACCTATTCACTTCATTCAATACTCTGAAAAGGCATGTTTTGACCAGAGAACATGTCTTTCAAAAATCTATTTATTCACTATCTTTTATCACAACTTTTCACTTTCATTTTCAAATTCAAACTCTCTCTTCAAAACTTCAAGCTCTCTACTCTCTAATGGCTTCTTCAAGCAACCACCCCACCATGAGACTTTCCATAAACTTGAAAGAGCAACTCCTTAATAATCCGGAGGCCATAAAAGCATACATCAATTATGCTAATTATGGAAAAGTCCATCCCGGAAAGTTTGCTATTTTTCAAGATTTTGCTTCTTATGAAATTGATACTCTTTTTGCAAACAATCAAATTCTTAGTCTTGTTGATTCTTCTCAAAATGATTTTGTTTGTTACCCAAATCTTGTTAAAATTTTCTATGCAAATCTCAATCGAGAATTTTATGAAGGAAATGATAATGAAATTTGGAGTAGTGTCAAAGGCACTAAAATTGTTTTGAATTATGATCTTTTGGGTACCATTCTCAATTGCAAAAGCACGGGAACATGATCGTGAGACATTTCGTCATATTTTTGAAGGAGATGAAAACTTTGAATTTAAAAACCGAAACTTTCGTCCAAAAGCAAGAATTGTCAATCTTCTTTTACAACATACTTTGACCCCAAGATCGGGAAATTTTAACAATCCTACTTCAAAAGTGTGCAAAGCACTTTTTGCTATTTTCGGAAATTATGATATCAATTGGGCGCAAGTTATTTTGGATGAACTTCGTCCTAAAAATTTTAAAATGGGAGAAAACACTTTATATCATGGAATTTACCTTACTCAGATTTTCAACTATTTTGGAGTAAATTTCAAAGGAGAAGAATTTATTTCAAGAAAAGTTTTTAATATCTCAAACATTTCTCTCATGAAAATCCCATATGTTTTCAACCTTATGAGACTCTTGCCGAAAAGGAAGAGTGTTTGGCTCATGAAGAAATGGAAGAGGAGGAAGAGGAAGAAGAAGAAAAAGGGGATGAAATGGAAATAGAAGAAGAAGAAGAAGGTGAAACATCCCTAGAAAGTATTGATTATCCCTCCAATCCTACCAACAAAACCCTTCTCAAAAACCAAAAGATTATTGTTGAGAATCAACGGGTTCTTAAAAGATCCGTTAGTAAGAAGTTGGACAAAATATCATCCAACATGAACAAGTTTTTCTCCAAAGTCAGCAAGAAACTTGGATTATCTTCATCTTCATCATCCTCTAACTAGTTCTATATTTTCATATCATGTCGAATTAGTTTATGTTTGTTTTAATTTGAGTGTTTATGTAGTTCTTTATGATTAATCATTGTATCACTCTTCTATGCAATGAAATTGAATTTCTTTTCTGTTATCTAGCTTATCTTATCTCTTGAATAAATGTTAGTATATTATATAAATATATATATATATATACACACAATTATTCACAAAATAAAAATTATCATCAAATTTCACTGCCTCATGTCGACATACCCTCTATGACCATGTCGACATGTACTGGTCAGAAATGACACTTCATTTTGAATTTGAAATTTGAATAACTACCATATGTCTATTCATTTCAAACGAAATTCTACACCTATATATACCCATTTCTTTCAGAATTCATTACTGAATATTATTTCTTATCTATTCTATCTCTCATTCTTCTCACAATTTCAAAAATGGCTAATCCAATTCATAACTTATCCGAGAATCTTTAAGAAACTCTTAATTCATTCAAGAATATTCTCTTGTTCATTCTTCGTAACCAACGAAACTTAGGATTGAGTCAAATGCAGATGATTAAGGAGCAAGAAAGGCATTTCGAGGCAATTCGATGGATGATTTCTTCCCTGCACAAGGATGATAACGAAGCACATCCTCTTGTCTCTTTCACAAATGACAATGAAAATTGGGATGCCATCAAAGCAGACCCTATTTTCGGAGAAGAAGGATGGGTGGAAGTTCCTCGTAACATTTAATTTGATTGCTTTACTTAATTTGATTACTTTGTTTGAATTAATTGCTTTAATTGAAATTGTTTGTTTTGATTGATTTGATTAACACTTGGTGTGGATGGATGAATGTATAAATATACATTGATATATTTAATCGTTATTGAATAACATGTCTATAAGTATAGTTATTTCTTAATATACTCTATTATATAGTTTATTAATGCATGTACTTGAGTACAAGAATGAGGGGGAGTTATATAGTTTAGAGTTTGTTTGTTTTTGTTGATGACAAAGGGGGAGAAATATAAAATAGGGTAGTTAGGCATAGATTAAGGGGGGAGTTATTAGATTTAGGGGGAGTTATTAGGATAGAAGTATTATTTTATAAACAACGGTTGTCATCATCAAAAGGGGGAGATTGTTAGTCCATGAGTTGATGGTTTTGATGACAACAACCTTAGAACAAGATTATAAAATATAAATACTAACATTATAGTTTAGATATATATGTATATGCAGGATTTAACCATAAAGGTATCAAGATTGAAGACTGTACAGTATAGAGATTCAAGATATCAAGATTGAAGACTCATGAGTATCAACAATATCAAGATTATCAAGAGTTCAAGATTTCAAGATAAGTATTGAGTCTAGAATTATGTTAAAACTTCATAATAGCACTAAAATCTTCACTCCATTTTTCTTTTGGGATGGAACCCATTTCTACCTTTTTGGTGGCTTACAAACCCACAACAAGTAGCTTACAAACCTAGGACAAGTGGCTTACAAACCCACGACAAGTAGCTTACAAACCTAGGACAAGTGGCTTACAAACCCACGACAAGTAGCTTACAAACCTAGGACAAGTGGCTTACAAACCCACGAACATCCTGGTTTTGTACAAGTTCTCGAGTCCTGATGTGATGAGATATTCTGCAGGAAGAAGCTTGCAAAACTACTTCAAAATGATTTTCAAATCTACTTCAGAATGATTTTCAAAACTGCTTTTCAAAATGTTTTAGCCTTAAAAATTATCTTTACAAATGATTTTCAAAAAGATGTTTTAGCCTTAAAATATTCTTTGTTTTTGTTTTTAAATAAACTCGTTTTAAACTTCGTTTGTTTTAAACTATCTTTTAATTATAATATATTTATGCTTAGATTTAAATATAAAATTATAGTAAAATTATATATATATTATTCTCTATATTTATCTATGTATTATATCTATAGTCAAGTATATTTGTAAAGTTTAAATAGTTTTTAATATAAGATAAAGGTTATTTTCAAAGAAAATCAAATCTTCAAAAAATGCTTTGGGATGTCGACATGCCCTAGTACCCCATGTCGACATAGTGACAGTTAGATTCAAAAATTTGAATTTCAAAAGAAGTGTCTATTCGCCATAACCTTTCACGAATGGACATGGCTGTTGTTCTTCTATAAATAGGGGTTAGTTTTAATGAATTTTAACATAGATTTTCTGGTTTTTCACTTCTCTTCTTCTTCCACATTTTCTTATTCAAAACCCTATCATTACTCTACCGAAATCAACATTGAATCTAACTAGATCATCTCTGGTTTGATTCTCTATCACTATCTCAACAAGATCCCAGTGCTATTCAGAGTTATAGGCTTTCTTTGTAATCAATAGAGTAAAAGGTGTGATTGTAGCCTTGGAAATCAATCAAGTGAGAAAAGGTGTGATTGTAGCCTTGAGAAATCAATTGGGTGAACTTGTTGCTCGGAAATCAAGTATCTCTACCCAGAGGATTGTGATTCTGGAGGGTGTACCTCGTGGCCTTGAAATCGAGGGTTGTAATTGTTGAATTGCTTTTGAAAGGAAATTCGTACTTAGTTGTGCGGGACTGGATGTAGGGTAACTCCGAACTAGTATAAAATCCGGTGTGTTCTTTCCTTTACTGCATTTACTTTATTTCTGTATCTGTGTTTGTCTCTGTGATTATATCTATGTCTGAATATTGCATACATTTGTGTTCAAATTAACATAAACTCAAAAAGATTTAGTAATTTCTTATAAACACTATTCACCCCCACTCTAGTGTTATTCCTAGCCTTAAGATCCGTAATCCGCATTCCTCACAGTGAGGACAAGTTATTATAACAGTCCAGATTGATTGTTGATTGATGTACTCTAATGGTTGTATATATATTAACAACTACAAATTCTTTTGTATAAAATCTGTTATTATATATTATATGTTGTTCCACTGCGATTGTGAGATTCTGTGGTTTTCTATTTCTTCTTCTATCCTCTTCTTTTTCACCCTAGCAATTGGTATTTCTGGCACTTGAATATTCGGCATGTTATACAGTGAACGTATTGATGTCGATTTTCGCAGGTCGAAAATCCCGATTCGCTATATTATATGAATATTTTTCAAATTCTTTTCGATTCTACTTGGAATGATGTAATTAAAAATCATAGAATCAAAGTGAAGATAAAAGTAAATGCAGTAAAAGTAAAAAGGAAAGAATGTACCAGGATTTTATACTGGTTCTGAGTTATCCTACATCCAGTCCTGCACAATTCCTTGCATAGATTTATTTTCAATTAATAAATGCAAATATAATCTCGATTTCAAGGCTATGAGACACACCCTCCGGAATCCCGGCATCTTGGTAGAGTCACTTGATTTTCGGGCTACAAGCACACCCACTAGATTTACTGGCTATCAAGCACACCTAATTGATTTTACAGGCTATAATCACACCGACAAGTATAACAATATAATTTGATAGAGTTTTTATAGACTCAAATCTTCGATCTTGATTATAATTGATCCTATAACTCTTGAATAGCACTTTGATCTTGGTTTGAGTGAGAGAGTTGGGAGAAATTAGAGAGTAGATTAGGGATAATCAAACTAATGATGATTGAATTTGATTCTGGTTGAATTTCGGTGGAGTTTGGGTATATTTTGATTTAGAAAATGAGAGAGTGGAAGGAGAAGAGATGAATGAGAAAATGATAATTAGAAATTCGTTTGGAAGTCTGGTATTTATAGAGAAACTGTAACGACCCGGAATTTTGGATATTTGAAATTGGAATATTTAATTGATTTTAAATATTTAAAAGTTAATTTTTAACTTGAATTTCAAATATCACTATTTATTAGATAATTTAATTATTGAACTTAATAATTGGAAGTCGGGTAAAATATGAAATCTTGGTGTTTAAGCTTGTTAAAAATAATTTAAAGGATTATAAAATATGTATTAATAATACCGAAGATAATAAAAGCTTTAAAATCAACTTTAAAAGTTATTTGTTCAGTTTTAAAAATATATCGTTTAAATTGACATTTAAAAATAGCCATCCGAGGCACAGTCTCCGAATTCTACGAAACTAATTCCATTGGATCAGTAATAGTGTATTATTATCGGATTTCAAATTTCGTAGTATTTGGAGTTATCGTTTGGCTATACTGGATATAAACGCGCTGAAATTTATATCGAAAATTCAATATAATAATTGGGTCCAAAAAGCTATCTCCTCCATACGATCAAATTAGGACTCGAAACCTTTTCCATTGTGTTCGGATAGGGCTATAACATTATATACACCTAGCGACACGCCTCGATAGGAGGTGCATATTTTAAGTTGCGAATTCGAGACAATTTAAAATTTAAATAATTTTTTTTCTTGACCAGTCAAACAAATCACATCAGCACTTTTTCAAAACCACTGTAGCTTTCCTCTAACACGCGACCTCCCTTTATAATTACGTTCCCTCCTTTTCATATCACGTCTTCGTTCATTTCATTTTCACAAGCTGCAGTCCTCAAATGAAGAATGGCCGAATAAAATATTATGAGAATGAAATGAAAACATCCTTCAATTTACCAGACAGTTAAAAATGCACTTCCCCCCTTTCTATTTTCGATTCAAACGAAATTCGATCGAAATCAAAAGAATCATCAAGAGAAATCGCTACCGATTTCGTATCTCCTTTATCTTCTGTTCGAATTCATTTTGAAGCAGAGAAAATTGAAGGCAATGGAGTAAGGAAATCTCGCGAAGGCGGCACTATTTTTCGACAAAGCTAGGGAAGTGGATTGGCATCGCGACGTGGGTGTCATCTCGAGCAGGCGAGAAAAGGAGGTCGATGGACTAATAACTCGGTGGCGGTGAGGTCGCGGCTACGGGCAGGGTAGCACGACTGATGCTGGGTCGATGTCAGAAGCGGCGTGCGATTTCGAAGGCTGAGAAGCTCGGTCGTCGGAGATGGTGATGGAAGTTCGAGAGGAGTTGCAGTGGTCTTCGACGCCACCTAAAGGAGGTAGTGGTCACCGTTCGTGGCCAGGCTTCTTTCTGGTAATTTCCGTTCTCTTTAAAAATAAATCTGAGTATATAGATTTTGTTAAAAATATAATTGTTAACTCATAAATATTATAATTTATTCATACGAGGAGAAAAAAATTGCTTTGGATATTTTTCGGAGTCAGCCGGAATTTTTGATAATTCAAATCTGGATGTTCAGCAAATTTAAAACTCAAGGATAGTTAATCTCACTCACTTTTGGATTACCGTAATAAATTTTAAATAGTTAAAATTTATTGTTGATTGATTGGTAAAATCGATAAATTATTATCAGTTGATGTGATAATATATATATAGTAGTATATATATATATATATATTTGGAGTGATTGATATTCCCGCATATATATAGTGGATGAGTCCCTATGCGCCCCGCATAATAGCGGATGACCCTATTTACCACGATATCTCCCTCGAAGTGGGATTGTTATTTTATATTGTGCTAACATCTTTGGATGCAGGAAAACAAGTTAGAGGGATCCAATTGGATTCCTCAAAAATGTTAGAATTATTTTCATATTCTGTTATATGATATTTTTGAATAATCTTTGATAGATTATATTGGAGATTTAATTTATTTGGATGCTATGTATTGCTGAATAGATTTTTGGTATTTCAATATACCGTAAATATGAATATTGAACTTTAAAAGGAAAATAAAAGGGGAAATATTTATAGTGAAGTTGAATCAATTAAAAGAATGAATTTGGGAAAAATAAATTGTTTGATTTTAAAATCCTATTTAATAAATTCCGGAATATGGAAAAATAGAGATTTTTGGAAAAATGCGAATAAAAGGGTTTCTAGAAATAAAGAACTTAAGCGATATTGTTTAATATAAAAGAATGTATTTTTAAATTTGAAATTTAAATAGTTTGGGAAAAATAAATGGGTAATTTTGAAAATAAAATATGAAATCGATGTTCCGGATTTAAACAAGATTTTAAATCATAAAAAGTAAGTGGAATCTAAAATTTGGGGGTTTAGAATAAATTTGGGCTAACTAAGAAATTAATTTAAAAATGCGAATTAATTTGAAAATTGATGAAGAATCGATTAAGTGTTGTGAAAACAGTGAAAAACGGTAAAATGAGAGTATGGGATTTATGAACGAAGTTTATAAATAGAGTGAAGAAAATTGTCAGTGGATAATTTGAATTTATAAATTCACGGTGAGAATTTATAAGGAGATGGTAATTTTTTTTTAAATAAATAGTAGCTTTATTTTTAAAAATGTGGGAAGGAAATTTATGGGGTTGGAACGTAAATTAAACTGGAGATAAATCGAGAAGGATTTATAAATGATTAGACTGGCTATATTGAAGTGGAAAAATGTATTTTTCTGAAAAGTTAAGTATTTTTAAAGGAAAGATTTTAAGAATTAATTAGAAAATTTAAAAGTGTTTAAAAGAATGTTTCAAAAAAAATTATTATTTAGTTGTTCAAAAATTGTTAAAGTAAATATTAATTAAAAATTAGTTATAGTAGTTAATTATTTTTAAAGGTTAAATTAGTATTATGATTTTAAAAGGATAATTATTAAATATTTATATTTTATAAAATAGCTTTTCTTTAAAATGTAGTTTTTGTCTAAAGTTTTACTTGGAGAATTATTATAGAAATTTCGTAAGTATTATTTTGAAAATTATTAAATAGAGTTTTCGATAAGTATTGGTATACTCGCATGGGGAAATCGGAGGCAGTGAGTGTTTGCAGTTAAGACTTGGATTTCTCTGGGATAGAGACGTAACCATTGAACTATGATCCATGGTTTGATACCACAGTGGTACTTTCCGTATTATTTAAAAGGGTTTTTAAATATTTTGAAAGAAAAAGATAATTTGTTAATATGCTGAATTTGATAAGGTAAGTGTATATTTTTGGATAAAGAGATTTAATTTATTTAAAATTAAATTTAAATAAGACTTAGTGTTTCCTTTCAGTAAAAATGAAGTTTTGGCTGAATTGATTGTTTATTCGATAGTTAAATAACAGATTATCAAATCTGGACCCAAATATAACTTTGGAAATATTTAGAAGAAGCACGGGATTTATATGGTACAGTTACCATACGAGGTGCTATGCTCTAAGTATAAATTTGTTTCGTTCTTCTAGGACGTTTATAAGGAAATCCGTCCACTAACGGTTAGGAGGTGATCTCCGATCGTATTCTCGTCTGTTATTTCCTAGAGAACCGGGGTTGAGTTTACCAGAAATAGTGAACGTTGTTTGAAGAGACCGGGATCAGATTGTGATCCGAAAACCACTTTGATCCAATGAGTACATTTTTGTAATGAAGGCAAGAGCATGGAGTCGAAGATGGAGCAGTGAAGTTCAAGGGCTAATCGCTACTAATCCTGAGGGTGATTCCAAAATGGATGTAGTAGGAATAATGCCTTCTGTTCCGTTCGGACCGGGAACAGACTTGTATGGATGAATGTTATTAGTACATTTTCTTTGGAGGATAATGAGCATTCTAAGTGAATATTTCTAAAAAGGTAATCGTAGCCTCTAGCCTCATCAACCGAGAATGACTGAAAATCAGCGGAGATGCAGCAAGGCTAAGTGGGTTGCACCCAAGTAGGGTAAGGTTACCCCTATCTAGAGTCTCTTTTTATTCGGCTTTGTGGTGCGGTTGCTGATCCCAACCGCGGGGTAATCTTACTCAGACTATCCAGGTTAGGGGTAGTTTGGTCTTGTGTGGCAAGGATCGATAGGTTCGATCTCGGTACAATGTTTCTAGACATGTACTGTGACAGATGGTACCCCAGTGCCTAGTCATTCAGTTGGAATCCATTCTCCAATAAGCGCCGTACGGTTTTGATTGTGCCTAACTATGCTGAAACGTGAGATGCAAGCATTTCAGCTATCTGAATAAGTATTTGTACTTAGACACTATTATAATATCAGAGGATTTTGGTATGAAATGTTTTGGTTATCGTAAGGTAAAAACCCGTCGTGTTTATTTGTGGCATGGTCTTACGAGATACCTTTGATTTTCAAAGAATTTTTGAAAAAACTTTAATAATTCAAATTGAGGGTGTTTTCTCACGCTAGTTTTCCAGACTGACTCGGGTGTTATTTTATTATAATGCTTGGGTCAGACCGAGTATTACAGGTTCAAGATTGGATACTATGGAGCTTAGGAGATGAAATGGAGGCTGAGACGTATTCTCGTACTTGTTTTATTCCACTGCAGTGTTGTTTGAAGTTACCAGCAGTTGTGAGGACAGGATGTTATAACTGTCCAGGCTGGTAATTATTGTTTTGTGTACTCTGATGTGAGATGTGTATATTACAGTCTTGCTTTGTGTAAAGAACTATTGATATTATATATTGTTTTGTCTGCTGTGAGATTCTATTTTGTTTAGTATTCTTCTTCTGTCTACTTTCTTTTCCCTCAACAATCTGTCCTACCAGCACTCGATCGTTCGGCATATTATACGATGAGCGTATTGGTGTCGATATTCGGAGATCGTGAAGGGCGGGTCATGACAGAAACAATGGTCATATCCTTTCATGAAGAGATAGAATGAAAAGACACTTCTTTTGAATTTAAATTTTGAATAAATCGGCCACTATGTCGATATACATACATATAGTATGTTGACATACTCTTTTTAAAAATTGAAAATACTTTAAAACATTATTTTGAAAATTCGTTGTTTTGTAAAATAATTTGGTACTTTGTAAAATCATTTAAGCATAGTTTATACATATTTTAATAATAAAACTTTATATAATAATTCTGAAAATGTTAATATGATGTAAATAATAGATGTATATATATAATCAATATAATTATAACTTATTAAAGTGTAAAAAAAATTCAATATATATATAAACTTAAAAACACTAAAATAACATCTTTATAAATATAGGAGATTGAAAATCATTTTGAGAAATATTTTGAAAAGATTATTTTAAAACTAGGTTATTTGAAAAACAAACAAAATTAGAGAGAGAGATCAGGAAAGTGCTACCAAGGTTTTTACATATATTCTACGACTTTATATCTTATCTATTATATCTTGAAATCTTGAATTCTTTAATACTCATGAGTTTTCATTCTCCAACTCTCTATCACCATCTTGAATCTACTCTTAATACTGTACAGTCTTCTTAATCAACATCTATCTAATATCTTGCTCTATATACTATATATAACTTGATAAAACATAGCATCTATATTTTATATAATCATATATGGTTGTTTTCATCAAAACTAATACCAAATATACTAATAATCACCTCATGCATTGAATCAGGAAGTAAACTATTATCGTCTCTTCGCCTCATCGAAATAAACAATTTGATATATGATATGATAGGATTTAACACTATAAATGTGATGCCACACCTCTATACTTACGCTAGCCAAGGACACTATGGGGTAATGCCGTCGACTAGCATGAAGAATAAGGCTGTTGAGGAGCGACCATCTGTGTAATTGCTTTGTGCGAGTACCAATATGTCAGATAATATAACTTACATTTATTTTCAAGAGGAAATCCGACATATCAAATACAAACTCAAAGTTAACACACAGTGGCTAAGTGGACTTCGGGAAAAAATATAGAAATAAACATAACACAAATCAGTCACAGATATTCATATCACAAAGGCGGAAACAGATAAGAATATATGACATAAAAGTGTACATCAAAGTAGTGGTCAAACAAGATCCACTACATTACAAAAGAATAGATACATGTGCTAGACAAAAGAATAATTATACATCAAGGAGTCTCTATTTCAAATGTATAACAGCAAAAACTACCAATCTAATGTAGTTAGACAAAAGTCAGAAGATGATCCCAGATAAGGAGTCAAGTAGAAGCACCTGTAACATCTCGGTCTGACCCGAGTATTATTTAATAAGAAAATAATAAACGGATCAGTCTAGCTATAAATATCAGATAAAATGAGATAGGATAAGAGATATGACCAAAAACGTATGATAACAAAAATGCCATACTGCGACAAGTATACATTAAACAACAACAAAAATCATACAATATCTCATAAATCTCATAATATCGAAAAGAATGTCATATTCTTTATTTTATTCACCAAACCACAAATATTGACAAACATATCAATGCCAATCGCAAAATCGGTGAAACTTAAATACTAGAAATCACCAATTAGATATCCAGAAATCACAAAGGGGGGAAGGCCTATCACAAACGGGAGCGTGAAAACTCACCAACACGTGTATCACAAACGGAATGCTATTCCATGGTCACTAACCATAAAGCCGGTGCATCGACGCAGTACAATAACGGTACGTCCAATGAACCGAAACTCAAATAATTCGGAACACCGACGCAGTACAATAACGGTACATCCAATGAACTGAAACTCAAATAATTCGGAACACCGACGCAGTACAATAACGGTACGTCCAATGAACTGAACACCATAAAAGAACATGGGTCGCTAGCCCATAAAAGAAATGAGACAAAACTCAATAGAACGAGGTACAGTCCTCCACGTGGAAAAAGAGACATCGCACATTGCTAGTCTAAACCATAAAATGATCACCATTGATCAATAAGAAGTGTGAACCACACTAAGCTAGTAAATAAATGAGTTTAGCCTCATGTCCCATAATCACCGGCTTAACTTAAATATTTACGAACAAATTGTAGATTTCCACTCGAAAATTGTCACAAGAGTTCAATCGAACAAGTCCAAGAATTAACCGATGAAGTAAACGCAAGCGTTTCATACCACTTGTTTTACTAAGTCGTTTAATTAGATTTCTCATACGAATGAGGTAAAGGTTTGTATATACTAATAGATTGGAAAACGATTTTATAAACGAGCTTTGTATTAAAAATAGAGTTGAAATCATCTTTGTGAAAGAGTTTGAATATTTACTACTAGTATAGAAACCTTTGTATTTAGAAGTGACAAATCACAAAAATGATTGTAGAAACAATCAATCACCAAAGATTCACACCCGGAGACGTGAAACAAAACCATAGAAATCGATATCAAATCCATCAAAATGGATATTCCCAAAAATCCAAAGAGAGAAGTCATCAAAGTCGATAGTAAGTGATAACAACTATCCGGATCAACTAAAATCGATTAAAATTGAAAACCCACACAAATTAGGCAAATTGGGCCGAGACAAGCAGATTCAGACATCTGAAATGAATAATTCAGACGTCTGAACCTGAAGCTCTGGGCAATATTTTGTCTAGGCCAATGATGGCCAAATCATATCGGAAGCGATCGGATGAGTGACAATTGCTAGGGGTTGACGCCAAACGACTACCCAACCCTAAAGACTCCCCAATACTCTCCGACCAACATGTCCAAACATCATATAAGGATTTTCATAGATTTTGATTTCAAAACACCAAAATTGGAATATTCATCAAACCAATTTAATTCAAAATCAAATGGATAAGAAATAGATGTTAGGAATTAATACCTAACACTATCAAAGATATAGACGTAGATGTGAGTTCAAAAACTCACCTTTAAACTCAAAAACACAAGAGAGAAGCTATAGAGCAAGGCAAGAACAATCACTCTTCAATTTTAACCCAAGAAGCTTCAATCTAAGCTCAAAAGAAAAACATTTCCTAAGTTAGGGTTTAGGAAATTTCTGAAATTGAAGAGGAAATGAGATGGAGAATGTGACGCCCTACCTCTATACCCACGCTAGCCAAGAACACTACGGTGTAGTGCTGTCAACTAGCACGGAGAATAAGGCTGTTGAGGAGCGACCATCTATGTAATTGCTTTGTGCGAGCACCGATATGTCAGATAATAAAACATTGCATTTCATCTTTAGAGGAAATCTGACATACCGATACAAACTCAAAGCTACTACACAGTGGCTATAATAGTTTAGGACAATAGATATAAAAATAACACAGATAACATAAATGCGGAATACAGATGGAATGAAAAGTCTCATATATATAATAACTGATATCAGTTACAATACATTTGACACAATACAAATGATACAACTACAATTGTCGACTCAAGAAGTTATATATACAAGTACATTATCGACTAATATACATGAATACATTATCATCTTAAACAGACACACTGACTACTACAACAAGACGAAGACCACTTCAAATGATATAAAAAATCTTCATAGCTCTAGCAGCAACCCAAAGCTAAAAATCTACAACCTGTAAATACTCGGTCTGACCCGAGTATTACGTTCAAAAGAAAATAATACCCGGATCAGTCTAATTCAAACTCAGTATTAATGCATGGAAGCAATAATAATCAAATAGATGACAGTCACAATAATTCCCGTCTATCCAATCCTTTTAACAAAGAAATCGGATGACGGTCGATATAACACTTAATAGTGTTAAACAAAAATCAGCAGATTTAAATCATCAACAGAGATAAATAAACAATTTATCAAATCGACCAAAACAATTCAAAACTGTCAATTCTGGGTGGCTGCAGTGCACGCACGCGTGCACTGCCTCGCCACCACTGAATATAAAGTCACCACCACAATGAAACTGTAGTGGAAAACAGATATAAGGACAAAGGCAGGCTGCAACTAAACTGCAGAAAAGTCATCAACAGTTCAAGCATATACAGCAATAGAGACGAATTCGAGTACATCATGAAGCAGAACCAAGTGCAGTTCAACTGAGATGGACAACTCGAGAATAAACATGTACAAATGAACGAGTGATCAATATGGCAACACAGATGTGCAAATGAAGAAGTCTCGAACTCAAGACAATATGGAAGGCAAAAATACAGAACCAACAAACAAGATCATGACAGATTAGTAAAGAGCATTAACAAGAGAGGCGAGTGCTGCACTGATAAATGAAGTGCAGCCACAAACGCATAGGTTCAAAGACACATGCACATAAGTCAGAGTAACATAAACAACATGTAGTGGTATATAAGTAGGAACCAAGTGAAGAAACTGCAGTGTCAAGTATGCATGAAACTGGATGGAGCAAACTCAACAGGAAATGTATATGAACATAAAGTAGTTCAATACTATTACACCTAACAGATGTAACATGAAGTGCTATTATAATATTCAAGCTACAGATCAAAACATAAGGACCAAAGTGAGTACTCATAGGGAATGCAAAGTCAACCCAAAAACATATACAATGACCTGATCAAAGATGTGGACTCTAATGCAACAATAATCGGCAGTATACAAGTGCAGACCACCCAAAAATACTAACCAGTTCAAAAATGCAAACTAATGGCTCATGCTATAGACGTAGGTCAAAGGTCAACTGCATGAACCACAATAATATGCAAACTCAGGCTTACAGAGGTGCAGACGACCAAACAACAACATGAATCAAACAGGGCATCAAGTATGTCAAAGTCCGGTACAAGTTACAATTTCAACAAAGTACACAGGTGAAGCCAACTGACTCGAATGACTCAAGTGATAACATGAAACAGTGAAGGCACCAGAAACTATCATGCTCAACAAATCAGTGTACAAAACTGCAGAGATGATCAAAGTCAGGTGATATATATACAGTAAACAAATGTCAAGGCAGTGGACAAGGTAAAAAGATCAAGTTGAAATGGTGAAGGAACAGTAGCTACAAAGACCATCGGCATAAACATAGATCAAATCAAGTTAAGCATCAGAGAATACAAGCTACCGTCAAATACAAAATAGCAGTTTCGAACGAAGACAGGGGGTTTTCAACTAGCAGTGACAATGCCGAAGTCAACTAAGGCAAGATTCACAAATAACTAGATTAAATTAGATGTGAGTGCCGGAACACTCACCTTAGCCACGAATGAAAGACGAAGCTGTAGCGATGAGGAAGAGGAACGAAGTTACGCCGAAGCCCCATCAACCACGAGCACGTCGAAGCAGCCACGAGCAAGTTGAAGGAATCATTGACGTTGGCGCCTTTGAGTTCCAGAAGCGAACGATTGAAGAAGCCCTAATTTGGATGTTTGGGGACGAAGACGAAGAAACAAGGCTGCCATTTTTATTCTCTCGTTTGGTTTAGTTTTAGGGTTACGAAATGGAAGAATGAAAGAGAGGGGATCGGGTTTGCCCCTGATATCATCTTGGCAAAGCCAAGAAACATGGGCCAAGATTCAAATTGTAAGGCCCGGTCGACATTTTTATAAAAGAAATTTCAAATTTGATTTAAAATCCCAAACAACGATTAACAATTTTATTAAAGAATTTTAAATACGATTTAAAACTCAATATCAATTGTCAACTAGATTAAATCGTCATTTTATCGATAATTAAAATTTACAAAAACTTGGGTTGTTACAGAGAAGATGAAGAGGATGCTTACCTAAGCTTCTCTTTGATTTTGGAGCAAGAATTTGTGTTTGCAATTGAATCTAGGGCTTGGAATTTCTATTTCCCATTCTCTTCCCCCATTTTTAGTTGAGCTAGAGTGTTAGGAAATGAAATGAGTGAATGGATGAAGAGAGGGGGGCTGAGTTAGGGTATAGGATGAGTTGGGTGAAACCCAAACCCAAAAGCCCACTAGAAAATAGCAAAATTCAACTTACTTCAAACATATCGATGCTTATACTCAAAAAAGTCGTAAACACCATTTTGAACTCAATGAAAATGGTCTCGAGTCCAAATTGTTGATTCTCAACTTCATTCTTTATTCAGACGTCTGAAATTTCCAAACCAGACGTTTGAATCTGGAAAAATATGAGTTTTCTAACTTCATTCAGATGTCTGAAATGAACGATTTAGACGTCTGAATCTAGAAAAACATAAGTTGTCTAGAACAATATTCAGACGTTTGAATCGTCCATTTCAGACGTCTGAAAATGGCAATTTTAGCCTATTTCCTTTCTGGTTTGACTCGAACAATTTCAGATGTCTGAAAGACCCATTTTGGACGTCTGAATTTCTGTTTGAAGGTGTTTTCAAATAGGCACTTCCAATAGCACGATCCACATAGAATTTTCGCTAATTCGACTGTTCTTCTACAAATAGTGACTTTTTCGGACTAAAATCCGACTAACGATGCTATATTTAAATTAAACATTTAAATATACGAATCGTAAAATATGCGGGTTGTTATAGACTCCCCTCCTTAAAGAAATTGCGTCCTCGCTATAATTAAGAAGAAAATAAAGAGTAACCACCATAAAAGCATATCCACACAAAGAGAAGAAATTTGAAATAAGAAGTTCACCTAAAATAGCACGAGAGCAAGTCCGGATGTGTTCGCTCGATGAATTCTCTGGATTTCCAAGAGCAATCCTTAGGATTTGAGGACCACTGAACTTTTACAAGAGGAACATCTTTATTTCGAAGGCGTTTAACCTCCGAAGCAATGATACGAATAGAATGTTGCTCATAAGTCAAATTAGGCGAAACTTCAATTTCTTCAATACACCGGCTTCAAGCCAACACGAAGGAGATCTGCACAGCCTTCCGAACAGTGCCTCGAAAGGTACCATACCAATACAAGATTGGAAGCTATTATAGGAAGAAAACTCAACAAGAATACGATCTTCCCAACTTCCACCAAAATCAATAACACATGCACGAAAGAAGATCTTCAAGAGTTTGATTCACACGCCCGGTTTGTCCCTCGGATTGAGGACGATAAGCGGTGCTAAAATTAAGCTTTGTTCCCAAAGATTTTGAAGACCTTTCCAAAATCCACTAGTAAAATATTGGACCACGATTGCTAACAATAGAAGTAGGAACTCCATGCAATTTAGTTTGACATAGAGTTTAGCCAAAAGAGGTATGGTCCAAAAGAGAAGGACGAGCCTCGAGGCTACACAAAATAAGAGATGAATATGAATTGGATTCACGATCTCGAATCTCACAAGTGGATAAAGTCTTGAGATCATTCCATTCGGATATCATCAAAGAAACAACTGCTTGTTGCTTACAACTAAGGGCATCGGCAACTCGATTACCCTTTTCCGAAGTACAAAGAATATCAAGATCATAAGATGCAAGGAACTCGAGCCAACGTTGTTGACGCAAATTAAGTTCCTTTCGAGAAAATAAATACTTCAAAAACTTATGATCGGGGTAGAGAACAATTTTCTCTCCCAAAAGATAACGACACCAAATTCTAAGAGCGAAAACAATAGCCGGGAGCACTAGATCATGAATGGCATATCTAGTTTCGACAAGCTTTAATTGTCAAGAAGCATATGTGATAACACATTCCCTTTACAAGAGAATGGCACCCAAACCAATACGACAAGCATCGGTACAAACAGTTAAGTCTTGGTTCCCTTCGGGAATCACAAGAATAGAAGCATCGGAAAGGAGTTCTTTCAAATGATCCTCTTTCCTAAAATGCTAAGACATTCAAAATTATCATTAACTTAAATGTAATCATCTTTTTAGAAAATTTTTACTTACTACAAGAATTTACTATGTTTGACTGTCTCATCATAGCATTTAGGAGATTCCTATCGATAACGCTGATCAAGCACATCGACCAGAATTCTTAAAGCACTCAATGGTAAAAACAACACAAAATCATCTTCTATATGATAAACATGTCTCTTAAAAAAATTTCAAATATTCTTTGCTCGTTTAAGAACAAAATCCAATCATACTTCTAAATATCTTATTAAAAAGATTTGCAAATTTTAAAGTGTTGTTTTCATCCATAATCAATAAATACAAGGATAAACTCATCGAGATATTCGTAGAATACTCAATTCATAAGATGGATGAAATAAGGTAGAAGGTTCGTCAAACCGAATGACATAACGAACCACTCATAAGAATCATAACGAGTGCGGAATGCGGTAAGTGGATGCTACCCTCCGCAGCTCATAGCTGATGAAAACTGGTGGCAAGGTCGATGTGAAAAGACCTTAGTACCACTCAATAGATTACTTAGGTGGTAATCTTAAGACAAGCTCAAAAATACCGGGAAATTCACAAACTACTTGAATGAGAGAAATAACATTCTCCTCATCATGTAGGTTTAAAGAATAAAATGATACCACCAAATTTTGGAAATCAAAATCATTAAGAACAAAAGAAATCTGCTTAATAGATTGAGGATGTCGAAGATAGATAGTCCGCTCAGGGCATAGGATGTGGGCTTCATAATGATCAAGCCAATCTTTTTCCAAAAATCAATTTCGAAGCCTAAGTAACGCATAACATGCAAATGGCTCGAAAAGAATAATCACATAAAATAATCCCGACATTTTCATAAAGTAAACTGAGTGTTGTGGATCCACTAACCGTATTCGCAATTCTCAGTGAAATCATCAAGCCCATAATATTTAAAGAAAAAAGAATCAATAAGTTCTTTTGATATAAAAGAGTGGGACGCACCCGTATCAAAAGAAATCAAATAGGAAGATCACGAAATAAAATAATACCATCAAGGATAGAAGGAGAAATACCTTGACCAAGAGAAGTGACACTAGGGGCTTGAACAACATTTAGCTTTCCCTCTCTCTTGTTTGGAAGTTTGGGGCATGAAGATAAAAGATGTCCCAACCTTTGCAATAACGACAAAAAAAGGTTTCGGACACTCATTTGCATAGTGGTCCGTAGAACCACAATTGTAGCATCGTCCACGACTAGAGGTAGGAGACTTTGCTATCGAAGTTTCTTTCTTCCCTTTCTTGTTGGGATTGGGGTCTTTGAACTTAATAGGCCTCTTCATGTTATTTTTGAAGTTCTGTTTGGCGCGCACAACTTCAACATTACTTTCATTATCGGCCTCTTCAAGTTGAAGAGCGATATCAATAAGCTGATCAAAAGAAACTTCTAGTTTCAGAAGCAAAGGCCTTTTAAGGTTCTTATTCAACCCATAGACAAACCTTTGATTTTTCTTCAATGGGGTATTAATATAATCGACCCCATATTTAGAGAGAGATTCAAAAGATGCGACATAGTCTGCCACGGAAGATTCACCTTGAACAAGGTCAATAAAACGTCCGGCTAAAGTTACTTTATCAGCCTCCGGCACAAACTTCAATTCGAACCTTTCCCGGAGTTGCTCCCAAGTAAGATCCGCTTCAATAATTTCAGAAATCAAAAGCTCATACCAATCTAATGATCTTTCTTGGAGCATGCTAGAAGCCACTTGGACTCGAAGTGAATCAATAAGATCCATGAGGGAAAAGATGCGATCGCATGATCTAAGCCAAGCTTGGATTCCTATAACGTTTTCAGATCCCTTGAATGGCCTTCCACCCAAAGCGGTATAATCTCTGCACAAGCGTGCAAACCCGGATTTAGGGTGAGTTGGCGCTAGAACGGGTTTGGCAGCTCGGGCATTGTTCACAAGATCTAAAAGTTGTTGAGCTGACATAAATACTCCATCCTGAGGAGTAGCAATAGATTGACCGGCGCTGGGACGGCAAGGTCTAACCATTTCTCTTCTCTAAGAAAGAAAGAAAGAAGAGGAAAAAGGTTATTATCAAAATGAATATCAAACAACCTTGATTGATAAAACAAGGCATCACAAAAGAAAATAGGATAGAACGGTGCGAAGACTCAAATTAAATCCTATGGCACGATTCCTAAGGAAGACTTAGGACAATGATCCTTGCTAGATTATTCTACATTGTTCCGAAGTTTGGCTCTGATACCATGCTGTGACGCCCCACCTCTATAATCACGCTATCCAAGGACACTACGGGGTAATGCCGTCTACTAGCACGAAGAATAAGGCTGTTGAGGAGCGACCATCTGTGTAATTGCTTTGTGCGAGTACCGATATGTCAGATAATATAACTTACATTTCATTTCAAGAGGAAATCCGACATATCAAATACAAACTCAAAGTTACCACACAGTGGCTAAGTGGACTTCGGGAAAAAATATAGAAATAAACATAACACAAATTAGTCACAAATATTCATATCACAAAGGCGGAAACATATAAGAATATATGACATAAAAGTATACATCAAAGTAGTGGTCAAAAAAAATCCACTACATTACAAAAGAATAGATACATGTGCTAGACAAAAGAATAATTATACATCAAGGAGTCTCTATTTCAAATGTATAACAACAAAAACTACCAATCTAATGTAGTTAGACAAAAGTCAGAAGATGATCCCAAATAAGGAGTCAAGTAGAAGCACCTGTAACATCTCGGTCTGACCCGAGTATTATTTAATAAGAAAATAATAAACGGATCAGTCTAGCTATAAATATCAGATAAAATGAGATAGGATAAGAGATATGACCAAAAATGTATGATAACAAAAATGCCATACTACGACAAGTATACATTAAACTACAACAAAAATCATACAATATCTCATAAATCTCATAATATCGAAAAGAATGTCATATTCTTTATTTTATTCACCAAACCACAAATATTGACAAACATATCAATGCCAATCGCAAAATCGGTGAAACTTAAATACTAGAAATCACCAATTAGATATCCAGAAATCACAAAGGGGGAAGGCCTATCACAAACGGGAGCATGAAAACTCACCAATACGTGTATCACAAACGGAATGCTATTCCATGGTCGCTAACCATAAAGTCGGTGCATCGACGCAGTACAATAACGGTACGTCCAATGAACCGAAACTCAAATAATTCGAAACACCGACGTAGTACAATAACGGTACGTCCAATGAACCGAAACTCAAATAATTCAGAACACCGACGCAGTACAATAACAGTACGTCCAATGAACCAAACACCATAAAAGAACATGGGTCGCTAGCCCATAAAAGAAATGAGACAAAACTCAATAGAACGAGGTACAGTCCTCCACGTGGACAAAGAAACATCGCACATTGCTAGTCTAAACCATAAAATGATCACCATTGATCAATAAGAAGTGTGAACCACACTAATATAGTAAATAAATGAGTTTAGCCTCATGTTCAATAACCACTAGCTTAACTTAAATATTTACGAACAAATTGTAGATTTCCCTCGAAAATTGTAACAAGAGTTCAATCGAACAAGTCCAAGAATTAACCGATGAAGTAAACGCAAGCGTTTCATACCACTTGTTTTACTAAGTCGTTTCATTAGATTTCTCATACGAATGAGGTAAAGGTTTGTATATACTAATAGATTGGAAAACGGTTTTATAAACGAGCTTTGTATTAAAAATAGAGTTGAAATCATCTTTGTGAAAGAGTTTGAATATTTACTACTAGTATAGAAACCTTTGTATTTAGAAGTGACAAATCACAAAAATGATTGTAGAAACAATCAATCACCAAAGATTCACACCCGAAGACGTGAATCAAAACCATAGAAATCGATATCAAATCCATTAAAATGGATATTCCCAAAAATCCAAAGAGAGAAGTCATCAAAGTCGATAGTAAGTGATAACAACTATCCGGATCAACTAAAATCGATTAAAATTGAAAACCCACACAAATTAGGCAAATTGGGTCGAGACAAGCAGATTCAGACGTCTGAAATGAATAATTCAGACGTCTGAACCTGAAGCTCTAGGAAATATTTTGCCTAGGCCAATGATGGCCAAATCATATCGGAAGCGATCGGATGAGTGACAATTGCTAGGTGTTGACGCCAAACGACTACCCAACCCTAAAGACTCGCCAATACTCTCCGACCAACTTGTCCAAACGTCATATAAGGATTTTCATAGATTTTGATTTCAAAACACCAAAATTGGAATATTCATCAAACCAATTTAATTCAAAAGCAAATGGACAAGAAATAGATGCTAGGAATTAATAACTAACACTATCAAAGATATAGACGTAGATGTGAGTTCAAAAACTCACCTTTAAATCCAAAAACACAAGAGAGAAGCTATAGAGCAAGGCAAGAACAATCACTCTTCAATTTTAACCCAAGAAGCTTCAATCTAAGCTCAAAAGAAAAACATTTCCTAAGTTAAGGTTTAGGAAATTTCTGAAATTGAAGAGGAAATGAGATGGAGAAGATGAAGAGGATGCTTACCTAAGCTTCTCTTTGATTTTGGAGCAAGAATTTGAGTTTGCAATTGAATCTAGGGCTTGGAATTTCTATTTCCCATTCTCTTCCCCCATTTTCAGTTGAGCTAGAGTGTTAGGAAATAAAATGAGTGAATGGATGAAGAAAGGGGGGCTGAGTTAGGGTATAGGATGAGTTGGGTGAAACCCAAACCCAAAAGCCCACTAGAAAATAGCAAAATTCAACTTACTCCAAACATATCGATGCTTATACTCAAAAAAGTCATAAACACCATTTTGAACTCAATGAAAGTGGTCTCGAGTCCAAATTGTTGATTCTCAACTTCATTCTTTATTCAGACGTCTGAAATTTCCAAACCAGACGTCTGAATCTGGAAAAATATGAGTTTTCTAACTTCATTCAGACGTCTGAAATAAACGATTCAGACGTCTGAAATGAACGATTCAAACGTCTGAATCTGGAAAAACAGAAGTTGTCTAGAACAATATTCAGACGTCTGAATCGTCCATTTCAGACGTCTGAAAATGGCAATTTTAGCCTATTTCTTTTCTGGTTTGACTCAAACAATTTTAGACGTCTGAAAGACCCATTTCATACGTCTGAATTTCTGTTTGAAGGTGTTTTCAAATAGGCACTTCCAATAGCACGATTCGCATAGACTTTTCGCTAATTCGACTGTACTTTTACAAATAGTGACTTTTTCGGACTAAAATCCGACTAACGACGCTATATTTAAATTAAACATTTAAATAAACGAATCGTAAAATATGCGGGTTGTTACAATAAATTTCTAGAACGATTTGTAGTTAAAGAGATTAATCATCGTTAGTGCTAGGTGATTAATTCCAAGATTTAGAAGGCTTTTCTAAAGTGGAGGCTATTTCCTAGGATTTGATTAATTTGTTTATGTAGGTAGTTAAGCAGATTTGGTCATTTACAATCGTTCAATTCGAAAGTGATTACGTACCTCATTTTCATATTTTTCATAATAAGGGTGGTACTTTATTTAAATAGGGCACTCATTCTAACTTCTTGGGATTCGAACCTTCTAGGACCTCAGCCTACAATACCTTACCACTGCAATTTGAGTTAGTGGTCCTTGACAACCTCACTTTAATATTATAAATCATTATTTCACAAACTGTAACTCAAAATTTATTGAACTTATACTCTAAATAAATTAGTTCAAAAATATTTACACAATTGTTATAAATATAACATCTAGTTGTGATGTTCAAAATTCATTTTAATTAATTAATATACTAAACATATAAAATTCCCGAGTCAATACATAGAGAGTCTAATTCATATGATAACGCTTAATTCTTCTCAAATGATGTTAAAAGAGCATCCGGCAAGCGATGATTGAAGGATATACTGATTGTACATCGCAAGTAGATGGTATTGTAGACTGTATGTCATCTACACAGAAAGAAACAAAAGAAATGAAGAAAGTAAAAGACAAATAAAAAAGGTAGAAATGGTTGGATAGGAAAGCAAAAAAAAGAATGTAAGAGAGAAGAGCTAATTTATTACAAAAATGAACAAAATCTTCGTCCGATGCAAAAAAAGAGTCAAAAAAGAGAAGTTGTGTTCATAGTAAGAAGCTTCAATAATTACACTGTAAACTTGCAACCTTACAAAGCTTGATTCAATTCAACGTGTTGAATTGGAGTTACCAGAGCCATCATAGTGGATCCTCCTAAGTTTAGTCTTTATTTTCAATTACCATTTTTAGTTGTATATTTGATCTGTTTGTAGTATTTTAGATTTAAAATTATGATCTAAATCTGTATCGCAATGGAATTTTATAACATCATTTTCTAGTACTTACCATGTAGCATTTATTTATGATTGTTCATTTTGTAACATAAGCACATTATATATTACTTCATAGTAAAATACAACAATACTACACTGAAATCGGATATATATGTAATAAGCTACCCTATCAAACCAGGGCCCAACGCCCAAACGGACGTCAACAACTTGAAAATCGAAAGGACGAGCGATTAGGGTTGAGATAAAATAAGCATATAAATGATACAATTCTAACTATCTACTTTTAGATTCCCATAGCAGAAGGAAATAAAATACAGTATAACAATAATGACCATGGTCACATCACTATAATATGTCTGTGGTGTTAAATAGATATGCTTGAATAACACAAATACAACCCAATCCATACACATAGTCAAATCCATGTCACAACACTTATTTACGTCAAATATAATATATATATATATATGGATATATTGAGTCTCTGTCCCTGATACCTTCCCATCTCCAAACTCCATCAACCAAGATATATATAAAAGGGGAAAATAGAAGGGGTCCAGACGTAAGTCTAGAGAGTGAGCCATGATTTACTGTAATATACTACAAAATTAATACTATAACACGATATAATTTTATCGCTTGGTCACCTCATGTTCCATGGTCACGTCATACCTAACTGTCATATACATTTAATCATTTCACACCATTTCCATCGGGACTCACTTCCCTAGACTTCCCTCGTGCACTACAAGATCGCATATTGTCCACCATCATGTTAATCTTGTATAGGACTCAAGCCTAGACTAGCCTCATGCCATATAAGGTCGCATGTTGTCCTCGTAGTAACTATATGGATTCACACCCTGGACTACCCTCATCTTGTAAAAACCCTGATTTCTACGCCATAAAATTAAATAAGTTTAGTTAAAATAAAAAATTTCAAATTCGATATTTGAAATGTTTAAAGTTAAATATTTAGTAAATTAAAGGCAATTAATAAAAGATCTTTTTGTTTAAACAAATTGAATTAAATTAGAAAATTCTTTTTGGATAATATATTAAAATTCAAATTAAATATTTTAATTTAATATTTTTTTAAAGTGTAAATTAATTTTAATTAGATTGGAATAAAGTTGCAAAAAATAAAAGAATTGTTTAAATGAAAAGAAAGAACTAAATCTAACCCTATACAATTCAAAGCCCATTTAAAAATCCATCCTCCTTTTTATTTCTAAACTTCAAAACCCAAACCCATATATTTCTCCATCTGTTCCATTTTGCCCATACCCCTCCTTCAGAACTTTCGAACCAATTGCGAATATTAAATTAAAGAGGTAAATTAATTGCACAAGGCGACATGAGCTGGGCAACGACGATTGATTGGGAGGCAGGCTCGATGATGTTGATGACATTGAAGGGGGAGGAGCAATCACGACTTTCGATTGCGATTGGAGCATGCAACAATGCAGACACGTGCATGTGTCCGTTGTCGTGCGATGGTAGGTGATGTGGATGCGGTGTGGCTGGCGCAGCTTCAAGTGTTCAATTTGGACATGGGAGGTTGGAGCTACAGCTGGTGTAGTTAATGCGACATGGTGATTTTTGGGCTGAGATGCCGACATAGTTGGAGGCTGATATAGGCATGGTGGTTGAAGGAGGCGATATTGAAGATGACGAGGAGACTCCAAACCTTTGTTTAGCAATTAGGTGAGTTTTATACTCACAACTATATTTATTTCCCTTTTCCTCCTATATATTTATATGTATATTAATTCGAATTAGAATTGAATGAGAATATTGATTGAATTGGTTAGTTCAGATGCTTGATTGGGATATTGAATTGATTATGGTGAATTGGATATGATTGTGTATATTGGATCGTCAAAATGTAAAGGATATGTTGCCCGATTGCATTTTGATGTGTAGTTTATTTTATAGCGTGTGTACATTATACGGATGGTCGAAAATCGATGTAATTCGACTCGGGCCAGATTATAAAATTTATATTGATGATTAATTATTCATTTTGGAAAATTTTGCTCCATGATTTATATTTTGGATGTTCGGTTGATTTTATAGTTTTAATGGATTTTGAAAGCTTTTTTTTCAATTGATTAGGATTTTCTTAAAGAATTATTGTTAGCCAGGGGTTTTAGTACTAGGTGGTTGGATTGGATAATGTTTCTAGTAAAAAATGAAAATTCAAGTATCATGGTTAATGATATACTAGGTAATAAAATTCAATCAAAACGAGGACTTAGGCAAAGGGATCCACTATCACTTTTTTATTTAATTTAGTTACTGATGTTTTGCAAAAATTGTCAAATTCGCCGCTAGAAATGGGATTTTATATAATATGGATAATGAAACCATGAATAATGGTACTTTTTATTCTTCAGTTTTCGAATGATACCGTACTTTTTTCTTCTCATTTACCTAGATTTATTATAGCATTTAAATTTATATTATATAGTTTTGGAATGCTCTCAAGTCTAAAATAAATTTCGATAAGAGTTCGGTGTTAGTTTTGAATGATAAGGATAATATAGAAAATCAAGTCGCTTGTACATTAAATTGTAAAATTATGAAATTCCCTATATAATGTCTAAGCTCCTTAATAGGACCAACTAAACTCAAACACGATGATTGGTTATTAATAATAAATAAAATTAACAGTAGATTAACTAACTGGAATGGTAGATTTTTATCTAAGGCAGGTAGGGTAGTCCTTATTAACTTTGTTTTATCAGCATTACCTATATACTGGATGTCTTTTTCTCGTTTTCCAGAATGGGTAATTGACAAAATAGATAAAATTAGAAGAGATTTTCTATGGAATGGTGATAATTCAAACAATAGTTCAAAAATTTTAGTTAAGTGGGAGATGGTATGTAAATCTAAAAATGAGGGAGGATTAGTATAATGAACTTGGATAATTTTAACATATCCTTAATAGGTAAATGATTATGGATATTTATTGATAATAATGAAAATTTAATTTGGAAAGAAATAATATCGAATCAATGGTATAATGGTACGTATAATTTACAATATATTTCTACTAGTAATTAAAAAACATCTCTCATTTTTTGGAAATCTATTATAAAAAATTATGATATTTAAAAAATAGCAATTAATAATATGGTACATTCAGGGAACAATACCTAATTTTGGCATGATAGCTAGATTTCAGTAATTCCTATGAGAATAGAATTTAAAGAACTATATGAAATTTGTAATTTTAAGAACGTATTGATATCTGAAATATACAGACTAAATTTAGATTTTCCTTGGGAATTTAGCTTTAATCCTATGTTAGTGGGTAATACTCTAGAATAATTTGCATTATTATGTGCTAAATTAGAACTGTATAATATCGACAATGAGAAAGATATTAAAATTTGATGTTGGGATAAAAGTAAGAAATATTCATCTCATTCCTGTTATAAATTCATTCATTTTTCAAGAATTAATTGAAAATATTCAAATACATGTGGAAAATTAGTGTTCCACCTAAAGGTAAAATGCACATATGGATAATTTTACATGAAAAATTAAATACTATAGAACTTTTAAAAAAGAAAAATATATTTAATGATAAGAAATGTTATCTTTGTAATAGTAATTTAGAAAATATTATATACTTATATTTTGAATGCAATATAACTAGGTTTGTATTATCAAAAGCACTTAACATTTTTGAGTTGAATTTAAATTTTAGACATATTGATTGCAATCATATTGGAGTAAGCTTAGAATTTTATACAAGAGCCACAATAGATTTTTACTTGACACTATTTTCACTATAATGTGTTGGTATATTTGGTTCGAAAGAAATAAACATGGTCTTAATAATATAAGTTTGGAGCTAGACAATTTAATATATGCAATTTCCCTATTTAGTTTTAATTACATTTCTAATCCCAGATATAAATTAAATAAATATTTTTGTTTCAAAGAGTTTGTTAAAAGAATAATAGTTCACATTGACATTTTAAAGAACAATATCATTTAAAAAAATAGCAATAAAAATAAAGAGCTTGCTTGGACAATATTAATATAGTAACATATGATTCTTTGTTTATATTAAGTTCATTGTAGTGAATGATGTTTTTATTCCTATACATGGATATAGTCATATAATATACCTATGAGTATTAATAAAAATATAAAAATGACTATAGTTGCTTTTTTTTGTATGTATTGCATGTGTGTGATAAGATGTGGATGTGTGTTTAGGTTTTTAGAAGATGTGATTATATATATATATATATATATATATATATATATATATATATATGAGTTTAAACTTCGGTACTAAAGACGTTAAGAATTTAGGAGTGTTGTTTTATATTTCTCATGAGTTTATGTACTTAAATGTATGAAATAAAGTTGTAGTTAGTTGGTACGAAATGCAAATTTGTAGTTAGATTATACTTTGGAATGCTATTTTGATTTACATGGTGTTTCTTATTCTACCTTTTAAAAACTAATATGTTTGAATAAAAGTAAAACTTAACGATTTTTCTTTAGTGATTCACTATTATTATGTAAATATAATATGTTAACCTGAAAATCAATTTTGGGTTTGCACAAGTTTTTAGAAATTGCATAGTTCTATTCTCTTTAAGCATGGATATGATAGGATAGATGTTCGAATTATGTTTGCATTTATGATTTGTTTAAATTTAAGTAGCTTTATGTTTAAACATTTATATCTAAGTAGATTTACATATTAACATTTATGTTTACACTTAGATTCCTTGGCTTGTATGCTTGTTCTGATTTGTCTTTCTTCGCTTGTATTATTGGATCTTAATTTTTAATTATGGAACTTATATTAACATGTTCTTGGCTTGTATTTGTGTAACAACCCTGTTTTGGAGATTACCTGTAAATATTAAATTATAACGGTAGTTATGATTTGATATTGTGAATTAAAATAAAAGTGGAGAAATTAAATTGTTTATTTGGAATAAACAATGAATTTTGGTAATAAAATGAGAAAAATAAAGTTTGAAACTTTATTTTATTTGTTTGGGTTAATAATAAATGGAGAAAATGCAATAATTGAATTAATTATGGCCAATTACTTCTTCTAATAATTTTTAAAAGAAGTGTGTGATTTTTTAGGGTTTTTTTTATGAAATAAAAAGGTGAAAATTGGTTTAAAATAAGTTTTGGCTATAAATAATGTTTTGAAATGGTTTGAAATATTTTTGTAAGTGAAAATATTTTTGTGGAATTTTAGATGTTAAAAATAAGGTTTTGTGATTTATTTGGGAAAATTGTGTATTTTTGTAAAATAGAGGATTTTAATAATAAAAATGTTTTAAAAATTAAAATTAATCTTTTTATATAGTATAAAATATGTTATTTCATAAGTATGTAAATTTACATACTTTGTTGTGTGAAAATTTGAAAGGAAATGACATTTTGTTTTGTGTTTAAGTGATAAATTAATTTTTCCTAAGGCTAATTAAATCTTTTATTTTTGGTCCAAGCCCATTTCTTAGCCTAGCCTGTAGAGAGAAGGGTTCCTCTTCTTCTCATTATACTGTACGTACAGTAAAAGAAAGAGAAGACAGAAACTAAGAACCCATTTATCTTTCAACCCTAGCTCCAAAATTCTCCAAATTAATCCGATTATTGTTGTTTTCAATCAAATTGAAACTATTTTTCATAGGTAATCACTATGAAAACCATTTCTATTTCATCAAAATCTGATTTTCTATAACTTGTTGTTTCTCTATTGCATGTTGTTCTATCTTCATTTTCAGGTTCCTAGAGGCTAGAGTCAAGCAAAAAGCTTCAATCTTTCTTCATTAATCTAAGTTTTTGTAACAAATTAGCAAGGTGAGTTGAATAAACTCACATAATCTAACAAAATAATGCTTCTAATTACAAAAACTGTAAATAGTTTAGCTTATGTAGAAATATTTTTGAGCTTGCTTCTCTGTTGTTCAAAACTGTTCTGTAGTGCTTATTTAGAGGCATATATCTTTTGATTCCGGCAACGAAATGCTGTCGGATTTCTTGCATTTGGTAGTTTGCATGTTGAACTTTGTTGCTGCAAAATTTGGTTGGAAAATATTGTCATTTGAGTGTTCAAAAATTTGCTGCAAAATCAACTCAAGCACAGATTTTTTCCTGTAGTTGTTTTTTGAGTTGCTACAAACATGGCCTGAGTCCATGTTTGAGACAGCATAACTCATTCATTTCTTGTTGGAATTCAATGATTCTTTTTTTTTAAAAGATGAAGTTTTCTAGTATATTCATACAAATTTTCAGCTCGATCCAATGTAATTGGTCTTCTGTTTCATGCCTAAAATTTGAACCCAAGATGGTTTCAGTCCTGTACATTTTGGGTTTTTGAATTGTTGCAAACATGGTCTGAGTCCATGTTTAAGACAGCATAACTCGGTCGTTTCAAATCATATTTGGGTAATTATTTTTGCAGATTGAAGTAGGAGTGTTGAATTACATTCGTGCAAATTTTCATGACAATCTGGATTCGTTTTCTATTTAGAAAATGCTGTCGAACTTGTACTCGCAGCTTGCTGTAATTCGGTGTTTAAAACCTTGTTTTGGTCCAATTTGAAACGACGCAGATTCTTCATTTCAAATCGGATTTGGGTGATACTTTTTGCAGATTGAAATAGGAGTGTTGAATTACATTCCTGCAAATTTTCATGACAATCTGGGTTCGTGTGCTATTTCGAAAATGCTTTCGAACTTGTACTCGCAGCTTGTTGTAATTCAGTGTTTAAAACCTTGTTTTGGTCCAACTTTGAAACGACGTAGATTCTTCATTTCAAATCAGATTTGGGTGATTTATTTTGGATATTGAATTAGGAGTGTTGATTTACATTCCTGCAAATATTCATGATAATCTGACTTCGTGTGCTATTTCGAAAATGTTGTCGAACTTGTACTCGCAGCTTGCTCTAATTCAATGTTTAAAACCTTGTTTTGGTCCAACTTTGAAACGATGTTTCGTTTCAAATCGGATTTGAATGATTTATTTTGAAAATTGAAGTTGGAATGTTGAACTACATTCCTGCCTAATTTCAAGTCATTTTGACACTGTTAACTTGTTCAAACCTGCTGTCGAATATTGAGTCGCAACTTGTTTTAAACGGATAATACTTGCTGTAATTTCCGTTATTTCGATGTTTTCTTGATATTTCTTTCTGGATTTCATACACAGGTATCATAATGTGTTTTAAAAATGTTTTTCAAATAAATGGGCTTTTGAAATTATTATTATATATTATTTTTAATATAAAAATTATATACTCTATAATAAGAGAATTTCAAAGGAAATTTCTAAAACGATTTCGAAACGTTCCTAAAACTCATTTTCTTCAACTTAATTTCTATATAAAACACACAATTTTGCACTTCGAGTGAAGAGGGAGGAGAATTAAATGATTAGATAAAACGCGTGCTATGAACAGGTGCGTTTATCTTTTCAGTTAATTCCTAATCTATTCGTTTGATCGTTTTGACCTTCGGGTCTGGTTTACCGATGAGATGAGGTAAACTTTGTACCTCTTTGAGTGTGGAATTGACTAACGGTTAGTAAACTGTTTAGTACGAACGTGTGGTATGGGACACACTTTAACACTTTACGGGTTCCTATCCGAGGGGTTTGTGACACATATTGCCAGTTAGTGGTGTCCAGTAGTGGGCCTCCGGACCTTCGCCACTACGGTTTGTTGCCTTCGGGTTTGTGTCTTCGAGTTTATTGCCTTCGGGTTTGTGCCTTCGGGTTTGTTGCCTTCGGGTTTGTTGCCCTATAGTATCGCTTTTGGAGTTGGTCCTTCGTCACCGCTCGAGAGATATTTGGGTTTGTCGCCTTCGGGCTTATGGATCCTTGTTTATACTGTACTGAGCACGTGCATCCTTTGTTTCTTTGATATTTATATTTCCCTAGAGTATCGCCTTTCGGGGCAGGTCCTTTGAACCACACGACATATATCGACTACCTTGTGGAAACTTGTGTTACCTTTATTGGTATTTGTTATTTGCCTTTTTGGCTTGATTTGGGATATTCATATCCTTTGTTTATTTGAGTTGTCGATGATATGAGGCTTGTTATGATTCATCTTTTGTTAGATGATCGAGTTATCTCTTTTAGAGATATTTGTGGTACTTTATGAACTTGCATATTCACTATCATTTAGCTTATCTAACTGATTTGTTTAGCTAGACTGACCCGTGTGTTTTATACTCGGGTCAGATCGAGGTGTTTCAGGTTAGGTACATTTGGACTTAGCCTATTCTGCTTCCGCATGGACTATTCTGCTAACTCTTTTTGTTATAGCTTTTTGTGTAGTCCTTTTTGGTTGTAACTATGTTATGTATATTATTTTGACTCGCCTGTATATTGTGGTTGCTACACCACTTGACATGTATCATTTTGTACTCTGTGATGTATCTGTATATGTATGTGATGATCTACTGTTATGTGATGTGTTTTACATTTGAGTTGTTATATTTTGTTCAGTTAGATCTTATAGCCATTATAGTTTTGTATTAAATATCTATTGGATATGTCGATCCACATGAAAAAAAAATATGCCACATTTATCGATGCATTCAGTAGATAGTTAAGACAAGGCTATAGATGGTCGCTCCTATCCAACTCTATTCTCCGTATTAGCAGACGGTATTATCTTGTAATACTCTTTGCTAATGTAGGTCTCGGAGTGGGGCGTTACAATTTGTATGTTTCTATGCTTTCATATATATATATATAATGGTTCATAAATTAGGGATTGCAGGATCACTGAGTTGTAAATATTAGTTGTGGGCTTGATTTGTGCATTTCTGGTTTCTAATATGGAACCAATTTGCTGTTGATATATTGTTTTGCCTTATCTCATTAATGTCTTTTTAAGTTATATGCTTTTACTTTTAGGCTTAAATGAATTGTAGTAAATATCATTGGCTTGTATTTCTATCATTAACGGTTAATTTTTCCAATAAAAGGAAGTCCAAATGAATTCACGTGCAGGGTTCCATGTAACATTTACTTGGTTTGCGATTGTTATTGTTATAAAGAGTATATACAGCAGCATGCTAGCTCATATTGTCACAATGCTAAAATATTTTGGTAAGCTTGTTTCTTATGCTTATTTATGGCTAATGGTAAGCTTCATTTCTGAGTATAGCATAACCTTGAACTGCGTGTTTTGGTGTACATGACTATAGTATAGTAGAAGTTTTGTCCATCAATTAATATGTTGTGTAACATCTCCCACTTGGAGGCTCAAAACTAACGGCTACGGATGCTGCAGTTATCCATAGTCATTAATCCTCGGCGACCAAATACGATAATGTTAGTTACATTGATATAACAGAAACACATGGATATGGAAAAGTTTTAAAATCAACAAACAACTTTCTCATTTCATTTTAAAGCATTTCAAATTCATTACATAATCCCAATATGAGAACAACGTTCAGAGAAAATATAATTATTTCAACATACGCAAAGAGCAACATATGAAGATGTTTCCTTGGATGATCAGAGTAGAAGGCTAGGCAATCAACAACTTTGCCTTTATAACAAAACACAGCGGAATCAAAATAGAAAAGAACTCTAGATAGCTATCATGCCTCCTGCACACCTTCGGAAGCTTATTCGTCTAAAGAGGTACTTGAAAACCTCAACTCTCTAACTATTCAAAATCAATTGAACACTTGAGAGTTTAAGGGGAAAACATAAACTTTGAGTCAAACATAAAACCTGGTATGAATAATAATCTATCATCTCAAACCATTTAGATATCTAGTGAGAACACGCCGCTCAGCGGAACGGATTTTCCCCTCACTAGTATCCTAATAAATTTTTTATAAAAACCATATATTGTGCCTCTGCATCCACAATGGTTAAAACGCAACAGTTCAAAATATTATGATGATATGCAAACAAGTAAATAAATTCTGGATTTTCCATCCCATTTATTCTGCCTACATGTCTTAGTTATAGTTTCTAGGGTAACTATTAACCTATTAGTTTTCGTGGGCTGACTAATAACTTGTTTAATACTTATGGACTCCCTATCTAGTTTCATAGCTTTCATGGGATCACTAAGAACCTATTGGCCCCTGCTAATAACTTCATCATTCATGGGTCCTCCTTGAACATATTGGTATCTCCAATAACTTCCCTCTTATCCTAGTTTTTGTGGGTTGACTTGGAACCTATTGACTATTGTTAATAATTTAATCCGGATATAGTTTTCATAGGATCACTACAAACCTATTATCCCCTGCCAATAACTCTTTCTAATCATAGTTTTCATGGATTTACTTTGAACCTATTGGCCTCTGCCAATAACTTTTCCTAAACATAGTTTTCATGTGTTTACTATGAACCTATCTATCTGACAACTTCTTTAATCAATACTTAGACATCCTACATTCTGGTTTACCTGACCTCCTGGATGCAATTCTACTCATTTAGGAGTTAATTTAATTTATATTCACTACTAGGTCAACCTAGTTGTTTATTCTACCTCTTTTCTGCCCAAAATAAGGTTATGGGTCCATTTTAAAATGAATATGTAAACTAGAAGAAGCAAACATATTAACATAATAATCACCAACATCTGTGGTTTCATATCCTTGAAATCATTTTTATATAAAACATGGGTAATCACTTTAACCTATTATTCTATCAAGGAAAGCTTCTTCGAAAACTCCAATTTAAAAGCATTTAAAAGCTCTTTTCTAATGTCATGGGTTTTACCTTTTAAAAATTGAGATTGGGTTCTTTGTTTTGAAAACCAAGGCTTTCGAAACCTTAAAACTTACTTTCGAAACCATTGGGGTTTTCCTTAAAAATATCTTTAGGGTCAAAGTGAGTACATACGAAAGTACCCCTTTCGAAACCATTAATCTTTATATAAAATTGTTTGGGGAAAAGTCGATGGCTTCGGAACCATCCATTCGAAAGCTCGGATCATTTAAGTAAAACATTGAAATATAGCATCGAAACCCCCTTTTGAAGCCATTGCCTTCGAAACCCTTGAATCCATTCGAAAGCTTTTAGGAAGTGGCTTAGTAAAATTTTAAAACAAAAGCAACCTTTTGAAAGCATAATGACTTACTACCTTCGAAAGGCATAAGATTGGCAGCAAGATTTCGATTAGGTCGAAACCACACTTTTCGAAAGCATTGTTTTATAAATAAAGGACCTCATTTGAAAGCTACTATTTAAACAAGAAGCGGTAACCCCTTTCGAAAGAAATTTAAAAAGACCCCTTCGAAATCATTTGTTTTGACTCCTTCGAAAGCATTTTGTAAAAACAGGCAAGCGCATATCTTTAGGAACTAAAACAAAGGTTTCGACTCCCATCAAAAGCTATGTTTCGACACCATGCCTTCCGCCCTTCTCTACCACTATGTACCAACATTGTGATAACTTGTGTATTAGTTTCGGCTTAATTGGTTTCGACCTGGTAGGTTTCGACTCGATTGAAGGCAGAATCATAGGGTCGAAAGGTGGCTTCTAAAAGAGGTGGAACCCACTTTTCTAGGTAAAGACTGATTTAATGCTATTTAAAGTAAATACTTTATAATTAACCTGCCTATTTTTAAACATTTAATTGGTTGCCATAACTTTTCGAATTCCTTACAAAAATAACTGCCTCATAATTTCATATCTAAACAAAGATTAATTTTCACAATTAAGTCCTTCCATTACGCAAAACAATTAAAACAATTAAATTCTTCTCCTAAAATAATTTATTTTCCATAGTAAACTGTTTACGAAAAATCCCCAAAAATTATAGAAATTCACTTTTAATATGTTATCTAACATATAAAAATTTCAGACCCAAATTCTTCTACAAGAACTGAAATTAATTTTTAAACCCAATTAGACATATTTTCCTTTGAAAATTCATAATAAATTTTCCATAGCTTGAAAAATTATAAAAATTAAAACCCATCTCCAAAATAAAGTTTTACATAACATATAATTCCCTCATGGCATTCGAAATTCATAATAATCGATTTTACCCTTAAACCATATAAAACTATATTCAAACAATCTTGTTTAAATTAAGCATATTATAAAATCCAAGCATATCGTCATCAAATCATCATTATAATGGATTTAATCTCAAACCCGAAAATCAAATGAGTATCAAAACAAAATAGAGATGATTTATATTATTATTCACCTTGATTAGGATGAGGACTTTGAGATTTGATTGAGATTAATTCTTTTAGCTTGATTCCTTAAACTTTACTTGAATTTTTCTTCTCCTTTTCTCCTAGCAATGGCCTGCTCCTCTTCTTTTCTTATGTTTGTCTTTGTTTTTTAAAATGAACGTGAATGATTAAGAAACAAGAATATAAGGGTAGTGGAAATATAGGGCGGCAATTACCCTAATACCTTTGCGTTAATTAATTAACATATATAACCATTTGTAGCCCATTTATTTAATTAAGCTCGGCCTCTAAGTTTATTTTCAAATCTCAATTCCCCTTATCACTCTAAGATTTACATTTTTCTATTTAATTTATCTAATTAAATCTCCTGAATAATGTTATTAAAAATTAGGGGTGTTACAGACTCCTCTCCTTAAAGAATTTCGTCCTCGAAATTCCATAAGGACTAAATACTAAACATAGCATTCATCTGTAACCACTCCTAACAACCATACTAGCCTACCTAACTAGCAACTATCTATATAAAGCTAATATAGACATGCCCTCATAATAGTTCAAGATAAGTATCTCTAATCCTGTCCTCTGTCTCCCAAGTACAGTCCTTCTCATTGTCGCCATTGAACTTTCACCAACCTGACTATCTTGTTCCTCAACCTTTTCTCTTCTCTCGTTACAACCCAAACTGGTTGTCTAACAAAAGTCAAATTAGGCTCTACTATCAAATCTTCCAACCCTGTCGAAGGAATAGTAGTCTCTGGATCATGCACATACTTGCGAAGATGAGACCATGAAATGCATTATGGACACCTACCATATTGCTTGGCAACTTTACTTTGTATGCGAGCTTTCCAATTATCTCTATAAATTTGAACAGACCAACATATCTCGATGCCAGTTTCCCTGACTTTCCAAATCGTACCACACCCTTCATTGGTGATACTTTAATGAAAACCTTATCTCTAACTGAGAATTCTAGGTCTTTATGCCTCTTATCTGCATAACTCTTCTGTCTAGACTGAGCTTTCTTCATCCTTTCTTGGATCAACTCAATCTTCTCTGTCGCCTCTCTAACCAGATCCGGACCTAAGATTAATCTGTCTCCGGTCTCCATCCAACATGCTGGTGATTTACATGGCCTTCCATTCAAAGCTTCAAAAGGCGCCAATCCTATACTAGTCTGTTAACTATTATTATAAGAAAACTCAACCAAATGTAGGTGCTCATCCCAAGGTCAACCAAAGTCCAATACACAAGCTCTCAATAAATCCTCGAGTACCTTATTGACTCTCTTTGTCTGCCCATCCGTCTGAGGGTGATATGCAGTACCCATGTTAAGCTTGGTACCTAATACATCCTATAGACTCTTCCAGAATTCACTAGTAAACAAAGCATCTCTGTCGTTGATTATTCTACTAGGAATCCCATGTAGTCTAACTATGTTCTTCATGAACAACTTAGCTAAAACTTGTGCCGTCCTGGTTGACTTAACTGGAATGAAATGGGCACTCTTGGTCAACCCGTCCACTATAACCCATATACTTTCATTTTCTCTATTTGACCTTGGCAGCCCGTCTATGAAATCCATGGATATCGAATCCCATTTCCAAACTAGAATCTCTAAAGGCTGAAGCAACCCACTCGGCTTCTAATGTTCGTCCTTCACTTGTTGACAGTTTGCACAACGCCTAACCCACAAGCCAACATCCCTCTTCATACCTTCCTAATAGAAGCTCCTTTTTATATTTTGATACATCTTGGTCCCTCCAAGATGAATCGTAAACTTGGATCGATGACATTCTCCAAGAACTACTTTCCTTAATTCCTCAACATTTGGAACACACAATCGTCCCTTCTTTCTCAACCATCCTCTCTGGTCAAGACTAAAATCTTTTAGTTCATCAATCTCAGTTCCAACCACAAGCCTTCTAATCCTCTCGGCTAGCACTAGATCCTCTTTCTGCTTAGAAGCAATCCTTTCGATCAATACTGGTTGAACTTCTAAACAAGACAACATTGACTAAAACTAGCAGTCGATCCTAACTGCACACTACAAGTAGCCAAAGCTTCTAAATCCTTCCATTCTACCAACATAGCTAACACCACATTCTGATTTCTTCTGCTAAGAGCATCGGCTACCTTATTTCCTTTCCCAGGTGTATATGCTATACCAAAACCATAAGTTGCTAAAAATTCCAGCCACCTCTGTTGCCTCATATTCAACTCTTTCTGAGAGAATAAGTATCTTAAGGACTTATGATCTGTATATAGCTCAAATCTCTCCCTTAAGAGATAATGTCTCCAAATCTTCAATGTGAAGATCACCGCAGCCAACTCCAAATCATGAGTAGGATATCTTACTTCATGCGGTCTAAGCCATCGTGAAGCATAGGCAATAACTTTACCATTCTGCATTAACACAGCTCCTAATCCAGTTTAGCATGCATCGATATGCACCACCAACCCTTGGTTTCCATCTGGAACTATTAACGTAGGCGCATCGATCAACAAATGCTTTAACTTAAGGAATGCTTCCTCACATTTGTCGGACCAAACATACTTCACATCCTTCCTGGTTAACTTAGTCAAAGGCACTGCTATCCATGAGAAATCCTTGATGAATCTCCGATAATAGCCACCTAGTCCAAGAAAACTCCTTATCTCAGTCACGTTCTTTGGGCTCTTCCAATTATTAACAGCTTCGATCTTATCTGGATCGACTAAAAATCCTTTCTCTTAAACTGCGTAACCAAGAAACTTAACCTCTTTCTTTCAAAAATGACACTTAGAAAACTTCGCCTTAAGCTGATGCTGCTTCAGCGTCTCAAGCACTACTCTAAGATGATCCTCGTGCTCTCTTTCATCCTTAGAGTATACTAAAATGTCATCTATAAACACCAATACGAACCTGTTCAAATACTCTCGGAAGACTCAGTTCATCAAATCCACGAAGAAAGCAGGTGCATTCGTTAACCCGAATGGCATTACTAACCACTCTTACAAACCATACCTAGTCTGAAATGTTGTCAAAGGAATATTGTCTGCCATTCTTAACCGATGGAAACCTGTCGCCAAATCCAACTAGGAAAACATTCTGGTTCCACACAACTGATCAAATAGATCATATATTCTCAGCAAAGGATACTTATTCTTAATCGTCCTCTTGTTCAACTTATGATAGTTGATACACATCCTTAACAACCTATCCGGTTTCTTCACAAACACTACAGCCGCTCCCTAAGGCAAACTTCTTGGTCTAATAAAATTCCTTCCTTCAAGATCCACTAATTGTACCTTCAATTCCTTCATCTCGGTCGGTGTCATCCTGCTCGGTGGTCTTCTAACAGGTTCAGCTCTTGGCAAAAGATCTATCTGAAACTCAACAGCTCGTTTCGGTGGTAGTCCTGTAACCGACTCAAAGATATCTGAAAATTCTCTTTCTACTCAAACCTGATTTAATCCTTCTCCTACTTCTATAGCATTTAACAAAGCACAAATACTTCAGTTAGAATTCTTAACTGCGAATATAATTCGGTTATGACTATCAGGGTGTCTTAGTGATATCTCCCCATCCTGGCAAAATATCCTACCCTCATACTTACCCAACCAATCCATACCCAAAATGATTCCGAAATCTATGAAATCGAAAACATACAGACTGCATGCAAACTTATGACCTAACAAGTCTAGTTCTAACTGGCCACATCTCATCGCTAGAGTTGCATGCCCTCCTATTGGATTCGCAACCCTTAAGGAAGTAACAAGTTATGCGGGTTCTAAGCATAACCTATTAACCAAATTCTGAGATATAAATGAATGTGATGCATCGGTATCAGATAGTATCATAACTGGTATACTCTAAATCAAAAGCGTACCTTCCATCACAGTCTTCCCTTTTTCAGCTACAGTTGGCCTAACAGATGATGGTCCAACAGCAAAAAACTTTCCCTTGTTCGCCCCGACTGGTTTTGGACACTGATTCTTATAGTGCCTAACTTGGTCACAGTTAAAGCACTTCACATTCTTCTTTTCTACAGCCTTCTTCCCCTTGCCTGACCGGCACTCATGAGCATAATGACCTTTCTTGTCACACTTGAAGCAAACTAAATTAGTCTTTGCCTTCTTGGCAGCCTCTCCCTTCTGGGCCCCCTTCTTCATAAAGAACTTTCTCTTCATTCCTTGAGCACCCTGAGTTTCAACCGGCTTTTCCCTCGCACAAATAGCTACACAACTACATTAAATGGATCATGGATATGTGTCAGGGTCGCCTTGGCAATTTCAGGCCTCAATCCCCGAATGAACCACTCATTCCTTCTGATGACGGTGTTTATAGTAGCTTATCCATATCGGGAGAACTCATCAAACTTGATGGCATACTCGATTATCGACATCTTCCTGCACCAAATCCATAAACTTTTTGCCGACTTAGCAAATTCAGATAAAAACTTTTGTTCAAATCACCTTCTAAAATTTGCCCAAGTCAACTCCTCCTCCGGAACCCTGGCAGTAACATTATTCCACCAATGAAGTGTCGTCCCTTGCAACTGCCTAGAGGCCAGCCTCCTCTTCTGATCATCATCCAAACCCAAATCAGTGAAGATTCTCTCACAGTGCAACAACCAATTTTCCACTTCTATGGCATCCACCGTTCCCATAAACGATTTCCCTTCAAGATTAGTGTAGTCTTTGCTCAACTTAGCATAATTATTCCCAACTAGAGCCATAGGATGAGCTCCTCCATCATTTCCAACAACACCTGCAGTAGCTCCTGCTTGCAACATATTGACAAAAAACTGATACATCGCCCTCATATCCACTGTTGTATTTTCAGCACCCGCATTGGCATTTGCATTTTGGTTAGCACTAGCCGATCGACTCGGGTTCCTCCTGGTGGGTCGAACATTTCCATTGGTTATGGGGATTCCTCCATCGAGATTTATTCTTCCATTTCCTACCTCCATATCTTCTTTCTCGTAAATCTGCATACGAGCCTTAGTAAGATACAGAAGAATGGTCTAAGTGAGGGGGTACCTACTTATATATATACACCAATATATGTCAAATACAAGTACGTTATTATAGCATTACACCAAACCCTGATCTTATTTTTTTGATTCATTGGATTATGTTTTGAAAAATCTTTTAGGTTTAAATTTCTTTTAAGTTTCATAAACATATACTCTGATACCAACTTGTAACATCCCCCACTTGGAGGCCCAAAACTAACGGTTACGAATGTTGTAGTCATCCATAGTCATTAATCCTCGGCGACCAAATACGGTAATGTTAGTTACATTGATATAACAGAAACACATGGATATGGAAAAAATTTAAAATCAACAAACAACTTTCTCATTCCATATTAAAGCATTTCAAATTCATTACATAATCCCAATACGAGAACCACGTTCAGAGAAAATATAATTATTACAACATACGCCAATTGTGACATATGAAGATGCCCCTTGGATGATCAGAGTATAATACTAGGAAATCAACAACTTTGCCTTTACAACAAAACACAGTGGAGTCAAAATAGAAAAGAACTCTAAATAGCTGTCATGCCTCCTGCAGGTCTTTGGAAGCTTATTTGTCTAAAGAGGTACCTGAAAAGCTAAATTCTCAAACTACTCAAAATCAATTGAGCAACCGATAGTTTAATGGGAAAACATAAACTTCGATTCAGATATAAAGCCTGGTATGAAAAATAATCTATCATCTTAAACCATTTAGATATCAAGTGAGACAACACCGCTTAGCGAAATGAGGTTTATCCTCACTAGTATCCTAATCAAACTTTATAAAAACCATATACTGTGCCCCTACATCCACAATGATTAAAACATAACAATTCAAAATATCAATTCTGGATTTCTCATCCTCATTTATTTTCACTACCTGTCTTAGTTATAGTTTCTGGGGTCACTGTTAACCTATAAGTTTTCATGGGCTGACTAATAACCTGTTTAATACTTATGAACTCCCTATCCAGTTCATAGTTTTCATGGGATCACTAAGAACCTATTGGCCCCTACCAATAACTTCATCATTCATCGGTCCTCCCTTAACCTATTGGTATCTCCAATAACTTCCCTCTTGTCCTAGTTTTCATTGGTTGACTAGGAACCTATTGACTACTGTTAATAATTTAATCTGGATATAGTTTTCATTGATTCACTACAAACCTATTGGCCCCTGTCAATAACTCTTTCAAATCATAGTTTTCATGGGTTTACTATGAACATATTGGCCTCTACCAATAACTTTTCCTAAACATAGTTTTCATGGGTTTACTACGAACCTCTCTATCTGACAACTTCTTTAATCAATATTTAGGCATCCTAGATTCTGGTCTACCAGACCTCCTGGATGTAATTCTACTCATTCAGGAGTTAATTCAATTTATATTCACTACTTGATCAATCTAGCTGGTTATTCTGCCCCTTTTCTCCCCAAAATATAATTATGGATCCATTTTAAAGTGAATATGTAAACTAGAAGAAGCAAACATATTAACATAATAATCACCATCTGTGGTTTAATATCCTTGAAATCATTTTTATATAAAACATGGTTAATACCTTTAACCTATTATTCTATCAAGGAAAGATTCTTCAAGAACTCCAATTTAAAAGCATTTAGAAGCTCTTTTATAATGCCATAGGTTTTACCTTTTAAAAATTGAGATTTGGTTCTTTGTGTTGAAAATTAAGGCTTTCGAAACTTTAAAACTTTACTTTCAAACCATTGGGTTTTTCCTTAATAATATCTATTGGGTCAAAGTGAATACATATGATAGTACCCCTTTCGAAACCATTAATCTTTATATAAAATTGTTTGGGGAAAAGTCAATAGCTTCATAACTATCCATTCGAAAGCTCAAATCATTTAAGTAAAACATTGAAGGATAGCATCGAAACCCCCTTTCGAAGCCATTGCCTTCAAAACCCTTGAACCCATTCAAAAGCTTTTAGGAAGTGGCTTAGTACAATTCTAAAACAAAAGCTACCTTTCGAAAGCATTGATGACTTTAATACCTTTTGAAAGGCATAAGATTGGCAGCAAGGTTTTGACTAGGTCGAAACCACCCTTTTTCATAGCATTGTTTTATAAATAAAGGAACTCATTCAAAAGCTACTGTTTAAACAAGAAGTCGCAACCCCTTTCGAAAACAATTTAAAAAGACCCCTTCGAAAGCATCTGTTTCGACTCCTTCGAAAGCATTTAGTAAAAACAGGCAAGCACATACCTTTAGGAAGTAAAACAAAGGTTTCGACTCCCATCGAAAGCTATGTTTCGACACCATGCCTTCTGCCCTTCTCCAATCCACTACGTACCAACATTGTGATACCTTGTGTATTGGTTTTGGCTTAATTGGTTTCGACCTGGTAGGTTTCGACTCGATTGATGGCGGAATCATAAGGTCAAAATGTGGCTTCTGAACTAGGCGGAACCCACTTTTCTGGGTAAAGACTGATCTAATGCTATTTAAACTAAATACTTTATAATTAACATGCCTATTTGTAAACATTTAGTTGCCATAACTTTTCGAATTCCTTACCAAAATAACCGCCGCATAATTTTTGATCTAAACAAAGATTAAATTTCACAATTAAGTCTTTCCATTACACAAAACAATTAAATCCTTCTCCTAAAATCATTTATTTTCCATAGTAAATTGCTTAGGAAAAATTCCCAAAAATTATAGAAATTCACTTTCAATATGTTATCTAACATATAAAAATTTCAGACCCAAATTCTTCTACAATAACCGAAATTAATTTTTAAACCCAATTTGACATATTTTTCTTTAAAAATTCATAATAAATTTTTCATAGCTTGAAAAATTATAAAAATTAAAACCCATCTCCAAAATTAAGTTTTACATAACATATAATTCCCTCATGGCATTCAAAATTCATAATAATCAGTTTTACCCTTAAACTATATAAAACTATATTCAAACAATCTTGTTTAAATTAAGCATATTATAAAATCCAAGCATATCGTCATCAAATCATCATTATAATGGGTTTAATCTTAAACCCTAAAATCAAATGATTATCAAAACAAAACTGAGATGATTTAGATTATTATTCACCTTGATTAGGATAAGGACTTTGAAATTTGATTGAGATTAATTCTTCTAGCTTGATTCCTTAAACTTTACTTGAATTTTTCTTCTCCTTTTCTCCTAACAATGGACGGCTCCTCTTCTTTTATTAAGTTTGTTTTTATTTTTTAAAATGAACGCGAATGACTAAGAAATGAGAATATAAGGATAGTGGAAATATAGGGCGACAATTACCCTAATACCCTTGCGTTAATTAATTAACATGCACAACCATTTGTAGCCCATTTATATAATTAAGCTCCACCTCTAAGTTTATTTTCAAATCTCAATTCCACTTATCACTCTAATTTTTACATTATTATATTTAATTTATCTAATTAAATCTCCTAAGTAATGTTATTAAAAATTAAGGGCGTTACATGTTGCCTGTTTTGGTTGCTTTGGTTGCTTTGGTTGCTTTTTGGTTTTATTACTGACTCGCATTAATAGCAGGCTTACCAAATTGGAAGCTGCAAATACTTGTTTCGATTTTTATAGCTCTTTACTTTTGAAAGTGACACTCAGATTTTCATACCAAATTGTTTGCTTCATTTGGGCTCTTACTCTTTTTGGAAATGTAAGTGCTATTTCAGTTTCATTTCTTTGTTTCAATACAAGCGCTATTTCAATGCCTGTTTTGGTGATTGTGTTAGCATGCCTTCTGGTTTGTTATTTCAATGCCATTTCTTTGTTAATGGTTATTGTGTTTTAATATCACATGCTTCGAACTACTTACCATAGAATTTAACATGGAGGTATGCCATTTGTTATTTTTATTTTAGGACTGTAGGGAAACGGTGTAAACGTAAAGCAAATGATTAAAGTTATTTCACATTTATTCTTTTTTATAAGACATATAACAAGATGAAATTATAGTTTGAATACTGATTGAAGTTTATGTACAATTTTTGATTCAAGACACTTAACGTACGGAAAATATAATTGGTAATATTCATATAGTGCATATATGCACTACATTTTTAATATATATTTTGCTTGATTTTTACCCAGTATTTGAAAATTTTGCTTGTTCTATTTTTATATTATTATTTTAGTTTATTTATTTGGTTTAGCATATATATGTATGTATGTAAATATATTACTCCTACATTTTTGTATTTTTTTCTTAGTAGTTACAGGTATATATATGGATTGGTTAGAGTTTGTTGATCTTGACGATTTGAGCATTTTTTGCATTTTGTTTTATTATATATTTCTTTTATGGACCTTAGCACATAGGTTTTTGGTGGGGGCTTTTTACTTTCTTATTTTGTATGGGGTTTTTGTTACATGCCAGGCTTGTTGGCAGCTCCTTTTTAAGTGTAGAATAAAATTATATGAGTGCTCTCCTCTATGTGGTGATCGCTCATTTTGATCAAAAAAGGATTTTGAAAGCTTCAAAAAATCATTTATGGTATTTCCAATTTATTGAAATATATTTATAAATAAATAAAAGTGTTTGAGAAATAAAACGATTATTGGAAATTGTTTTGAATAAAGTTGTTTTGAAAATGAAAATAGAGACATTTTAGTATATTGAAATGTATGGAATTTTTAAGTATCTGGGATTTTTATAATATTTCCAAAAAGGAAATTATTTTGTAAATTGAATATTTAAGAAAAGGATTGAAGAAAAATTTTCGAATGGGGATTTTTAAAGTATACAATTTATTTTGAAGTTAAATTAAATTGTGAAATATTTGAATGGAGTTGAGAGTTTTGATTTATAATCTCCAGTCGTACATGATTTGATTTAATATGATTTATATTGATGTTTATTATGTATAATTCTATATAATAAGGATATTGAATAAATGGATTTGTAGTACCGGATGGTATATGACGCTCAGTAATATTTTTCTGGTTATTTTATTGACTCATATTGTAGAATAATTATTATTTAGTGAGTATAGTTTACTAGCCTCTAGTAAAATTTCGAGCAATACTGAGTGGTATGAGACACTTAGGTAATACTTGTACGATTACTATTAGTGAGTACATGTCACTTGTATTCTAAAGATGGGTTAGGAAATTATGATATCGTCTAGAGGTGAATCCTTATTGCTTAGTAGTCAAGAGTTCTGTTACTCTCCAAGGACTATAAGTTGGAGATATGTTGGTTATAGATTTATCCTCTTAGGACTAACTAGGCGAGTATATTTTTATTTACTCTTAGGGCTAGTAGTCGAGGAAATTATTATGTTGTACGCAATCATTAGGACGTATGGAGTCGTGAGTACTTATTATTACTCTTATTATGACTCCTTGTGAAGAGTATTTCGTTGTACCCTCTATGGACTATTTAGTCGAGTATCATTATCTACTCTTAAGGCTAGTAATCGAGGATTGTTATTTTGAGATGCTCTCATCAGGATCTGTATAGTCGAGAGCGATCAATCTCATTAGGACTCCTAAAGTTGAGATTATTTGACATGGCTCTCATTAGGATTCATCGAGTCGAGAATACCAGTTATCAATCTGATTCATTGACTCGAGAGTATCGGTTATCACTCTCAATAGGACTTATCGAGTCAAGAGTAGTTGGTGTCACTCTCTCGAAGACTCTTAGAGTCCTGGGTACTCGTTATTACTCTCATTAGGACTTATATAATCGAGAGTATTTGTTGAATTTTCTATGTCATAGGCAAAGTACACATCACTATGGAGAGTGTGTGAATTAGACCCACCAGTAGGCTAGTTATCCATCATAGCAGTCCTGATTGTGGGGTTGTGCCGGGTCACCTTATTAAGTATATAGGTGAGATTTATTTCTCTCATTAGAGCCATTGCACAGACGTCACTTAAGAACCAACAATCTGTTACCAAGGGCAAGTAGGAATCGTAGCCAATGCACATTGTAATCTTACAGCATGTTTATGGCATGCGATAGATATTAGTGTCGCAATTGTAGGAGTAACTAAGGGACTGCAGGAAATGGATTACGTAACATTTCCTGAAGCTGTGCTGCAATACGTCAGTCTCCCATTTGGATGACTTAGGTAGATCCATTATATATGAGGTCTTTGATATTATCACCTTACTAAAGACAATGATAATATGATATTAAGTATTTGATTGACTTTGGTTCATTGAGTTTGAGTTTTCTTGATATCTTCGAGGCCTAAGTATTCGGAAGTTATCTCTTCCACTAGGACTGTAGGTCGAGATAATTATTTGGATATCGATTTCGATATTTTGTGTGGGTTATGTTTTAGTTGGGATTTATATTTCTTTCTATCTCCTAGGACCAACAATTAGAAGTATTTACTTCCTTCAAGATTGAAAGTCGAGATAGTTTTCTTGGATATTGGTTCTTGTATTTTGTATGGATTTCATTCTAATTGGGTTCCATATTTTCTGATTTAACATTAATGGCTTAGCATTCAGAAGCTATTACTTCCATTAGGGCTGCAAGTCAAGATTTAATGCTTTAATTGTTTATTACGATTTTGCCTTTCTTGATTTGTCTTTTATGGCTTAAAATTCGAACGTCTATACTTCCATTAGGACTACAAGTTGACAATATATAATATCGTGTATGTGTTATGTCGTGTATGTGCTATGTGTAAGTCAAAACGTAATGTCGTGTATGTGTTATGCTTTTCATTTACCATGCTTACTGTTATGTACTTATATTGGGATTTAGATATAGTCTGACCTGTTTATTATTTATGTAATACTCGGGTTAGTCCGAGACTTTTCAGGTATAGGGGTATTAGCCATTTTAGTTGATTGGGCTTTAGAGGAGACATGATATATATATATAGTATCGTGTTTGGAGAAGCTGACAATATATATTTTTCTTTAGATGTCTCATTGTATTTATGTGCAATGAGATGGCTATGAGTTATGTATTTAAACTTGACTTGGTATATATGGTTTTAGTGCGAAAGATATTACAATCAGTATCAGTTTGATATGTATTATATTTTTCTACTGTGATCCGTGACTCTACGTTCATTTGTATATGTTATAGATTGTTCTATTCTGGTAAACCCCCATGTTTATTGCTTTATCCCCATACTAGATACATATATTGTTGATATATTTTAAGGTGAGAAATGTACCAGTGTCAGCCGAAGGGAATATTCATGTGTGCTCGCTCCTAACAAGCCTCGTTCTCCGTATTACTAGACATGATTACCTAATAATTCTCTTTGGTAGTATGGGTGCAAAGGTGTGACATACTAGATTGGTATCGGAGCAGGTTTAGAATAATATAGAATATATGCGATATGAGTCTTAGCCTTTAGAGTAACTTCAGAATCCATATTCCCCTTGGATGTGTGGTATTTACCTTATATTAAAGGAATAGTAGGAGTATACGATGATTTTTGGGGTAATCGTTTAGGGACATACTCATTATTTTTCCTACTATATATACATCCCTTATCTTTACCTCTTATGTATGTATCTGTTTCTAAGTGAAATGGAAGTTATTAAAGGAGGTAGTGAAGTAAGGAGTTGTTAAACCGATGAGTAGTGTCGGCATTGATGATGTTGAATAAACCTTTGTATGGCTTAAATGAGAATGTAGTAGCTCAGTTAGGGAAGCTGTAAAAGTCCCTAATCTGAATCTCGCATTATAAATTCTTCATGATTCTGGATTCACAACACCAGAAAAGGCCTTTCAAAGCGTTGAAAAAACGATGCTATAACTTTTAGTAGCGTTTCGGTAAACGCTGCGATACGACATGCAACTAAAAGTCTGAAACTTTTTATATCATTGTAGAAAACGCTATGAAAACTTGACCTATTGTAGGATTTTAGAAACGCTACAAAAAGTTTCATACTTTTAGTAGCATGTCATATCATAGTGTTTACCGAAACGCTACTAAAAGTTTTTGTAGTGTTTTATCAACGCTACGAAAGTCGTATTGCAGCGGTTTACATTTATTTTCGGCGTTTTGTAAACGCTACTAAAAGTTATTAACTGTTTTGAGCGTACTGTACACGCTACCATTTCTTGTTAATGACTTGTATCATTTCCAACCATCGCTCACATAATAGTCTTATTAAAACCAATAATCAATCACATAATCGTCGTATTCAAACCAACAATCAATCAATCACATAATCATCATATTCAAACAATTAAAAACCAACAATCAATCAATCACATAATCATCATATTCAAACAATTAAAAACCAACAATCAATCAATCACATAATCATAATATTCAAACAATTGAAAAAACACATTAATCACATAATCAAATATAATATCCATAACCATTTCGATAATAGTTTTTTGACAAAATGAGAAAATTCACATAAAATCCATTACCATTCATAAACAAGTTTACACAACCAGTATTAACAAAATGTTATAGTATATATAACATATCTAGTTTCTCAACCATATAATTTGAATATGAATATAAATATCCAAGTTCAGTCATTTCTGTTACAATTTAAAGAATCAGTATGTATGTTGTCCATTCATTTATAGACAATAATTTTGTATCGAGTTATGATCATAACGCATATATAAATAGCTATAGCCAAGTACTACTAGGAATATAGCATGGCTTACAAAGATGCATTTAAAAGATAAAGTTTCATACCAAAAATCAATGGAAAAATTGGGAGCTCTAGAGGCTTGTCAGGAGCCCTAATAAATGCCAAAACGCCTTTGACTTTAAGCAGCTCTAAGGATAGTCCCAGTGAATGTTGTGAACACAATGTATAAATGATATAGTCCAAACTCTTCTTAGCTCCATATAAAAATCACACATGTCAATTTAGTTTTATCAGCTTGGGTAAAAATTTCATGCATATTCATACAGCTAACAAAAGAGTATTATTATATGTAGTGTTTGTTCCCAACTTTCTGAAGCTCGGTTTCACCATTACCCATTTTTTGTTAGCGGTGTGATTTTTTTCATACATTAATTTTTTTTCTCTTTTCTTTATCCACCAGTATATTATAATATGAATGTTCAGTCATCAATACAAAAGATAATTTGGTAAAACCTGAAATATAGTATTAGGAACTACCTTCATATGTTGAGAATTGGTACTGACAAGGAAATCGTCAACACCAAAATGCTCCCAGGCTTCCCTTTCTTTGGAGGGTAACGTGCTAATAACCGTGACATGAAGTCCAAATGCTTTATCATACATAACTACCACATGTCCAAGTCCTCTGAGCCCAACAACACCAAGCTTCTTGCCTAGTGTTTTTAGCATGTTGTGTTGTTTCATCGGAGAAAACACAGTGATTACAGCACAAAGCAATGGTGCTGCAAAGTCTAATGGTAGACTGTCTGGTATATGCACTACATACATGTCGGACATTATATCATCTTGATTTAGAACTCTTCATGTGTTTCCAAAACTCATATAAGCTAAACACAGTTAAACCAAACTCTAGTATGTAAACTTCTGAGAACATATGAACTAACCTTACTAACGAATTAACCGTTGTCATTGAAATTCTATAATTGCAATGTCATCTATGTGCTTTGGCTGATGAACCATCATTTGGTGGTTAATAAACTTACCAAAATTCTCTTTATCCTGTTCGGTCTAAAATATTTTGACATAGAAAACACTATAAATCTCACAATTTACTTTAAATAACGCTTATCATGAACAACAACTTTACTAGTCTAAACATTTTATAAATCAAATGAAATAAGACAAGCAACTGTTCCATAATATTATTTTCTGTCTAGTCTAAACATTTTATACTTTTCAACCAAGGCAAAAGTACCTTTTCTTTCAAACTGACTAATTATTTATCATGACTCAAATGTCCGCTTAATCCAAATATCATTCAGTCGTATAAGAAATGCGTGACAATCTACCACTTTACTAGTCTATTAAGCACTGTATTTTGCAGCAATTCTAAAACTGAACTCTAGATTAGAGGGAATTTAGAAATCACGTTCTTTTTATTTTTGAACATGCTATATGAATCCATATAATTATGTAGATGTGCCTATAGGATGTGGAAATCGACTATTAAAATAATCCTTTCAGTCTAGGAAGCTAGAACCGCGGTAAAAACTAAAAATGCTTCCCTTGATTTGGTTGCATCTCATTTTCTCTATAATTTCCACCCTCACGTTCCGATTTAAATAATAATATAAAATAATAATATTTTTATATTATTATTTAAATCGAAACTTGTGGTTGAAATAAAATGGAATTAAGGTGTAGTCAAATTGAGGTTTAGCGTTCAATAACACTTCAAATAATACAGCGCCTCATTAACCCTTTGATTTCCATCACAAGTACGATATAAATAACATGTACATTGAGAAAAGAGAGAAACAACTACTATTTAATTCAGAGCTTTTGATGAAATAAGAAGGCTGATACGGTGATGCACTATTTGGGGTTTCATTGAACGCTATTAGAACAAGCATTTTCCAAAGAAAACCAGGAGGAGGTTGATGGCCATTAACCGCCATTAATCTTTCAATTAATATACCATTGTGAATAATTAATCGGTAATATGTTTCTTTCATGATGTGCAGTTTGGGTTTGTGTTTGACTTAAAATGTGTAATATAAATTAACGTTTGCCAAATTCTATTATTCATTATCTGATAAAATCATAATTATTCTTCAGAAAATATGCGTGGATTAATCAAACTGTAATCAAGGTTCTTACATACTGCAGATTCATGTATAACAACATGGACAAACATTTTTTATCATCCAGGGCTAATATTAGTTAAGGTATACAAGTTTCATCCATTTCAACCCCTACTTTATCTTGCTCTCCTTATAGACATACTTCTTAGCTGATATTAGGAATACTCCCAAGTTAATCAAGCTCAGGAAGGCTAACAACCAGTAGAGATTGTACAACTTACCTTTTTTTAGGTCATCAGGCAGCCAAGCCCCAGGCCCACTCTCATGGGTAATTTTGTGCACGATCGTGACAATGACAGAGCTAGAGAAACACCCAAGCGATATTGTGCTCAGAAACAACCCCGTGCTCATCGTCTTTATCCCCTTTGGGCACTCTGTTAAGAAGAAACTGAGTTGTCCCATGTAACATATTACTTCTCCTGAGCCTACAAGGAAAAACGGTGGAACTAGCCAAAACACGCTCATCCATGGTGCATGTGAGAGGACCTGTTAAGTTTGCTATACAAGGTTTAGATATCACATTTCTTGGTACAGATAAATAAATAAACAAGGTTGATTATCGTATTTAAGTATTCAAAAAAATTGGATGAGTTTCTCAAGTAGTTTTTAAGGATACCTTATGTAGGCAGAGGTGCTCAATCAAAGCAGCTGAAACCATAGCAAGTATTGAAAGTATGTTTCGTAATTCGGTGGCATATGGGGGTCATAATACGGTCATAAAATGGAACAGTTACAAGGATTGAAATAACAAAAAAGGCAGTCAGAGTCTCAGAGAACCAAAAGGTATTTCAAATCATCGTATATTCCGGTACATCTTTGTCGCCCGAGATACGAAAAATGTTGACATTTGAGAATATACAGTCCAAAAGAGTACAATTGTTGCCCAAATTGGAAGCATGCATATGATCATCTTTACTTCTTCGATATCTGTGACTGTAGAAAGTTCCCGTTTTGTTTGTTTTTCAGGCGAGCTGTTGATTATTGCTGCTCGGTTCAAGAAACTGAAGAAGAAAAATATGCAAATATTGATGATTAGAATCACCTTTTCCAATACACATTGTAAATTTTGAGATATTGGAGAATGTATTTTACTACACGTTATTTTATACAATTAATTGTTAATTTGTTTCTCCGGATATTTTAGTACTGACCAATCTTGTGCTTATGAACTATAAACTTTTTTTTGTCCAGTTTACTTACTTATCTATACATACATAAGATAACACTGCTTGTCTTTTACCTTCTCATGGCCTATTGTTTATAGGGAAAATTTTATTTTTAGGTCTCGGCTTAAGTACAGACTATAGAGAACAATGGGGCAACTGATCTATGGAATCGATGATTAATTGGTAGAATTAATGGAGATAGCATTGAACTGTGAGTTTTATATAATTAATTACTGACTTAATGCATATTTAGGAGACCACGAATTCTTGATATAAGATATTTGACTGTTGTTCTGTTTGCACGCATAATCACTCTGTTTTTACTACTTGCTTCATGTTATTATAATATGCTTGCAATCAAAGTTGGGCATGAATAAAGATTGCAGCTTGAATTTGCCATTGAAGTTTAGCCTAACAAAAGTTTTGTGTCGTACAAAAAAGTACATTTAATCGCGGTTTGGTCTAATGCTTTTTTAACTGAGTTACAAGGCTATACCATTACCACCAAACCAAATGCTCAATGCCAATAACTAATCCTATTATATACATCTACTTGGGTATAAACAAATACAATTGGATATAATAGGACAGATAGGTAAATAGTACCAGAACTACTTGGTGTGAACATTTCCATGGATATTCCGACTACAACACCAGCAAGCCGGAGTATAAATCCTATCAACTGAACTATTCCATGGATATTGAACCAAAATGGATCCTATTGTTTGCAATATCTTACACTTATGACTCCTATTGGCAGAACCACATCCGATCCAATTACGTTTCGTATTCAATGCAACCTTTTCAATTGATAAATATAGGAAGAAGCAGATTTGGTGCCTGTAAATTAAAATTGCCTGTGTAATAAAAGTCCTATTAAATATTTCAAGAATGACTAGATTATATATGTCCAATATGGTAATATAATGGTTAAACGACTAGTTGGTGACATATAAATATGCTCCGATATCTTGAAAGGTAGGCCAAACATATAGAAGTTTGAAGAAAGTTTATAAAATAGGTACCTAAAATATCATATGAATTTCAGATATTGAGTATCTTCAATATAAAAAATAGCGACAAGGTGTACATACATGATTATATATGTACTTGGAAGACGATAGAAAGTTAAAGCGCTTTTTTTATTCTCTAAATTTGGTTCATGATTGCAAAAGTTGAGGCTCTTTTGGAGCTTAGAGATCCTATGATACGAGTCATGGTTACTAAAACCTTAAAAAAGGAACTCTTCATTTTGATTTGAAGATTTCGAAGTCCTGATGTATAGATCCATAAAGATCAAGGGAGAAAGTTAGCGAAGTAAAGATATTATATTTAGTTATGACTAAGAAGCTTGAGGAGTACTACATTTCTAACATGATCGTGGATTTGAAGAAATTTGTTCTATAATTCAATATTATACTGTGCTGAAATAAAATTTTCATATTATACAGAATTTGATGGATTTGATCTTCGAATACATCACCTTATTACTTTATATATACTGTTACTAACATTAGTTTCAAAGTTTCAAGTTTAATTAGAACATAATAGGCTAATGGTAAATAATCCTTGTTGAAAATATACAATCAGGAATGGAAAAAATATCAGCTTGTGGTTGAAAAAGATTGCATAGCTGAAGCATGAGCGAATTTCAGGTGATTGAAACAAACTGTATAATATATGGTTTTAGTAATGATAATGGAAGGAAGAAACAATCCCATTGGTATAAAGAGAATCCGATGGTGCTTGAATGGTCAAGTTGCAAATCTTTACTTTACTGCACCACATGCAAAAAAAAACACAATTGAATGCTCCATAAATATCCAAAACATAATTTTATTAGTACAGAAGTGAACATGATACTAGAAACCAATACATACCTACAGTACACTAGATGAATGCTCCATGTAGGTGCTTTCAACAATGTGAGATTCAAAATTACTATTTTGGTTGAGCTTACAAGTACGTACAACACCAAAATTGCAATTTCCCAACGCTTATAAGTGTTGTAAATGAAATTGATAACGGTTATAATTGTTACTAATAGGTGCGTGATATTTTCTATAATAGATTTCCTAACGGTTGTAACTGTTAGGAAAATTCATATTCCTAACGGTTATAACCGTTAGAAGTTTGTTATATCCCAACGATTATAACCGTTGCTATTCAAAATAATCGTATCGGTTATTACCGTGACTGATTACAAAATTGTAACAGTTATTATCGTGATTAATTAGAGAATTGTAACGGTAATAACTGTTACTAATTACCAAAAGTCCAAACGCTTATAAGCGTTAGGAATTTCCAGCATTCAAATTTCACACAAAAGTTTCAGCTCGATTTCATATAAATTTATATAATCAATTTTAATAACATATACAAACATAATATTAGATTCCACAAATGTCATACAAGGCTGCTTCATCACACACCATATACAACAAACAACAAAATATCACAATTCAACATACAACCATTCACCATACAAAACATCAAAACATCAAATAACTTCAAAGTGTCACAACCTACAAACTATGTCAAGAAGCTTACAAATAACAGGTCAAGAAGAGTATACATAACGCAAGCGATAATCCGACCAAATTACAAACCCAACACCAACTAGATTGACTAGTATGTACGTACCATTTTACGATGATTCAAAAATTGATTCTCCTTTTGTGCTCTCTCATTCCTTTCTCTCTTTCCTTCTCTCCCTATCTTATCTATCCTTTTCTTTTGCTCCCTCTTTGTTGTTCTCTTTCTTTGCCTGCACATGAAATTATGAAATTTTAAAAACCACCGCATATAAGCCCGTTTTATATTAATAAACAGTATAATGCCCAATGCATATATTTAAAATTTAAGGAAGCCTTCTCATATATTAATAAAGAGTATGATGTCAAATATATGATGGGGGTTGCCATTGACAATTTGGTTTTTAATATGGACAAAATCAAACAACAGCACCAAATTTCCGGAATTTTTAGCTAGTTATGATTTCTTGTCAGGATGTATATAAAACTTAAATATGACAAATAACAAAATTATGGTATTAATAATAAAAGACAAAAATTGTGGCATTTCATTCAATAATAGAAAAATGAACCGATGAGATAGTTCATTGGAGGCTATGCCAAACCAAATAAATTCTATGTATCTCTCTCATCATGTAACATTATTCAAAATAATTCCTCAAATAACACATGTTAATTATCTTGAATCTTGATTGTGTCAAGTGATGAACAACTTGGGTAAGATATTTCCAAGAGACGATTAAAAAATCTTGAAATGAAAAAATAAGCTAACTCCCTCTATGCATGAAAACAAAAGGTCGTAGGTTACATAAAATATGAGCTGTAATCAGAAAGATTACAAATTTTGCAAGGTTGAAATAAAGTAAATCATTAAAGAAACTTTTGTTATTAAGGGAAGTTATTATCATAAAAAACCACAATCAATTACATCTTCCAACTTATTCCTTCGATCATGCCGTGGATTTGATTTTACGCAACCATTTTTCTAATCAAAATTTCACATACAACCGTGTGCGTAGCACGAGTTCGAACTCGTTAGTTTAGAATATTCACTAATGCTAAAAAACGAAAAAGTGTTTTCACCTTTTTAATTCAATGTTTTAGTGCAATAATCAACAAAATAGTGTGTGTGTGTGTGTATGTGTGTGTGTGTGTATATATATATATATATATATATATATATATATATTATTCTACTCTTACAGTCAAAGATAAATAAATTTTATTAAAATATAATTAGTGTATTTCTGTTATAGAAAGCTGACAGTTTCTAATATCATATTTTTTATAAATTGATAAACAAATATCATGAAGTATTACTGCATTCATAGGAAGCACCAGCATACTCTTTTCCATATATTGTACAGTTATAATAAAAGTATCCATAACAAATACATGTTGTATTTCAGTATAGTTCTATTATGTTAATTAAATACATAAAAGCACCAGCATACCTTGATCAAGGATTTTCCCTTTCCATTATCTTCTTTGCTTCTGATGCTTTCATGCCTACAAGCTCTTGCCACCTTGACTTGCCTACATAAATTTACGTATAAATCTCCGTTTTTATAATCATTATTACCCCCAATGATAACTGTATGTGTAGATCACATATAAACTAAGTATTTAGTGTTATAATTATAGCAAAGAAGTATGAACATAAAAGCAACATAAGGGTTTAAATTACCTGGGCATCTCGATCCATAACACACCAAACATGAAGCCATTGCTTTTTTTCCTTTCTCTTGCTTGATTGTTTTGTAGTTGATTCCAAAGAAAAATGAATGGCCAAATCTATGTATAGATGTACACTGATGATAGAATGAATTGGGCATTAAATCTGTAATTAATTTGTAGCTTAACAAACCTTCATTTGTATATTTATGAGTTGGTCATGCAAATTGCACCTCTACAAGACTAGAAAAATAGTTTACCAAGTGAAAAGATCATATGCTCTGTTTAAAACTAGTGTTGGAGTTCACCAAGTGATATGGGCCTTTAGATCTAAGAGTTGTTGTTTCTAAAAAGCTATTCCATGTTTTAGTACAATTAAAGTTATAAACTGCAAATTAATTTTACTGTTTCATTAATTTACTTTCTATGTCATGTGGGATTCATGCCAGGTGGATGGCTGTTTCACTCATTTATTTAGCATAAGCATTAACACTTGTTTCTATTGGTGGATAAATATATCAAAACTTTATCTTTCATGCAAATTAATTGTTTTATTATCATCATTCAAGTACATGGTATGCAATATTCAAAAATAGTTTACATTTATTTAATTACAAATGCATTAAAACGTCGATCACCAGCAGAAAAAAGTGGTAAAACCAGGATATATTTTATCATCAAAATTAGGTACAATATTTTGCAAAAAAAAAACAGAGACATAGAGATGTAGAGAAAAGGAAAAGGAAAAAAAGGAAGAAAGAAAATCTTGAAATATCTTTGTACCTTCACTGAATTTTTCTATAAAATTAAGATTTGTAGTCACGTATACAAAAATAAACTTCAGCAATTTTTTACATTAACAAAAAGTACAATTGAGAATAAAAATTCAGATTCAGATGTGGGAAGGTCTGATATAAACATTGAATTACATCATTATAGGTCAATAGATTCAGGATAGAATCTCACCTTTGCATATAATGACGCTGCCCTGTAAAAATCCTTGGAAGAAATGGCAGCATCCGCCGGTAATGCACCAGGTTGATTTCAAATTGTTTGCTTAAAAGCGTTGATATATAAACAACAACCATAGAGGAGGAAGATGTATTTATCAAATAGGAGCATCAGTGAGATAATTTAATGAAATATTCTTAATTAAAAGATTAATGTGATAGTACACATTACCTGGACAAAGTAAACTTGATCCCTTTGAAACGGATTCCGACAGAAGGTTAAAGCAGTAGCATATTCCCTCATATTCAAACAAATCTCCCGCATGTTACAACCTTCATCGTCGATAGATATCTGAGGCAGATTTCTACTTACCATTATTTACGTATAATATAATTAAAATTTTAATTTAGAAACTTAAACGTATTTTTGTCAAGCTGTATATATTATACATGTTGAATATTTTGTCAAGCAACTAATATATACTAACCATTATAATTTGCATGCATTTAATAGAAATGGAAATCTATTGTTGTTGCCGAATATACAAAAGTTGATTTTACAAAATTGCCTTAATTGAAGAATAAAGCTCCATTGATATAATAAAAATTTCCAAAGAAAAAGGTAAAACTATGACTGCATATAACCTGTTATGAATAATAAAGATCACAATTTGAAACCTTTATGTATATATTCAATCTGAAATGAATATATTCCATATTTTATCAGCTAGTTAATATCAACTTGCCACTATCTAGTGTGTGTGCATCTAGTAGAAATAGATTAATTTTCTATGTTTTACATTGACAAAGAAGATATTTCAATTTTAAATTTATTCTATACTAACACTTTTATGCTTGTTACTAAATTTTGATTCATTTTGTTATATTGATCAATAAAGCTTTTCTTTTATCCTTTACATTCAACTACCAATGCAATCTGTAATCTTTTGCAAACGTTAACCAAAATTACATTAATAAATTATCTAAAATAAAAGCACAATTGACTGAAGAAATTATAACATAATTACCATATTACAACTTTGGGTAATAAGACGAAATGAAAAAATTATGTTCACATGTCCAACATTACTTGAAAAGAATTTCAAAAAAATCAGTAGAAACTAATTTCGAAACTGAAAATGTGTGATGAAAGTTACCAAATATTACATTTAATAAAACATATTGATTGTTATTCTTTGGAGTTATCCATGATATTTGTAATTGAACTTGCCAAAATGGGATATACTGTTGCAAAATGACTTATTTGGTGTAGTGTTCCAAACATCTAAGCATTCAATGTTCGCATTTTCAGCTAATTATCATTGACTTTCAAAATGATTTGATTCAAGTATAAAAGCAAATTTTAATCACTACCATACAAATGAGACACACATCTGTACTTTTTAAGCCAAATTTTTGATGGAAAACCAACTTATAGAATAATAAGATAAAGAGAGCATCTAATATCTAAATGAAAACATTTTGAAAATTACCTGAAATTCTTCAATAAATTTTGATTATAATATGTTAAGCATCCCACTAGTGTACTAATCCACAATTCAACATTTCAAAATGTTAGTTGATATAAAACACACGTTCTCTGCAAGCTTTCTTCTTTTTTCTTTTAACTCAACTATAATGTAGTATTTTGAATGTCAACTATGTACTGTCTTTGCTACCTCTTGCTATTTATATAATACCACTTCCCCACTCTACACTAAGGAAAACTTTTGTTGTGACATATAAAGAAACACGATCTCATGCTTGAAAACTTGCTTGCAGAAAGAGGCTATGATCATTTATACAGTTAAATTTCTACTATGTCTAATTGCAGTTTATTGGTAACATATGAATATTTAATTACTTCAATGCGATATGTACTTAAAAAATAAAATAAAAATAAAAACACCATGCATAGTATGCATATCATGCATCATACTCATCAATTCTTACATATTTCATTTATAAATGTACAATAACAATGATCGCAACTGTATTTAGGCCGAGTATCAAGCAATGTCAGAATAGCAACAAATGATAATACACCTTCAGTTTAATTTTTCTGAAAGCTAACTAACTTAAGAAATGAGTAGATATACCTCATTTTTCTTGATTTATATTTCATGATTTCCACATAGCAACTTTGAAAAGAGAGAAAATATATTGTAAACATGACCATAATAACATCTGAACCGAACATGAGATTAAGTAAACCTTTTCTGTTACTTTTCTTATTAATGCTGCTACCATTGAAATGAATATGAATAATCTACAATTGCACATTCATGTTTGTAAATATCGTATACTTTTCCTTAAAGGTAGAGGCAAAGATAAATCTATAAACTATTCTTGAATAAATAGTCACACAACATACTCAAAGACAATAAATTTTGCATAATAGAATTTAAAAAAAAAAATCATGTATTACCAAGATTGATAAACCACTAATAACATAACCTTTACTTTTAAGGCTGTAAAGAATACTGATAATGCAATCAAAAACTGACTATATCCTGCAAATTTCACTAGCATGCTTCATTCTAGATTCTTTTAAATCAAGGTTAGTATATATGCCTACCTAATTTAAGGTTCCAAATTCTCAAGGTTAATTAGTTGCAAATCAACCTTTGATTAAATCAAATTTCTCACACCACTACGATTTACTATTCCATTCCATTACTCTAAACTTTCCATTTATAAAGATCAAGTTTCAATGAAGAATGTTACTAAAATTAACAACACAACTTCTACAACAAAGAAGAGGAAAATTTATGAAAGAAAAAATCTTTTACAGATGAATTCCTATAAAAAATAAATAATATAGGAAAAAACGACAAGGTTTGGTCTAAGAGGTATAATTCGGTACTTGTTAGATGGTGGATATGAATATGTGGTTACTAAAGGATGAGTGAATGACTGTTACTTTTATGAATGTGTTAATATAGCTTATAATTCTGATCCAGAATGCCAACTTAGATGAAGTTGTTAATGGATAGAAACCCAGCGGAATAAACTTTATAGAACATGCTTTGTGTACAAGGGATATACAACTTAAATTGGACATATTATTGTAGGTGGTCAAACTCCAAATCATGGAGAAGATCTAATCAGACCTATAATGAAATGGTTGGGATAAATTTTTATGTTCACAAAGCTTTCAAACTGACGCAGCGGAAATAACACTTGACGACGAAATGAAGATTTCGTGTCAAACTAATCGATGAAACGATTAGATGAAGCAATATGAATCGATGAATTAATGATACCAAACGCCCAAATCCGTTGATCACGAAGATACCGGACTTTAGCTATCTTCGACACGTTGATCGCGCACGATGCCGTGAGAGAAGATCTACAATTCTTCGACGTTGATCAAGCGCACTTGATTCCGTGAATTGGCTTCAACAATCGTTGATTCGAGCGCACTCGAATGCCGAAGGTGGAGATAGAAGATAACACTCAACTACCAATTTTAATGGTGGCACAAAAGCACACAAAAGAAATTTTATTCAAATTCAACAACCTTTTACAAATGACCAACATCCCTATTTATAGGGTTACAACACAACACACACTTAAGAAAATTACAACACAATGACCTAAAGTACAACTCACGCGACTTAGCATACAGCCGACCCAGAAACACACACGCGACCTAAAATATCAAAAGAAAACAACAGTAACAACAAAAAAAGTCTCGCGACCTAACAATGATCTTCCATAGGTCGTTCGCGACCTAAGCATTTGCCGCGACTCAAGAATTAATCGGCAATCAATCAGCGACCTAAGGTAGGTCGTTCACGACCTAAAAACAATGAATGACCTAAAGACTTCACCGCACAGGAAACTCGCGACTCACAGTAGTTTGGCGACCTACTGGGGTTTCGCGACTTAGAGAGGAGCGACTCAGGCGGATCGATTTGAGGTGGTGCGATTGTGTGAAGGTCGGTCGCGAGTTAGGAATGGTCGTTTGCGACCTAGCGAGATGATTTAGGTCGTTGGGTGATGATTTAGGTCGTTGAGCTGTAGCATGAAGTAATTTAGGTCGTTGGCTTGCTTCGGTTAGGTCGTAGAATTGTGGAGATAGGTCGCGTTGATGGTTTAGGTCGCTGGAGTTAGGTCGCTCGTCATTGTCTTCGCAATTGCGGATTGAGGTATGTGCTGCACCATCCTCCCCAAGTTGAGAAAAATTCGTCCTCGAATTTAAAAGTTCATCCCCATTGGGTTGTTCATCTCCGTAATAAGGTATAAGATGTTTAACATTAAACACATCAGAAGTGTAAACATCCTCTGGTAGCTTCAACTTATAAGCATTTTCATCTCTTTTTTATAATTTCTACTGGATCAATCTTTCGGGCTTTCAACTTGTTATAAGCACCAACTGGGAAACGATCCTTCGTTAACACAGCATACATCCAATCACCCTCGTTGAACTCCACACTTCTTCTCTTTTTATCTGCAGCTCGTTTATACTTCTTATTCGTTTTCTCCAAACGTTCCTGAACGATTCTATGACAATATTTCAACTCATCAACGAAATCTGACGCCCGCTTAATCACTCCTTTCGGTTGTGGCACTACCGTTAAATCCAACGACCCCTTTGGCAAGCTTGAATATACAACTTGAAATGGACTGAAACCAGTGCTTCGGTTAACTGCATGGTTATGAGCAAACTCTGCCTGACACAACTTCATATCCCAACTTTTCAAATTATCTTGCACAAGACATCGCAACAAATTTCCCAATGATCTATTCACAACTTCAGTTTGCCCATCCGTCTGAGGATGATATGCACTACTAAAATTCAGCTTCGTCCCAACCATCTTCCACAGACTCAACCAAAAGTGACTCAGAAATCGAGTATCTCGGTCAGAAACAATAGATTCTGGTAACCCATGTAAACGATATATTTCTTTAAAGAATAACTGAGCAACACGGACGGCATCTGCTGTCTTCTTACATGCTATGAAATGTGCCATTTTCGAAAACCGATCAACCACAACAAATATAGAATCATTTCCCCTTTGAGTTCTTGGCAAACCCAAAACAAAATCCATGCTCACATCAACCCACGGTCTAGTAGGCACAGGTAACGGCATATATAACCCAGCATTTGTAGCGGTTCCCTTAGAAACTTGATAGATATGACATCTCTCCACAAATCTCTCAACTTCTTTTCTCATTGACGGCCAAAAATAAGATTGAGAAATCAACTGCAATGTACGATCTCTGCCCACGTGACCCTCTTCATGCAATTCTTTGACAATCTTCAACCTCAAGCTACAATCCGGAATACACAATCGGTTTCCTCTGAACAAGAACCCATCTTTCATCACAAAATCATCAGAACTCCCTTCCTGCTCTGATACCAAATGACGCAGCGAAAATAACACTTGACGACGAAATGAAGATTTCGTGTCAAACTAATTGATGAAACGATTAGATGAAGCAATATGAATCGATGAATTAATGATACCAAACGCCCAAATCCGTTGATCACGAAGATACCGAACTTAAGCTATCTTCGACACGTTGATCGCGCACGATGCCGTGAGAGAAGATCTACAATTCTTCGACGTTGATCAAGCGCACTTGATTCCGTGAATTGGCTTCAACAATCGTTGATTCGAGCGCACTCGAATGCCGAAGGTGGAGATAGGAGATAACACTCAACTACCAATTTTAATGGTGGCACAAAAGCACACAAAAGAAATTTTATTCAAATTCAACAACCTTTTACAAATGACCAACATCCCTATTTATAGGGTTACAACACAACACACACTTAAGAAAATTACAACACAATGACCTAAAGTACAACTCACGCGACTTAGCATACAGCCGACCCAGAAACACACACGCGACCTAAAATATCAAAAGAAAACAACAGTAACAACAAAAAAAGTCTCGCGACCTAACAATGATCTTCCATAGGTCGTTCGCGACCTAAGCATTTGCCGCGACTCAAGAATTAATCGGCAATCAATCAGCGACCTAAGGTAGGTCGTTCACGACCTAAAAACAATGAATGACCTAAAGACTTCATCGCACAGGAAACTCGCGACTCACAGTAGTTTGGCGACCTATTGGGGTTTCGCGACTTAGAGAGGAGCGACTCAGGCGGATCGATTTGAGGTGGTGCGATTGTGTGAAGGTCGATCGCGAGTTAGGAATGGTCGTTTGCGACCTAGCGAGTTGATTTAGGTCGTTGGGTGGTGATTTAGGTCGTTGAGCTGTAGCATGAAGTAATTTAGGTCGTTGGCTTGCTTCGGTTAGGTCGTAGAATTGTGGGGATAGGTCGCGTTGATGGTTTAGGTCGCTGGAGTTAGGTCGCTCGTCTTTGTCTTCGCAATTGCGGATTGAGGTATGTGCTGCATCACAAACATCTATCAAATTAAACTAAATGGGCTGATTTATCAATACATGGGCTGAATTATGGAGACGAAATTTCAATAAAGGATATAGTTTAACTTCATTCTCTAACTCATTTACATCATTTATAGTATCTAAATCAATGTCTTTAGCTGCATTTCAACAGGAATTCATGAATTACACTTATATCACACCATGACTGAGAGCAATTTGACAACAGAAGTTCAATTTGAGTGCTGAACGAAAAAAATAATCAACGCTACTTGAATCGAAATTCAAATAGCAATTAGCGAAAAAATAAACAACGCTACTTGAATCAAAATTCAAATAGCAATTAGCGAAAACCCAAGCAAAATACAAGATAATAAAACAAAGAAAAATGCCTAAACGCGGCGAAGCATTACCAGGCAGAGTGTTGCCAATATGAGGCCAAGGCGAAGCATCGCTAGTACGAGGTGGAGGCAGAGTGTCGCCAATACGAGGCGGAGGCGGAGCAAGGATGAGGCGGAGGCGGAGGCGGAGCAAGGATGAAGCGGTAACCCTAAAACGCAAAAGAGCCTCTTTTATTCACTTTAGTTTAGTCCATTAAGTACTATAGTTCTTGACGGTAATAACTGTTGGAATTTGTTTCTAACGAGAATAACCGTTAGTAGCTTGTAACAGTTTTAACGTGACGAATCAGAAACAAAAAAAGTGTTACAAAATGTCATTTTTGGTTTTGAGTACTACAAGATGTGGATGACTATAATGTAACTTTGTGAATTGTACCATTCATACAAAGCTAATCCTTGACCATCTATAGTTTCATTGACCCTTGAAATTTATATAAGAAAAAAAATAAGTAAAACAATGAATGTTGGAAATTCTAGTAGTTCAAATAATAATGAAAACCTATTAAGTAATTACCAATTATCATAACATCGGTTAAGTTGTATCCATTGGTTAAATTGCGGTGCCTTCCACCTAGAAGTTCTATTCCATGGCCATAAGAGGGCAAAGGAACAATTATTGGCCATTGAGTTGAGTCCTATAATGTACAACAAATGGCATCATTATCTACACTCTCAATCTTTTTATGCCAATCTCAGTCATATTATTAGTGATCAAATTATATAGGTGTAACGACCCGGAGTTTTGGATATTTGAAATTGGAATATTTAATTGATTTAAATATTTAAAAGTTAATTTTAACTTGAATTTCAAATATAACTATTTATTGGACAATTAAATTATTGAATTTAATTATTAGAAATTGGGGAAAATATTAAATCTGGAATTTTAAGCATGTTAAAAATATTTTAAAGGCTTATGAAATTTATATTAATAATACTGAAGATAATAGAACTTTTACAATTGAATTTGAAGGTAGTTTGTTCAGTTTTAAAAATATATCGTTTAAATTGATATTTAAAAATAGTTTTCCGGGGCACATTCTCGAAATTTGACGAAACCAGTTCCATTGGATCCGTAATAGTGTATTATTATCAGATTTCAAATTTCGTATCTTTTGGAGTTATGGTTTGACCGTACGGTATATAAAAGCGCTGAAATTTATATTGAAATTTAATATAATAACTGGGTCCAAAAGGCTATCTTCTCCATACGATCGAATTAGGACTCGAAACCTTTTCCATTTCACATCAGTGTTTTTCTTTCACCTCAAAATCACTGTAGCTTGTTTATTCAAGCATGTTAACATCTCTTTTCTCCCCTCCATTTCGTTTTTAACATCACACGCAAACAGATTTTCGAAAAAAAAGAAGTGGCCGAGCATTTGAAAACAAAACCAATTTCCCTCCACTAAGAAATAAGTATGCGCTGCGAATCTCCTTCGTCTTCTTCAATTCGAATTCCATTCAGTTCAAAAAGGAAAAGAATCATCAAATCGCGTCCTTTTTCCCTTCAATCGATTCTCGAAATCGATCCTAACAACAATTGGTTCGACTTCAAAGGGGAGACGCGATCCAAGCCGCAAAGTTCGTGGAGGTAATAAGTGTGGCCATCGATTCGTGACTGTGACGGCGTCTTCGAGCTCGGGGAAGAACGTTGTGGAGTGGCAAATTGTTGGGGGCTTCGATGGGTGAGGGTCGCGATTTGGTGAGGGGCCTATGGCGATGAGAAATTGGTAGAGACAGTAGTAACCAGGGCGTGTGCTTCTCGACAGTGGTTTGGGATTCGCAACCTGAAGGTCGACGAGTTGAGGTTTGATTTTTATTTTTGTTTTTCTGATAATTTATTTAAACCTAAGTTATTATTATTTAATCAAATTTTAGTTTGAAAAAAAGAGAGAGAATAAAAAAATAAAAGCAGGTTTGTGAAAAAAAAAGGTCAAGTCTGGGAAAAAAATTAAAAGTAAAGAAAAGTACGATATAAACACACACACCTATTTTAATTTGAATATATATAGATAAACAGAAATATATATATATATATAAGGTTTTGAAAAAAAAGTAGGAATTTAAAATGTTTGAAAGTTCATATATAAAAAGATCTTTAAATCGATATAGATTATTTTTATAAGAATATGTGTAGTTTCAAAAAGAAAAATAAATATGCATATGCACATTGTAAACCCACTGTTTAATTTTAAAAATATGTATTAAGGTGATTAACTTATTTAATTAGCTTATTTAATTATTTTAGTTACTAAAAATTATTTATTATAGGAAAACTAGTTTAAAATTAAATTATTGGTTTAGATTAAATTATTAGTTAATTAAATTTATTAAATGGTAATTGATTGTTCGATTATTTAAAATGTTAATAAACCATATAATGTTTATACAAGGTCTAAAATAGTGAAGAAAACAAGTCGAGATGGAAATGGGTTGCAAACAAATAAATAAAGGTGAGAATCTCCCACTCATTTGGATTACCGTTTAAATTTAAATGCTTAAATTTAAATTATTGGATGTTGATTGGATTGATAGATCAATAATTATCTGTTGGATGATTACATACATATAATAGTATATATATATATTGGAGTGATTGATATTCCCACATTATACAGCGGATGACCCTTTATATCGCGATATCCTCCTCGAAGTGCGATTGGTATTTTTATATTGTGCTAACATCTGTGGATGCAGGGAAACAGGTTGGAGGAATCCAACGGGATTTCTCAAAATATTGAAATTTATCCTCATATTCAGTGATATGATTTATTTGATAACTTGTGATAGATTATTGTGTAAATTGAAATTATAGAATGCTATGGTTTGGCTGAATATATTAGGTACTTATTAAAATAGCCGAAATTGTTGCATTAATTATATTCCAGCATACTAGGCTCTACAATCAAACCATAAAGGCTCGTAGTGGATTTTGGATTCCATACAATGACTAGGCTATTGGGGTACCGCCCTCACAGTACACCTCTAGAAAATGTACCAAGGACCTCGCCGGGATCCCCTACCAACACAAGACAGGCCTACCTCTAACCTGGATAGTACCTAATATGTTATCACTCTGGTTGTTCCCACCTTTAATCGAGCGCTCTTCTTATTCCATGCACAACCATATCTGTAATTTATAATATATCTGAGGGTATCTAGAAAGGTGATAAACATACCCTAATTGGGTGCGACCCATTTAGCCTTGCTACATCTTTCCTGTTTTAGTCATTCCCTGATGAGGCTTGAGGCTAACGTTTACCTTTTAGAATAGCATTCTTTCTTGGAATGCTAACACTGCCTTCCAAGCAACGATGCAATGATAGCATTCATCCATACAAGTTGTCTTGGGTCTGGACAAATCGAATCACCGTCTTCGCTATCTTCACGATATCCATTCGTAATGCTCAAATCAGATCGAAGTGGTTTTTAAATAATTAAATCCGATCCAGGTCTGTCCAAAACGATCAACTAATTTGGACAATGTTTAATAGTCGGTTATTTAACTATCAAATAACATCCATAAGCAGTCACTAGGCCATGTTATGATTTTTCGAAATTTATTTCCAAAATATCTTTATAAGATATATATAGTCAAATTACTTCCATTATTCCAACATTTGAAACAATTTCAAATCCTTATAATTTCAACGGAATATTTCCAACCATCCCAATACGTAGAATTTTTTTTCCAACTCCATTTTATGTTCAACACTTTGGAAGTATTCCATTTATTTCCTATTTTCTCAAAATTCATATACGATTTATTTGTAAATTCCTTAACTCATTTATAACGAATTCTATAAGTTCCGAATTCCTTAAATAATTTCCTTTAATATTTCCAAAGTCAAATACACTTGTTTATAATTCCAAATATTCATTTCTAACCTCCTTTATGAATCCTAATTCATTTTTCGAAGTTCACTTTTTATTTAACTACTTCGGAAATTTTCTTTCATTTTTCCCAAATTCCATTTTGAGAATCTCTCTTATAAATCTCATCTACTGAATAAATCCTGTTTCCAAATCTCGAGAAGGTTTATATATAATTTTTAATTCATTACAAAAATTTATATATATATATAATAAGTATTTAAAAGAATAAAAATTTATTTTTAAAACATGTTCAAGTAATTATTTAAAATATCGAAACACTTTTTGTAAACATCAATAACTCATTTTAAGATAAACAAAATAATTTTCAAAGCTAATTTTAAAAATTAAGATTTATTAAAATAATATTAAGTATTTGAAAAATTCACTTTTCGATGTATTTCAATTCTACTAGTTCAAAATTACATGGTTTGATAAATAAAACTTTCCAATTAAAAACGACTAAATTTCTTAGTAATAACATATATTTTTTAAAATCTCAATAACCAATTAATTTATAGATTCCTCTCGATTTACAGCACACCGATCCCATTCCAATTCCTTAACCATTTCACTTTCCAAAAATAACCTCTACTACTTTTCCCGAAAATTATTTTCATATCCTGATATAATTTCACCCTATGAAATCTATACGCCCAATTTATCAATGATATCATTTCCCTTATTTATAAACATCATTTATAAATTTACAAACTCCCTTGGCTTTACTTGTTTATAAAAATTAATCTTATTTATAAAATTCCAGTTTATAAATCCATTTTCTTATAAATTCTATTTAGTTTGCAGATCTATCTAAAATATCGATTCCTACTCCTCTCCATATTTTCAGGATATCATTTAAAAATCCATCGTTAAAAAATCCTCTATATAAATTATTTTTAAATCTCTATTTAAAATATACTTTTCCGAATAGTAAAGTACAACCCAAAAATCAATTTATCGTTTTATCCAAATCAATTTTTTTAAAATAATCCAACTTCGATATACATATTTTTATATTCAAAATCTCCCTTTAAATTCCTTAAAAATTAAAAAATAATATTTATGGTATTTAAAATACCAAAATAAAGGCCAGTGCTACTATAACATCCGATAATTCAAATCACAACAATAATCTATAACAGATTATTCTAACACATCATATATTACTATATATGGAAAACAATCCATATAAATTTGAGGAATCTAGTTGGATCCCTCTAACATGTTTCCCTGCATCCACAGATGTTAATACAACATAAAATTACCAATCTCACTTCGAGGGGGATATTGCAATATATAGGATCATCCAATATTATGCGGGGCGCATAGGGTCTCATCCGCTCCAATCGGCGGGAAATATATCCAACTACTAATATATATACTACTACTATATATAGTATAGCATTCAACTAATAAACAAATATCAATTCATCCAAACATCCAATAATTAATTTTAATTGTTATAAATTAAATCCAGCAATCCAAAAAGAGTGAGATTTACTCACCTTGATTTTCCGAAATTGTTAATCATTCCAATTCCAAATTTATTCAATTGTGTAGTATTTGCCGCTGCGAATCCAACATGACTTGATTCTGTGATCTTGGACCTCGCACGTAAAAGTTATCAAATTTATAGCATTTGATTTTTAAATTAAAATCTCTAAAACTAATCACATTAAATTAACGTGATATATCGAATGTGAATTACCTTCCTTCTTCCTCACCCTGTACATGGCTTCGCCACCTGAACTCGCTGCCCCTCTCCTTGCCCATCACGCCTCCGCCAGAGACCGCCTCCTAATTACCGCGCCTCTACTCTCGAACCAGGTGGCCATCTCAAACCTCCGAGCGCCGTGCCTCCACCAGCGCGATAACCTACCACCGTCGAAACCCCATATAACGCAACTATGAATCGAAGTCGACTAAACCCTAGCTGATGCGAACCAATATCGCGCCTCGCCACCAGACCTCGCCACGCTGCCCAGACTCCAAGCGCCGTGCCGCCGCTTCGCTCGCGCCTCCAGGCAACACGATTCCCATAGCGACTTCAAAGATTCACGCGCGCGCTCTCGTGCATCCCTACATCGCGAACTCAGCCACCACCAACCAACGCACGCCTCCATCACTCGAATCGCCGCTCCGCTGTCGCTTCCATCGCGATTCACACACGTTCATTTATTTTTCCATCTTTTCTTTTTTTATTTGGAAATGATTTCGATTGAGTAACTGAAAGGGAATAGAGAAAAGGGATGCGTTGATTTTGAAATGAAGGAAAAGAGGGATTTCGTTTTTTTTTCCTCTGATGGAAGAAAGGCCTACGCAATTTTAAAATAAGGGAGAGGCTGCTTCGTATGAGGTAGGGTGGCATGATAGATTAGTATAGGACGGTTGAGATAAAAAGAGGTCGGTTGAAAGGAAGGATATGGGCTGATGGTTAATTTGATGTGAATTTACATACATACATACATATATATATATACACATACATACATATATATATATATATATACACATACATATACATACATACATACGTACATATATATATATTTAATTTCAAAGTATCAAGCTATTGAATTTCGAACCTCGATCGAGATGTGCTGCGAGGCATTCTTAATGTTATACCGCTATTTCAAGCCCAATGGAACAAGTTTCGAGTCCTAATTCGATCGTATGTGGAAAATAACTTTTTAAATCGACTATTTAAATTAAATTATTTCCAGGTGTTTCTATCCCGTACGACTAAACGTTGATTCCAAACGCTATGAAATTTGAAATCCGATAATAATACACTATTACGGATCCAATGGAATTGGTTTCGTCGAATTCCGAGATTGTGCCCCAGATCGCTATTTTAACGTGTCGATTAAATCGATAATTTCAAAATTAATGAAATTGCTTGAAATTTCAGTTTTAAAACCTTACTAACTAAATTCTAATTTAAATAGAATTTTTATCAACATTAGAAATCGTTCTGATTTATATTCAACTCCAATTTCAATTATTCGCCATTTTCGTATTACGATAAATCGCTATATTTGGAACTTAAATACATTCTATAATTTCAACCAAATTGTCATATTCAAAACCCAATTTATTTTCCAACCCCAATATTTAAAACCATCTATATATTCAAAATTAAACAACAAAAAATCCAGGTCATTACATTCATCCTCCTTAAAAGAATTTAGTCCCCGAAATTTGCTAAGGCATGAAAAATGCTCCAAACACATTACTTTTCAAAAACTCCCTTAGTTAAAACTCGATATTTCACATTTGTAAATCTTTTAGTTTCAACCAAACCATTAGTTTCCATTTCTAATTCAAAAACCTTCTATTTCAGTTACAATTCAAAAATCGACTTTTTAGTTAACAAAAATTTTCAAAAATTTTCTAACATCCTAAATTTTCGAAATTTGTTGGCAGTGTTTCCCTTGTACGGAGAGCCTTTTGCAATATGGCAAGAGTGATAAAAATATATACCTCGACCCACATGGTCGAAAAACACAATATATGTCAATATTTATATATTTGCGATATTTAATCCGAAAATGTACCTTTATTTAGCGTTTTTAAGCGATCGGCTTATTTTATTTGCAATTTGCGCGATCAAAATCTAGCCAAATGGTCTTCTTGTACCTGTACTTACTCAATTTAAACATGTAAGTTCCAAACATGAAATTTAATAACATTTCATTTATTTAACTAGTGCAAACACATAGATTCATAACTCAATAAGTTATAGCATGCATTTATAACAATTATAAGGTTTCGATACTAATTTAATTACTTTTAAACGATCTATATACCATTTCATTCAATTCGAATGGTTTACAACCAACTTTACATGCATTCACTGCATCATCACATATATTATATTTATATCCATTCCAAATCAATTTATTCACTTTCCACATATATGTATAATTTTATTTACTTTCGTTTGCGTCGAACGACAATATTTTCATGCAAATTCGGTGATATTCATTTAATAAAATAATCACTTAAGCTTATAGACCATTTAAATTGGTTCTAAATCGATTTATATTAAATTCTATTCCATTTCATATTGATTCTCAATCAATTCATTTGCATTCCATTCATATCCACTTTCATCACTTAACTTCAAATTCGAATTTATTTAAACAACATCCAAGGTCATATTCAATTTATTTACACTTAAATTGAATTTATTTATAACCCAAGTCATTGCTATTTTAATCCAATTCCATTTTATTCGACGACATTTCAAAATATATTTAATTCGCTTAATTAAGTCGAATTTTATTTATAACTCAAGTTCCACATTCAATTTAAATTTTAACTCACAATCCATTTTACTTAACCAAGTTAAATCCCATTCTATATTCAATTCACTAATTAATTTATCTAATTAGTCAATTTCTTTTTATAATCCACAATTAGATTTTTATATCATGAATCACTTCATTTAATCTACTTAAGCTCAAATTCATTTTATAATTCAAGCTTGGATTTTTATTTCTTTACCGAAATATCAAACTATTTTTATTTTGATTTTACCATTCCATTTTTCCCAATTTTGTAACTATCCAACTTATTTGTTCACAATTCCATTCAAAATTTTATAACTTATAGTTATGTCATCATTTTACAACCCAATTTATTTCAAAAATCATTTTGAAACCATCCATACATTCATAACTTCTTTTTCACCTTTTTATCAAATCTATACCATTTCCTTTTGCAATTTAATTTATTTAACTTGCATAAGTTAAATTTCAATTTCATTTTGAAATTTCCAATTTCAGGTTATAAGTTCAAAACTTATTTAACTTATCTTGAGTTAATTTTTTAATTCGTTCAACCCTTTTAACTTACTCAATTTAAAATTTAAATTCCAAAATTCAATTTTCACACTTCTTTCCTTATTAATATCATTCTCCACTTATAAATTCAAAAACTTATTTTCTGATAATTTTTTTTAGACATTTAGCTAGGAATTTCCGAATTCAAACACCTGGTATTAATTTCAAATCATTTTGAAAAATAGGTGTATAGCCCTTTTGGTTTAACAAACCATTCCTTTGGAATTTTCAAAATCCACTTGGTTCCATTCCAAAACAATTTCCCCTCAGAATTTCCAAAACAACCTTGTTTCCAAACAAAAATATCCATATCAAATATTCTGGTAGCAATCCGTCACTTAGAAACTCGAAAATGAACACTGATAATGCGGCCGTCATCACCAGAGTTATTTTCCAGCGATTGTAGTGAGTTCAGTGCTTCATCTTCCAAAAATCCATTTAAAACCAATTTTCTTTTCAAAAACAATTCACAATAATATTACCATTATTTAATTCAAAAATATTCCAAAAATAACACCAATTCATTTCCATAACAGTTCTGAAAATATTTTCCAAACCTTCCTGGATTTAAATTTCTAAATTCTAATTTGAATCCATTTTGATTAAAATTCATTTGTATAATTCATAATTATATAATTTAATTTTGGTTTTTATAACCCGTTTCCAATTTTATAATCTTGTTAGATTATAATATTATCAACCAAAAAATCTAATATACTATAATAATTTCTAGAAAATTATTTCTTTCATATCAAAATATAATTTGGGTAAAATTATTTCAATCACCAGCTTCAAAACCATACTGTGTTGGTTTACCGTGTTCAAGTGTTTAGAAACTCCTACTGATTTAGTGGCGTCCCATTACTCGACCAGAATTTATATGCCACTCAATACTCAATAGATAAGTCAACACAATATAAAACATTTTATATTCACAAACAAATACGTGCTCATATCTATTAATACTCTCAAACTCATTCTAGGATTCTACTAATCCTATCTCTGTTGAGCAATTCCCACCAAAGCCAAGGTTCTCATTTAATCTTCAGCTCTGATACCAAGTGTAACAAACCGAAATTTTCGATCCCCGAAAATCGACATCAATATGTTCACTGTATAACATGCCGAATATTCAAGTGCTGGAAATACCGATTGCTAGGGGTAAAGAAGAAAAGATAGAAGAAGACAGAACAACAATAACACAGAATCTCACAATCGCAGCAGAAAAATATATAATATATAATAACATATCTGTGTACAAAAGAACCATAACTATCCATATATATACAATTATCAGAGTACAACAATCAACAAATCAATCTGGATAGTTATAGATAACTTGTCCTCACTTACACAATACACATAGCGGAAATAACCAAGTACGAATAATACGTCCTGAGAATCCTCCAGCTCATCTACTGAGCTCCATAGCATCCTACCCTGAATCTGTAATACTCGGTCTGACCCGAGCATTATAATAAAATAACACCTGAGTCAGTCTGGAAAACCAGTGTGAGTAAACACACTCAATGAATTATTAAAGTTATCAAAATCCTTTGAAAAACAAAGGTATCTCGTAAGACCGCGTAACACATAAACACGGTGGGTTTTTCCCTTACGATAACCAAAACAATTTTATAGAAAATCCAGTGATATTATAATAGTGTCAAAGTACAAATACTTATTAAAATATCCAAAATTGTTACATTAATTAAATTACAGCATACTAGGCTCTACAATCAAAACCGTAAAGGCTCGTAGTGGATTTTGGATTCCATATAATGACTGGGCTACTGAGGTACAGCTCGTCACAGTACACCTCGAGAAAATGTACCGAAGACCTCGCCGGGATCCCCTACCAACACAAGACCAGCCTACCCCCAACCTGCAAAGTATCGAATATGTTATCACCCCGGGTGTTCCTACCCTTAATCGAGCGCTCTTCTTTTTCCATGCACAACCATATCCATAATTTATAATATATCCGAGGGTATCTTGAAAGGTGATAAACATAACCTAATTGGGTGCGACCCACTTAGCCTTGCTGCATCTCCCTTGTTTTAGTCATTCCCGGTTGATGAGGCTTGAGGCTAACCTTTACCTTTTAGAATAGCATTCATTCTTGGAATACTAACATTGCCTTCCAGGCAACGATGCAATGATAGCATTCATCCATACAAGTTGTCCTGGGTCTGGACAAACCGAATCACCGTCTTCGCTATCTTTACAATATCCATTCGTAACGCTCAAATCAGATCGAAGTGGTTTTCGAATAACTAAATCCGATCCCGGTCTCTCCGAAACGATCAATGAATTTGGCCAATATTTGGTAGTCGGTTATTTAAGTATCAAATAAGATCCATAAGTAGTCACTAGGCCCATATTATAATTTTCCAAAATTTATTTCCTAAATATCTTTATAAAATATATATAGTCAAATTACTTTCATTATTCCAACATTGGAAACAATTTCAAATCCTTATATTTTCAATAGAATATTTCCAACCATCCCAATACTTAGAATATTTTTTTCCAACTCCATTTTATGCTCAACAATTAGCAAGTATTCCATTTATTTCCTATTTCCTATTTTCTCAAAATTCATTTACGCTTTATTTGTAAATTCCTTAACTCGTTTATAACAAATTCTATAAGATCCGAAATTACTAAAAAAAATTCCTTTAATATTTCCAAAGCAAAATACACTTGTTTATAATTCCAAATATTTATTTCTAACCTCCTTTATGAATCCTAATTCAATTTTCGAAGTTCACTTTTTATTTAACTACTTCGGAAATTTTCTTACATTTTTCCAAATTCCATTTTGAGAATTTCTCTTATAAATCCCATCTACTGAATAAATCCCGTTTCCAAATCTCGAGAAGATTTATAAATAATTTTTAATTCATTACAAAACTCTATATATATATAATAAGTATTTAAAAGAATAAAAATTTATTTTTAAAACATGTTCAAGTAATTATTTAAAATATCGAAACACTTTTTATAAACATCAATAACTCATTTTTTGATAAACAAATCAATTTTCAAAGCTGATTTTAAAAATTATGATTTATTAAAATAATATTAAGTATTTGAAAATTTTACTTTGCGATGTATTTCAATTCTACTAGTTCAAAATTACATAGTTTGATAAATTAAACTTTCCTATTAAAAACAACTTAATTTCTTTGTAATAAAATATATATTTAAATATCAATAACCAATTAATTTATAGATTCCTCTCGATTTACAACACAACGATCCCATTCCAATTCCCTAACCATTTCACTTTCCAAAAATAGACTCTGCTACTTTTCCCGAAAACTATTTTCATATCTTGATATAAATTCACGCTGTGAAATATATACTCCCAATTTATCACTGATATCATTTCCCTTATTTATAAACATCGTTTATAAATTTACACACTCCCTTGGTTTTACTTGTTTATGAAAATTAATCTTATTTATAAAATTCCATTTTATAAATCCATTTTCTTATAAATTCCATTTATTTTGCAGTTCTATCTAATACGTCCACTGTATCAACTGCCGAGCAATCGAATGCTGGAAAATCGAATTGTTATGGTTAAAAAGAAGAGGTAGAAGAAGACAGAAAGAAAGAAGAAACAACATAAACAATATAAGAATCTCACATATCGCAGCGGAACAACATATAATAGATCAATAAATAATCTTTATTCAAGAACTATATCAGTTTATACATTACATCATCATCAGAGTTTACAACAAAAATATACAACACAACACAACACTGGATAGTTATATAAACTTGTCCTCATACAGAATACACAGCGGAAATAATAATATCATATACAAGTGCTACGTCTCGCCATCCAGCTCGCCACTTGAGCTCCAAAGCCTCCTGAAATCCAGAATGACCTGATAACTTGACTCTAGGCTGCCCGTGTGGAAAATTATGGGCACCCAGAGTTTAGGAAGGGAACAATAAACTCCAGATCAGTCATGAGACTGGTGTGAGAACTAAAACAGTTTTTTATCTTTAAAACAACCACAACAAAGGAAGTAAAAGACATCCACAATGCTTTTTGGAAAATGAAACTACCATAAGACCTCCCGCCACACACACGATGCAAACGCAGAATTGGAGGAGATTTCTTCTTATGATAGTCAAATATGCTTACTACGCAAGAAAAACTCTTTTGATATTATTGCTAGTGCATAGTGTGAAAATTCTATCGAAAATACAATATTAATCTTAGCCAACATACAACCATTATTGTATGCCTACAATAGCTACTATGTTTAATAGCAGGTTACCGCCACATTCCATAGCAGGTTATACAACTAAAACCGTACAAGGTTCGTATTGTTTCTTTGGATTTTCCAACAAATGGTCAGGCTAAGGAACTTCCTACTACCAATGGGTACGCCTCTGGCGGGACGTCCCGAGAGTCAACCTGCTCTCTGCCAACACAAGGCTGGGTTACCTCTTACACTAGGTAACTACTACACGAATATGCCACCCACCGGTCCTTTGGGACCTTTATCCGAGGCGCCTCAACAAAACAACAATCACACAGTAAATGAGATTCGAGTAACCACATAGGTTAAATACCAGGGCTCCATACCTGATACCACCCTTTTCCAAAAGGAAATGACATACCCTAAAGGGAGCAACCCTCATAACCTTGCCGCATCATTCCTGTTTCGACCATTTCCGGGTTGTGAGGTCCGAAGAGGTCTCGTCCACAAAGCCACGCTTTGATCAACAAATGATCAATAAATAATCATCACACAGCAACACTCAGCATGCCACATTACCAAATTAGGAGTATATCACTGATAACCTTCAACTACATAACCTCTGAGCTCGTACGTCTCAGAGAAGGGTGTTAAGTTAAGAGAATAAATTCTCCGCCACCAACAGAAATGTATTTGAAAGAAATTTGCTTTATATCTCAAAGTGTAATGTCAGGCATGTAACCATACAAGTCTGTTCCGGGTTCGAACAGAACCGAAGGCACTTCCGAAGAAGCCCTTGCAATCCGGGTATTCACAATCCTGATCGAACTTCCCATCACAAAGGAAATCTCTATACCGTAGCTAACGGTGCAGAGACAATCGATAGGTCATCCTATCGTTTTCACAAATACCTGGTCTTCACCACCGGTCTTCAAATGTTATCCATATCGTCATATCACTTATTCGAAATGGGTTATATGACGCAAAGGTCCTCTCCCGGCTAAACCGAATAGTGAGCACAATATTTAAAACATATGGATATAGGGATTTCAATTAAGTCACAACTTATTACCCAAATCCTTTCCTTTAAACGGTTTAAACAAATTACCATTTTAAATCTTTAAACAAAAAGATTCGCTTCACAAAGTTTACCCAGTTTCACAAAGATTCATTCACAGATTTCAAATCAATTTCCATTTCAATTTGACTTAACTCGTCCAATCTTTGAATCAAAATTTGATTCGTAGCTTTCAAAACAATTTAATTTCAAATGGAAATCCTTTTTACACAAATTGGAAATTCATTCCTAATGTGAAAGCTTTTATTATTTGAAAACAAATAGTTTTCGTTTCGGAAAAATCTGATTTCATTTATACAAGTTACGGTCTTTGGTTTAATTCAAATTTCTACAACAACACTTTTTAAAAAATGGTTTAAATTCATATAAACACCCTTTTTCACTTGTATGATCCTTTTAGACCAGAATTCCCAAATCCTTGAATTCAATTTCAAATATTGAATTCCAATTTAAATCAAATTATTCGAATTTCAATCTTAATAAGTTATTTAAAATAACTTTTATTTTTGAAACTCATATTCAAAAACTTTCAATTCCAATTCCAAAACTATTTTGGATTCAAAAATTCAATCTTTAGAATTGTCAAAAATCTGTGACTTAACCGATTTCCACATGAAATCCACATTGGTGTGTGTATTGTGTAGTCCAAGGGTTTAACACAATAGTGCAACAACATTCAACCATCACAGATCAAATATAACAATATAATTGATAAGCGGTATAAACTATAACGCTTATCTTTTATTCACATATCACAGATATATATATATATATATATATATCACAGATAAACAAATTACAGATCACAACACAAATCAGGATATATCACAAAGCATCACATATCAGAGATATCAAAACAATTCAACATCCAATAAAATCCAAACATCCATAGATATGATCAATTCAATCATGTGATTAATTTAAATCAGGTAAATTTCTATGAATAAATTTTACTAGTTATGGTAAATTAATAATCAATTAATTACCAAACATTTTTCACATTTATTTCAAAACACCAAATCAAATTTTCAACGAATTTCCAAATTATTTCCTTTTTAAAATAAATTTCTTTACCTCTTCAAATCTATTTAAAAATCCAAATTTTAAATAACTTCTTCAATTTATAAATAATATTTCCCGAAATCCATTTATTAAGCCATTTTTCCCGCAATTTGGAATTTAATTCAATATGGTTCAAAAATAACCTTTTCTTTTTAAAACTCCTTTTTAATTTATCCAATTCTCAAAAATAAGTTTTAAAATAAACTTTCAACTTGAATTTTAAAAATCCAATTTTTTTTATTTCTGGTATCCAACGATACCAAAAATATATTCGGCTAAATTATAGCCTTCAACAATTCCAATTCACAAATATAATCACACGGAGATTATAAATAATCAACACACAACATATGAAATAATTTCAAATGTTTGAGGAATCCAGTTGGATCCCTCCAACCTATTTCCCTGCATCCACAGATGTTAGCACAATACCAATTCCACTTCGAGGTGGAATATCGTGCTATATGGGATTTATAAAATACTATCCGCTATTATGCGGCGCAATAGGGTCTCATCTGATATATAATGCGGGAAATCAACTCCAAATACATATATAATACCAATTCCACTTCAAGGTGGAATATCGCGGTATATGTTTTTAATATAATAACCTCCGCTTAATATGCGGCGTATAGGGTCTATTTCAATTCAACCAATCATCAATCATTATCCAAACACAATTCAATTGAGTAAGAAGTTCTCAACTTGAGTTTGTCGAACGTTTAAATTTTAAAATGATACTATGTCGGTTCATCTTGTTTAAGAGTTTAGAAACCCCTATCGATACAGTTAGCTAGACTGCACCGACCAGAATCTATAAACAATCAACCGATAAGTCAACACAATACAAAACAATTTCATATTCACTAACAAATACGCACTCATATCTATTATTACACTCACACTCATTCTAGAGTACTACTGACTCTATCTCTAATGAGTAGCACCCAACAGAGCCAAGGTTGTCGCTTAACCGGCTGCTCTGATACCACATGTAACATCTCGGAATTTTCGACTTCCGAAAATCGACATTAATACGTCCACTGTATCAACTGCCGAGCAATCGAATGCCGGAAAACCGAATTGTTATGGTTAAAAAGAAGAGGTAGAAGAAGACAGAAAGAAAGAAAGAAGAAACAACAGAAACAATATCAGAATCTCACATATCGCAGCGGAACAACATATAATAGATCAATAAATAATCTTTAAATCAAGAACTATATCAGTTTATACATTACATCATCATCAGAGTTTACAACAACAATATACAACACAACACAACACTATACAGTTATACAAACTTGTCCTCATACAGAATACATAGCGGAAATAATAATATCATATACAAGTGCTACGTCTCTCCATCCAGCTCGCCACTTGAGCTCCAAAGCCTCCTGAAATCCAGAATGACCTGATAACCTGACTCTAGGCTGCCCGTGTGGAAAATTATGGGCACCCAGAGTTTAGGAAGGGAACAATAAACTCCAGGTCAGTCATGGGACTGGTGTGAGAACTAAAACAGTTTTTTATCTTTAAAACAACCACAACAAAGGAAGTAAAAGACATGCGCAATGATTTTTGGAAAATGAAACTAACATAAGACCTCCCGCCACACACACATGCAAACGCAGAATTGGAGGAGATTTCTTCTTATGATAGTCAAATATGCTTACTACGCAAGAAAAACTCTTTTGATATTATTGCTAGTGCATAGTGTGAAAATTCTTTCGAAAATACAATATTAATCTTAGCCAACATACAACCATTATTGTATGCCTACTATAGCTACTATGTTCAATAGCAGGTTACCGCCACATTCCATAGCAGGTTATACAACTAAAACCGTACAAGGTTCGTATTGTTTCTTTGGATTTTCCAACAAATGGTCAGGCTAAGGAACTTCCTACTACCAATGGGTACGCCTCTGGCGGGACGTCCCGAGAGTCAACCTGCTCTCTGCCAACACAAGGCCGGGTTACCTCTTACACTAGGTAACTACTACACGAATATGCCACCCCCGGTCCTTTGGGACCTTTATCCGAGGCGCCTCAACAAAACAACAATTACACAGTAAATGAGATTGGAGTAACCACATAGGTTAAATACCAGGGCTCCATACCTGATACCACCCTTTTCCAGAAGGAAATGACATACCCTAAAGGGAGCGACCCTCATAACCTTGCCGCATCATTCCTGTTTCGACCATTTCCGGGTTGTGAGGTCCGAAGAGGTCACATCCATAAAGCTACGCTTTTTCACAAATCCATGCTTTGATCAACAAATGATCAATAAATAATCATCACACAACAACACTCAACATACCACATTACCAAATTGGGAGTATATCACTGATAACCTTCAACTACATAACCTCTGAGCTCGTACGTCTCAGAGAAGGGTGTTAAGCTAAGAGAATAAATTCCCCGCCACCAACAGAAATGTATTTGAAAGAAATTTGCTTTATATCTCAAAGTGTAATGTCAGACATGTAACCATACAAGTCTGTTCCGGGTTCGAACAGAACCGAAGGCACTTCCGAAGAAGCCCTTGCAATCCGGGTATTCACAATCCCGATCGAACTTCCCATCACAAAGGAAATCTCTATACCATAGCTAACGGTGCAGAGACAATCGATAGGTCATCCTATCATTTTCACAAATACACGGTCTTCACCACCGGCCTTCAAATATTATCTATATCGTCATATCACTTATTCAGAATGGGTTATATGATACAAAGGTCCTCTCCCGGCTAAACCGAATAGTGAGCACAATATTTAAAACATATGGATATAAGGATTTCAATTAAGTCACAACTTATTACCCAAATCCTTTCCTTTAAATGGTATAAACAAATTACCATTTTAAATCTTTAAACAAAAAGATTCGCTTCACAAAGTTTACCCAGTTTCACAAAGATTCATTCACAGATTTCAAATCAATTTCCATTTCAATTTGACTTAACTCGTCCAATCTTTGAATCAAAATTTGATTCATAGCTTTCAAAACAATTTAATTTCAAATGGATATCCTTTTTACACAAATTGGAAATTCATTCCTAATGTGAAAGTTTTTATTATTTGAAAACAAATAGTTTTCGTTTCGGAAAAATCTGATTTCATTTATACAAGTTACGGTCTTTGGTTTAATTCAAATTTCCACAACAACACTTTTTAAAAAATGGTTTAAATTCATATAAACACCCTTTTTCACTTGTATAATCCTTTTAGACCAGAATTCCCAAATCCTTGAATTCAATTTCAAATATTGAATTCCAATTTAAATCAAATTATTCGAATTTCAATCTTAATAAGTTATTTAAAATAACTTTTATTTTTGAAACTCATTTTCAAAAACTTTCAATTCCAATTCCAAAACTATTTTGGATTCAAAAATTCAATCTTTAGAATTGTCAAAAATCTGTGACTTAACCGATTTCCACGTGAAATCCACATTGGTGTGTGTATTGTGTAGTCCAAGGGTTTAACACAATAGTGCAACAACATTCAACCATCACAGATCAAATATAACAATATAATTGATAAGCGGTATAAACTATAACGCTTATCTTTTATTCACAGATCACAGATATATATATATATATATATCACAGATAAACAAATTACAGATCACAATACAAATCAGGATATATCACAAAGCATCACATATCAGAGATATCAAATAATTCAACATCCAATAAAATCCAAACATCCATAGATAGGATCAATTCAATCATCTGATTAATTTAAATCAAGTAAATTTCTATGAATAAATTTTTACTAGTTATGGTAAATTAATAATCAATTAATTACCAAACATTTTTCACATTTATTTCAAAACACCAAATCAAATTTTCAACGAATTTCCAAATTATTTCCTTTTTAAAATAAATTTCTTTACCTCTTCAAATCTATTTAAAAATCCAATTTTTAAATAACTTCTTCAATTTATAAATAATATTTCCCGAAATCCATTTATTAAGCCAATTTTCCCATAATTTGGAATTTAATTCAATATGGTTCAAAAATAACTTTTTCTATTTAAAACTCCTTTTTAATTTATCAAATTCTCAAAAATAAGTTTTAAAATAAACTTTCAACTTGAATTTTAAAAATCCAATTTTATTTATTTCTGGTATCCAACGATACCAAAAATATATTCGGCTAAATTATAGCCTTCAACAATTCCAATTCACAAATATAATCACACGGAGATTATAAATAATCAACACACAACATATGAAATAATTTCAAATGTTTGAGGAATCCAGTTGGATCCCTCCAACCTATTTCCCTGCATCCACAGATGTTAGCACAATACCAATTCCACTTCGAGGTGGAATATCGCGGTATATGGGATTTATAAAATACTATCCGCTATTATGCGGCGCAATAGGGTCTCATCCGCTATATAATGCGGGAAATCAACTCCAAATACATATATAATACCAATTCCACTTCAAGGTGGAATATCGCGGTATATGTTTTTAATATAATAACCTCCGCTTAATATGCGGCGTATAGGGTCTATTTCAATTCAATCCAATCATCATTCATTATCCAAACACAATTCAATTGAGTAAGAAGTTCTCAACTTGAGTTTGTCGAACGTTTAAATTTTAAATTAAATCGAACCGTTCGATTTAATTCAAAATTCTCTCTTGCCCCAAACGCGCCCAGATCTACGCTGCAGCATAAATTGCGATGCTGCGATTCTGGCGCTTCCAAATTCGTCGAAATCTTATTATATATGTAAAAGATATGGTGGTTTAAAGTTTTGAATATAAATTAAACAAAATTTTCTTTTTATTTTAATTTGATTATACCAGAACAACATCTCGGCCGCTTAAATTTTGAGAAAAAAATCAAGGCCGCATGCCTTGTCTTCCTCACGCGAACGTGCTCCAGGATTCAAAAAACCCATTGCCTCCAATGCTTGACCAAAACCGCCTTCGCCTCGACGACCCGGAGTTCGACCAGAGGCTGTCGATACTCGATCATAACCGGTCAATATATAGAGCTCAACGAGCTCTCGATCTTTGCAGTTGAAGATTTTGTCAAAAAGATGATAGATCTCGAGATATTTGAGGGGAAACGAAGTGTTTTCTCGGCCATTGGTTAGAAGTGGCGGCCAAAGAAGAAAGAACGAGGGTTTCGCTTATGAACGTTTATATATATATAAGTTAATTAATATTATTTTAATATTATCTCAAATTAACGAGCCTTTTCAAACAATCTCCAAACGACGCATGCCGATAGGCGTTTATAAGGTTTTACCCACGTCCCGAACACAATGGAACATGTTTTGGGAGCTAATTCGGTAATATGTGCGAGTTACGGAATTAAACGATCAATTTAAAAATTAAATCGATTAAAACGATTTCTATGCGTTTTGGCTTGCCCCGGACAAACCGTACGTCCGATTGACACGAAATTTGAAATCTTACAATAATATAACATTACGGATCCGATAAAACTGGTTTCGTCGAAATCCGAGACTGATTGAAAAATGACTACTTTTACTAGTCAATTAAATATTAAAATATTCAATTTTCTACAAATTAACTTTTAATCCAATTTTAAAAGTTCTATAACATCTTTTTAACTCCAATATTATTTAATATAACTTTATAAATCATTTTTAATTACATTAAATTCAATTTCCAATTATTTACGGAATTTCAAATATTAAATTGTCGATTTAATTATACAATTAAATCCTATATTCGAAATATAATTCATTCGGCTTATAAATCTTACTTGTTAATATTTAAAATCAATTAAATATCTGAATTTCAACTAACGAAAATTCTGGGTCATTACATATCGATTCCAACTCCTTTCCATATTTTCAGGATATCATTTAAAAATCCTCTATATAAATTATTTTTAAATCTCTATTTAAAATATACTTTTCCGAATAGTTTAGTACAACCCAAAAATCAATTTATCGTTTTATCCAAATCAATTTTTTTTAAAATAATCCTACTTCGATATACATATTTTTATATTCAAAATCTCCCTTTGAATTCCTTAAAAATTTAAAAATAATATTTATGGTATTTTAAATACCAAAATCAAGGCCAGTGCTATACACTAGTACAAAACAGATCAGCTGCTTCGCCTCATTTGTGTCGGTTGTCCATAAAACCGACACAAATAGTGTAATTTGTGTCGGTTGTTCATTAACAACCGAAACTATTGACTTATGGGGGTAAGAAGAAAATGTTAAAAATGTAATTTGCATCTGTTGTTCTTAAGAAACCGACACAATTGGAGGGAAGCAATAGATCTATTTGTGTCGGTTGTTTGAACAACCGACACAACTAAATAAAATAGCATCGGTTGTCCAAAAACCGACACAATAGGCACACTACTTTTCCCCCAAATCCATTTCGCCCGCCCCCTCTTTTCCCGCGAACGCTAAATTTTAGAGGAAAAATTTAGGTACCCGTTATACTGCCGCCCCATCTTCTTCGTTATTTTACTGCCGCCCTATCTTCTTCGTTATTTTATTCCTTCTCTCTACCCATTATACTGCCGTTCTCTCTACCCACGAATGATCGAAGACTTCTGATAGTTCATCTCAATTAGTGCAAACTTGCTAGGATCTGAATAAGCAGGACTTTAGAAAAAAGGTTGAAATTCTATAGAAATATCAATCCCACGCTTGTTTTCCTTACTTATTTTACCTTATTTGCTCTAGGTTATCCTTTCTATTTTTGTCTTTGATTTTGTTAAACTGTAGTTTTGTAGGCCTACTTGGAGTGCGGGATTATGAAGGAGAGACCGACAACTTCCTTTTCATTTACGGTGAATCCTAGTAAGTATTTTTCCTCTTTCACTATAGTTTCCTTTTAATTTCATTTTTGTATAATGTTAGGAAGAATGTGGAGTTTGTTTTTAAGTAAATTATTTCCCTTTGATTATGTTCTATCATAGCTTGTGGTGTATCCGTCTAACTTTTTTTTTTGGTTTGAAAATTGACCAAAGAGTTTAGTTATTTCCCTTTGATTATATTTCTCTATATCTAAATGGTAAATGAAATATTCACAACAACAGTGAAAACAGAAAAGAAACCTGTGAAGCTAAGAAATATATTCTTCCTAGTATTCGCTAAAACATCTTGAACTTAAGTAGCTGCTTCAATAAATTATCTTTGAATTTAATACTTTTTACTTGTTGTACTTTAACCATTTGTCACTTTCACGTCTATGGTTCAATATTTCCTTAAATAAAAATGAAGACAGTTAGTTTCCTTTTAATTTCATTTGAATATGGTCAAGTGGTTAGCAACAGTGTGTTGTGAGGCAACAGTTAGTAGTTTAGAAGAGTGGTAGGGGCATGTAAGTGTGGAAGAACTGTATGTGTACACTGAGATGTTGTTCCGTATGTGTACACTGAGATGTTGCCTTCTGAGTTCTTGAATGATTATCCTGAAGTGGTGTGCTGGATGCACATTTAAATGTCAATCACCGTGCAAAAAGGTTGGCATTTGCTAAGATTACTCTTTTTCATCCTACTCCATAGCCATTTAATGATGGTGTATTTTTCTATGGTAACCCAAGTGAAAACCACGGTAACCCAAGTGATAACTATATAACTACTGAAGATTCTGTAGTTATTCCTGGTGTTGTACATAATGATGAAATTGGAAATTTGAGTGTACGAGTTGTTGGGTATGGTCATATTAGATGCAGAGTACATGAAACTGATGATGGGAGTCAGAATATCATTAAAATATGTTGCACATGGTTGGGTGATGAAAATTCCGATGACTCTTAGAAACTAATGACATCGCCAGAGTGTGATTTTGCAATCGTGACTTTCTCCTATACCCACTACTTAGGTAGGCATTCAACTTCATATGAGTTAGAAGTTGACATTGGCAACCATAACAAAAGGAGGAAGCACTCTTATTCAGATCCTGAAGATTCATCAAATGATAGGAAGGAGAAATTAACTGATATGAATAGGGCTCTTGCTGAAAAGCTAGCTCATAAGCATGTTAGGCGTAAGTTAAAAAGAACCAATTGAAATCAGAAAGGTTATGTGATATTTGCTGTCGTCCTATGCTGAATGGAAAGGATGCTTCCGTATAATCATTGTGACATTACTGTTGACTTGAAACAATAGCAAAAACAAAATAAAAACAGTCAACAAAATGGGGGAAAATGAGAAAGGAAAAAACATAGAGATGTAGATGATGCGGTGGGCATGCAAATGAAGGGAAAGGCTTTATTTAATATTGTTAATTTAATAAAATTAAAGGACAGTGGTCTTAAGAGAAGAGAAGAGAGGAAAAAAAAGGTTAATGCAGATACCCCAGATAGGCAGATAATGAAATATTTATCTTCCCAACTCCTTTTAATTAGAAAAAAAAACCCACCTATTTAAGAGCTGTTGGTGGTTTTTTTTTCTTCTTCTATTGTTTGTATGCTTTTGCTTGGTCTCCTATGTGCCTTTTATGTCGGTTAATACTTGAAGCTTTAAAATTAAAGACAGTGAGGGCTTTGCTAATAAGTTTATCATTACAGTTGGGCCACTAGAATCTTGTATTATCATGTAAAACTATGGACTCTAAGTTGATGCTGAATTTTAGTTTAAAATTATAACCGTATAAAACTTTCTTGCTCATAATTTAGGAAATTTGGATTATACATGCTGTGGAAGTTCAATTTAAAATGAACTACTGCTAATAAGTTTATTGTTACAGTTGGTCTACCAAAATATTGTATAATCCTATAAAACCAAGAACATTACTATTGTATTTTAGTTTGAAAATATATAATATAGGCTAACATTCTTTGTGATTTGCATATTTGCATTGCATTTGGAAAACTCTGCATGGTATCATTCTTTGTTGGCAGCTAAATAGAAAGAATCACCGAACTATCTTATTTATTTGAACTTGTGATTTGATTAAGATGAAGTGCACCGAATTGCTATTAACTTTATCGATATGTTCAAAACTGAATTTAACAGTGCTTATATTTGAAGACTCATGATTCACTTATCCACTTTAGCTGGTTTGTTCAATCTTCTAAGTACATCTTTTACCAATTTTCTTTCTAACATGTTTTATGCTCTTTAACTTAAAGGTGATAAAAAACATTAGACAAACCAATATTGTGTATTACATTAACAGTAGTTGTCCCCTAACAAAGGTTGATTTCAGATACTGTTCACAAGGCAAAGATTCTTTTGCTGGCACAGTGAGAAGGGGTGGCTGATTTGCTTTATGATTTTTTTGCATTGAATTGAAATGGTTTGGAATTTTATTTCTCTCCTACCAGAGCTTCTTTTTACTAGACTGTCTATGTTAATTTGGTTATATTATCTCCTTCACCGCCTTTTCCAACTTGCAACAAATAACATTATTCATGGGTGCATTGCGTTGCTTGTGAGGGTATAGCAGGTTGGTGTAAGTGTGTTCATGAGCGTGTGTGCAAGCGCAAATAAGTGTGTTTGCATGGGTTGAGTGGTACCTGCTAAGTGAGTGTTCTGTGTCATGTGCGTGTTTATACATGAGCGTGTGCAGTGTCAGAGCGTGAGTACATTTTTGTAGAGGTGTGTGCAGTGTAATTTTAAACATGTGTGTGTATGCAGTGTAATATCCAAACAAACAAACAAACATAAGAAACACTTATGATTTTTTTTTTTGCTTATGCAGTGCGTCTCCAGCAATTTCACATGGATCGTAATTGGATGTATAACGTGAAACGTAGTGATGATGAGTTCTTGAACAAAATGGAAGGATTCATCAAGTGTGCGTTGAATGATCAATTAACAAGAAGAGAAGAAACAATTTTTTGCCCTTGTAGACGTTGTCAGAATAGGAGGAGATTTCATAACATAGATCAGATCAGGGATCACATAATTCGGTATGGGTTCAAGCAAAATTATACACAATGGATATGGCATGGTGAAAGCACACTTAGTACACCTAGTTCTAGTAATCATTACACTGATGAGGATGACCGGGAAGGTACCGTGAATAACGAGGTAAATGATGAGACTGATGAGATCGACAATGTTAATGAGATGTTTGATGATGTTCAAGAACATTTGATGGAAGAGCCAAAATTGTATGAAAAAATATTACTTGATACTGAGAAGCCTTTGTATTCTGGTTGTGCTAAGTTTACAATATTGTCTGCTGTGCTCAAGCTTTTCAATTTAAAAGCAAAACACGGGTGGAGTGATATAAGTTTTACATCATTGTTGGAACTTTTGAAAGACATGCTACCGGAAGGTAACGAGCTTCCTACTTCTAATTACGAGGCAAAGAAAATTATGTATCCAATTGGCATAGGATACAAAAAGATACATGCATGTCCAAATGATTGTATATTGTATCGAAATGAATATGAGAGCTTGCATGAGTGTCCTAAGTGTGGATTATCCCGTTACAAGTCGCGAGAAAATGTTCATAACGACCCACATAAGAAATGGCCTCCAGTAAAGGTTTTATGGTATTTGCCCATTATACCAAAGTTTAAACGTTTATTTGCAAATAAAGAAAATGCAAAAAACTTAAGATGGCATGCAGATGTGAGGAAGGATGATGGATTACTAAGGCATCCAGTCGATTCTCCGCAGTGGAGAAATATCGATACCATGTATTCTAGTTTCGGCGAAGAAATAAGAAATCTCAGACTTGGTCTTTGCACAGATGGCATAAATCCATTTGGCAATCTTAGCAGTCAACATAGTACTTGGCCGGTTCTTTTGGTGATTTACAATCTTCCACCTTACTTGAGTATGAAGCGCAAGTACATTATGTTGTCTCTTATGATTTCGGGACCACGACAACCAGGAAATGACATCGATGTTTATCTAGCTCCTCTTATTGATGATCTAAAACTTTTGTGGGATAAAGGTGTGCGCGTATTTGATGCATATAGTAGAAGTGAATTTACATTACACGCCATGCTTTTTTGTACCATAAATGATTTTCCCGCATATGGTAACTTGTCTGGATATAGTACAAAAGGTGCTACAGCATGCCCAATTTGTCAAGACGACATGGCTGTTGAGCGCTTGCATTTTTGCAAGAAAAATGTGTATATGCATCATCGTAGATTTCTCCCTCTCAATCATCCTTATCGTAAAAAGAAGAAACCTTTCAATGGGGAGATAGAAAGCAGAGTTGCTCGTTTGCCACTAACAGGAAATGATGTATATGAACGGATCAAGGATATTGAAAATGTATTTGGCAAAGCCTTTCCTCTTCAAGAAGGCATGTGGAAGAAAAAATCTATATTTTGGGAACTTCCATATTGGAAACATTTACAAGTTAGGCATTGTCTAGATGTAATGCATATAGAAAAAAATGTTTGTGACAGTATCATTGGAACACTCTTGAATATACCTGGTAAGACAAAAGATGGTGAGAAAGCTAGACAGGATATGTTGAAAATGAGTATTCGAAAGGAGTTAGCACCAGTGGAGAAAGGTAAACGTATCTATTTGCCTCCTGCATGTTATACATTGTCCAAAAAAGAGAAAATTAGTTTATGCGAGTGTCTTCATGGTGTCAAGGTTCCATCAGGTTATTCTTCGAACATTAGCAGTCGTGTATCAATGAAGGATTTGAAATTGACGGGCATGAAGTCTCATGACTGTCATGTGTTAATGCAACATTTGTTGCCTGTTGCTATTCGAGGTATATTGCCTAAACATGTTAGACATGTTATTACAAAGCTTTGTATTTTTTTAATGCAATTTGTAGTAAGGTGATTGATCCTGATATGTTGGATGATCAACAAGCCGATGTTATTGTTACCTTGTGTCAATTTGAGATGTATTTTCCCCCTTCATTTTTTGATGTTATGGTGCATTAGGTTGCACATTTGGTAAGAGAAATCAAGATTTGCGATCCTGTTTTTATGAGGTATATGTATCCATTCGAAATGCACATGGGAACTTTAAAAAGAAAAACAAAGAATAGATATAGACCTGAAGCTAGTATCGTAGAAGGTACTGTAGCCGAGGAAGTTATTGAATTTGTCACTCAATACCTAATTGACGTTGAACCTATTGGACTTTGCAAGTCTCGACATGAAGGGCGACTTGACGGTCAAGGCATAATTGGGTTTAAATTGATGTCAATTGGTGATGATATGTTTCACAAAGCCCACCTACTTGTTTTACAGCACCTTAGTGAGGTCATCCTTACTTGGAAGAGCACATGACAATTCTAAAGTCTCAAAATCCTTCAAAGAACGAAAGATGGTTGACAAATGAACATAACCGCTCATTCGTCATATGGTTTAAAGATAGGGTAATGTCTCAATTGTCTTAAACAAATCATAATGTTTCCGATATAATAAAATGGTTGGCGTATGGGCCTAAATTTCAAGTTAGCTCTTATGAAGTATACGCTATTAATGGGTATTTCTTTCATACGAAGTGTCAGGATGAAAAGAGCAAAATGCAAAATAGTGGAGTAAGTGTTGTAGCATCTTCAAAAGAATTTGCTAGTGCTAAAGATAACAAACCAATAAATGCGACAATGTCATATTACGGAGTAATTGAGAATATTTGGGAACTTGAATATAGGGACTTCACGATTCCTCTATTTCAATGTAAATGGGCCGATAACCATCGTGCTGTACAAGTGGATGAACATGGATTCACACTTGTTGACTTTGATCGAGTGAGTCATGATAACGATCCACTCATCTTGGCATCTCAAGTGAAACAAGTTTTTTATGTCACCGACCCAGCTGATCATAAGTGGTCTGTTGTCCTTCCTGGAAAAAGATGCATTGTTGGGATCGACGACGTGGTAGATGAAGAAGAGTATAATCAATTTGACGAGAATCTACCTTTTTCCATTGGCATAAGTCTATCAGAAGAAGAAGTTGATTTAAATGCAAATTATGCACGTACTGATCACGATGAAGGGGTTTGAATAGCGGGGTAATTTTTTAACCTTCTAATACTGTCACCATTTAATTTGTTCATATGTGTACATTTATTTGGAATGTGTATATCAGCTGATTCTGATTCAGATATCAAGGAGGTATGCAAGTATTTTGGAATATAATCATATCTATATCGTCTAATACTATATGCATAACTTTTTGAGATGTTGTTCTGATGCTAATTTTTAATTATCATTTATCAATCTATTTATAAAAGTCCTGTGCAGCGGTGCTATAAAATTAAATATAGGAAGCATAAACATATAGTTTGTGCAGTTTTATTTTTGCAAATGGATAAGTCATAAACAAAATATATATGCTTTGGGTTGTCTATGCAATGCTTGAACCTGAATTACTCACCTTCATGACAATAGCTAGCTTCCCATGTCCGATTGATGATGTTATATATATGTTGTAGTCTAATAATTATATAGGAAGCTCCAGGGTTGGAGCTGTGTTTTATCTAGCTAAGTACTTCAATATGAATTAAATTCCAAGCAAAGTGAAGTTCAATTTAGGTGTAGTTATTTTGGTTATTATATTGTTCAGCTTTTTTGTTACTACATCATAAACCTTATCTATTTTGCTAGGGTCAACCTTGAACAGAGCCCATGCATCAGTGTTTTTTAAAACAGAACCTTTGAGTATCTCTTGAACCAACACCTCCTGCATTTTGAGAAATTGGCTGGGCAATAATCGATTCTCACAGCACAACTGTTGTTCCTGAAAATAATTATGACACCGCATGAATATAGCAAACATTGATAACGTCATCCATTATCTATTTATACGTATAATGCATCCGTTTGAAATGTCATATATCTGGTTAAATGGTATTTATAGCTTTTAACCCTTTTTAATAGTGTAACCAAAGCGCAAACTTAAAATTTTGACTGGAAAGCCCAAGATTTAGTATACACCACCCCACACATAAAACATTACTTCTAAAATAAAGCAACAAGTTTGGCAATCGTCCCCAAGACATAGCATTAAAGATATACATGTAACAACAATATTATAAAATGTTAGAATGAAAAGTATTTAGCATATCATTTAGAGAGTACTTGTGCTAAACTTCATAATTATTATCTAAGAAAAGTTTTTTCAGACTGGGTAAATAGTTTGTTTTAATGAGTAATTACATTGCCTTGTAACAGATGTCATTAAAATCATGAAAGCTAAATAATCAAAGACATATAACATATATCTTGCTACTATTTTTTCTCATTTATCTACTTGGCTGAGATATTTAGATGAATCCAACGTTCCCGGAGGTATTATCAATAGATGATTCCAATGCTAACTGAGGTGTTGATATTATCAATAGATAGATCCAATGTTATAATATTGTCAGATAATAACAATAATAATGAAACAATGTAGACCATCATCGGTTGCTAGATATGTCAAATGATAGGACTGTATTTGCATATCCGTGGATGTCAATTGTTTAATTTCAGAACAAGTAGAACATTACTTATTGACATATCTAATGAATATTATGCATTGTTCTCCTTTGACTCATTTGGTTGCCTCAACTCGTGTGATTTTTTTATAACCAAACTTTTTTCTTTTTTGCATCACAATGATTTTACCATGCTCTTATCAAGTTTGTTGTTTTTAAGGCAGGTAGGCGGAAAGATATTGTAAGCATTCTACTTAGCTGGAATTTTCAAGCTTACTAATTACTCAAAGGAAGCCAGATAGAAATTCAAAACTCTTTTTGCTCAGTGTTGGCTGCTTGAAGCGTGATCATACATGTATATCAATATTTTATATACCAATTACATGCAGGTTTATTCACAGTTTATTATATAGATGTTATCTTATAAATATAAACCTATTTTTTTTCTTAAATTTGTATAAATTTACCACTATTCGCCATTCGTATGTGCATCGTTTAGTGAAACTATTGGATAATTTCTGGGTTTAAATTTGCCATTTTATGACATTATTAGTAAATAATTTTTATGCTGACTACTGTAAATCTCATATGTTCGTATTTAAAGTCTGAATACGATGATGTATTGTTTATCTTATTAATTTTAATTGTTATTATCTCTTTAATGTAGTCACATAGTTATGATCAGTCGAGTAATTATTTATAAAAAGGAAAATAGTCACAAGGACAAATTATAAAAAAAATTAGTTTGAAAAACAAGAAGTTTGCGTTTTTGGTTGAAGGACAATGCTGGTTATAACTACCATTTTGTATAGTGTAAAACTGAATATAATGTTAGATATAACTAGCATTTCGTATAGTGTAAAAGTTGAATTTAATGCTAGTTATATCTAGCATTTTGTATAGTGTAAAACTGAATATAATGCTAGTTAAATTTACTGCAAGAAATAACTAGCATTTTGTAATGTAAAAATTGAATTTAATGCTGGTTAAAACTAGCATTTTATATAGTATAAAGCTGTATATAATGCTAGATATAACTAGCATTTTGTACAGTGTAAAAATTGAATTTTTCTCTGAAATTTAAGCAACCATGTATGTTTTGCTTAAGTGGTTAAATCATGAGCTTATAGAATGCATGTAAAATATACATGGTGATATTTAAGATATTATTCGTTTGTTGAAATATTTTATAACTTTCGGGTGCACATCTTTGATACAGAAATAATGGAAATGCAACTATATGAACACACTGAAGAGCAAAACACTTCCGCTACCGCTTCAGAACCGTCATCTAAGAGGAGGCAAAGAGGTCCAACAACCGGAAAGAAATACAGAACATCCGAGCCAAAGTTCATTGAGTGGTGTGATAATGGCAAACCTACTGGAAAATGGGTGAAGTCTTTTAAGGCGTACGTAGGCGATACAGCTAGATCTAGAATTATCAATATCAAGAATTGGGCTAGCGTTAGTCAAGGGCTTAAGGATGCCATCTGGGATGACATTAAGGTATTATAAATTCATTTGTTCGCTTATTAATTTGTCAGTTGGATCCTTTGTGTTTGGAGTCATGAACCGCTTTCATTGTTTATCAAATTCATTTTTACTGCTTTGACGTTGTTTATTTTTTATTTTTTATTACCTCAGACCGAGTATCACATCGACGAAAAAATGAAAAATAATGTGTTAAAAAATGTTTGTGGAGCATGGAAGGGTTTCAAAACAAAATTGGTTAGTGGTTGGATTACGAAGACTAGAGAGCTTCCAGCAAACCATAAAGAGCCATACGAATGTTATGATGGGGTTACAAAAACAGAATGGGAAACATTTAAGAAGTATTGTGAAACCGAGGAGTTTAAGGTATGTTTTTTTATGCTTTCATAACTAAACCAACAATATAAGAAAGGGAAAAGTCTCACATTAATGAAAGCACGGGGTGGAATATCATTTTTGCATTATACTCTTCCTGCAACCTGCATATTATTAAAAAAAGGATATTGGAATGCCAGTTGTTAAATCAATTAATAAACATATATTCTATAGGCATTTTAATTGCATGCCGTTGTTTCTATTTCGCCTTGAAGTCTGCAGCAATGCAGCAGCGAAAGGGAAAAAACAGAAGAAAAAAGGCTGCATATAATATTGTACAATCTGGCTCTATGGGTTATGCTTTAGTCTATGTTGTAATTCATAGCTTTTAAATCTCAGTGGACTTAAGTGAGAGTGTAACGACCCGTATTTTTACGGATCGAAAAGTTCGTTCAAATCTGGGATTTTCAGCATTTTAAGTCGTTTTAGATTTTAGGCAGAATTTTTCTAAGTCCTAGGTCGTGAACGACCTAAGAGCTAAGTCGTGACCGACCTATAAGAAGTTGGGGTTGGTGACCTAAAGATTTGGAGTTAGGTCGTAGGAGGATGGTAAGAGTTTAGGTCGTAGACGACCTAAGAGTTAACGGCCTGGAGATATGTCGTTAGGTAGCATATGTCGTATAGGAAGTAAGTCGCAGGTTGAGGCTTAGGTCGTAACCGAGTTAAACATAGTTGGCGACTTATAGGATCGTGACCGAGTTAAGTGGTAAGTCGTGAGCGACTTAAGGAAAGTCTGCGACCTAAGGACTTAGCGAGTTAGCGTGTTAGCGACCTAAGGAAATTAGGGGATAAGCAGGAAGCGACCTATAGTAGTTCACGACCTAAGGGTTAGCGAGTTAACAACCCAGTATGTTGCGACCTAGTGGATAGCTTGTTAGCGTAGTTAGGTCGTTAGGCGACCTAAGGAGTTAGGTCGCATAAGTTGTTATGTCGCATGGGTTGGTAGGTCGCTAGGATAGTTTAAGTGTTAGGTCGCGTGGGTCTAAGTGTTAGGTCGTAACACTGGTAAGTCGCTGGGTTGTTGAGGCGTTATGTGTTAGGTCGCTGAGAAGTTGAGTCGCGTCTTAGTGTTAGGTCGTAGCCTATGTTTTAAGTCGAAAGCGACCTAGGAGTTAAGTGTTAGGTCGTAACATCGTTAGGTCATAGGATGGGGAGCTCTGTTAGGTCGCTAAGCGCGTAAGAGGTTAGGTCGCGCGTGCGATGAGTCGCTGGGTGTTAGGTTGAAAGCGACCTAGAAGTTGAGTCGTATGTGCGCTAAGCTTCAGTTCTGTTAGGTCGTGCGCATTGTTAGGTCACTGGGTCTGGCTTTGGTTAGGTCGAAGAAGTTGCTAAGTCGTAGGTCGGGGACGACCTAACTCCGAGCGACCTAAGGATTTTCTGCCTATAAATAGAAGGGGGTTGGCTTCATTTTGGGATCCGGATTTTGAAGCGACGAAGTGCTGCCATTTTGAGAGCTCGACTTCTACACTTCTTCACTTCTTTTCTCCACTCTAATCTAGTGCTTCCTTTCATCCAAATCGAAGATCAAGATTGAAGATCCAAGAGCTAAAGTTGAAGATCTTCATCCTTTGAAGCGAAATTTCTTCATTTGAATCGGATTCGTGATAGATCAAGCTTGGTCCTTCGCTGTCCAGATCTGAAGCATATTGATTTGAGGTTGTTTAGGTGATTTGGTGAGTGGTGATTATCTCTCACACGGATCCAAAGGAGTATATCAGATTGTTGGCTCGATTTGGTGTTAAAATAGTGATTTCCATGCATTTTCTTCATCCTAAGTATAGATCCATGTAGATCCATTGTTCATGATGATGTTACATCCATTTTATCACATGTTAACCTATGCAAGTTCATTCATCAAGTTTGTAGAGATATTGTTCATGTTTTCATGCTCATTGGACTTTCAACTCTTTAATTACGAAAATGCCATTATTGTTATAATTGTCTACTTAGATCATATTTGAATGCTTGATTGTTTGGATTAATGTTTGATTTGATTGATTGCTATGAATTAGATGATTGATGGTTTGATTTAGACCAAAGGTGATTCAAAAGCTAAGGGAAAGGCTCTTGAATTGGGGAAAGCTGCTCGTGGCATATGTAGCTGGATGATGAAGCTCTTATGCATAGATTTGATGATGTGATGTTGAGATGAGGCTTCGCGAGGATGTGATGAAGCGAGGCACTCATGTGATGAAGACTTGGTCTAATCCAGACGGGATCATTCCAAGCATGTTGATAACTCGGTGATATGATTCGAGTTGAGGATAATGAATGGATATGAGAATAGTCGTCGAGGAGGATGACTAGGAGGCTTGGATAGCATCGTTGTTGAAGGTTCTAGCATGCTCTAAGCAAGAGTACGTTTGGGCAGATTCGATAGTCCCAACGACTAACTGTTGATGGTCGAGTACTCTGGGCAGATTCGATAGTCCTAGGCACGGGTTGCGACGACGTGCGGGAGTTATGTCTAAAACCGGGGTTTCCATTAGCCCTTGACGGACGGCTGAAAGAATGTGCCGGTCATTCAATTAACGGTGATATCGAAGCAATGATAACAGTGATAGCCAGAGTCATGGATGTTTGGTTGTATCGTCATTCGGACTCAAGAGCGGTATTTTCTGGGTGCTTATCTGATTTAGGCCTTGGTACTTGGAAAACATCGCCCTTGACTCGAGTGATAGTAGCTTTACTTTAAATTGTATGCTCTGCTATGTTTGCTTCTGCTTAGTGTGTGTCTGGGGGCTATCACTGTAGAATGAGGTTGGAGTGGGAGGGTTGTATTCCTATTCCTTTTCCTTTATGCTCTTTTGGTATGTTGTTAGTTAATTTGCTGCTCACTAAGACTGTTGTCTGACTCAAGGCTTTATGTTTTAATTCTTATTGCCTTGGGCTGTTCGTCCATTTTGGGACGGGCAGACTAGGTAGCAGGTGGCAGGTGCTGTTCTCTTCTCACGATGCTGATATCGAAGACGAGCTGGAGGGTTGCATATTATCTTCTTATTATATGTACTGGATATTCCGCTGTTTTGTATTCTCTGAGAGATATGTAGTGAGGCTTGATGTATTGACTATTTGGATGATTGTATTCAACTACTATGGAGTTTTAGATGATGTCATTTTGTTCTGTAAAGCTTCACTATACATATGTTCTATTGTATTTTGTCCATGCGCTGTGAGTAATACGATAGATTCTGTTGCTTTAATTTACCTTGACAATCGTCCATGGTCGCCTGGCACACTTTACAGCGCACTTTCTCTAGATTCGGTGCAGGGGTCATGGGCGGTCGTCACAGAGAGGCAGTTATATATGATACGGCTTGACACTTCCTCCTTATATTCTTCTTGTTTTTCTTCGTTGCTAGCATTTTCCTTAGTATTTGAAATGATTAACAACTGAGGGACTGCATTCAGATAAACTTAAATATATTTCACAGAAGTGATTTAGTTATGCTATTTTCATTGCTTGCCTTAAATCATTTCTCAAAAGCAGCAGCTGTTGCTAATAACTGCAGGGCTACTAGTTCATGCTAGCTACCAGTCCACTTAGAATGGTAAATAAAAATAAAATAAAATAAAATAATTACTCATTGGTTGTAAGAATGGAGAAGATTAGATGGTATGGGAATGCCTGAAGCTATGTTCTGTATATTAATGTTTGATTTTCCTAACTCTTGCCATTGAGTTTGAGTGAATGGTTTCTGTTTTGATAATTGGTTTTAGAAATCTTAGTTACCTAAAGCCATATCTATTTTGCTAGTGCTAAAGTTAAGATCTCACTCCACAATTTAGGTTTTTTGAATCAAGGTGAGATAAGAATCTCACCTTGTTATATCTAAAATTTCTGAGATTTTTTTACTACTTTGAATTTAATTGTTAATAGATGAATTGGTCAGTAAAATTTTAATTTATGAAATTGGAAACTGTTAGTTCCTGGTGCAATTACATTAATTCAGATCAGTTGAAATCTCTCTGGACCATGAATTATTTTTCTCACCTTCTCTCTAGGCGTATGCATGTATTTTACTTCTTAGCCTTGTCAATTCTTCGGATTATTTTCTTTTGATTTTTGTGTATTTTAATTTTTGTGTGTGTTCATTTAAAAGAAATATTGTGTGTTTATTTGATTTTTGTGTGCATTTGTTTGTGTGCTTGTTGTTCTAGTTTTTTTCCATTTGCATTTTCATATTTTAAAAGAAATACACAATTTCAAATACAATTTTTTTATTCATTTTCATTTACAATTTCATTTTTACAATTTCACTTTCTTTTCTTTTAACTTTGCATTTACATTAAAACATCTCTAGCTTCATTGTCATACTGCTTGCTTGCCTATGCACTGTGCACATTCTTCACCCATCATATCCCCTCTGCCTCACAACTACAATTCACTTACATACCATCACAAAACCCATCTGAACTACAAGTCATCACCTGCTTTCTTTACTGCCTACATTCCATTGTCTTATCTCCTTGACCTTCCTTCTTACCATACTATTCCCACTGAATACATTGATTCATAGTGCACATCTGATCATAATATATTGCCTTCAACATTTGTTGCTTGCTTCACAATATAGTGCCTCAACCTTCACCCAGTTCACAATAGCAACAGAAATAACAACATTCATTGCATACATCAAACTGCTCAACCTGAAGCACCACATCCATCACTACATTACCTTATCCACAACCTTCACCTTTCTATCAAACTGCTCCTCCCTGTTACATATGAGACAACTCATTGCTCCATCATTGCCTTGCCAAACTACAGCTCAGAACAACCAACCACCACTGCAACTTCTATCTCAAATTCCTGACCGCAACTGCACCTTCAACATCAAGTCCATCAGCTTTTGAAAAAAAATTCAAATAAACGTATGTTTGGAGTTGCATTCTTATTGTTTGAAGAAGAGCAGGTTAGGGTGACCTTAGGTAGGCTATTGGATCGGGTTGTGTTTGAAGCTAATGCGTTTGCAAGGGGATAAGATTCATGCAATGTAGATTATTAAGGGATTATTCATGCAATGCAGGGAGATATTTAAATTATTAAATTATGAGTTAGAATTTAAATTCTGTATCTTACTTGTTAAGTCCGATTTGCACATGGATTTTTTCATTCTTGCAATGTAGATTAGCACAACACTATAATGTAATTTGGTTATAGAATTGGTGATTTAAAAATTGCAACTGTTCCATGGCTTGTGCTATTCTGTTTTGCTAAATTTTGCAATGTCATAAAACATCAAATAAGTGAGAAGGCTTGGAAGATTCAGGCATGCAATGAGCATCCTCACTATTTAGAACAAGCTGGATATGCAAGGAAGAAGGCTAAATGGATAATTGAAGGCCATAGTTCCTCGACCATATTGCCAGGTGGACCTGTTTTGGATCGGAGTATTGATTGGATTTTGGCACGATAAAAAAAAGGAGCCGATGGAAATTATGTCATCCCTAATGAGAAAACTAAGATGGTTGCAGATAAAATGGTACGACTAGTTTCCATGTGTTTTATCGCTTTACATGTTTTAAACTGAAAACACACACGACCCAGCATTCTTTATTATTAGATAAAATATGACACGTAATATGATATCATTTCAGCAAACGTGTGGTGCTAGCATTTCAGTAAAAAGCATGATACTATAGCACTATTTTAATTTTTTAATCTTCATATGATAGTGAAAAGCATGTCACCTTATGTTTTAGCTTTTTTTTGTTGACAGAATGATTGGAGAGGAAAAGCCGTTGAAGGGTTATGGGTTCCAGATAGGTATGATGATGTCTTGAGTCATGGTCTTGAAAAAAAGAGCATCCAGGTCGAGTTAGAGGGATTGGTGGGACGATTGGTATAAAAAACGTATTTGGGGATGTAGAGAAAAGGAAAGGTCGAAGTGGTGTAATATCAGCTGATGAGCTGCATGTTATCACTCAGGAAATAGAGGCTAAAGTGAGCCAAAAATTAAGACAAGAGATGAGTACAATGGTTCAAGAGCAGATTGTAAACATTTTGAACACGATGAATTTGCCCAAGGAGGTGGAGATCAGCACACCATTAACTGATCATCGTAGTAGTTGTCAATCAACGCACCCGAGCAAATTACAATATGCAAACAAAACTCAAGAGACGGATCCCTTTGCAGACTTGCAGGTAAACAATTCATAGTTGAATTTATAAACGTATACGATTTTGTGTATTTGACAAGTGCTAAGTGAAAAATGTTGGTTTTGTACTTTGCCATTCTAGAAACCGATTAAATGTCGTTTGGCCGTGAATATGGACTCCAAAATTATTGTAGTGGGTCATGGCATGGTACATCCCGCTTCAAGGTCCAGAGATCAATGTCATAATCAACAAATCTTGGTCGATCATGTAAAAGTTGGAATTGATGCAGTGGAGTCTAGTCATGAAGGAACCTCACTTCCTGTTCCAACTAAACATCACAACACGATAGGAGAAGCGGTCGGGAGTTTTGTTCAATGGCCTAAAAGCCTTGTGCTTTTAAGAGATAATGATACGGTAATGAATGCATTTTTCTTCGTTAATTTAGCTTGCTAAACTCCTCTATTTCATATTAGAACATATTAAAGAAGTAAAATTTCTTCATACTAGAACTTATTATAGATAATTTAGCTATTTATAAACTTATCGGAAAGTAGTTAACATATGAAGTTGAATTCTTAGCATTCGTCTATTCTTTTAACAACATCATTTCAAACATCTACTTAAAATTTTGAATTAGGTGCCTACATCTCAACCAAACAAGGATTTGTTTGAAAATAGTAATGACAAGGTCGTGAATACAATGTCAGATGAGTCTGCAAAACGCAAATCAATCGTGGATGAAGAGATTCTCAAAACTTTAACGAGCGAGTGCAGATATTTCCATGACCTAATACTTCAAATGTTATCCAATGATAGTGCCATCAATGCAATTCAAGTGAATAAGGATTTATTCACATACGATGAGGACTTTGAAATTCATATCACGATGGACGACATTATCCAATTCCTTAGTATGACATGGTTGAATGCATCATGGTTGCAACTTTACATCATGTGAGTATTTTTTCCTTAGCAATTTTTTTATATATAACCATCTTAGTTTTTTGATGAATAGTCAATTTTTAAAAAACTAATAATATATGTTTAAATTTGTTTAGGTGGTTAAATCATATGTGCAATGATCTCAAAGTGGAGACCATTGGGTTTATGTGTCCCAAAAAGCTTTCCCAAGTGCGAAAACATCCAGATGCGACAAATACATATTTTTCGAACACATGGAAAGCATTGCAATCTAAAAGCTTACTTTTAGCCCCACAGTATGAAGGGTATGAACATTAAACTTTTAGTAACTAGTTTACAAATTTGATGCCAATTTTAACTTACTATAAATCTTGTAATGCAGGAAACATTGTATACTGCTTGTTTTCCGTGTAGAAATGAATGAGATTTATGTTTTTGATCCTCAGGCCGAACACAAACATAAACTTGAAATTAAACCGCAAGTGAGCACGTAAGTTGTATATATTTGCTCTCTTATATGAAGTTAGTATATGTGGTAAAATTAAAAATTTATACATGAAATTAGTGTATGTAAATGCGGGTGCCGGAGTAGTTATTATTTAACATTTTCTTGCATGTGTAGGGCCTTCAAAATTTACAAGGCATTCGGTGGCAAGTCTCGAGGAAGTACCTTGAAATGGAAGCATGTTAAGGTGATTTGATTTTCAAACAAAAAATAAAATAAAATAAATACTATATATTGTTTGGCATATGAATTCATTTTAAACTAACTATTAAGTTATCTTGTAATATTGCTGTAGTGTCCTCAACAATTAGGAGCAACTGACTGTGTATATTATGTGATGAGGTATATGCATGACATAGTGAAAAACCACAATCAAAGCATCGATTTACAAAAGGTACTACTTTAGTTTTTTTCCTTCATATTATACATTAGCTACATTATAGGTATATTTCGATCAAATCATTGCTGCAATGCTAGTTAAATGCCAAGTCTTTATTTACTGTTCAGTTCATGTATTTGAAGAAAAAAATAAACCAAGAAAATGTGTAGTGATGCACCAAGTCGTTGTTTTAGTTTGACCCGTCATATTAGAAGGCAAACTTATAACAATGAATTTTCATATTACTTGTTACAGCAGCAGGTTTCACCTCTACAATGTTAATGTTTCATCTCAATATAATATTGTTTAATTGTTTATTATTTTATGACACCATGACGTTATGACTAGTCAAATACCAGTAGGTTTTTAACGTTAGATGGACAAGGATTTGATATGTATTGATGAGGCCACAAATTTACAATTTACTCATAACTCAACAAATCTTCCTCTTGTTGAGGCATATTTTGCACTATTAAGTATGTATGACATGTATATCAGGTGGTCCAACTTGTTCAAATTTCATTCATAAATGGGTTAACAATTTTTTGCTTTGCGTATGGACCTCAAGAATATCAGTTTTTTACATTTTTGTACTTGTATTCACTCTTGTATTCACTCAGAAGTCTGTGCAATCCTCATGGCTGCATTTCATTAATCTTAAAGCCATTTTACAGTTTCCATTCATATTGATATATAAGATCTGATTTTTAAGTACAGAAATTATTTGATTCAGAATTAAATTAGTTATTGATTAAAGTAAAGGTGGTACAGGTGAAAGTTTCACTGTCAATTTTTCTCTCATCTAAGCCACTAGCTAGTTGCTGCATTAATTTTATAACATGGATCACGTTGTACCATTCAACTGTTTAATTTAAAATTATTATGCCTAAGAGGATTAAATAATTCTCTGTTAATTAATGGGATGTGGTTGCAGTTATGCTCGGAGACGCATCCCTATTTTCACGTAGTATGATAACCGATACAAAACACTGATATTTACAATCAATGTTTTTATTGCTATTTTCTTAATTAATTTTTCTGTCAATCTATGTGAAATAAATTAATTATTATTCAAGCAAACGAAAACATAAGTGCTTGCTTGGCAGTTCTAGTGTATCGACTAAATAAGGGATGAATAAATATAAATTAAAACAACTAATTAGTACCATTTTGGTTCGATGGTTGTAGGCGGTTAGCTTGAGGATATTATGGACTGAGAGGTGTAGCAGGTAGGGCTATAATGGTTGTCGAAAATGTGTTGCGGGCTTGTGTGCAATGGTTGTGAGGTTCAAGTTGTGGAGAATGGTGAGTAGAAGTTCTGTGTAGTTGTTGTTGTGGTCTAAGGCGGGGTTGCTGCTGTTGAATGTTTGTAGCCGAAGTCAGCTTGTTTATTGAAGTTGCGATTGGGACTGGGGCATTCGACAATTGTGGTGGCTCTGGTTGTTCTGGTTGCTCTGTTTAGCAGCAATTGAAATGGTGAGGAGTTTAAGGCATTTATGTATTGGTAGTGGATGGTTTGTTGAGCAGAGGTGATGTAAGAGGAGATTAAAATAGCAGGGGGATGTTATGCAAGTATGCAGTAGGTTAGGGTGTCTGATGTAGCAAGAAGTAGAGAGGTGGGGAAGTGTTTGATGTAGGAGGGGACGAAGTTGGTGCTGTATGAAAGTATGCAAATGGTTATCGGGGGAGGAAGGAAGTCTGGTGATGAATTGAAGGAGCTGATGATATATGTCAGTGATGATTCTGCTTGTTGGAGGAGATGTAGGCAAATTGAAGTGGTATCAGAGACAGAGTTGCAGCGGTTGTATATTGGAAAGTGTTGATGCAAGAAGCTGTTGATGGATGGAAAATGGTCAGTGATGAATGAAACTGATATGTTTACAGTGAAGACTTTATGGCAGTAGCAAGTGGTGATTATGGGGAAGATATGGAGTAGCCGCACTGTTGAAGTAGTGGTGATGCTTGCAGCTTGAATCGTATGAAATGCAGTTTGTGGTTGTGAAATGGATATACTGCTGTGTGACAGAGGATGGAAATGGAAATACAATGATCAAGTGCAACAGTGATCAAGCGTAGTAAGATGGTGCAGTAATCAAATGAAGCAATGTAGATGTAGTTGTAAATGTTGATCAAGCAGGATGGCAAATGTAGAAGGCAATGGTATAACTGGTAGGGTGGAAGTCTGATATGGAGTAGTTGATGGGGAAGACGGTACGATGGTTTTGATGTGGTCGGTAATGGTGGCAGTATGCTATGTTGAGTGCTTTGGTGTATGAGGGAATAGTAGTTTGTAAAAGTAAAAAAACAAAGAGAAATAACGTGCGTATGAGGGAAAGAAGCAGGCTGGAAGATCAAAAACATATACAGTAAACAATGTTGATATAATTATAATTATTAGTATGTTCCTCATTTAGCCGATTTCAAAAAATTCAGAAGTTTCAACGTTGCATTAAAAAAAGACTGAAAAAATTATTAAATATAAAATTATTGTTTTCTAGAAAAAAGGGAAACGTTTCTCCATTTCAGATTAAATGAAATTGATCGTCCCTCGGAATACTACCATCTCATTGCCTGCAAATTGTCACTTTCACTCTAAGATTGTTATCAACAATATTTAGCCAAATATTACATGCTTATATTTGACCTCACCCCTACTATCAAATTAAATTAATAATAGTTGTTGCTTCCCTATCTAAGTATCGTACTATATAGTTGGAGAAGATAGGCGTGTAAATAGTGGAAATTTAGCTGCTGTGTGTGGTGACAGTAGGACTTGTTGGTGAAGGGATGTTCAGTTAGCAAATGGTAGATAGAAAAATGTGAATACTAAATCATGATATTGGAGTGATCATGTTTCGGAGGTTGCAGACTATTTTTGGTTGCTTGGTAGAAGACGTGGAACTGTGAATGGTGATGGCACTTTCTCTGTTCAGGTGGAAAGTTTTGCTTGTTGTATAGAGGGGGAATGCTGGTTTGGTTGTGATAAAGAAGTGTATTGATATGGAGTAGGAGTGTTGTTCAATGGGTAGTTTATTGAGATTGTTGCTTGAAGGTAGGTGCAGAGGTAGTGTCAGAGAGTTGAATGTAAGTAGCAGTTGTAGTGGTGGTGAATCACTGCGCACTATTATATGAGTAGAGGTTAAGTCAGGGGGAAGTATGAAGAAGCAGTCAATTTGTAGCAGAAATGTTGAAGTTGGAGTTGTAGAGGTGATATGGCAAGGGAAATCTGATGGATAATGCAACAGTGTGTATGCAACAGTGATATGGGTGGGTGACTGTAATTATGAAGTTGAATATAACAGAGAAGGGATGGCAACAGTTAGGTGGTCGGGAAGGTTTGTTTGTGTGGTGAACTTTGGAAGTTTTGGTGAAATGCTGCTATTGGATCCATGTCATATTGCGTTATGATCTAGAATTAGAGCAGTATCCATGTTGGGTTATAATTAAACAAGCTCAAACTTTAAACTAGAATCATGACTGTACTATAATAGATGTACATATGCCACTGAATCATTTATATCCTTATTGCATTTTTTATAACGTTCAAAAAAGTAGATTTTATTCAAGCGTTACTTTATTTGGTGAATGTAGTGATATAGTTTCTTCACTACACGTCACCTTACCAATAAAGTATTCAATATAAATTTACCATTTTATTCAAGAATTCAGGACAACATTAATATTTGGAACTTAACATGGGATGACGACACATTTAACGTTTAACAAAGAAAATATAAACTTACTGAAAAAGAAAAAGAAAAAGAAAAAAGAAAAAAAAAACAGTGATCAAAGCTTGGCTCTCCTCTTGTGAGAAACAAGGGTTGAACGTGAAGTGCTGCTGAGGGAACTCTCAGACTGATCTTTTATATATATTGCAGAGTATTCCTGATCACTTAATTATTGTCTTTTGTATAACAATTCTCTTAATTGTAGGACTTTGTACGAGACGGTTCTTATAACCAACAAGAGATAGACGAGGTTCGGGAGAATTTAGCTAGTTATATCATGTATAATTGGATGTAGTTGGTTGTGTACGCTAATCTTTTGTAATGTACGTTGGTATTTTGTTATGTACGTTATGTTTGTGATAGATTATATTCTATTTTGGTCTGTAAACATGAATTATGTTGATGGATAATATAATTATATTTTTTGTTCAATCAGTTCATAGTAACGTTGGTTTATAAAAAATTAAAATTCAATTTCATACTGTTTCTATAATCTTAAACGGCAATAATATTTGTTTTCTTCTTCAGATATTACTTGTGTCGGTTGTTACTTCAAAGGAAACCGATACAACTTTATATCAATTGTGTCGGTTGAAAAAACAAACATAACCGACACAAATATCAATCATTTGTGTCGGTTGTTATTAAAGAACCGATACAAAACTATGAACAGTTGTGTCGGTTTTTATAAAAGGACCGACATAATAAACGGCGGTGTGCTTCACTATACAAGCTGATTTGTGTCGGTCCTTTTAGAAAGACCGACACAACTGTTCATAGTTTTGTATCGGTTCTTTAATAACAACCGACACAAATGATTGATATTTGTGTCGGTCGTACAACCGACACAACAGAAAAATGTCTTTTGTGTCGTCTTCATATGAGTCGGTTGTAAAACCAACACAACAGGGGTTACACAACCGACACAAATGACCAGTTTTGTACTAGTGACTATAACATCCAATAATTCAAATCACAACAATAATCTATAATAGATTATTCTAACACATCATATATTACTATATATGGCAAACAATCAATATAAATTTGAGGAATCCAGTTGGATCCCTCCAACCTGTTTCCCTGCATCCACAGATGTTAATACAACATAAATATACCAATCCCACTTCGAGCGGGATATCGCGGTATATAGGGTCATTCGTTATTATGCGAGCGCATAGGGTCTCATCCGCTCCAATCGGCGGGAAATATATCCAACTACTAATATATATATACTACTACTATATATATTATAACGTTCAACTGATAAACAAATATCAATTCAACAAAACAGCCAATTTATAAATTAAATCCAGCAATCCAAAAAGAGTGAGATTTACATACTTTGATTTTCCGAAATTTTTAATCGTTCCAATTCCAAATTTATTCGACCATGTTGTACTTCCCGCTGCGAATCCAAAGTGACTTGACTCCGTGATCTTGGACCTCGCACATAAAAGTTATCGAATTTATAGCATTTGATTTTTAAATTAAAATCTCTAAAACTAATCACATTAAATTAACACAATATATCGAATGTGAATTACCTTCCTTCTTCTTTACCCTGTACATGGCTTCGCCAAACTGGACTCGCTGCCCCTCTCCCTGTCCATAGCGCCTCAACCAGAGACCTCCTCCTAATTACTGCGCCTCTACTCTTGAACCAGGTGGCCATCTCAAACCTTTGAGCGCTGCGCCTCCACTAGCGCGATATCCCACCAGCGTCGAAACCCCATATAACGCAACCATGAATCGAAGTCGACCAAGCCCTAGCCGATGCGAACCAATATCGCACCTCACTACCAGACCTCGCCATGCTGCACAGACTCCAAGCGCCATGCCGCTGCTTCGCTTGTGCCTCATGGCAACGCGATTCCCATCGCGACTTCGAAGATTCACGCGCGCGCTCTCGTGCATTTCTACATCGCGAACTCAGCCACCACTAGCCAACGCGCGCCTCCATCACTTGAATCGCCGCTCTGCTATCGCTTCCATCGCAATTCGCTCGCGTTCATTTATTTTTTCTTCTTTTTTTTATTTTGAAATGATTTTGATCGAGTAACTGAAAGGGAATAGAGAAAAGGGATGCGTGGATTTTGAAATGAAGGAGAAGAGGGATTTCGATTTTTTTTCTCTGATGGAAGAAAGGCCTACGCGATTTTAAAATAAGGGAGACACTGCTTCGTACAAGGTAGGGTGGCGTTATAGATTTGTATAGGGTGGCAGAGATAAAATGAGGTCGGTTGAAAGGAAAGGATATGGGATGGTGGTTAATTTGATGTGAATATATATATATATATATTTCAATTTCAAAATATCAAGCTATTAAATTTCGAACCCCGATCGAGATGTGCCGCCAAGCGTTCCAAATGTTATATCGTTATTCCGAGCACAATGGAACAAGTTTCGAGTCCTAATTCGATCATATATGGAAAATAGCTTTTTAAATCGACTATTTAAATTAAATTAAATTATTTCCAGGCGTTTCTACTCCATACGGCCAAACGTTAATTCCAAACATTACGAAATTTGAAATCCAATAATAATACAGTATTACGGATCCAATGGAACTAGTTTTGTCGAATTCCGAGACTGTGCCCCGGATCGCTATTTTAACGTGTCGATTAAATCGATGATTTCAAAATTAATGAAATTGCTTGAAATTTCAGTTTTAAAACCTTATTAACTAAATTCTAGTTTAGATAGAATTTTTATCAATATTAGAAATCGCTCTGATTTATATTCAACTCCAATTCCAATTATTCGCCATTTCCGTATTACGATAAATCGCTATATTTGGAATTTAAATTCATTCTATAATTTCAACCAAATCTCCATATTCAAAACCCAATTTATATTCCAAATCTAATATTTAAAACCATCTAAATATTCGAAATTAAACGATGAAAAATCCGGGTCGTTACAAATGGGTCGGTCGACGAATTGGATGGGAGTAGATTGATGGAGATAAAGTAGCACGAGACAGAAGGAGGGAGGAATTTTATTTAATCGAGGGAGAGGAATTGTAACGAACCGGGATTTTTCGACCCTTGAAAATCGACATCAATACGTCCATTGTATAACATGCCGAATACTTAGATGCCGGAAATATCGATTGCTAGGGGTAAAGAAGAAAGAGGTAGAAGAAAATAGAACAACAACACAGAATCTCACAAACGAAGCGGAGCAAAATATAATATATAATAACAAATCTTTATACAAAAGAAACTGTATCAGTTAATATACATACCATTATCAGAGTGAAATAGTCAACAACCAACTTGGACAGTTGTACAACTTGTCCTCATATACATAACTCACACAATGGAATTAACCAAGTACGTGAAATACATCTGAAATCCTCCAGCTCGTCTTTTGAACTCCATAGCATTCTATCCTGAATCTGTAATACTCGGTCTGACCCAAGCATTATAATAAAATAACACCCAAGTCAGTTTGGAAAACCAGCATGAGAAAACACACTCAATTTGAATTATTACTCTTTTCAAAATCCTTTGGAAAATAAAGGTATCTCGTAAGACCACGTCACACATAAACACGATGGGGTTTTCCCTTACGGTAACTAAAACATTTTATATCAAAATCCTTTGATATAATAATAGTGTCTAAGTACAAATACTTATTAAAATAGCCGTAAAAAAATTTAGAGCACTAAATCGACGTATTTAATAGATGTTTAAGACAAAGCTATAGATGATCGCTCCTAATCAGCCCTATTCTCTCCATTAGCAGTCAGTATTACCTGGTAATACTCTTTGTTGATTTGGGTCTCGTAGTGGGGCGTAATTGTTACATTAATTAAATTCCAGCATAATAGGCTCTATAATCAAAACCGTAAAGGCTCATAGTGGAGAATGGATTCCATATAATGACCGGGCTACTGGGGTACCGTCCGTCACAGTACTCCTCTAGAAAAGTGTACCGAGGACCTCGCCGGGATCCTACTGAATATGTTATCACCCCGGGTGTTCCCACCCTTAAACCGAGCGCTCACTTTTTCCATGCACAACCATATCCATAATTTATGATATATCCAAATGTGTCTAGAAAGGTGATAACATACCCTAATTAGGTGTGACCACTTAGCCTTGCAGCATCTCCCCTGTTTTAGTCATTCTCGGTTGATGAGGCTTGAGGCTATGTTTACCTTTCCAAAACAATTCCACTTATAATGCTCATCATCCTCCAATAACGATGTTCTGATAGCATTCATCCATACGAGTTGTCCTGGGTCTGGACAAACCGAGTCACTGTCTTCACCATCTTCACGATATCACAATTCGTAACGTTCAAACCAGATCCAAGTAGTTTTCGAATAATTAAACCCGATCCCGGTCTCTTCGAAACGATTAGCGAATTTGCCCAAAATTGATAGTCGATTATTTAACTATCAATAAACATCCATAAGCAGACATCAGGACTTATTATAAATTCTCCAAAATTTATTTTTAAGATATCTTTATAAGATATATATTTAAATCTATTCCAATATTTCAAAAACTAAGACAACTCCAATACTTATACCCATATTGGGATATTTCAAACCATCTCTTATTTCAACACTTAGAACAATTCCATTTATCTGTCTTTTCTCAAAATCCTTCGCAATTTATGTTGTAAATTTCTTAACTCATTTATAACGAATTCTATAATTTTTGGAATTCCTTGATTTATCCCCTTTAATATTTTCCAAAGTCAAATACACTTGTCTATAGTTCCAATTTCCCCTTTCTACTTCTTTTATGAATTCTATTTCATTTTTCGAAGTTCGCTCTTTTTTAACTACTTTGGAAATTTTCTTACATTCCATTTTGAGGATTCTCTTATAAATCCCATCTACTGAAATAACCCCGTTTCCAAATCTTGAGAAGACTTATAAATAAATTTAAATCATTACAAAACTCTATATATATATAAAATAAGTATTTAAAGAATAATAATTTATTTTTAAAACATGTTCAAGTAATTATTTAAAAATATCAAAACTCTTTAAATAAACATCAATTGCTCGATTCCAATTCATTTTTAAATAAACAAATCAATTTTTAAAGCTGATTATAAAAATTATAATTTATCACAATAAATATTAAACATTTGAAAATCCACTTACCAAAGTATTTCAATACTAACATTCAATACTAACTAATTTAAATTTACACAGTTAATAAATAAAATTTCCATTTAAAAACCAAACTTAACTTCTTAATAAATAAAATTATACTTTTAAAATCCCAATAACCAATTAAAGTTATAAATTCCTCTCAATTCACATCACATCGCTTCCATTCCGATCTCCATAACCATTTTCACTTTTCAAAAATAGTATTCACTATTTTTTTCCCAACCTTGTTTCCATATTCTAATATAAATTTACCCTATGAATTTATATTCCCAAGTTATCATCTGATATCGATTTTCTTTATTTATAAACATCGTTTATAAATTTATAACTCCTCTGAGTTTAATTTGTTTATAAAAACAATCTTATTTATAAATTTTTATTTTATAAATCCATTTCCTTATAAATTCCATTTATCATACCAATATAACTTTTTTATATCGATTTCAACTCCTTTTTATATTTTTTTGGATATCATTCAAAATTCCTTTATATACATTATTTCTAAAATTTCTATTTAAACAATTTAAGGGTTAGTTAAGTTCAACCAAATCAAATTTGTTGTTTATCCAATCAATTTCTTTTTAAGTAATCAATTTTCGATATAATTATTCTTATATCCAAAATCTCCTTTTAATTCCTTAAATTTCAAAATAATATTTATGGTGTTTAAAATACTAAAATTAAGGCCAGTGTTACTATAACATCAAATAATTCACATCACAATAATAATCTATAATAGATTATTCTAACACATCATATATTATATATAAAACAATCAATATAAATTTGAGGAATCCAGTTGGATCCCTCCAACCTGTTTTTCCTGCATCCACAAATGTTAGACAACATAAAAATACTAATCCCGCTTCGAGGCGGAATATCGCGGTATTAAGGGGTCATCCGCTATTATGCGGGGCGCATAGGTTCTCATCTGCTCAAACGGCGAGAAATATCCAACTACTACTATATATACTACTATATATATATTATCCAAACTGATAAGAATTTTTTATAAATTCGACCAATCATCTAATAATTTAATTTAACTATTTTAAATTAAATTCGGTAATCCAAATGAGTGAGAATTTTTCACCTTGATTTATTTTTTGAAATGGCCAATTGTTCCAAAAAAAATCCCAGGTCGTAGCCTACGTCCTTACGAATCTAACACTGCCGGGATCATGCAATTCTGACCTTAGATAAAAAGTTATTAAATTTTTAGCTATCGATTTACAAACTGAAATTAATTAAATTGATTACTTAATTAATAACAAATTAACATATTAATCTTAAATGGTAAAAATCTTAATTGCCTTAATTACCGAAACAAACCCATCTCTGCTCGCTCCGGTCCTTATTTCCATTAATCGACACTGCCACCTTGCTTGCAAAAGTTCGCCTTGGACATTCCATCCCCTGTGCGCACCCACGCCCAGCCTCGTTGACCATCATAGACCAACCTGAACCACCAGACCTCCCTTAGGCGAACCCCATGACAACAGCACCGCCTACCCTCGTCCATCATGCACACACGAACGCCCTCCATCCCAATCGCTAATCCCTTCTCCATCCTTGAACGACCAACTTGACACTGCAATGACAACCCTCCACCTATTCATCGCCACCGCTCTACGTCGCTCGTCCCAAAGTTTGAAATCGAATGCACATCCAAAACCTAGCCTCCCCCATCGTTCGATCGACTCGGCCAACCACACTCACTTGCGCCACGCGAATGCGCCTACTCGCCCATGTTCGACTACTCGAGCAACCACCTACGGCCACCCTCCCTTGCGCATCGCTTCACGCGTGCGATCGAACTTGGTCGTTCGTGATTTCTTCTGCCATTTTTTCTTTCTATGATTTGAATTCGTTACTGAAGGAATTTAAAAAGAGGAAGAGGGGAAACGAGATTTTAAGGAGAAGACTGGGTACGATTAAGGACAGGTAGGGTGCGGCTTGTTTCAGTCTAGGGTGGCTCGAGTTTGACATCGATTTGCTTTTATTTTTATTCATTCAAATTATCCCATATTTTATATAGCGAAATCTCAATCTCTTATTGAGGCGCACTGTAACGACCCGTATTTTTACGGATCGACAAGTTCATCAAAATCTGGAATTTTAGCATTTTTAAGTCACTTCAGATTTTTAGGCAGATTTATCTAAGTCCTAGGTCGTGAACGACCTAAGAGCTAAGTCGTGACCGAGTTAAGGAATTCGGTGAGTTAGTGTTAGGTCGTGGGTTAGTTGGAGCGACCTATAGAATTATGCAACCTAGGATTTAGTTAAGTATTAGGTCGGCAGGGCGAGTTAACGACCTAAAGAACTGACCGACTTAAGGATATGGCGACTCAAGGGTAGGCAGACCTAGTGGAGTAAGCGACCTAGTGGTTACTGGGTTAGTGTGGTTAGGTCGGCAACGACTTAGAGCGTATAGAAGTTAGGTCGGTTGGACGAGTTAGTGGGTTGACCGACTTATGATTGTAGACGACTTAAGGTTAGAGTTAGGTCGTAGTGACCGAGTTAAGGGATAGGTCGCTATGTGTTAGGTCGTCTAGTAGCTTGGTTGGTTAGGTCGTAAGCGACCTAAGGGTTAAGTTGTTACCAGTTAAGTCGACTGGGTGGGTTAGCGACCTAAGGAGTACGTGTTGGCGACCTTAAGAGTTAGCCTATGTGTTAAGTCGTAGACGACTTAGGGGTTGAGTCGTAACCCAGTTGTTTGTTAAGTCATATAAGCACAGATCTGTTAAGTTGTATCTTCTGCCGAGTTATAAGTCGTGACTAGTGGTAAGTCGCTAGAGGCGCATGAGTCTTAAGTCGTAGGCGCGCATGCTATAAGTCGTGACCGATTTAGGAGATAGCAGTTGTTAGGTCGCAGATGCTTCTGGTTAAGTCGTAGGATGGCAAAACGTTAGGTCGTAGGTCGGCATAGTGTTAAGTCGGCAGCGAATTAAGAAGATAGCCGAGTTACGACTTAGGGTATTTTCTGCTATAAATAGGAGAGCTTCTCTTCATTTTTGGGATCTGGATTTTGAAGCGACGAAGTGCTGCCATTTTGAGAGCTCGACTTCTATACTTCTTCACTTCTTTTCTCCACTCTAATCTAGTGCTTCCATCCATCCAAATCGAAGATCAAGATTGAAGATTCAAGAGCTTAGATTGAAGATCTTCATCTTTTCAAGAGAGATTTCTTCATTTGAAGCGGATTTGTGATAGATCAAGCTTGATCCTTTGCTGTCCAGATCTGAAGCGTGTTGATTTGGGGTTGTTTAGGTGATTTGGTGAGTGGTGATTATCTCTCACACGGATCCAAAGGAGTTTATCGGATTGTTGGCTCGATTTGGTGTTAAAATAGAGATTTCCATGCATTTTCTTCATCCTAAGTGTAGATCCATATAGATCCATTGTTCATGATGATGTTACATCCATTTTATCATATGTTAACCTATGCAAGTTCATTCATCAAGTTTGTAGAGATATAATCTATGTTTTCATGCTTATTGGACTTTCAACTCTTTAATTACGAAAATGCCATTATTGTTATAATTGTCTACTTAGATCATATTTGAATGCTTGATTGTTTGGATTGATGTTTGATTTGATTGATTGTTATGAACTAGATGATTGATGATTAGATTTAGACCGAAGACGATTCAAAAGCTAAGGGAAAGGCTCTTGAATTGGAAAAGCTGCTCGTGGCATATGTAGCGGAATGATGAAGCTCTTATGCATAGATTCGATGATGTGATGTTGAGATGAGGCTTTGCGAGGATGTAATGAAGCGAGGCAATCATATGATGAAGACTTGGTCTAATCCAGACGGGATCATTCCAAGCATGTTGATAACTCGGTGATATGATTCGAGTTGAGGATAATGAATGGATATGAGAATAGTCGTCGAGGAGGATGACTAGGAGGCTTGGATAGCATCGTTATTGAAGGTTCTAGCATGCTCTAAGCAAGAGTACGTTTGGGCAGATTCGATAGTCCCAACGGCCAACTGTTGATGGTCGAGTACTCTGGGCAGATTCGATAGTCCTAGGCACGGGCTGCGACGACGTGCGGGAGTTATGTCTAGAATCGGGGTTTCCATTAGCCCTTGACGGACGGCTGAAAGAATGTGCCGGTCATTCAATTAACGGTGATATCGAAGCAATGATAACAGTGATAGCCAGAGTCATGGATGTTTGGTTGTATCGTCGTTCGGACTCAAGAGCGGTATTTTCTAGGTGCTTATCTGATTTAGGCCTTGGTATTTGGAAAACATCGCCCTTGACTCGAGTGATAGTAGTTTTACTTTAAATTGTATGCTCTGCTATGTTTGCTTCTGTTTAGTGTGTGTCTGGGGGCTATCACTGTAGAATGAGGTTGGAGTGGGAGAGTTGTATTCCTATTCCTTTTTCCTTTATGCTCTGTTGGTATGTTGTTAGTTAATTTACTGCTCACTAAGACTGTTGTCTGACTCAAGGCTTTATGTTTTAATTCTTATTGCCTTGGGCTGTTCGTCCATTTTGGGACGGGCAGACTAGGTAGCAGGTGACAGGTGCTGTTCTCTTCTCACGATGCTGATATCGAAGACGAGCTGGAGGGTTGCATATTATCTTCTTATTATATGTACTGGATATTCTGCTGTGTTGTATTCTCTGAGAGATATGTAGTGAGGCTTGATGTATTGACTATGTGGATGCTTGTATTCAACTATTATGGAGTTTTATATGATGTCATTTTGTTCTGTAAAGCTTCACTATACATATGTTCTATTGTATTTTGTCCATGCGCTGTGAGTAATACGATAGACTCTGTTGTTTTAATCTTACCTTGACAATTGTCCATGGTCGCCTGGCATACTTTACAGCGCTCTATCTTTAGATTTGGTGCAGGGGTCATGGGCGGTCGTCACATTTGGTATCAGAGCATTGGTTAATCGATTTTACCCAACGCTCGCTGTCGTAACTACGTATGAGAGACGTAATTGTATTTTGATGGATGATTACTATATATAATATAGTAGTTTAGCAGTAAGTTAGTCCTTTATGCAGTTGTTTCTCTAGATGTTCTAATCATTCCTTTTTATAGATATTGAGAATGAGTCGAAGAGGGAGACCAGCTGCTGGGGAAGGTCGTGCTACTGAAGAGACTGCTGATTATGCAGCCATGTTCGAAGCTATGATGACTTCGATCATGAGGAGGATACCAGTTCCGGGGGCGGCAGTTGATGTTGGAGTTCAAGTCCAAACTCCGAAACCAGTGGATTTTGCTAAGTTGTGCAAGGATTATACTGCTCTTGGAGGGAAGGTTTTCTTGGGAACAGAATCAACTATCGAAGTCCAGAGGTGGATGGATGCTTGTAGAAGGATCTTTGGTGATTTGGGAATTGATGATGCAACTAAGAGGAAGTTGGCATCAAGGCAGCTTCAAGGGAGAGCCTCTGATTGGTGGAACTCTATTACCATCAATACTGCGGAGGAAGAGATTACTTGGGAGCAATTCCAAGCTAGATTTGAAGCTAAGTTCATTTCTACAGCTCAGAAGTCTGTTCTGTTCAAGAAGTTTGTAGAGCTCAAGCAGGGTGGAAGATCTGTTCTTGAGTATGTTTCTGAGTTTGAAGCTTTGTCCAAGTATGCCCGGTCATATATTGAATCTGCTTATCAGAAGAATGAGAAGTTTGTGACTGGCTTGGATAGTTATCTTGGGAGGCAGTTGGTGGATCATTTGGACGATTCATTTGAGAAGCTTGTGGAGAAAGCTCTCAGGCATGAGAGTCTGTTTCCTAAGGATGGATCTGTTGTTGCTGTGACCAGGGAAGAGTCTAAACCCCAGCAGGGTGGAAACAAGAAGAGGAAGAAGCAGCAGCAGAAGGGTAAGGATGGTCAGAAGAAGCCGAAAGGCGAGGTGACTTGCTACAACTGTCAGCAGAAGGGCCATTTCTCGAAGGATTGTAAGAATCCTAAGGTGCCGATGAAGTGTCACAACTGTGACAAGCCGGGACATTTCAGGAAGAATTGTCCAGAGCCGAGGAGGGACAAGCAGATTGTGCAAGCTTATGCTTTGGGAGCTGTTCCGTCGTCTTCGAAAGCTCCTACTGCTGAAGAGAAGGGAAAGAGTGTGGTGGTTCAAGGTACTCTTTTCCTATGTGGTATTCCAGTTAGAGTTTTGTTTGATACTGGAGCATCGCATTCGTTTGTTTGTAATGAACTAGTAGGCCGGTTAGATTTGAAGCCGGATATTGTTGATAGGCCATTGGTTGTGACTAATCCAGTTGGGGGTTCGTCTTGTTTGTGTATGTTATGCCGTGGTCTAGTTGTATCGAGTCATGGTTGCTCTTTTGTTTGTGATTGCTTTGTTCTGAACTTTGCGGGGTTCGGAATTATTTTGGGTATGGACTGGCTTAGGAAGTATGCGGCTAAGGTTGATTGCGAAAGGTTGGAAGTGACAGTCGAGAATGTGGAGGGGCGAAAGATTGTGATACGATGTAAGCATGAAGAAGGCGTCTTCATGAGCTTCATGTATTCGCTAGTTGTTCCACGGGATGGACTGTCATCAGTGCCGATCGCTAATGGATTCGAGGATGTCTTTGACGAAGTCAAAGGGTTGCCGCCGCATAGAGAGATCGAGTTTCGTATAGATCTAGTTGAAGGAGCCAGACCTGTTGTGATGCCTCTTAGGCGGATGGCGCCTAGGGAACAGCAGGAGTTGAGGGTGCAAGTTGATGATCTTTTACATAAAGGATTCATTCGGCGTAGTGTGTCCGAGTGGGGTGCACCAGTTGTGTTCGCAACCAAGGCAGATGGATCATTGAGATTGTGTGTGGATTATCGTGAGCTGAATAAGGTGACAAAGAAGAACAAGTATCCATTGCCGAGAATAAATGACTTGTTTGATCAGCTTCACGAGGCTAAGGTGTTTTCTCAGATGGATTTGGCAACGGGATTTCACCAGTTGAGAGTGGCTAAGGATAGTGTGCCGAAGACTGCTTTTAGGACACCATCCGGTTTCTTTGAGTGGCTGGTATTGCCGTTTGGATTGACTAACGCGCCAGCATATTTTGTGGATCTTATGAATAGAGTGTTCAGAGATCAGTTGAACAAGTTCGTACTTGTGTTCGTGGATGATATTCTGATTTATTCCAGAACTGAAGAAGAGCACAAGACGCACTTGCGTATTGTTTTGGAAATCTTACAGAAACATCAGCTGAAGGCTAAGTTTTCGAAGTATCACTTCTGGAAGAGTGAAGTGAGGTTCTTAGGCCATGTGATTTCTGGAAGTGGAATAGCGGTTGATCCCGCTAAGGTGGCAGCAATCCAGGATTGGGTTAGACCTAAGAATGCATCTGATATGAGAAGTTTTCTTGGATTAGCAGGATATTATCGACGGTTTATCAAAGACTTCTCCAAGGTAGCTGCACCGTTAACAGGATTGACGAAAAAGAACCAAGTGTTCAGTTGGGATGCTAAGTGTGAGCAAGCTTTTGGAATCCTGAAAGAGAGATTGACGAGTGCTCCTGTTTTGACTATTCCAAGTGGGAATGATGAGATGGTGGTTTACACCGACGCATGTGGTACTGGACTTGGAGCAGTGCTGATGCAGAAGGATAAAGTTGTTGCGTATGCCAGTCGACAATTGAAGCCGCATGACAGGAATTACCCGACTCATGATTTGGAGTTAGCGGCGATTGTATTTGCTCTGAAAATGTGGAGACATTATCTGTTGGGAGTTCGATTTGAGTTGTTCACGGATCACAAGTCATTGAAGTATCTTTTCTCCCAAAAGGATTTGAATCTTCGACAGCAACGTTGGCTAGAGTTTTTAGCATCATATGATTTTGGTATAGCTTATACTCCGGGAAAAGGTAACGCAGTGGCAGATGCGTTAAGTCGAAGACATGCAGGATTGGGAGTCATGTTTTCAGAATGGAAGAATCTCGAGTATTTAGCTGGATTTGACTTCAGGCCTAGATGTGAATTGGAACCTGAGATGTTGGCAAACTTATCGATAAGACCTTCTCTTGTGGAAAGAATTGGCGAGAGCCAAAAGCGAGATGATAAGCTTGTCAAGATTATCCGTGATTTGGAATCTGGATTGGAGCCAGAAAAGGATAAAGGATTCGAGGTCGATAGAGAAGGTTGGCTTCAAAAGCAAGGACGACTAGTTGTTCCCGATATAGATGAATTGAGGAGTGAAGTTCTGAAGGAAAGTCATCACTCGAAGTTGACAATTCATCCAGGTGGAAATAAGATGTATCGGGATATGAAGAGAACCTACTACTGGGAAGGCATGAAGAAGGATGTTGGAAATTTCATTTCCAAGTGTATGAACTGCCAGTTGGTAAAGGCTGAACAGAAGAAGCCAAGTGGATTGCTTCAGCCCTTAGAAGTTCCTACATGGAAGTGGGAACACGTGTCGATGGATTTTATTGATGGATTGCCTAGAACCAGAACGGGAAATGAAGGGATTTGGGTCATTGTGGATCGTCTGACTAAGAGTGCACGATTCATTCCTGTTCGATCGACTAGAACGACATCAAAGTTGGCTGAGTTGTATGTTAAGTGGATAGTTCGATTCCATGGTATTCCGAAGAGTATAGTGAGCGATCGAGATCCATTGTTCACTAGTGGATTTTGGAAGAGCTTCCAGGAAGTTTTGGGAACCGAGTTTTGTTTGAGTACAGCTTATCACCCTCAAACAGATGGTCAGACCGAGAGAGTCAACCGAGTTTTGGAAGATCTCCTCAGAGCTTGTGTTTTGGATTTCGGAGGATCATGGGAAGATCACCTTCATTTGGTGGAGTTTGCATACAACAACAGTTACAAGTCAAGCATTGGTATGGCACCGTATGAGGCATTGTATGGAAGGTCGTGTAACTCTCCGACATGTTGGTTGGAAACTGGAGAAAAGCTGATGCTTGGGCCAGAGATGATTCGACAGACTTCGGATTGCATAGAGATCATTCGGCAACGAATGAAGGCAGCCCAAGACCGTCAGAAGAGTTATGCCGATAAGCGTCGAAAGGATTTGGAATTCGACGTAGGAGATATGGTTTTTGTGAAGATTTCTCCACTGAAGAATGTTATTCGATTCGGGAAGAAAGGAAAATTGACTCCGAGATTTGTTGGACCATTCTCGATTATCGAGCGAATTGGAAAGCTCGCTTACAGATTGGAGTTACCAGAGAAGATGTCGAGTGTGCACAATGTTTTTCATGTATCATATCTACGGAAGTATGTACACGACTCGAGTACAGTGGTTTCTGCTGATAGCTGTGAAGACTTAGAAGTTGATCCAGTCGATAGAAGACCTCGTAAGCCGCTTCGTGTTGTTGAAACTGACACGAAATAGCTCAGGAGGAAGGTAGTTAAGTTGCTCAAGATACAATGGAGTGATGATGATAACGACTGTACGTGGGAGGTGGAAGAGAGGATGAAGGCAGCTCATCCTGAACTCTTCAAGGTATGGCCCTAAGGTGTCGTGTCATCTCGCGATATTGTAACTTGTTCTAATTTTAGAATTCTGTACGCTAAGTTAGAATTGGATGCATGGTTTGTTGATTGATATGGATGGTAGGCGTACAGAATAGTTTTTGATTGCTTGGAATTTCGGGGGCGAAATTCCTAAGGGGGAGAGAATGTAACGACCCGTATTTTTACGGATCGACAAGTTCGTCAAAATCTGGAATTTTAGCATTTTTAAGTCACTTCAGATTTTTAGGCAGATTTATCTAAGTCCTAGGTCGTGAACGACCTAAGAGCTAAGTCGTGACCGAGTTAAGGAATTCGGCGAGTTAGTGTTAGGTCGTGGGTTAGTTGGAGCGACCTATAGAATTATGCAACCTAGGATTTAGTTAAGTATTAGGTCGGCAGGGCGAGTTAACGACCTAAAGAACTGACCGACTTAAGGATATGGCGACTCAAGGGTAGGCAGACCTAGTGGAGTAAGCGACCTAGTGGTTACTGGGTTAGTGTGGTTAGGTCGGCAACGACTTAGAGCGTATAGAAGTTAGGTCGGTTGGACGAGTTAGTGGGTTGACCGACTTATGATTGTAGACGACTTAAGGTTAGAGTTAGGTCGTAGTGACCGAGTTAAGGGATAGGTCGCTATGTGTTAGGTCGTCTAGTAGCTTGGTTGGTTAGGTCGTAAGCGACCTAAGGGTTAAGTTGTTACCAAGTTAAGTCGACTGGGTGGGTTAGCGACCTAAGGAGTACGTGTTGGCGACCTTAAGAGTTAGCCTATGTGTTAAGTCGTAGACGACTTAGGGGTTGAGTCGTAACCCAGTTGTTTGTTAAGTCGTAGAAGCACAGATCTGTTAAGTCGTATCTTCTGCCGAGTTATAAGTCGTGACTAGTGGTAAGTCGCTAGAGGCGCATGAGTCTTAAGTCGTAGGCGCGCATGCTATAAGTCGTGACCGATTTAGGAGATAGCAGTTGTTAGGTCACAGATGCTTCTGGTTAAGTCGTAGGATGGCAAAACGTTAGGTCGTAGGTCGGCATAGTGTTAAGTCGGCAGCGACTTAAGAAGATAGCCGAGTTACGACTTAGGGTATTTTCTGCTATAAATAGGAGAGCTTCTCTTCATTTTTGGGATCCGGATTTTGAAGCGACGAAGTGCTACCATTTTGAGAGCTCGACTTCTATACTTCTTCACTTCTTTTCTCCACTCTAATCTAGTGCTTCCATCCATCCAAATCGAAGATCAAGATTGAAGATTCAAGAGCTTAGATTGAAGATCTTCATCTTTTCAAGAGAGATTTCTTCATTTGAAGCGGATTTGTGATAGATCAAGCTTGATCCTTTGCTGTCCAGATCTGAAGCGTGTTGATTTGGGGTTGTTTAGGTGATTTGGTGAGTGGTGATTATCTCTCACACGGATCCAAAGGAGTATATCGGATTGTTGGCTCGATTTGGTGTTAAAATAGAGATTTCCATGCATTTTCTTCATCCTAAGTGTAGATCCATATAGATCCATTGTTCATGATGATGTTACATCCATTTTATCATATGTTAACCTATGCAAGTTCATTCATCAAGTTTGTAGAGATATAATCTATGTTTTCATGCTTATTGGACTTTCAACTCTTTAATTACGAAAATGCCATTATTGTTATAATTGTCTACTTAGATCATATTTGAATGCTTGATTGTTTGGATTGATGTTTGATTTGATTGATTGTTATGAACTAGATGATTGATGATTAGATTTAGACCGAAGACGATTCAAAAGCTAAGGGAAAGGCTCTTGAATTGGAAAAGCTGCTCGTGGCATATGTAGCGGAATGATGAAGCTCTTATGCATAGATTCGATGATGTGATGTTGAGATGAGGCTTTGCGAGGATGTAATGAAGCGAGGCAATCATATGATGAAGACTTGGTCTAATCCAGACGGGATCATTCCAAGCATGTTGATAACTCGGTGATATGATTCGAGTTGAGGATAATGAATGGATATGAGAATAGTCGTCGAGGAGGATGACTAGGAGGCTTGGATAGCATCGTTGTTGAAGGTTCTAGCATGCTCTAAGCAAGAGTACGTTTGGGAAGATTCGATAGTCCCAACGGCCAACTGTTGATGGTCGAGTACTCTGGGCAGATTCGATAGTCCTAGGCACGGGCTGCGACGACGTGCGGGAGTTATGTCTAGAACTGGGGTTTCCATTAGCCCTTGACGGACGGCTGAAAGAATGTGCCGGTCATTCAATTAACGGTGATATCGAAGCAATGATAACAGTGATAGCCAGAGTCATGGATGTTTGGTTGTATCGTCGTTCGGACTCAAGAGCGGTATTTTCTGGGTGCTTATCTGATTTAGGCCTTGGTATTTGGAAAACATCGCCCTTGACTCGAGTGATAGTAGTTTTACTTTAAATTGTATGCTCTGCTATGTTTGCTTCTGTTTAGTGTGTGTTTGGGGGCTATCACTGTAGAATGAGGTTGGAGTGGGAGAGTTGTATTCCTATTCCTTTTTTCCTTTATGCTCTGTTGGTATGTTGTTAGTTAATTTACTGCTCACTAAGACTGTTGTCTGACTCAAGGCTTTATGTTTTAATTCTTATTGCCTTGGGCTGTTCGTCCATTTTGGGACGGGCAGACTAGGTAGCAGGTGACAGGTGCTGTTCTCTTCTCACGATGCTGATATCGAAGACGAGCTGGAGGGTTGCATATTATCTTCTTATTATATGTACTGGATATTCCGCTGTGTTGTATTCTCTGAGAGATATGTAGTGAGGCTTGATGTATTGACTATGTGGATGCTTGTATTCAACTATTATGGAGTTTTATATGATGTCATTTTGTTCTGTAAAGCTTCACTATACATATGTTCTATTGTATTTTGTCCATGCGCTGTGAGTAATACGATAGACTCTGTTGTTTTAATCTTACCTTGACAATTGTCCATGGTCGCCTGGCATACTTTACAGCGCTCTATCTTTAGATTTGGTGCAGGGGTCATGGGCGCACCACCTGGTGTTTATAATGTTATAACCCTATTTCGAACCCAATGGAACAAGTTTCGAAGCCCAATTCGACCGTATGGAGAAGATAGCTTTTTAAATCGACAATTTAAATTAAATTTGATTAAATTATTCTAGGCGTTTTCAGATCGTACGTCCAAACGGTAAATCCAAACGTTACGAAATTTGAAATCCAATAATATTACATTATTATGGATCCAATAGAAGTTGTTTCGTCGAATTCCGAGACTGTGACCCGGATCGCTATTTTAACGCGTCGATTAAATCGACGATTTTCAAAAATTTCGAAATCGCTTAAAATTTCAGTTTTAAAATCTTACTAACTAAATTATAATTTCAAATCCAATATTTAAACCATTTAAATATTCAAAATCAAACGTCGAAAAATCCGGATCGTTAGAGGAATTTTATGGAATTAGGTTAGAAACGCGACAATAGAGGGAAGGACATTGGGGAAAACATAAGAATTTTTTGGTATTGGGCGGGGAAGGCGGCAAAATTTGGCAGTGTTAAAATAAAACTAAAACAAGTAAAAAGAGAGGGTAAAATAATATTAGTTTCGTTTACCGTACAAACGCTGCCGATAAAGTCAACTAAATGCAGGTTTTCTTGCAGTGATTGTGATGTGGCAAGTTCGAGCAAGAGGATCCAGTAGTGATCGGAATTGCGTAGAGGAAATTGTTTGATGACTTTTCACTGAAGGCGTTTGTTTGCTTGTTTGAAAATGTATGTATTGTTGTTTGATGCTTGTTTGATTTTATGGATAGATGGACGATGTGTGATGATTTTCATTATTGTTGATGATTGATAAATTGGATGTATATACAAAATTTGAAAATAAATATTATTATTCAAACAAGCAAATGATTTGATGTAATATGAATTTGATTTTATCAAGTAGTTGAAATTTTTTGATAGTTTATTTTGGTGACTTGTCTATTGAGTGCTTTAAAAGCTATGGTCGATGCGTCTGGCCAACATTATCGATATGGATTCATAAACACTAGGATGAGGCATTTTGGCACAATGGTTGGAAAAGAATAATTTTTTTTGAAAATTATTTTTGAGTGATGTTTGATATTTTGAAAAGTAGAATAATAAAGTAGTTGGAATTAGTAGGGTTTAAGTTTGAATTCTTTTCCAGTTTAAAATAATATGATTTGTATCTAGTTTGAATTTAAAATTTGTTAAAGATGTATTAGTGTGATAAATATTTTTATGGATTTTAAGGTAAAAAACTTTTATGAAACCAAGTTGATTTTTTAAATAGTTTGAATTTGAAAAGTTCTATATGAGGGAACTTCACTTTTGTACTATATACACATATATATTGAGTTATATAAACTTCTAAAGTTATTCTATTAGATAGGACTTCTTTGTAATCATTATCATAATCTATTTTGAATCTGAATATTGGTTTTATTAAAATAGATTTCAGGTTATAATTTATAAGGATTTTGGAAGAAGAAATTTTAGTGAAAATAAGGATTTTCTACATAACTTTTGAATATATATATATATATATATATATATATATATATATGAGCATGGATCTACTACACCTCGTTTTTGCTACACCTCAAATCCCCCTGAATATTAGCCACAAGTTTTGAATTAATTAATAGAGTGAAGTGGCAAGAGAGAGAAAGTATATTATTTACTTTGAAACTTGTGGCTGATATTCAGGGGGATTTGAGGTGTAGCAAAAATGCGGTGTAGCCAATCCTTGCCCTACATATATGCTATAGAAGTATTTTGAAGGCAATTATAACTATTGGTGTATTGTTTGGATTTGGAAGTGCTTTTCTTTAACTAATTAATAGATTTTAAGATCACTAGAATATAAATTCATTTCTTAAATTAAAGTTGTTTTCTAGTAAGAATATTTTAAGTCATGTTAAATGGAATTTAATTTTGAAATTTTAAATTTAAACTTTAAATTTATATTGTAAAATGCACTTTGAATGGAAACTTTTTTTTGAACAATGTGTAGAATTTTGATTTAAAAACCATTATTTGTTTTGACCATAGACCCCAAACTATCGATCCGTTTTCGACAATTTTAAATTTTTTTAGAAAGCCATGTCACTAGTGAGCAATTTTTATTTGAAGTGTAACAAGAAAATATTAAGCTTAAGTAAGTTCTATACATAAATTGTTAAGGAAGGGCCTTGCTGCCCTGAAATGCAAAATTATATAAAAATAGAACTAAACTCAGTTGATTGTAACCTTTGAGCAGTTTATCCAATTTTAATAATTTTTCCCATTCAAGAAAGCTAAAAACCTAAGCAACAACTTTTTATATACATGTTTAATAAAATTTTATCATTTTCTACGCTAAAAACGCTATTTTGTTAAGCAGGCCCACATTTTATATAATTTTAGATTTTGTCATCTTATGAGAAAATACTATAACTCGTGATATACTTGACATTTTTGCAATCGGAAAATTGTTTTTGAAGATTAATACACTATGTATCAATTTACTCCGAGAAACCATTGCCAAAATTTTTGTGTTTTTGACCTTTGAAATTTTGTTAGAAAGTGGTTAAACATGTGGGTTATGTTTCGTCTAATTTAAATGAATTCAAGCGTATCATACTTCTTTGTATGTGACCACGTGTTTTACTAAACCGTTTAATTCTCCTTCTCATACGCTCGAATAGTGCAAAAACATGTATTTTATATAGAAAATAATTTGTCTGAGAAAACAAGCTTTTAAAACAATTTTCTAAATAATTTTGAAATGATTTTTAAAATAAATCGATTTTTGAAATAATTATTATATAATATTTATAAATTATTTTAAGGCTATAAAATTATACATTCTTTATAATAAGATAATTTCAAAAGTGTTTTCCAAAGTGATTTCGAAAATTGTTTTAAAAGCTTGTTATCTCAAACAAATTATTTTCTATATAAAATACACGTTTTTTCACTATTCGAGCGTATGAGAAGGAGAATTAAATGGTTTAGCTAATCGTTATATTGAGTTAAGTATAGGTAATCTTGGAGCTTATGTGGACATACTGGTGATGTTGGCTCGCTTTTGCGTGCATAAAAGCGAAATAACTCGTATAAACGCTAATAAAAAGGATTTTTTATACTATATTTGAATATAATGTGATATTATATTGTTTCCTCATGTTTTGGAATGCCCATATTGGGATGTTTATATTTATTGCGATATATTGTATTTTGATTTTTCGGGATGCTATTCATACAAAGGAGAGTCTGCCGAAATTTTTTGAAAATTTAGACAAGAATATTTTCACAAAAATGTATCATGTGTGAAAATAGAAAGTCGTTGAATTAGTTTATTTAAATTGTAGCATACGATAAAAATAAGTTGGAGATAGAGCAACAGAGAGGATTGTGTAAGTTTCAATCTGATAGAAGTTTGTACGATATGAAGAATGTTTAGAGTATGAATTGTGTATGATGTTTCTCCATAAAAAATTACGTGGACATAATTTTCTTAAGGGGGAAGCCTGTAACAACCATGATTTCTACACCATAAAAAATAATAATTTAATTAAAACAAAATTATTCAAATTTGATATTTGAAGATTACTGTTTTTTAAAGTAAATATTTATTTAATTAAAAGCTATTCATAAAAGATTTTTTTGTAAAAAAATTGAATTAAATTAGTAAATTCTTTTTGGATAGTATATCGAAATTTAAATAAAATGTTTTAACTGAATATAAAATATTTTTTAAAGTGTAAATTAATTTTATTTAGATTGGCATAAATTTACATAAAAATAAAAAAAATTGTTTAAATGAAAAGAAAATTAAATCTAACCCTTAATACAATTCAAGTCTCATTTAATATTCCATCCTCCTTTTTATTTCTATACTTCAATACCCAAACCCATATATTTTTCCACCCGTTCCCTTTTTCCCTAACCTCTCCTTCAAAAATTTCAAACCAATCACAATAAATAAATTAAAATTAATCGCATGAGGTTACGTGAGCTGGGCAATGACAACTGAATGGGAGGCAAGCTCGGTGACGTCGATGACATCAAAGGGGAAGGAGCGACCGCGACTTGCGATCATGATCGGAGCAGGCAACAATAGAGACTCTTGCGTGCATGTGTATGGCTGTTGCGCAATGGCAGGCGATGTGGATGTAGTGTGGCTAAAGCGGCTTTAGGTTTTCAGTTTGGGCACGAGTGGTTAGAACTATAGTTGGTGTAGTTGATGCATTGTGGTGATTTTTGGGTTGAGATGCTGGCATAGGCGGAGGCTAGCGCATGCACGGTGGTTGAAGGCAGCAATATTAGAAACGACGAGGAGGCTACAAGTCTTTATTTGGCAATTAGGTGAGTTTTATACTCACAACTATATTTATTTCCCTTTGCCTGCTATATAAGTATAAAATTAGGTTGCATTGCTTGGTTGAATTAATTGTGAATACTGATTGAATTGCTTGGTTGAGATGTTTATTTGGGATATTGGATTGATTGTTATTATATTGGATATGAATTTGGATTTGAACTGAGTTTTTATGTATGTTGGATCGTCAAAATGCAAAGGAGATGTAGTTCGATTGCTTTTTGATGTGTGGTTTATTTTGTATGTGTGTGTATATTGTACGGATCGCAAGAAATCAATGTAATTCGACTTGGGCCACAATATAAAATTTATATTGATGGTTGATTGTTGACTTTTGGGAATTTTGCTCCATGATTTATATTTTGGATGTTCGATTAATTTTCTGGTTTTAAACGACTTTCAAGCTTTGGGAAATTATTCAAGATGTTTAAAATTTATTGAAGTATATTTATAAATAAATAAAAGTGGTTGAGAAATAAAACGATTATTGGAAATCGTGTTGAAAATAAAGTTGTTTGGAAAATGAAAAAAGAAAATTTTCAGTATATTTAAATTATGGAATTTTTAAGTATAAATGAAGGACTTTAAAATATTTTCGAAAGAGAAGTTATTTTTTAAAGTGAATATTTCAAAAAAAGGATTAAAGAAATATTTTCGAAAGGGGATTTTAAAGTGTACAATCTATTTTGAAGTTAAATTAAATTATGAAATATTTCAATAGAGCTGGCAGTTTTGAGTTATAATCTACTTTCGTATATGGTTTGATTTAACATGATTCATATTGATTTTTATTGTGTTTAATTCTATAAAATGAGGATATTGAATAAATGGATTGTTAGTATCGCCTGGTAGGGACACACGGTAATATTTTTTCGGTTATTCTATCGACTCGTATTATAGAATAATTATTGTTTAGTGAGTGTAGTTTACAACTTTCAGTAAATGTTCGAGCAATACTGAGTGGTAAGGGATGCTCAAGTAGTACTTACTCGATTAATATTGTTGAGTAGATGTCACTTATATTCTAGAGATGGTTAGGAAATTGTGATAACATATAGAGGTGACTCCTTAGAGCTTAGTAGTCGAGAGTTTTATTACTCTCCAAGGGCTATAAGCTGTAGATATCTTGGGATTTATAGATTTATCCTCTTAGGTTTAACTAGCCAAGTATATTTTTATTCTCTTAGAGCTAGTAGTTAAGGAAACTATTATGTTGTATGCACTCATTAGGACATATGGAGTCGAGAGTACTTATTATTGCTCTCATGCGACTCATCTCGTGGAGAGTATTTCATTATACCCTCTAAGGTCTATCTAGTCGAGTACTCATTATCCTCCAAAGATCCTCGAAAATCAACTATACAAGCCCTTAGCAAATCCTCCAACATCCGATTTACCCTCTTCATCTATCCATCGCTCTGCGGGTGATATGATGTGCTTAAATTCAAATCAGTACCTAACGCCTCCTATAAACTTACCTAGAATTCACTCATGAAAAGTGAATCTCGGCCGCTCATTATACTAGCTGGAATTCCATGTAATCGAACCATTTGTTTAATGTACCATGTCGCTGAAGTTACTGCTTTTCTCGTGATCTTTAGAGGAACGAAGTGTGCATTTTTCATTAAATGATCTACAATAACCTATATACTCTCATTTCCTCTTCTGCTTTGAGGTGGTCCATCCAAAAAGTCCATAGATACACACTCCCACTTCCATTACGACACATATAACGGAAGTAACATCCCACTTAGCCTTTTCTGTTCCGCCTTCATACTTTGGCACATTATACACTTTGCTACAAATTCCATTGTTTCTCTCTTCATTCCTTGCCAATAGAATATCCTCTTTACATCCTGATACATCTTTTCTCCTTTTTGATTAATAGTCATCATATAATGGTGACATTCACCTAAGACTTCCTCTATCAACTCCTTAACCTGTGGTATGGATAACCTCCCTTCTCTTCCTAAATAACCTTTTTTGTCTTTGGATTAACAATCCAAATGGCTCGATCGTTCACCCCATTCAACTACACCATAATATAACCAATGATGCATCTTACCCTTTGCTTGGCCTAATACAATCCATTAGTGCAAGTCTAACTTTCATCATCGTTAATAATCCAGGTGTATACTTTGATCTGAGTCGAAAGCTAAATTTTGATATAAACTCAAAATTCCTCCACTCTAACAACATAACATTCACCACTGCGTATTTTCTACTTAGAGCGTTAGCGACTACGTCTCCCTTCCCTGGAGTATAGGATATCACAAAATCATACAACGATAAGAACTTCATCCATCGTTGTTGTCTTCAATTCATATCCTTTTGAGAAAACATGTATTTGAGAGATCTATGGTCCATAAATAGCTTGAATCTCTCCACAACAAATAGTGCCTCCACAAATTCAACGCAAATTCTATAGCAGCAAACTCCAAGTCGTTCGTTTGATAATTGCTCTTGTGGTTCTTAAGCTACCGACTCCAGGTCTCAAATTTAGTCATTTTTCTCATTGTTTCCATCTCTAACTGCCTCCTCTCCACCATTGATAGCCCAAGAACTTAGTTCCTAGCCCTATGTTTCTATGTTTGGTTTAACATGTTATTATATCAGTTTATGTATATACTCATTAGGTTTCTCAAATTTAGTGTAAACCTAACTCTAATTTACTATTCATAAACAAATCTCTCCTAAGTCCCAATTAAATCTGATTATAGACATTTATAAGTGTTTGTCTACTCTAATATAGCCAACATATCATAGATATATGATCAAAACTGCATTGTATGAAGAAGGAAGCACGAATGACTAACTTGTTATCCCACTTTTTGGCAAAGCTAAGATACCCAAAACTGACTAAAAACCGATAATAACTAGTCATGAATTTTCAGCTATGCGTTGCAGGGTAACCATGGATATCGATGAATTTTGTCCGAGTCCGGATCGGGCCGCAATTGACAAGACATGACAAGCAAAGCCATGGGAGCCAGCATTTCAGATTTCAGGATAATCGGAGTTCGTATGAATGAGATATGATCGATACAAGTTGGATACAAGGTGTTGTTCGTATCCATCAGAAAACCAAAGTGTCGACCTGTTCGAATCCATTCAGATTCGTATCCATCAGAGAGTCTTCGAATCGTTCAGATACGAGTCAGTCCGCGGTCATGAAGCTCGAATCCATCAATGGGCCTCATTTCGTATCCATCAATATCTTAACGATCAGAGCAGCCTCTCATTCGAATCCATCCGTTCGTATCCATCGGTAGGCCGCACTTCGTATCGATGGACTTCGTGTCGATCAACCTTTGGCCAGAGAGACTTATTCGAGTCCATCGGCATGGCTCCTTGTTCGAATCCATCAGTAAGTAGTTCGCTTCGTAACAGTCACCTGACAACAACTTCGCATCCATCAGAGAGTCGCTGCTTCGTATCCATCATGGGACCATGCTCGAATCCATGAGCAGAGACTTGTTCGTATCCATCAGGTCAACGAGCCTGGGTGACGTGTTATTCTTCGATACGAGCAAGGCAAAATTCATGGAGTCGACACGGTCATCTCGAAGCAAAGGGCGGATCGATGCGAGGAGTGCGCGCCACGTTGCCGCGTTATCACGTGCAACCATCGATTCGAAGGCATGGATTCGAAATGAGGGACTCGAAGCGAACAGCCAACCGAGAAACTTCAACTCGTATCGATCATATCTCCCAAGCCACAAGGCCAAATGTAATGAAATTTTCACAGTAGCTTCCACACAAGGTAAAGAACAATCCTGCCAAGTTTCAGCTCGATTGGAGCATTTCCTGATCGATACGAAGTTGATTTGAATCGATCACAGATTGAGTTGAAACTTGGTGGGACCGGTCGCGTGGGCCCACTCACGTGGCAGAAGAAGTCTCCCGAAGTTTAGGCGAGATCTGAGCCTCCTACGCCTATAAATAGAGCCCCAGAATCAACAGAAAAAGGATCTTTTTGCCATTGAATGTCCAGACTCTGCTGGATTCAACTCTACTCCTTTCCATTGCTGTTATATTCAGATTCATTCATTGTATTTGCTGTAATCATCTGTAATCAGCGAAGAACATCAATAAAAGATAAAAATTCTTGAAGTGGACGTAGGCCGGAGATAGCCGAACCACTATAAATTGCGTGTACTGTTCATTATTTCTGGATTGTTGTTTGTTGCTTGCTTAGATCTTATATTTGTGTTTGAATATTGCTGATTTGTATTCATACACTGGTGCTTTCACAACACTTGGGGTTTGTGACCATTTTTGGTGCAAACATAACTAATTCACCTTTTTTGCCCGAACCTCGACTGTCCGACCTGTTGCACCTTGCTTCAGAATTCCACCTCCAAATTATTACCAGTACATAGTCTCCTCTTGGCTTCGTAACACTGCTCGTCTCGTTCAATTTGGTTGAGTTCTAAGAGAGTTAGAGCGGTCTAATCTTGGTATGTTAAGAAGAAGAAGACAGAATGAAGGAGTAATCGATTCATTTTCTATGATTGAAATGTACATGGGTAGTTTTTAAATGGATAAGGAATATAACCATTTGTTCCAAATTTAAATTTTCAGCTTTAAGTTTTGGCATCGGATCTAGTTAGCACTGTTTCATCCATAATCTTTCCGCATGGACTCCAAACGAGGCAAACCAAAATGCTGCACAACTTAGAAAAACGTGACGGTCGCTATGGCGTTAGTTTCGTCATCAAGTCCAAAAGTTGGAAAAATGACCATTTTCCCCTCCTTATTTAATATTATTTAATTAATTTGTTAAATTCAATAATTTTTACATTATTACATTATTAATATATTATTAAAATATTTACAGGGTATTAGAATATAGCATAAGAACTCAAACACACTACAAAAGCAGATCGTTAGAGATATACCTTACAACATACTTACTTAACAAATAGAATTCATCATTGATTTCCATTAAATTTATGGTAATGTCCAACATTCTAACTATGAAGGTAGGTTTGTCCTTTTAAAGTTATGTCTCCATCATCATCCCCAAGTATTGTTTAAATGTGTTGGGATCTTATGAGGCATCTTTTAGAATTCGAGACCAATTTCATCGTAATTTTGTAAGTACAACTTGTACTTGCCCATTTCTTCCTTGACAATCATATTATTTAAAATAATACAATAATACATTATATTTAGTATGGTCGATACATCGTGGTAGTATACTTCTTTTTGTATAATATTAAACCTACTTGAAGGACATCGTATGAACATTTGACATCCTTTCTCAAATCTTAGTTAAGTCATTTGGTTTATTTGAATCCTTTCATCAACATTTTCCTCTATGGATAATTTCCTTTCACCTGGTAATAACCCATGGTATTGATAGAGTTAAGGCTAGGAGAAATTATGTAATTTGATTGTACAACTTAAGTCTTATAGAGAATCTTATTTGAAATAAAATATGCTTTCGGTTTTGTTTTCATGATATTTATTGGATATAAGTATGTTTTTATATACATCAAACATCTATAAGTAGAATTTTTTTAGAAGAAGTATGCATTTCAATTGCAGTTGTAAACGATTACGTAACCATGAGTTTTGAATCGTTATTCAAATACTTATTATTCCATAAAAGTTCCGAGTCAAGATGTATCGACAAAATGATATCAATAGATCTATTAAGACTAATGTATGTAATGTTCTCCATATGATGGCCGGAGAATAACTCATGGCCTTGAGGATACGAAGAGCATATGTACTTAGGTTGCTTTGGAACATCATAGAATGATTCAATGAGAATCTTCTATAGATTAATACAACTAAGTCAAAATACAAGATCTCGTGTAACGATGTGCTATAATCATCAAATTTAAGGGTACTATGCATCTTAAGTAAGTAGGTTGTACTTTAATTATGGTTAATTGCACAACATCACAATCATTTATGGTTATAGTTGGATATATGTTGAACCACTTGAAGTGAAACACTGCTCAATTGTGGATCCATCTCCCCTGTTGTAGAAGGCTAGCATCATCGTAGTTGGTACAGCTTAAAGTCTAGCAAGAGTAATCAGTTAATCGATAAATGTTATCAGATTGACCCAAGAACTTTAAAGTAGTGTATATAACTAACTACTAATATTATTATATTTTTTGACCTTTGACTCTAGATATCTTAGTGGTATAATGACGAGGAAAAGAAAACATGCACAAAATAACATTACTATGTATAGCTTAATAAAGACTAGAAATTGTATTTCACCGATTTATAAGAAACTAATCTTGTGCCCAATACCATACTTCAGCTAAGTCCATATATGGTTCGACATTTAAACCATTTAAATATTAAACGAGGACCGAGTTTGCACTAGAGGCTCTACACAACTGTGTTGTTAGCTATTTTTTAGGTTCAACCAGTTTAAAATTAATTAGAAATGTTGTAAATTAATAATAAAATTAATATAGATATTTTATTGAATTTTTGTAGCATTTTAATTAGTTATTTAAAGCCTTAAAATGAATTAAAATGGTATATAATGGTTTTATACGATTTAATTGAAATACGGGTTCAATAAATAATTGGTATGATAAATTAGTTTGGCTCATAGTCCATATATCCACAAAAGGATGGCTGGTTATGCTATGTGACGAGAGTGGGGGCAAGAAGACTTGGTCTTGAAATCTAGGGAGAAAGGCATTGGATATTTTGATATTCACTTGGCTATAAATGGACAAATTCTTTCTTGTTCATTAGACGTGAAAAAAAACCCTAGCCTCCACATTAAATATTTGTGAAGTCTAAAAGGCGCGCTTGCACATCATAGTCGAGGATAGAGAACTATGAGTTTGGAGAGGAGATTGTTAATAACTTAGATGTTGGCAACCGATGGGATCAAAAAGGAGGTACATGTCTATTTCCAAACAAACACACACACACAGACACACACACATACAAATATATATTTATATATGTATATATTGAATAATTTATTTATATCAACTATATACTTTCGGCCATTAATAAAATTATTTGTAATTTCCAAAATTTATATTTAATATTTGTAAATATATTTTAATTGATATATATAATACACACACACACATATATAATTATAATATAAATACTTTTCATATAAAAATAATATTTTTCCCTTTTGTCACAGATATGTACAAACATATATTTGAATTATTTCTGATTTTTCAAACTAATACATATATGCGCATGTGTGTATACATGCATACATACATACATACATATATATATATATATATATTCGTTTTATTTTATAAAAAAGATCAAATTTCGCACTCTCAACATTTCTAACGACCCGTGTTTTACATATCGGAGGACCATAAAATATTTTTATTTTATTTATATATGAGGTCATATGACTCTAAAATTTTGGAAAGTGACTTTAACGGATATTTTCCACATCTATGATTTTTATCTAATTTCTATGTGATTATTTCGACACTAAAAACATTTTTTTGGACTATAATCTTTGATAGTTGCCGAATTAGGGACTCAAACCACTTTCATTTCTTAAAGATGATGGTTTCTCATTTCGTAGAATGATCATAGTAGAAAAACAGACTTATTGTTAGAAAGTTATAGCTGTTTTAAGTTTTGGTTGTTGTTGGCCAGTTTTTGTGGGTAATTAACTAAGCCTATGCTTAGGTCCGTTAACGCATCTCAAAAATTATTCTAAGGGAAGGCTGTAAGAACTGGTCTAAATCATTTCCTTCTTCCCTAAAATAGCTCTAAACCTCCATTAACCCTAATTTCATCAAAAATCACATCTTTTCCTTACTAATCTTAGACAAATCATTGATTAGAGGGTTGATTAGCCTAAGGAAACTTTAGATTATCATTTTTTGCTGATTTTGGTTCACCTTCTTTGCTTTCTACTTTAGATCTAAGGACAAAATTGGTATTTTGGATATTTGGTGAGTGGTTTTAGATCTCTCACTCTACGATGCATGTTTGTAAGTTAAAAATAATGTATTTGACAAGGTTTTGACCTTAAAATGTTTTCTAACCTTAATTACACTTTTATACATGTTTAAGGGTGAATTTTAATGGTTTAAAAATGGTTTTCAAATGGTTTTTCAAATCCCTTGTATCCATATGTATATACCAGTATAAAAGTTAGATCAAGATTAAGATTTGCTTGGTTATCACATTCTTATGTATTGCTTGTATGAATGGATGTATATGCATGATTTTCTATGATTGTATGTTTTGCTTGGATGTTGTTTGCTGATGTTTAGGTAGTTGAGAAATAGGTCAGCGGACTCGACAAATTGAAGGCAAAGATTGTTAGAATTGAACGAAACTTGAAGGAGGGGTTCTAAAGTATGGGAGAAACTCTAGCTACAAGTTGCAGCAAAATTGGGCCGATGGACATAAGTCAGTACCGAGTTATTATAGCTCGGTACCAAGTTATTTTTTGTGTGCAAAATAGGTATGTGAGCTGATGGTTCGGTGGGGAAGGTCTAAAGGAGATGGACGAGAGCAAGATACAGGAAAATGGCTAAGGATTGGGTACCATGCCGAGCTATTTCTAGAACTAGGAAACCATAGCTTTAAGTTGATGCCAAGCTATTTTGAAGGATGGGTCGGGGTCTAAAGCACTTGGGAAATGAAGTATTAGACCAGGGAAGGAGAGTTAACCAAAATTGGTTTTTTATATAGCTCGGTGCCAAGCTATTATAGGTCAGTACCGAGTTATTTATCTGATGGGATTGGAGTGAAACTTGCATGAGGGGAAGTAGAGGTTCTTTAAGTCATGCTAAAGGTGTTTGTTTGTTCGTTTGGGGTTTGATGGTGGCATAGTAGCACGATGATAGTTTTAGGACTTTGGTGACAACTCGATGGTGAAAGAAGTTAGGTTTCGATGATGGTGACTCAATGTTGAATGGAGTCATGATTCGCAAATGGTGGGTTATAAGAAAGGCGACCCATGGATAAAATGGTCGAAGGGTTCTATCATGAAATGGAGGAATGTAGAATGGTTCCTTGAGGATAATGAAAATGGAATAGAGCAAGGAAAGAGCTCGGATACGCATTCTAAGGGATCGTTGATACTCAAAATGTTTTTTGATGTACTTAAAGCAGGGGTACTATAAGGATGCTCATGGGTACTTCAAAAGGCTACCCCAGATTTGTTGAACGGATCTGTGTACCTTAGATCGGTTGAGTGGGTCTAGTATCATCTTCAGGCTAAAGAGAGTGCACTGAAAACGGGGATTTCCATTAATCCTTCACAACTGAAAGGTCATATGAGTTATCATGTATTCAAAGCACATTGATGATTATTTGATGGATGCTATGGTTGTCTTTATTGTTCTTCTGTTGTCCATCACTCTAGGATGTCATTGTAGATAGGTACTGGAGATGGGTATACCTGGCCCCTTGGGCAACAGTTATCATACTTGATTTGCAGTGTACCTTAGCTATATTTATAGAGAAGCATATTATGTTCGGTATATGCTAACTCTTTGGTTACAGGGATAGGTCAGGTTTGGTTCGTATACCCTTGTTCCTTACTATATTGACTTGTATAATATTTTGAGTTTCATTTTCCGCTTACACCAGAATGTTGTCTTATTCGAGGTTTTATGCTTGGCTTCTTATTATCTCGGGTACTCTTAAATAAGTGGACTAGATAGTAGGTCAAGGTTTGACGTAGTAGTTGTACAGAGGATGAGCTAGATGGAGCTATCTCGTATTATATATGGAATTCTATGCTTATTCTGATGTGCAACACTATGGAGCCTTGGTAGTGTTTGTTATGAGAGAGTTATTTGAGTTTATTTCTGTTGTATAAACTCTATTACTTGTTGTAAACTTTGTGCATCTATACTTTGATACTTGGATCACTTATTTATTACCGACTCTCATGTTTTATATATGTGATGTATATTATATTTTATTCCACATGCTGTGAGATATACGACAGGTTCTATGATGTTATTTCATGTTAAAATATGATGACTGTTCTATAACGGTCGGGCATAGTAGCAGCACACTATCTTATGTATATTGCATGTCAGTGGTGTAGGGTGGTTATCGCATTTGGTATCAGAGCTTAGGTTACACGATTAACCTGAGTCGATACCATGGTCTAGTAGAAATAAGGAAGGAGTTATCATCCTAGACTAGTTCGAAAATTTATCTTGTAGTGCATACACACACACACACACGAGAGAGTGTGTACTTATGTCATATTTTGATTTTCAAAACTATATAGTAATATATGTAGTATATAAGCCGCGCGTACACATGAGTACCATTAACACAGTTTTCTTTTTAAGAGACTGATCATTCTTTTATAGATCAGGAATGAGCCGGCAAACAAGGAACACCGTAAGGAACTCCATCCCTGGATTTGAGGAAGGTGTAGGCTCGAGGGCTGCTAACCCTAACTTGCAAGCTATGTTCAATGTGATGATGAAGAACATGCTTCAAATGTCTAAGAGGTCGCTTTATATGTGTTGTTGTTGGTGGTACTCAAGTGCAGGCACCGAGATCTAACTTTACTAAGTTATGCAAAGATTACTCCACCTTTGGTGGCAAACCATTCCTTGGAACAGAGTCGGCTATCAAAGTTTAGGATTTTTTGGACACATACGATCGTACCTTTGGTGATATGGAAATAGATGATGCCGTAAAGAGGAAGTTGGCCTCTAGACAGCTTCAAGGGCGGGCCATGAACTAGTGGAATTCCATTACCATTTCTACATTTATGGATCAATTTACTTAAGACCAGTTCTTGACCAGGTTTGAAGAGAAGTTCATTCCGGCTGCTTAAAAGCTGGTGCTATTTAGGAAATTTAATGATTTAGACCAAGGAGACATGTTTGCCTTCGAATATATTGCTGAATTTGATGCTTTGTCGAAGTATGGGATGTCTTTCATCGACACTCCATTGAGAATGAATGAGAAGTTCATTATGGGTTAGACGACTACTTAAGGGAGAAGTTAGTTAGTCATATCGATGAGCCATTCGAAAGACTTATTAAGAAAGCTCTTCACCTTGAGAGTTTATACCCTAAATCCAAATCAGCTGTTGTTGCTATGGAAGTGTCAAAACCACAACAAAGTGGTGGAAGCAAGAAGAAGTGGAATGGAAAGAGGAAGCAGTCTTAGGGAAAGAATGCTCAGAAGAAGGCTAAATGGGATCCTATTTGTTACAACTATGGAGGTATGGGTCACCTAATCATAGACTGCAAATCTAATGGGAAGAAGAAGTGTTGAAACTGGGGCAAACCCAAACATATACTGAAGAATTGTCTGGAACCAATGCATCAAAAACAGGTTGTGAAGGCATATGCTTTGGATGCTGTCGTCGAGTGCTCCCTCGGCAGAAGAGAAGGGGAAGGGTGTTGTTATTTGAGGTATGCTTTCCATTTATGATGTTCCATATGTGTTTTATTAGATATCGGGGCTTTACATTCCTTTATATCTAGTGATTTGGTAGATAGGCTGGGATCGAAACCTGAAACAGTTGATCGACCTTGGGTTGTGACAAAACATATTTGAGGCTCCATTAGCATGTGCATGGTTTGTCGTGGTTTGACCTTATTTAGTCATGGATGTCCTTTTTGATTGCATTGTTTTGAATTTCGTTGGGTTTAGGATTACCTTAGGAATGGATTGGCTAAGGAAGTATGCGGGAGTAGTGGATTGCGGGAAGCTGTTGTTGACGATTGGGGCTATGGAGTAGCGAACGGAATTGATTGGCTGCCTGCTAAAGAATGGGGTTATGGTTAGCTTTCTATATTCACTTGAGACTCTACAAGTTGAATTGTCATCTGTGCCTACCGTTATAGAGTATTCGGATGTATTTGAGGAAGTTACCAGATTACCACCATGTAGAGAGATTGAGTTTTGGATAGACTTAGTAAAGGATGCCAGATCGATAGTTATGCCTTTGGGGTGTATGCCACCCAAAGAGCAGAAGGGGTTGGGGTTGCAAGTAAATGACTTGTTGAAGAAGGGGTTCATTCGTAGGAATATATCTGAGTGGGCTATACCCGTAGTATTTGCCACTAAGACGGATGACTCTCTGAGGTTGTGTGCAGATTACCCTGAGCTGAATAAAGTGACAAAGAAGAACAAGTATCCACTCCCACATATTGATCACTTGTTCGATTAGCTCCAAGGTGTGAAGGTGTTTTCTTAATTGGATTTTGCTACATGATTTCACCTGTTGAGACTGGTTAAGGAGAGTGTGCCAATCACTGCATTTTGTACATCATCTGGTTTTTATGAGTGGTTCATTATGCGTTCGGGCTAATCATTACTCCGACATACTTTGTTGATCTCATGTACTGTGCCTTTAGTGTTAGTCCTTGAGATGATGGTTTTGATGACAACAACCTTAGGACTTGTTATAAAATATAAATACTAACGTTATGGTTTAGATATATGTATATGCAGAATATAAACATGCAGGTATCAAGAATGAAGACTGTACAGTATAGAGATACAAGACTGATGAATTTAAAGATCGAAGATATCAAGATTCAAGACTCATGAGTATCAAGATTATCAAGAGTTCAAGATTTCAAGATAAGTAATTTAGTTAGGAATTTTGTTAAAACTCCTAGAAAAGCACTAACATCTTAAAATCCATTTTATTCATGGAATGGAATCCACTTCGAGCCCGTTAAAGGGATGGAACCCTAAGTAGGATGGAACCTACGAAAAATCTAGTGGAACATTGTTTTGTATCCACTAAATTTTATTCAAATGTTTTACAAAATTATATCTAGTTTTCAAAATGATTTCAAAATCTTCCTTTTTAAATCAAAAACATCTACCCTGGTTTTAAAATACTTTTAGCCTTAAAATAATCTATATTTTCAATATCAAATTATTCTTGGTTTTAAACTATCTTTTAATTATAATATATTTAACTTTTAATATTTATACTTAGATTTAAATATAAAATTATAGTAAGATTTTATATATACCAAAATATTATTCTCTATACTTATTTATGTATTTTAACTATAGTTAAGTATATTTATAAAGTTTAAAATAGTTTTAATACAAGATAGAAATTATTTTCAAAGAAAAACAAATTACCAAAAATAACTTAGGCCTGTCGACAACCCCAAGTACCCCTTGTCGACAAGGTGACAGTTGATTTCAAAAGTTTGAATTTCAAAAGAAGTGTCTATTCGTCATATCCTTTCACGAATGGACATGGCTGTTGTTCTACTATAAATAGGGGCTGTTTTAAATGAATTTACATCCATAATTTTTTGATTTCACTTCTCTTCTTCTTCCACATTTCTTTATATACATTTTTACTATTACTCTGCCGAAATCTCCATTGAATCTAACTAGATCATCTCTGGTTTTATTCTCTATCACTATCTCAACAAGATCCCTGTGCTATTCAGAGTTATAGGCTTCTTTTGTAATCAATCGAGCGAGAAAAGATGTGATTGTAGCCTGGAAAATCAATCAAGTGAGAGAAGGTGTGATTGTAGCCTAGGAAATCAATTGGGTGAGCTTGTTGCCCGTAAAATCAAGTATCTCTACCCAGAGGATTGTGAATCTGGAGCAGTGTACCTCTTGGCCTTGAAATCGAGGGTGTAATTGTAAGAATTGATTTTGAAAGGAAATCTGTACTTGTGTTGCGGGACTGGATGTAGGGTAACTCCGAACCAGTATAAAATTCGGTGTGTTCTTTCCTTTATTGCTTTTACTTTATATTTGCATATGTGTTTGATTCTATGATCATATCTGTGTCTGAATATTGCATGCATTTGTGTTCAAATTAATATAAACTCAAAAAGAATTAGTAATTCCTTAAAACACTATTCACCCCCCTCTAGTGTTAATTCTAGCCTTAAGATCCGTAATATGCATTTCTCACATTTAGGGATCACCTAAGCAAGTTCGTGCCTCTGTTCGTGGATAATATTTTCGTCTATTCTAGGATAGAGAAAGAACAAAAGAAACACTTAATGATTATGCTCGAAGTGTTGAGGAAGCACAAGTTAAAGGCTAAGTTTTCAAAATGTCACTTTCGGAGGAGGTAAGTGAGATTCTTAGGTCATGTCGTCTCGGAGTAGAGCATCGCAATAGATCCTGTCATGGTGGCAGTGATTCAGGATTGGAAATAACCCAAGAATGCTATGGATGTGAGGAGTTTCCTAGGATTTTCAGGGTATTGTAGACGTTTTGTCAAGGACTTATTGCACCATTAACCAATTTGATGAAGACGAATCAGACTTTTGTTTCGGACGCGAAGTGTGAGCATTCATCTATAAGTCTAAAAGAGAGGTTGACGAGTGCACTTGTATTAACCATTCCAAGCAGGAATGAGGAGCTGATAGTATATACAGAAGCTTGTAGTACTGGATTAGGTGCGATGTTGATGTAGATGGAAAAGGTTGTCGCCTATGATACTCGACAGCTGAAACCGCACGAGAGTAAGTATCAGCTCATGGTTTGGAGTTGGAGGCAATAGTGCTTTCTCTGAAGATTTGGAGGCACTACCTATTAGGATAAAGGTTCGAGCTGTTCACGGATCTTAAATCCTTAAAGTACCTTTTCTCCTAGAAGGATCTCAACCTTCGCTGGCAGTGATGGTTGAAATCCTTAGCCTTCTATGGTTTCAGCATTTCTTATACACCTGGTAAAGGATATGCAGTCGCCAATGCATTAAGTAGAAGACATGCCATCTTAGAAGCGATGTTTATGGAGTGAAAATGGTTGGAGTATATTGCTGGCTATGACTTCAGACCCCATTACGAGTTAGAACTAGAGATGTTGGCAAGTTTGACTATCAGGCCTAATCTAATTGAGTGAATAGGTACTAATCAGAGGCAAGATGCTAGACTAGTAGAGATCATGGTTGAAATAAAAGGAAGAGTGGTGTCTAAAGATATGAAATATGAACTCGACCGAGAAGGTTGGCTTTATAATGATGGGAGACTGTTTGTTCCCGATGTTGATGGGTTACAAGATGAGGTGCAACGAGAGTGCCACAATTCTAGGATGATAATACATCTCAACGGTAATAAGATGTACTATGATATGAAGCAAGCCTATTATTGGGAGGGGATGAAAAAGGATGTCATGACATTCAACTTGAAATGCATGAACTGGCAGTTGGTAAAGGTTAAGCTAAAGAAGCCAAGTGGGTTGTTGCAACCACTTGAAATTCCCGAATGGAAGTAGAAACAAGTATCGATGGACCTCATCGATGGATTATCGAGGACTCGAGCAGGGTACGACCGCATCTGGGTCATAGTCGATCGATTGACCAAAAGTGGTTAATCTATACCCATCAAGTCAAGTAGGACGACAGCAAAATTGGTCAAGTTGTATATGAAATGGGTCATACGATTTTATGGTGTGCCGAAAAGCATTGTGAGCGACCGAGACTTGTTGTTCACTTGTTCACTAGTAGGTTCTAAAAGAGCTTACAGAGGCGTTTGGTACTGAGCTGCATCTTAGTATAGCTTATCACCCGCAGACGGAAGGGAAGACCGAGAGAGTGAATTATATATTGGAGGATCTCATGCGGGCTTGTATACTTGATTTTAGTGTCTCATGAGATGATCATTTGCATTTGGTGGAGTTTGCATAAAACAATAGCTATCAGTCTAGTATCGTTATGGCACCGTATAAAGCATTTTATAGCCGACCATGTAACGCCCCTTCGTATTGGTGCAAAGCGAGCGAGAAATTGATACTTGGGCCAGATATGATCAGAGAAACCTTGGAGAAGATAGAGATCATTAGATAGTAAATAAAAGAGGCTCAGGATAGGTAGAAGATCTACGTTGATAGAAGACGTAGAGATTTGGATTTCCCTGTTGGTGGCATGGTGTTTATGTAGATTTCTCCTTTGAAGAATGCTATTCGATTCGATGGTAAGGTGAAGTTGGCACCGAGATTCATAGTTCCTTTTCTGGTAACATAGTGGATTGAGAATCTAGCATATAGGGTCGACTTACCTCAAAAGATGGCAGGTGGGCTCAATGTCTTCCACATTTCTTACTTGCAGAAGTGTGTGCACGACTCAGGCATGAAGATAACACTAGATCAACTAGATGATATCGAGATTGAACCAGATACTTTAAGACCTCGTGGGTATGTTCATATTGTCGGGCGCGATATGAAACATCATAGGAGGAGGACGGTGGAGTTAATGAACGTTCAATAGGGCAAAAATGAAGGTGATTGCACATAGAAAACCGAGGAGAGCACGAGGGCCACTCATCTAGAGCTCTTTGTATGGTAAGGCTTACAGTTCATCACATTTGCTTTCACTTTTGATATTATATAGGGTAGTTTAGCATCTCACATGCTAGGCTAAGCCTACCTGCGCTATTGATTGCATGGTTGCTTGTTTGATATGTATGATGGTTGCATATGATTGTTAGGCATGCGCGATAATCATGTTTGATGTATTTGAGAATTTCGGGGGCAAAATTCCTAAAGTGAGAGAGTATAACGATCCGTACTTTACGTCTTGAAGAATCATAAAATATTTTTATTTTATTCATATGAGGTCGTACAACTCTAAAACTTTAGAAGGTAACTCTTAGGGACATTTTCCACGTCTATGATTTTTAACGAAATTTTATGCGACCATTCGACCCTGAAAACCTTTTTTGGACTATAAATTTTGAGAGGAGCAAAATTAGGGTCTCAAACCATTTCCTTTGCTTCAAGAAGATGTTCTTCCATTCTGTAGAGTGGTCATAATAGAAAAATGGACTTATCGTTAGGAAGTTATAGCTGTTTTAAGTTTTGGCTACAACTGGGAAGTTTTAATGGGTAACTAACTAAGCCAGTACTTAGGCCAATTAATCCATCTCAAATTTTTTGCTAAGGGGAGGCTGTAGGAACATATCTAAGTCTTTTCCATCTTCCCCAAAATAGTTCTAAACCTCCACTAACCCTAATTTCATAAAAATTCACATATTTCCCTTACTAATCTTAGCCAAACCATTGATTAGAGGGGTGATTAGCATCGGAAAGCTTAAGATTATCATTTTTGTTGATTTAAGTTCATCTCCTTTGTTGTCTACTTCATATCTAGGGAGAAAATTTAGTACTTTGGATATTTTATGAGTGGTTTTTGATCTTTCATCTACTATGCATGTTTATATATTTAAAAATGAACATGGCTTTGACCTTAAAATGTTTTCTAAACTTAATCACGCTTTTATACATGTTTAAGGACAAATTTTAAAGGTCTAAATTGGTTTTCAAATGGGTTTTCAATCTCTTGTATTCATGTGCATATGCTAGTACAAAAGTTAGATCTAGATCAAGATTTGCTTGGTTATCGCATTCTTATGTATTGCTTGTATGAATGGATGTATAAGCATGACTTTCTATGATTATATGTTGTTCTTGGATGTTGTTTGCTATTATTTTAGGTAGTTGGAAAATAGTTTGGCCGACTCGACAAAGCTAAGGACATAGGTCGCAAAAAAATTTAAGATATAAGTCATAGAAAAATTTAAGCTAAGGACATAGGTCGGTACAGAGTTACTATAGCTTAGTATTTAGTTATTTTTGTTGCCCAATATAGGTTAGCAAGTTGATGACTCAGTGGAGAAGTTCTAGAGGAGATGGAGAAGAGCAAGATGTAGGATAATGATAAGGATTGGGTACTATGCCAAGCAATGACTTGAACTAGGAAACTGTCACTTTAAGTTGACGCCGAGCTATTTTGAAGGATGGGTCGGGGTCCAAAGCACTTAGGGAATAAAGTACTAGAACCAAGGAAGGTGATATAGCCAAAATTGGTTTAGTATATAGCTTGGTTGCATGTTATTATAGGTTGTTACCAAGTTATCTATATTGATGGGATTTGAAAGAAACTTCCAAGAAAGGAAGTAAAGGCTCTGTAGGTTGTGCTGAGGATGTTTTTTTTGTTTGCTTGGGGTTTGATGGCGGTATAGTAGCACGATGATATTTTCGGGATTTTAGTGATAACTCAATGGTGAATGGAGTTAGGTTCCGATGATGGAGGCTCGATGTTGAATGGAGTCGTGAGAATGGTTATCTATAAAAGGTGGGTTCTAAGAAAGACGACTTGTTGATAGAACGGTTGAATGGTTCTATTATGGAATAGAAGAATGTAGAATGGTTCCTTAAGGAGAATGGAAACTAAATGAAGTAAGGAAATGGCTCGGATAGACATGTTATGGGATCATTAATACTCTGAGTGTTTTCTGATGTACTCAAAGCAGGGGTATTTTGAGGATGCTCATGGGTGGTTTGAAAGGCTACCCCGGATCTGTTTATTGGATCCAGGTACCCTAAACTGGTTGAACGGGTCTAATATAAGCTTTGGGCTAAAGTGAGTACACTAGAAGCTGAGATTTCCATTAGTCCCTGGCAGTAGAAAGGTCATACGAGTTATCATATATCTGGTGAACATTGAGTAATAGCGAGGATTGTTTGATGGATGTTATGGTTGTCTTGATTGTTCTTCCATAGACTATCACTCTAGGGATGTCATCGTAGATAGGCATTGAGGATAAGGATACCTGAACACCCGTTATAACACTTGGTTTGCAGTGTACCTTTACTATATTGGTAGAATAGCATATTATGCTCGTTATATGCTAACTCTTTGGTTGCAGGGATAGACCAATTATGGATCTTATTATATATGGATTTCTATGCTTATTCCGCTATGCAACACTGAGCCTTAGCAGTGTTTTCTTATTAGTATAAAACAGGTAGTTGAGTTTATTTTTGTTGTATAAACTCTTTTACTCGGTGTATAACTTTGTGAATCTGCACTCTGACATTTGTACCACTTAGTTATTACTGTCTCCCCTGTTTTATATATATGATGTATATTATATTTTGTAACAACCCTGGTTTTGGAGATTACCTATAAATATTAAATTATAATGGTAGTTATGATTTAATGTTGTGATTAAATTAGAATTGGAGATTTTAAATTATTTATTTGGAATAAATAATGAATTTTGAAAATAAAATGTGAAAATAAGTTTTGAAACTTTATTTTATTTGTTTGGATTAACAATGAATGGAAAATGATTTTTATTTAAAGAAAATGCAATAATTTTATTAATTATTGCCAATTACTTCTTTTAATAATTTTTAAAGGAAGTATTTGATTTTTAATGGTTGTTTAATCAAATAAAAAGGAGAAAATGTGATTAAAAATAAGTTTGAGTGTAAATAATATTTGTAAATGAATTGGAACATTTTTACAAGTAATAAAATGTAATTTGTTGAATTTTAAAAGTAATAAACGTGGTATATTACAATTAAATGAACAAAAAGTGCATTTTATTCAAAATAAAGGAAATTAACAATAATTTTTTTAAAAAGAGTAAATTATCATTTTAAATGATAGAAAATGTTCTATTTTATATCATTATAAGTTTTCACTTTTTCATTATGTAAAACTTTAGAGAAAATGTATTTTTGTTTTGTGTATAATGTGATATGTGTACACATTTTAGTTAAGTGTTGATTATTTAATAAATAGTCCATTTTATTTTCTTTTTACTAATGGGTCCAAGGCCCATTAGTGCTTAACCAGGTGAGATAGTGAGAAATCTAATTGTCTGTACGTTCCTTCTCACTATCTCATCTTCTTCTTCTACCTGAGAAACAAAATACAGTAAAAAGAAAAAGCAACCATTCCCTCAATTCAAGCTCAAATCTTCAAGTTAATTCAACAAAATTAAATCTTTTTCAATCTAGAGTGATAATCTAAAGGTAATGAGTATCTAAACCTTATAATTTCATCAAATTCCTAATTTGAGAAAGGGGTTTCTTATTTACTCTATTTTTTGTTTGCATGTACTGTAATTGTTTCCTATAGATTTTTAGAAGCTTCAATCAAGCTGAAAGCTTCAACTATGCGGCAAAATCCGAGCTTATGCAACAAATCAACAACGTGAGAACAATATCTCACTAATACTAGCAAAATCGCTTGAGAAATTGCTTGAATCTGATGCCTATGTAAAAATTTATTCACTGTAAAGTCTATTTTCGTTTCTGGCTTGAAGTGCTAACTTTGGCTATAACTTTCATCTCCGGCAACGAAATGCTGCCGGATCTTTTTCTAAGTCAAGTTTATTTGTTCAAATTTGTTTCTGCAAAATTTGGTTGAAACATATTGTCATTTGAGTGTTCAAACCGTTGCTGCAAAATCAACAAAACTCATTTTATTTGCCTGTAGATTGTGTTGTCTGAGTTGCTGCAAACATGGCCTGAGTCCATGTTTAAGATAGCATAATTCTTTCATTCTTTACTGAAATTGCGTGATTCTTTTTTTGTTTGAAAGATGAAGTTTTATACTATAAGCTTACCAAATTTCAGCTCATTTTGACCTATATAGCTTATAGAAATATTCTGCCGAACTTTTGTCCGGAGTATGTTTTTGTCCAGATTTTTACAGTGAAAACACTCTCTGGGTTCAACTTTGAGACGTCATAACTTTCTCATACTTTATCCAAATTTCATGATTCTTTTTTTTTGTTTGAAATTTGAAGTTTTCTATTATAGACATACCAATTTTCAGCATAATCCAAGCTAAATCGGTCCTCTGTTTCATGCCTGAAAGTTGAACCCAAGATGTTTTCATGCCTGATACATTTTTGGGTTTTGAACTGTTGCAAACATGGCCTGAGTCCTTGTTTGAGACAGCATAACTCATTCGTTTCAAATCGAATTTGAGTGATTCTTTTTGCAGATTGAAGTAGGAGTGTTGAGTTACATTCCAGCAAATTTTCATGACAATCTGGGTTGCTTGCTATTTCGAAATTGCTGTCGAACTTGAACCCGCAGCCTGTTGGAATTCAGCGATTTAACCTTGTTTTGTTCCAACTTTGAAACGACCCAGATTCTTCGTTTCAATTTGGATTTGAATGATTCTTTTGGAAGATTGAAGAAGGAATGTTGAACAACATTTCTGCAAAATTTCAAGTCATTTTGACACTGTTAACTTATACAAACCTACTGTCGAATATTGAGTCGCAGCTTGTTTTAAACGGATAATACTTGGTGTAATTTCCGTTATTTCGATGTTTACTTGATATTTCTTTCTGGATTTCATACAAAGGTATTATAATGCATTTTAAAAATGTTTTTCAAATTAATGGGCTTTTGAAATTACTATTTATTATTTTTTAGTATAAAAAATTATATACTCTATAATAAGAGAATTTCAAAGGCAATTTCTAAAGCGATTTCGAAACGTTCCTAAAACTCGTTTTCTTCAACTTAATTTCTATATAAAACACATAATTTTGCACTTAGAGCGAAGAGGGAGAAGAATTAAATGATTAGATAAAACGCGTGCTATGAACGCGTGCGTTTATCTTTTCAGTTAATTCCTAATCTATTCGTTTGATCGTTTTGACCTTTGGGTCTGGTTTACCGATGAGATGAGATAAACTTTGTACTGCTTTGAGTGTGGAATTAACTAACGGTTAGTAAACCGTTTAGTGCGAACGTGTGGTATGTGACACACGTTAACACTTTGCGGGTTCCTATCCGAGGGGTTTGTGACACATATTGCCAGTTAGTGGTGTCCAGTACTGGGCCTCCGGACCTTCGCCACTAAGGTTTGTTGCCTTCGGGTTTGTGCCTTTTGGGTTTATTGCCTTCGGGTTTGTGCCTTCGGGTTTGTTGCCCTATAGTATCGCTTTTGGAGTTGGTCCTCCGTCACCGCTCGAGAGATACTTGGGTTTGTCGCCTTCGGGCTTGTGGATCCTTGTTTATACAGTACTGAGCACGTGCATCTTTTGTTTCTTTGATATTTATATTTTCCTAGAGTATCGCCTTTCGGGGTAGGTCCTTTGAACCCCACGACATATAGCGATGACCTTGTGGAAACTTGTGTTACCTTCATCGGTATTTGTTATTTGCCTTTTAGCTTGATTTGGGATATTCATATCCTTTGTTTATTTGAGTTGCCGATGATATGAGGCTTGTTATGATTCATCTTTTGTTAGATGATCGAGTTATCTCTTTTAGAGATATTTATGGTACTTATGACCTTGCATGTTCTTTATCATTTAGCTTATCTAACTGATTTGTTTAGTTAGCCTGACCAGTGTATTTTTATACTCGGGTCAGACCGAGGTGTCTCAGGTTAGGTACATTTGGACTTAGCCTATTCTGCTTTTGCATGGACTATTCTGCTAGCTCCTTTCTGTTATAGCTTTTTTTGTAGTCCTTTTTGGTTGTAACTCTGATATGTATATTCTTTTGACTCGCCAGTATATTGTGGTTGCTATACCACTTGACATGTATCATTTTGTATACTCTGTGATGTATCTGTATATGTGTATATGTATGTGATGATCTACTGTTCTGTGATGTGTTTTACATTTGAATTATTATATTTTGTTTTGTTAGATCTTATAGTCATTATAGTTTTGTATTAAATATCTATTGGATATGTCTATCCACATGGAAAAAAATATATGCTATATTTATCGACGTATTCAGTAGATAGTTAAGACAAGGCTATAGATGGTCGCTCCTATCCAGCTCTATTCTCCGTATTAGCAGACGGTATTACCTTGTAATACTCTTTGCTAATGTGGGTCTCGGAATGGGGCGTTACAGATTTTATCTAATCACTTAATTCTTCTCCCTCTTCGCTCAAAGTGCAAAATTGTGTGTTTTATATAGAAATTAAGTTGAAGAAAATGAGTTTTAGGAACGTTTCGAAATCGCTTTAGAAATTGCCTTTGAAATTCTCTTATCAAAGCCGAACATCGGCGCCCTTCTGGTCTCCTTCAGCCTCTAGAGATTCCATTGTGAAAATGGGATCAGATTTCGATGGATTTTATCGATGGCCTACCTCGTTCGAGATCGGGTCATCGTAGTGTTTGGGTTATCGTTGATCGCCTCACCAAGTCTGCTCATTTTATTCCTATTAAGTCTAATAGGACTACTTCTCATTTGGCCAAGCTTTATATCAAGGAAATCGTGAGACTTCACGGTGTTCCTAGTTCGATTGTTTGTGACCGTGACCCTTTGTTCACGAGTCATTTCTGGCAGAGTCTTCAGCAAGCTTTGGGAACAAAGATTAATTTCAACGCAACTTATCATCCATAGTCTGATGGATAGACTGAACGAGTGGATCTCGTATCTTGGAAGATCTCCTCCGTATTTGTATTCTTGATTTCAGAGGTAGTTGGGAGGATCATTTACCCCTTGTAGAGTTCTCCTACAACAATAGTTTTCAGTCGAGTATCGGTATGGCTCCTTTCGAAGCCTTATACGGAAGGCCATGTCGATCACCTTCTTGTTGGTTGGAATCTGGTGAGAAGCTTATTCTTGGCACAGATTCTGTTCGTGATTCTTCTTAGAAGTTTGATCTTATTCGTTAGAGAATGAAAGAGGCACAGAGCCGCCAGAAATCCTATGCGGACAACCGTAGGAAGCCTCTCGAGTTCTCTATTGATGATCTTGTCTTTATTCGCGTTTCTCCTTTAAAAGGGGTTATGCGCTTCAGTACGACTGGGAAATTAGCTCCTTGCTTTATAGAACAATTTCCTATTACTGAATGTATTGGCCTTGTAGCTTACAGAGTTTCACTTCCAGCTCATCTATCTGGCATTCATGACGTGTTTCACGTCTCTCAGCTTCGGAAGTGTCTTTGAGAGTCGGATTCTGTCATCGATTCACCTGATTTGCTAGAGCTTGAGATCTCACTAGACCTATCTGTTGTGCAGCAGCCCACTCGCGTACTTGCTTCGGAGGTGAAACGCCTTCGAAACAAGGACGTGCCGCTCGTTAAAGTATAATGGTCCGCTAATCCCAACGACTGCACTTGGGAAACCAAAGAGTTTATCGGGTGATCCTACCATAGTTTTCTTTCTTCGCATAGCGATGGTGAGAATCTTTTTATCTTAAGCTTATTTCTTTTCTTTTGATTGATGAAATTAATAAGTTGAATACAAAATCTTCTCTAGAAATTGTGTGGACGCAATTTTATTAAGATGGGAGTCTGTAACAACCCTAGTTTTGGAGATTACCTGTAAATATTAAATTATAATGGTAGTTATGATTTAATATTGTGATTTAAATTAAAATTGGAGATTTTAAATTATTTATTTGGAATAAACAATGAATTTTGAAAATAAAATGTGAAAATAAAGTTTGGAAACTTTATTTTATTTGTTTGGGTTAATAATGAATGGAAAATGATTTTTATTTAAAGAAAATGCAATAATTTTATTAATTATTGCCAATTACTTATTTTTTTAAAGGAAGTATTTGATTTTTAATGGTTGTTTAATCAAATAAAAAGGAGAAAATGTGATTAAAAATAAGTTTGAGTGTAAATAGTATTTGTAAATGAATTGGAACATTTTTACAAGTAATAAAATGTAATTTGTTGAATTTTAAAAGTAATAAACATGGTATATCACAATTAAATGAACAAAAAGTGCATTTTATTCAAAATAAAGGAAATTAACAATAAAAATGTTTAAAAAGAGTAAATTATCATTTTTAATGATAGAAAATGTTCTATTTTATATGTATACAAGTTTTCACATTTTTATTATGTAAAACTTTAGAGAAAATGTATTTTGTTTTGTGTATAATGTGATATGTGTACACATTTTAGTTAAGTGAGGTGTGGGCTGTTACATTGCTAACCAAGCTGTAACGCCCCACTCCGAGACCCACATTAGCAAAGAGTATTACAAGGTAATACCGTCTGCTAATACGGAGAATAGAGCTGGATAGGAGCGACCATCTATAGCCTTGTCTTAACTATCTACTAAATACGTCGATAAATGTAGCATATATTTTTTTTAATGTGGATCGACATATCCAATAGATATTTAATACAAAACTATAATGGCTATAAGATCTAACAGAACAAAGTATAACAACTCAAATGTAAAACACATCACAGAAAAGTAGATCATCACATACATATACACATATACAGATACATCACAGAGTATACAAAATGATACATGTCAAGTGGTATAGCAAACACAATATGCAGGCGAGTCAAAAAAATATACATATCAGAGTTACAATCAAAAAGAACTACACAAAAAGCTATAACAAAAAGGAGCTAGCAGAATAGTCCATGCAAAAGTAGAATAGGCTAAGTCCAAATGTACCTAACCTGAAACACCTCGGTATGACCCAAGTATAAAAATACACGGGTCAGGCTAACTAAACAAATCAGTTAGATAAGCTAAATAATAAAGAACATGCAAGGTCATAAGTACCATAAATATATCTAAAAGTGATAACTCGATCATCTAACAAAAGATGAATCATAACAAGCCTCATATCATCGGCAACTCAAATAAACAAAGGATATGAATATCCCAAATCAAGCCAAAAAGGCAAATAACAAATACCAATGAAGGTAACACAAGTTTCCACAAGGTAATCGCTATATGTCGTGGGGTTCAAAGGACCTACCCAGAAAGGCGATACTCTAGGGAAATATAAATATCAAAGAAACAAAAGATGCACGTGCTCGGTACTGTATAAACAAGGATCCACAAGACCGAAGGCGACAAACCCAAGTATCTCTCGAGCGGTGACAAAGGACCAACTCCAAAAGCTATACTATAGGGCAACAAACCCGAAGGCAATAAACCCGAAGGCACAAACCCGAAGGCACAAACCCGAAGGCAACAAACCGTAGTGGCGAAGGTCCGGAGGCCCAGTACTGGACACCACTAACTGGCAATATGTGTCACAAACCCCTCGGATAAGAACCCGCTAAGTGTTAACGTGTGTCCCATACCATACGTTCGCACTAAACAGTTTACTAACCGTTAGCCAAAAATTCTCTTTTCCACTGAAAACACCAATCCTTATTTAAATTAAATTTTAAATAAATTAAATATTTTTACCAAAGGTCACGTACTTATCTTATCGAATTCGGTAAATTTACAACTATCTTTTCAAAAATATTTGAAAACCCTTTTTAAAATAATGTGGAAAGTACCACTGCGGTATCAAACCATGGATCACAGCTCAATGGTTACGTCTCTATCCCAGAGAAATCCAAGACTTAACTGTAGGCACTCACTGCCTCTAATTTTTGCCATGCGTGTATACCATTACTTCCCGAAACCTTTAATTAAAATTATCTCAAAATAGTGCTTGTAAATTCAAAAATAAATTTTCATGTTTAATCTAGGCAAATATACTTAAATAAAAGTTATTATACAAAGCCATGTTAATATTCAATAATTATCTTTTAAAACAAAAATGCTGACTAGTTCTTAAATAATAAATCTTTAACACTCATTATAAAGTAACTAATTAATAATTAAATATGCGATAAAATTTTTAAAATAATTAAATAACTAAATTTCCTCAATATTTTTAACACTTTTAAAATTACCGAGTTAATAATTATAAAAAACCACTTTTTAAAACAAGCCCAAATTCCTCGATTTTATTTTCACTTCGTGAATTTGGAAAACCTTACTTGAGTTCTGGTATAACCAATTTTATACCTATTTCCAAATTCACCACTATCCTCTAAAATATTTAAAATCTCGATTTTTAAAACCACCTTTTTATTCCTAAACAAGTACCACTTAAGAATTTATTATTTAAAAATATTTTATAAATTTTATTCCAAAATCTCTTTTCACAATAACCCTATTTAGTTAAGTACAAATTTCGAACCTTTTTATTTTATCCAATTGATTAACCCAAAATTTTTTATAAACATTTTACTTCAAAATCCTTTTCAAAATTCTTCCAAATTCAAACCATATTTTTATTGGTATTTTAAAAAACCAAAAATGAAGGCCAAACAACCATAGCATCCAATCAATATAAATTCCATAGTAATCTATCACAGATTATTCCAGTAGAACATATATCACTATATATGAAATTAAATTCAAAATTTTTGAGGAATCCAGTTGGATCCCTCTAACCTGTTTCCCTGCATCCACAATGTTAGCACAACATAAAAATACCAATTCCACTTCGAGGTGGAATATTGCGGTATATAGGGTCATCCGCTATTATGCGGGACGCATAAGGTCTCATCCGCTATATACATGCGGGAATATCAATCACTCCAATATATATAATACTATATATAATATCACATCCAATTTGATAATAATTCATCAATTCAACCAATCAATCATTTATTAATTTTAACTATTTAAAATTAAAGCCAGCAGTCCAAAATTGAGTGAGATTAACTCACCTTGCCAATCAATCCAATTTTAAATTAAATCGAACACGTCTAATTTAACCTAAAATTTTTGCTAGCTTCGATCGACTCCAAATCTACACCATAGCGTAGTGCTCTTCGTTGTGATTCCGGCGCCGCTTGTTTCATCCGATTCCGACCTTGTACGGAGAAGATATGCATTTTATAAGTTTCAATGTAAATTTATATAATGAAAATTCTTTTTTTTTAATATACCATTAACGGGATCAGGTTGTTCTTCTTTGGTTACAGCAAATCAAGGCCGAGCCTTGCTTTCTCTTTTGTTCGAGTCCAGGCCAATTACGAACACACAAAACCCATCACCACCAATAAAAACCGATCGCCACTTCCCCCTGTAGGCCACCGAAAGTAGATCGACGACCACCAATCGAACGGCCTACACAAGCTCTTCCTTCGCCCCTGACCCCCATGAACTCAAGCTCCCCATCGTCTCGTATTCCGTACTCGAATGGCCGGCGCTCAAGCCATGATTTCTCCCTCCTCGCCACGCTATTTACGATCTCCACCGTTGATAAGCAAGAGCTCGACGAGCTCGACGATTCTCTAGTTGGAAATTTCTCTTAAAAGTTTGTGGATTGAGAGGATTTGAGGGAAGAAAACTAGATGATTTCATCCATTAAAACAAAGAATGGCGGCTCGTGAAGATCGGCTAGGGTTTCACTGTGCTCTACAGTATATATACACGTGTACAATATTATTTTAATATTATTTCCAATATTAACGTGCTTTTTCAAACGAACTCCAAATGAAGCGTGCCGCTTGGCATTTATAATGTTTTACCCCTATTACGAACACAATGGAACATGTTTCGAGGCATAATTCGATCGTATGTCGAAGATAGCTTTTCGAATCGAATTAAAATATTAAATTTTCGATATTTATTTCAACGCGTTTCTATTCCGTACGACCAAAAGGTAACTCCAAATGCTACGAAATTTGAAATCCGATAATAATATACTATTTCGGATCCAAGGGAACTAGTTTCGTCAAATTCTGAGACTGTGCCCCAGAAAACTTGTAACGACCCTGAATTTTGAACGAATTAAATTGAAAATATTTAATTAATTTTAAATATTTGAACGATAATTTAATTTGAATCCCCGATATAACTTTGAATTTGACGATTAAATTATAAAATTTAATCTATTGTAAGGTGAATAAAATTTCGAATCTTCAATCAGAAGCTGAAGAAAAATATTTCAAAAGCTTTTAAAATTCGTAATGATAATAATGAAGATAATAGAAACTTCAGAATTGTATTTCAAAGTGTTTCGTTCAGTTTTGAAATTAAATCGTTCGAATCGATATTTAAAAATAGTCAATTTTCACACAGTCTCGGAATTCGACGAAACCGGTTCCATTGGGTCCGTAATATTGAATTATTGTCAGATTTCAAATTTCGTATTTTTCGGGGTTGATATGCGAGCGTACGACGTATAAACGCGTCGAAATTTAAATCGAATTCGATTGAAATTTTAAATTGAATTTTGTCACATCAGTTGTTTTTTTTTCTCGTTCCTTTAAACACGCCAGAAATCACGAAGAAAAGATCGTGCAACCCATCACGTAAACCATACCTCGTTCAATTTTATCTTCCTCCCTGGTTTCAAATCAAAGCAAAACGAGAACAAGTTCAAATCGAAAGATAAAAATGGCCGCTCGTTCAAATAAAAATTCGAAACCCCATTCGTTCAAAAAGAAAAATCACCAGCCTTCTTCTTTTCGAAAACCCAAATTGAGCACCTTCACATGAAATTGTTTCCGTTCGTTCCCTTACTCCCACCTTCGTTAACAAATCATATTCAAATCATTCATCGGCAAGGGGGGAAATCGCGACTTCTCCTGTCGCGTACCTGGTGCGGCACCGCGTGGGATCGTTCGCGAGTGTCTGGGGCTATAAGGCAGGACGAGGAGCGTGCGTGGTTGAAGCCAGCATGAAGGTGAAGCTCGAGGGGAACGTCGAGTTCAATACGAAGGCGCGAGGCACTCGAAATCAAGGCGCCTCAGTGGATTGACGTGGTCAGGCGAGTGGGTTCTTCGTCAGCACGAGCTGTTGGTGGTTTGGAGGGCTGCGATTGCTGGAGCTCGCGATTGGGGTTGGATGTCGACGACGTGTTCTTGATGGCATCAGCAAACGATGGTTGGAGGCTCGTTCTCGAGCGCGAGATTTTTTTTGGCAGCGAGGTATTTTAGTTAATTCTGTTAATCTGATATTATGGTTACAGAAAATAAATTTTTTTCAGTTAAGTGAAGAGTGATTTTTGCAGTGAAGAAAAATTTAGATTTTCATTTGATAGGAATATGCAGAAAATAAAATCTTTACAGTAAATATATATATAAGGTTTTGAACATAACTGTTTTGAAATTTAAATGTACATATATATAAACAGAATTGGATAATTTAGATTTTTAAAGGAAGGTTAGTTTTGAATTTAAATTTTTGGTTAAATAAATTTATTTAAGAGGGATTTGTTTAAAATTAAAAATACTAATATAAGTTAAGAAATATCTATTTTTAAATTTATAAAGAAATAAGTATGTATATTAGCAGGAATTTTAGTTCTAAAGTAAATTTCTAGTTTGGCGAATTTTATTAAATGAAACTGGTTTGAAATAAAACCATTAACTGATTAAAACTATCAAAACGAAAATTGTTGATTCGATTAAATTCGAATATTAATAAATTTTATACATTGTTTATACAAGGTTAAGAATGGAAGAAAACAAACTGAGATGGAAACGGATTGCTAATAAAAGCTAAGGTGAGATTTTTCTCACTCAAAATGAAAGTGGAATTTTCAGTTATTTATTGATTGATTTGATTGCTATTGAATGTGATATTAGATATAGTAGGATATATCTATTATATATAGCAATATATACATATTGGCATATGTATATATTGGATTGATGATTTCCCGCCTCGTATAGCGGATGAGACCCTATTGCGCCGTTAGTAAGCGGATTTATAAAAACCTATATACCGCGATAATTCCGTACTGGAGCGGAATTGGTATTGTGCTAACGTCTTTGGATGCAGGGAAACAGGTTGGAGGGATCCAACTGGATTCCTCAACAGTATTTATTTATTTATAAATATTGTGATGTATATTCTGTTATCATATGTTGATATATGATGTTTTGAATGTGTGATGGACTAATTGATGCTGTTGCATCATCGGATTCAGTTTTGAAGTTTAAAATAACATCTTTTACTTTAAAAAGGGTTTTTAAAGTGATCTTGTTAAAATAAACATTTTTATTTGATCTTTGAGTTGATTTATTTCAAATAAATAAACGCCTAAAATTTATAATTATAAAATGTGAAGATATGAATTTATAATTATAAAATGTGAAGATATGAATTTATAATTATGAAATGTGAAGATATGAATTTATAATTATGAAATGTGAAGATATGAATTTATAATTATGAAATGTGAAGATACGAAATTTATGGATTGATAAATTTTGAAGTTATAAAATGTGAATGAAATTGTGGAATAAAAGATTTATAAGAAAATTTACTTATAAACTTGACTTTTTGCCCTTAGATGGAATATAAATAGAACTTGCTAATAAAATGATTTTTGAAGCTGAAATTGTTATGAAGTGTAAAAGAAATTTATAAAAGTTGTTTTATAAATCTAAAATCACTCAATTTTGATAAATGGATTGTAGAAGGTTATTTAAGAAGATTTATAAATCAAAGTTGTTATAAGAGAGAATCAATTGAATTTGAGAAATTAAATATAGAAGATTTTTAAAGAAGGTATATTCGTGATTTTGGATAGCGAATTTTTATTGAGATAAAAATGTGTAGAAATGATTGAAATTGGGTTAAGTGAATTATATTCACGATTTTGGACAGTGAATATATTATTAAATAAAATGGATTTATTTTTGAAGAAGTGATATTAAAAATGAAGTTAAACATTTTAAAGATGTTTTAAAATGTATTATGAATCGAAAGCATAAATTTCCGCAGTTCTTGTTGAAATAGACGTTTTCGAGAAATTTAAGGAAATTGTGGACTATAACACTGTTGTTATAGTAAATGATTTCCGAAAGGAAATGTTTTGATGTAGTATTGGGATTTATATACCTATCTTAAAATCCGAATCCCTATACTAGTGATTTTTGAGTCGTCGTAACGATGTTTTACGTAACATTCGTTTTGACTCAAATAAAGGTGTTAAAAGAATATTTTCCTTAAAGAATGAGATATATACTTAATATTGATTTAAGTATACCGAATATTTTCAAATGTTGAAAATAAATGATTTGGGAATTACTTATTATTAAATAAGTATGGAAATGCTTTTCCAAAATGAAATGAAGTGTTTTTGAGAATTTATCTTCTTAAAGATAAATCGAAAGTGAATATTTGAAAACGATTGAAAATCGAATATCTGTAGATATTTTGAAAATATAAATTCACTATGGAATTTATAAAGGAAAGGGAAACTGTTTAGAAAAATAAACGTTGATTTATTTTTAAAGTGTGGAAATTATATATCTAGTAAAAGATATTTTTGAAGATGAAATAATTTGGAAAAAAATTTTTGGAATCTGATGATGTTGCGCATCTTTATTGATAGTTAAATAACCGACTATCAATAATTACCCTGAATGGTATTTGTTGTGAATTGGATGAATTTGAATGCCACACTTGTTTTTAAATAATCGCTCACTATTCGGGTTAGCCGGGAAAGGACCATGGGGTCGTATAACCCATTCCGAATATGTGATACGTCGTTATGAATCGCATTTGAAGACCGGTGTTGAAGACCGGATATTTTTGAAAACGGAGGGATTACCGTCGAGTTACTCTACATCGGCTGATCTCCGATTTAGAGGTTTTATCACCCTTAGTGACGGGAAGTCCTGACGTGATTGAAAATTATCCGGATGTGCAAGGGCTTCGTGAGAAGTGCTTTCGGTTCTGTTCGATCCCGGAACAGACTTATATGGATTGTGTGTCTGACGTTACAATTTGAGATATAAAACTGATTTCTTTCAAATACATTTCTGTTGGTGGTGGAGAATTTATTCTCTTAGCTTAACACCCTTCTCTGAGACGTACGAGCTCAGAGGTTATGTAGTTGAAATTTATCAGCGATATATCCCAATTTGGTAACGTGGCATACTGAGTGTTGCTGTGAAATGATCAGTGTTTGATCATTTGTGATATGATCATTTGTTTGATCTTATATCTTGGTGATCATAGGTTGATCATTTTTGTTTGACCCGAAGCAGGGCTTTTTGAGAAAGCGTAGCTTTGTGGACGAGACTTCGTCGAGCCTCACACCTCGGAAATGGTCGAAACAGGAAGAATGCGGCAAGGTTCTAGGGAGTAGCGCCCCTTAGTGTATGTCATTCCTTCTGGATAAAGGTGGTATCATGGTATGGAGCCCAGATACTTAACCTCTGTGGTTGCTGCACAGTTATTATTACTTTGTGGTTTGTTGGAAATCGGGGATCCTCGGGAAGATCGGTGACGATCGGGGGATGGCATACGCGTGTCAGTAGTTACCTACTTTTGCAGAGGTAACCCGGCCTTGTGTTGGCAGAGATCTAACCGTAATGTTAGGTTATTTCTCGGATCATCTATTCCAGGGACGTACCCATCGTGGAAGAGGAAGTTCCTTAGCCTGACCATTTGTTGGAAATCCAAACTCCAATACGTGACTTGTACGGTATTAGTTGTAGAACCTGCCATTTACGTACGGTGGTCACCACTGTTTAGATGGTAGCTATAGTAGGCATACGATACTGGTCGTATGTTGGCTAAGATCAATATTATACTTTCGAAATGTTTTCTACACTATGCACTAATAATAATATCAAAAATAATTTGATTTTGCGTAGTAAGCATCCTTGACTATCATAAGAAGAAATCTCCTCCAATTCTGCGTTTGCATTGTGTGTGTGGTGGGAGGTCTTATGGTAGTTTCATTTTCCAAAAGCATTGCGAATTCAAATAAAGTTTTCCTGTTGTTTATTTTAAAGAATAACTGTTTTACGATCTCACACCAGTCTCCATGACTGACTCGGAGTTTATTGTTTCCCTTCTAAACTCTGGGTGCCCACAAATTTCCACACGGGCAGTCTAGAGTTATATTATCAGGATATTCTGGATATTCTGGAGCTTTGGAAGCAAGCTGGATGACGAGACGTAGTATTTGTATCTGATAGTATTTATTCCGCTGTGTATTCTGTATGAGGACAAGTTATATAACTGTCCATTGTTGTATATTGACTCTGATGATTGATGTATGTATAAACTGATATAGTTCTTTGTTTTAAAAGACTATTGATTATCTATTATATGTTATTCCGCTGCGATGTGTAAGATTCTGATATTGTTTTCTATTCTGATGTTGTTCTGTTGTTCTTCTTTCTTTCTTCTCTTTTTCTTCTATCTTCTTCTTCTTCTTAAAACCCTCACTATTGGAGTTTCCGGCACTCGTTTGCTCGGCAGTCGATAAAGTGAGTATCGATGTCGAATTTTCGAAAGTCGAAAATTTGGGTATTTGACAAAACTATTTTAACGCGTCGATTAAATCGAGCGATTTTTAAAATCGTAGGAATCACTTAAAAATTCAATTTTTAAAATTTTACTAACTCAATTATAATTCAAATAGAATTTATATCCATATTAGAAATCACTTCGATTCATTTTTAAACAAAGTTCAATTATTTACCCTATCAGTATATATTAATTCCACTATTAAATTAGTATAAAAATTCCAATTTTTAACTTATCGACTTTTTTATCTCATTCAAAAGTCTATTACCATCATTTTATTTTAAATAGAATTTAAATCAACTCTAGAAATCATTTCCAGGTACAATTACTTCAAATTCACATTTTTACCCAATTTCAAATATTGAATTTATATTTACCAAATCCAATTAATCACTATATTTGAAATTTAAACCATTTCACTGATCCTTCCATATTTGAAATGAAATAATATTTCAAACCCAACATTTAAAAATAAATTAAATGTTCAAAACTAACGACCAGAATTCCGGGTCGTTACATTCCTCCCCCCTTATAAAAATTTCATCGCCGAAATTTGCTAAGGTAGGAAAAATGCTCCCAAACCCATTAACTTTTCCAAAGCCCACTTAATTACAATCCTACATTCACTTCCCTACCCCTTTTAGATTAATCCAAAACCATTTGTTTCCGTTCCTAACTCAAAAACCTTTTATTTCAACTTTAATTCAAAAACCAACTTTTCCCAGTTAACAAAAATTTCCTAAATTTTCAAAAAATTTCTAACACCCTAAATTTTCGAAAATTTTTGACAGCGTCCCCTTTGTACGGAGAGCCTTTTACAATATCACAAAAGAGATAAATATGTATACATCGATCCACACGGTCGGGAAAACAAAATATATATATCAATATATTATCATTTCTTTATTTTATTGCATAGGTGGTACCTCATATTAGCGTTTTTAAACGAGCGGCATATTTATATGCATTTACGCAACCCCAAAATCTATCCCACGGCTCCCTATACCTGTACTTACTCAAAATAAGCACATAAGTTTCATAAACATGAAATTTTATAACATTCCACTTCTCTAACTACCTAAGCAAATAAATTTCATAACCCGAATATGCCAAACATATATTACAAGCAAATTTTAAGGTTCCAACACAAATTTTAATTTTCTTCCATGGCTTCATATATCATTTCACTCAATTCGAAATGATTTACAACTAAATTTATTGCATTCATTTCATATTTACACAACCAAACTCATATTCACTTCAAATTGATTTATATGTGCTTTACTTGCGTAAATTCACTTTTATACAATTTCAAATTGATTCACAATCAATTTACTTGCATTCCATTCACTATTCACTTTCATAATATGCAAATCCATTTTATTAACCTCGATTTATTTCTTTTTAAATTGACACTAAATCAATTTTCTAATTTCCATTTGATTTCTATTCAAGTTATCCACCAAACTTTGTTTGCTTCATGTTGTATTAAACAACATTCCAATCCATGTTAATTTATTCATGAATCATTTCATAAATAATCACTTAAGTTAAATTTTCCAACGGCAATTAAATTCTAATTCATTTTAAATTGAATCTCATTCAATATATTTGTTTTCATTTACTTAGTATATTTAATTAATACTTATTACTTTGGGGAATCATTTCATATAGATCAATTCTCGAACAATTTATTATATCACAACATGGTTCCTGCACTTGCATTCTTATTAACTTTACTTCCAACTTATTTTACATCTTTTCCATTCACTTTTCATTTAATTCACATAGTGCTATTCACTTCATTTTATAGTGAATGGCATTTCGTTTTAAGCTAATTTATTTATAAACCCTTTCACAAAGTTATTTCTAAGGTTTATTATAAGCATTCCATATCGTTACTTAGGTTCATATTCAGCTTTAAAACTTAAGTTCACACTCAACTTATCCAATCCATATCCCAAAATCATATTCAATTCATTTACTCTTAAATTTAATTCATTTCTTGTTATCAATTACTTGACCATTTTAACTTGGTCATACCTTCTCCACTTTTCCAGTTTAATAAGTTATACAACTTATTTATTTACAATTCCTTGAACTTCCACTTAAGTTTACTCACATTCAATATTTATAACATACAGTTATATAATCACTTCACCATTCATATTTATATTCAATTTACTCCATTCTAATTCACTCTCCATTTAAAAATTCAAAATTTTGAATTTCCATTTCTTTACTATAGTACCAAAAAATTTTCATTTAGGATTTACCATTGCCTTACTCAATTCATAAGTTCAAGAACTTATTTACTTAAAATCCATTTTACTTAAGTCCATTTACATCTTATAGCCATAACTCTGGATTATATACATCACTTGATAGCTTAAGTATATTAATTCCATTCAATAATTATAACTTACAGTTATACAATCATCTTACATTTCACTTTATATCCCATTCAATTCAAATCCAATTTCTATTTTTATTTAACTTATCTTAAGTTAAATTCTAAGCCATAATATTCGTTTTAACTTACTTATGTTACATTTTTATTTCCAGGATTTAAAAGCTTACATTTTCCCGTCTTATCTATACCAACTTCAAATCATAGGTTCCATAACTGATTTCTCTGACTTTACAAGTCTTTTAAAAGGAAATTTCCAGAATTTAATTACACGATTTTTATTTCAAAACATTTTGAAATCATAAATATACATATATCACTTTGGTATATCAAATCTTACTTCAGGATTTTTAAAACAATTTCGTTTTATCCAAAACAATTTTCCTTTTGGAACTTCTAAAACAAAACTTGTCTCTCAAACAAGTCTAAACAAATAATCATAACCAATCACCACGGTAGCGATCCATCACTTAAAAACCCGAAAATGAATGCTGATGATGTGGCCATCATCACAAGATTATTTTCCAATGACTAAAGTGAGTTCAATGCTTCCTTACTTCCAAAAATTAATTTTAAAACATTTTCTATTAAAAAGCATGTCCAAATAATACTCCATTACTCCTCACAAACCACTTTGGAAAACACTTCCAAAATTCTCAAGGTTTAAAAATCCCAAACACTTAGTTTAAATTCATTTTAACCCATTTCTCAAAAAATCCGGGATTTAAATTCTGGTTTAACTCTAATTTAAGTGATACTCCTTTGTATAAATCATACTTATAAATTCCTATTTGGTTATATATGTAAAACCACTTCAACTTTATAATCCTTTTTTGATTATAATATTAACAACCAACATTCCAAGCATATACACTAAATTAATTCCAGAAAATTATTTCATTTATATCAAAATATAATTTTGGGTAAAATTATCTCATTTACCCACTTTAAAACAATACCATGTCGTTATACCTTGTTTAAGAGTTTAGAAACCCCTATCTATATGGTTGTACTTCCCGTACCGACCAGAATTCATAAACACTCAACGGATAAGTCAATGCAATATAAAAACATTTTATATTCACTAACAATTACGCACTCATATCTATTAATACACTTAAACTCATTCTAGAGTGCTACAGACTCTATCTCTAATGAGTAATCCCCACCAAAGCCTAGGTATATCACCAACCTAAGCTCTGATACTACAATGTCACGGTCTGACTTTTCAACCATCGACAGCGGCGACTTTCCACTGTGGCTGACACTGGTACCTCAAATTTGCTTTTACGGCCAGCCTATCGACTACAACCAACCACTCCGGGACATGTAGGGTTAAGAGTCATCTGCTCGCCACCAAACATAAAGCGAGAACCACCTATCATGCGGTAATGAAGCAAATCTGATCCCGGTCTCTTCGAAACAACGTTTGAAATTTCCCGGTAAACTCATCCCCGGTTCTCTAGGAAAAAAACAGATGAAAATAAGATCGGAGATCACCTCCTAACCTTTAGTGGATGGATTTCCTTATAAACGTCCTAGAAGAACGAAACGAGTTTATATGCACAATATAGCACCTCGAATGGTAACTGTACCATATAATCCCCGTACTTCTTCTAGATATTCCAAAAGTTATATTTAGGTCGAGATTTGATAGTCGGTTATTTAACAATCAAATAAACAATCAATTCAACCAAAAATTCCATTTTCCACTGAAAACACCAAGCCTTATTTAAATTAAATTTTAAATAAATTAAATCTTTTTACCAAAGGTCACGTACTTATCTTATCGAATTCGGTAAATTTACAACTATCTTTTCAAAAATATTTGAAAACCCTTTATAAAATAATGTGGAAAGTACCACTGCGGTATCAAATCATTGATCACAGCGTAATGGTTACGTCCCTATCCTAGAGAAATCCAAGACTTAACTATAGGCACTCACTGCCTTTGATTTTCGCCATGCGAGTATACCATTACTTCCCGAAACCTTTATTTAAAAATTATCTCAAAATAATGCTTGTAAATTCAAAAATAAAATTTCATGTTTAATCTAGGAAAATATACTTAAATAAAAGTTATTATACAAATCCATGTTAATATTCAATAATTCTTTTAAAACAAAAATGCTGACTAGTTCTTAAATAATAAATATTTAACACTCATTATAATGTAACTAATTAATAATTAAATATGCTATAAAATTTTTAAAATAATCAAATAACTAAATTTAAAGATTATTTTTAACACTTTTAAAATTACTGAGTTATAATTAAAAAAAACCACTTTTTAAAACAAGCCCAAATTCCTCGATTATATTTTCACTTCGTAAATTTGGAAAACCTTACTTGAGTTCCGGTATAACCAATTTTATACCTATTTCCAAATTCACCTCTATCCTCCAAAATATTTAAAATCTCGATTTTTAAAACCTCATTTTTATTCATAAACAAGTATCACTTAAGAATTTATTGTTTAAAATTCTTTTATAAATTTTATTCCAAAATCTCTTTTCAAAATACCCCTATATGGTTAAGTACAAATTTCGAACCCTTTTATTTTATCCGATTGATTAACCCAAAATTCTTTATAAACATTTTACTTCAAAATCCTTTTTAAAATTCTTCCAAATTCAAACCATATTTTTATTGGTATTTTAAAATACCAAAAATCAAGGCCAAACAGCCATAGCATCCAATCAATATAAATTCCACAGTAATCTATCACAGATTATTCCAACAGGACATGTATCACTATATTTGAAATTAAATTCAACATTTTTGAGGAATCCAGTTGGATCCCTCCAACCCGTTTCCCTGCATCCACAGATGTTAGCACAACATAAAAATACCAATTTCGCTTCGAGGCAGAATATCGCGGTATATAGGGTCATCCGCTATTATGCGGGGCGCATAGGGTCTCATTCTCTATATATATGCAGGAATATCAATCACTCCAATATATATATATATATATATAAACTACTATATATAATATCACATCCAATTTGATAATAATTCATCAATTCAACCAATCAATCATTTATTAATTTTATCTATTTAAAATTAAAGCCAGAAGTCCAAAATTGAGTGAGATTAACTCACCTTGAGTTTAATTCGCCAAACCCTCCAATTTTAAATTAAATCAAACACGTCCGATTTAACCTAAAATTTTCGCTAGCTCCGATCGACTCCAGATCTGCACCACAGTGTAGTACTCATCGCTGCGATTCCGGCGCCGCTTGTTTCGTCTGATTCCGACCTTGTACGGAGAAGATATGCATTTTATAAGTTTCAATGTAAATTTATATAATAAAAATTCTTTTTTATATATATACAATTAACGAGATCGGGTCGTTCATCTTTAGTTACAGCAAATCAAGGACGAGCCTTGCTTTCTCTTTCGTTCGACTCCAAGCTAGTTACGAACACACAAAATCCATCACCACCGATCAAAACCGACCGCCGCTTCCCCCTATAGGCCACTGGAAGTAGATCGGTGACCACCACTCGAACGGCCTACGCAAGCTCTACCTTCGCCCCTGACCCTGATGAACTCGAGCTTCCTAAAGTCTCGTATTTCGCACTCGAATGGCCGGTGCTCAAGAAATGATTTCTCCCTCCTTGCCACGCTATTTACAATCTCCACCGTTGATAAGCAAGAGCTCGACGAGCTCGACGATTCTCTAGTTGGAAATTTCTCTTAAAAGTTTATGGATTGAGAGGACATGAGGGAAGAAAACTAGATGATTTCGTCCACTAAAACAAAGAACTGTGGCTCGTGAAGATCGGCTAGGGTTTCATTGTGCTTTAGAGTATATATACACGAATACAATATTATTTTAATATTATTTCCAATATTAACGTGCTTTTTCAAACAAACTCTAAACGAAGCGTGTCGCTTGGCGTTTAAAATGTTTTACCCCTATTCCAAACACAATGGAACGTGTTTCGGGGCGCAATTCGATCGTATGTGGAAGATAGCTTTTCGAATCGAATTAAAATATTAAATTTTCGATATTTATTTCAACGCGTTTCTATCCCGTATGACCAAACCGTAACTCCAAATGCTACGAAATTTGAAATCTGATAATAATATACTATTTCAGATCCAATGGCACTGGTTTCGTCGAATTCCGAGACTGTTCCCTGGAAAGCTATTTTAACGCGTCGATTAAATCAAGCGATTTTTAAAATCGACGAAATCGTTTAAAAATTCAATTTTAAAATTTTACTAACTCAATTATAATTCAAACAGAATTTATATCCATATTAGAAATCACTTCGATTCATTTTTAAACAAGGTTCAATTATTTACCCTATCACTATATATTAATTCCACTATTAAATTAATATAAAAATTCCAATTTTTAACTTATCGACTTTTTAATCCCATTCAAAAGTCTATTACCATCATTCTAATTTAAATAGAATTTAAATCAACTTTAAAAATCATTTCCAGGTACAATTACTTCAAAATCACATTTTTACACAATTTTAAATATTGAATTTATATTTACCAAATTCAATTAATCACTATATTTGAAATTTAAACCATTTCACTGATCTTTCCATATTCGAAATGAAATAATATTTCAAATCCAACATTTAAAAATAAATTAAATGTTCAAAACTAACGAACAGAATTTCGGGTCGTTACATTCCTTCCCCTTTGTAAAAATTTCGTCCTCGAAATTTGCTTAGGTAGGAAAAATGCTCACAAACCCATTAACTTTTCCAAAACCCACTTAGTTACAGTCCTACATTCACTTCCCTACCCCATTTAGATTAATCCAAAACCATTTGTTTCCATTCCTAACTCAAAAACCTTTTATTTCAACTTTAATTCAAAAACCAACTTTTCCCAGTTAACAAACATTTCCTAAATTTTCAAAAAAAAATTAACACCCGAAATTTCCGAAATTTTTTGACAGCGTCCCCTATGTACGGAGAGCCTTTCACAATATCACAAAAGAGATAAATATGTATACATCGACCCACACGGTCGGGAAAACAATATATATATATATATATCAATTTATTATCATTTCTTTATTTTATTGCGTAGGCGTACCTCATATTAGCATTTTTAAGCAAGCGGCTTATTTATATGCATTTACGCAACCCAAAAATCTATCCAACAGCTCGTTGTACTTGTACTTACTCAAAATAAGCACATAAGTTTCATAAACATGAAATTTTATAACATTCCACTTCTCTAACTAGCTAAGCAAATAAATTTCATAACCCGAATATACCAAACGTATATTACGAGAAAATTTTAAGGTTTCAACACAAATTTTAATTTTCTTCCATGGGTCCATATATCATTTATATCATTTCACTCAATTCGAAATGATTTACAACCAAATTTATTGCATTCATTTCATATTTACACAACCAAACTAAAATTCACTTCAAATTGATTCATATGTGATTTACTTGCATAAATTCACTTTTATACAATTTCAAATTGATTCACAATCAATTTATTTGCATTCCATTCACTATTCACTTTCACAATATGCAAATCCATTTTATTAACCTCAATTTATTTCTTTTTAAATTGACTCTAAATTAATTTTTCTAATTTCCATTTTATTTCTATTCAAGTTATCCACCAAACTTTGTTTGCTTCATGTTGTATTAAACAACATTCCAATCCATGTTAATTTATTCATGAATCATTTCATAAATAATCACTTAAGTTAAATTTTCCAACGGTAATCAAATTCTAATTCATTTTAAATTGAATCTCATTCCATATATTTGTTTTCATTTACTTAGTATATCTAATTAATACTTATTACTTTGGGGAATCATTTCATATAGATCAATTCTCGAACAATTTATTATATCACAACATGGTTCCTGCACTTGCATTCATATTAACTTTACTTCCAACTTATTTTACATCTTTTCCATTCACTTTTCATTTAATTCACATAGTGCTATTCACTTCATTTTATAGTGAATGGCATTTCGTTTTAAGCTAATTTATTTATAAACCCTTTCACAAAGTTATTTCTAAGGTTTATTATAAACATTCCATAACGTTACTTAGGTTCATATTCAGCTTTAAAACTTAAGTTCACACTCAACTTATCCAATCCATATCCCAAAATCATATTCAATTCATTTACTCTTAAATTTAATTCATTTCTTGTTATCAATTACTTGACCATTTTAACTTGGTCATACCTTCTCCACTTTTCTAGTTTAATAAGTTATACAACTATATATTTACAATTCCTTGAATTTCCACTTAAGTTTACTCACATTTAATATTTATAACATACAGTTATATAATCACTTCACCATTCATATTTATATTCAATTTACTCCATTCTAATTCACTCTCCATTTAAAAATTCAAAATTTTGAATTTCCATTTCTTTACTGTAGTACCAAACCATTTTCATTTAGGCTTTACCATTGCATTACTCAATTCATAAGTTCAAGAACTTATTTACTTAAAATCCATTTTACTTACTTAAGTCCATTTACATCTTATAACCATAACTCTGGATTATATACATCACTTGATAGCTTAAGTATATTCATTCCATTCAATAATTATAACTTATAGTTATACAATCATCTTACATTTCACTTTATATCTAATTCAATTCAAATCCAATTTCTATTTTTATTTAACTTATCTTAAATTCTAACCCATAATATTCATTTTAACTTACTCAAGTTAAATTTTTATTTCCAGGATTTAAAAACTTACATTTTGTCGTCTTATCTATACCAACTTCAAATCATAGGTTCCATAACTGATTTCTCTGACTTTAAAGTCTTTTAAATGGAAATTTCCAGAATTCAATTACTCGGTTTTTAGTTCAAAACATTTTGAAATCATAAATATACATATATCACTTTGGTATATCAAGTCTTACTTCCGGATTTTTAAAACAACTTCGTTTTACCCAAAACAATTTTCCTTTTGGAACTTCCAAAACAAAACTTGTCTCTCAAACAAGTCCAAACAAATAATCATAACCAATCACCATGGTAGTAATCCATCACTTAGAAACTCGAAAATGAATGCTGATGATGTGGCCATCATCACCTAGATTATTTTCCAGCGACTGAAGTGAGTTCAGTGCTTCCTTACTTCCAAAAATTCATTTTAAAACATTTTCTATTTAAAAAGCATTTTCAAATAATACTCCATTATTCCTCACAAACCACTTTGGAAAACACTTCCAAAATTCTCAAGGTTTAAAAATCCCAAACACTTAGTTCAAATTCATTTTAACCCATTTCTCAAAATTTCCTGGATTTAAATTCTGGTTTGACTTAAATTTAAGTTATACTCCTTTGTATAAATCATACTTATAAATTCCTATTTGGTTATATATGTAAAACCACTTCAATTTTATAATCTTGTTTTAATTATAATATTAAAAGCCAACATTCCAAGCATATACACTATAATAATTTTAGAAAATTATTTTATTTATATCAAAATATAAATTTGGGTAAAATTATTTCATTTACCCACTTTAGAACAATACCATGTCCTTTTACCTTTTTTAAGAGTTTAGAAACCCCTATCGATACGGTTGTACTTCCCTACCGACCAGAATTCATAAACACTCAATCGATAAGTCAAGACAATATAAAAACATTTTATATTCACTAATAATTACGCGCACACATCTATTAATACACTCAAACTCATTCTAGAGTGCTACTGACTCTATCTCTAATGAGTAATCCCCACCAAAGCCTTGGTATATCGCCAACCTAAGCTTTGATACCACAATGTCACGGTCTAGGGTTTTCGACCATCGACAGCGGCTACTTTACGCCGTGGCTGACACTGGTACCTCGAATTTGCTTTTACGGCCAGCCTATCGACTACAACCAACCACTCCGGGACATGTAGAGGTAAGAGTCTCCTGCTCTCTACCAAACACAAAGTGAGAACACCCTATCATGCGGTAATGAAGCAAATCTGATCCCGGTCTCTACGAAACAACGTTCGAAATTTCCCGGTAAACTCAACCCCGGTACTCTAGGAAATAAACATGCGAAAATAAGATCGGAGATCACCTCCTAACCGTTAGTGGACGGATTTCCTTATAAACGTCCTAGAAGAACGAAACGAGTTTATATGTACAATATAGCACCTCGAACGGTAACTATACCATATAATCCCCATACTTTTTCTAAATATTCCCAAAGTTATATTTAGGTCCAGATTTTATAGTCGGTTATTTAACTATCAAACAAACAATCAATTCAACCAAAAATTCCATTTTCCACTGAAGACACCAAGCCTTATTTAAATTAAATTTTAAATAAATTAAATCATTTTACCAAAGGTCACGTACTTATCTTATCGAATTCGGTAAATTTACAACTATCTTTTCAAAAATATTTGAAAACCCTTTTTAGAATAATGTGGAAAATACCACTACGGTATCAAACCATGGATCACAGCTCAATGGTTACATTTCTATCCCAGAGAAATCCAAGACTTAACTGTAGGCACTCACTGTCTTTGATTTTCGCCATGCGAGTATACCATTACTTCCCAAAACCATTATTTAAAAATTATCTCAAAATAATGGTTTTAAATTCAAAATTAATTTTTCGTGTTTAATTTAGGCAAATATACTTAAATAAAATTTATTATACAAAGCCATGTTAATATTCAATTATTATCTTTTAAAACAAAAATGCTGACTAGTTCTTAAATAATAAATCTTTAACACTCATTATAAAGTAACTAATTAATAATTAAATACGCTATAAATTTTTTAAAATAATTAAATAACTAAATTTCCAGAATATTTTTAACACTTTTAAAATTACCGAGTTAATAATTTAAAAAAACCACTTTTTAAAACAAGCCCAGATTCCTCGATTTTATTTTCACTTCGAAAATTTGGAAAACCTTACTTGAGTTCCGGTACAACCAATTTTATACCTATTTCCAAATTCACCTCTATCCTGCAAAATATTTGAAATCTCTATTTTTAAAACCTCTTTTTTATTCCTAAACAAGTACCACTTAAGAATTTATTGTTTAAAATTCTTTTATAAATTTTATTCCAAAATCTCTTTTCACAATAACCCTATTTGGTTAAGTACAAATTTCGAACCCTTTTATTTTATCCAATTGATTAACCCAAAATTCTTTATAAACATTTACTTCAAAATCCTTTTTAAAATTCTTCCAAATTCAAACCATATTTTTATTGGTATTTTAAAATACCAAAAATCAAGCTCAAACAGCCATAGCATCCAATCAATATAAATTCCATAGTAATCTATCACAGATTATTCCAATAGAACATATATCACTATATATGAAATTAAATTCAACATTTTTGAGGAATCCAGTTGGATCCCTTTAACCTGTTTTCCTGCATCCACAGATGTTAGCACAACATAAAAATACTAATTCCGGTTCGAGGTGGAATATCGCAGTATATAGGGTCATCTGCTATTATGCGGGGCTCTTAGGGTCTCATTTGATATATATATGCGGGAATATCAATCACTCCAACATATATACTACTATATATAATATCACATCCAATTTGATAATAATTCATAAATTCAATCAATCAATCATTTATTAAGTCCGATTTAACCAAAAAATTTCACTAGCTTCGATCGACTCCAAATCTGCATCACAGTGTAGTGCTTGTCGCTGCGATTCTGGCGCCGCTTGTTTTGTCCGATTCCGACCTCGTACGGAGAAGATATGCATTTTATAAGTTTCAATGTAAAATTATATAATAAAAATTCTTTTTTTAATATACCATTAACGAGATCGGGCCATTCATCTTTTGTTAAAGAAAATCAAGGCCGGGCCTTGCTTTCTCTTTCGTTCGACTCCAGGCCAGTTACAAACACACGAAACCTATCACCATCGATCAAAACCGACCGCCGCTTCCCCATATAGGCCACCGGAAGTAGATTGGCGACCACCACTCGAACGGCCTATGTAAGCTCTACCTTCGCCCCTGCCCCCGAAGAACTCGAGCTCCCCATCGTCTTGTATTTCGCACTCGAACGGCCGATGCTCAAGCCATGATTTCTCCCTCCTCGCCGCGCTATTTACGATCTCCACCGTTGATAAGCAAGAGCTCGACGAGCTCGACGATTCTCTAGTTGGAAATTTCTCTTAAAAGTTTGTGGATTGAGAGGATTTGAGGGAAGAAAACTAGATGATTTCGGCCATTAAAACAAAGAACGGCGGCTCGTGAAGATCGGCTAGGGTTTCACTGTGCTCTAGAGTATATACACGTATACAATATTATTTTAATATTATTTCCAATATTAACGTGCTTTTTCAAAGGAACTCCAAATGAAGCGTGCCGCTTGGCATTTCTAATGTTTTACCCCTATTTCGAACACAATGGAACACGTTTCGCAGCCCAGTTCGGTCGTATGTGGAAGATAGCTTTTCGAATCAAATTAAAATATTAAATTTTCGATATTTATTTCAACGCGTTTCTATCCCGTACGACCAAACGGTAACTCCAAACGCTACGAAATTTGAAATCCAATAATAATATCCTATTTTTGATCAAATGGAACTAGTTTTGTCGAATTCCGAGATTGTGCGCTAGAAAGCTATTTTAACGCGTCGATTAAATCGAGCGATTTTTAAAATCGATGAAATCGTTTAAAAATTCAATTTTTAAAATTTTACTAACTCAATTATAATTCAAATTTAATTTATATCCATATTAGAAATTATTTGATTCATTTTTAAACAAGGTTCAATTATTTACCCTATCACTATATATATATATATTAATTCCACTATTAAATTAATATAAAAATTCCAACTTTTAACTTATCGACTTTTTATTCCCATTCAAATGTCTATCACCATCATTCTAATTTAAATAGAATTTAAATCAACTTTAGAAATCATTTCCAGGTACAATTACTTCAAATTCACATTTTTACCCAATTTCAAATGTTGAATTTATATTTACCAAATCCAATTAATCACTATATTTGAAATTTAAACCATTTCACCGATCCTTCCATATTCAAAATGAAATAATATTTCAAATCCAACATTGAAAAATAAATTAAATGTTCAAAACTAACGATCAGAATTCCGGGTCGTTACATCAACTCTTCACGAATGGATACATCTTTTTATAAACTATATATAAGGGTTTCAAACGAATTTTTTAGCAGCTGTTATCTTATTTTCTTCCCTCCTCTTACTTTCTTGAAAACCTCATTGAAATTGTACCTTTTTCTCTTTAAAATCAAATAGAATCAATTAAAACTTCTTTATATTGATTCAATATGACTTTCTTACTATTTTGAATTCATATCTCTCTTAAATCAAAGATCAAAGTGATGTCCAAGAGACTAAAGGATCCATTGTATCTAAAGTTCAAGAAATTGTCTTTGAAAAAACATTAAACTTTATTTGTATTTGCTTGGGTGTGATTGTAGCCTATTCAAATCAATTAGGTGTGCTTGGTTGCCCAGAAATCCAAGTTGATGTGCTTGTAGCCCATCCAAATCAAGTGGGTGTACCTCGAGCTCAAAAAATCTAGAGGGTATTTTTCATATCCTTGGAATCGAGATTATAATTAGGTTTGACTTCTGCCCATTTAAAGATTGGCATTTGAAAAAAAATCTGTACAAGACTGGATGTATGAGAAATCCGAACCAGTATAAAATCCCCAGTGTCATCTCTCTACTTTACTTTATTGCTTTTAATTTTATCTATGCTAGCATCTATGATTGATTGTTGATATATTTTTATGTTGAAAATTTGTGATTTAATATTAAACTGGAATGAAATTTAAAAAGATATATAAAAGTTATAAAATACTATTCATCTCCCTCTAGTGTTTAATTAGCCTTAAAATCTATAATTTCGCAACCCACATTTTATATCGGAGCACTAGGTTTTCAAAAACTTGTAATTTGATTTTTGAAAAGTTTAAATGGCTAGTAATATTTTTAACACTTTTGTAGATAAATAATTTGGTGAAACCAATATGTTATTAGAAACTAATTGTTTTGAAAAATCACTTGATTTCTTGGAAAGGTATGCTTTTGAATTGCTGGAACAAGCTTGTTATATGGCTAATGATGAACATACACTTGAAAATCAAACATCACAAATCAAGAAGGACAAGTGGATACTAGATATTAGGTACTCAAGACATATGATAGGAAATCCAGTGATCTTGAAGGATATTATCTACAAAGATTGAAGATTAGTTAACTTCAGAGACAACTCAAAAAGATATGCGATTGACATCGGCAATGTCGGTAACTCTAAAACTCCTATTATTTCTAATGTTTTGCTAGTTAGGAATCTGAAACATAACTTGCTTAGTATTAGATTCAATTGTGTGATATGGGTTTTAAATTAAGTTTGAAAAGGATAATTGCCAGATAATGACATTTTTTTGAAAGTATTAGGAAATGTAACATTTATATTTTAAGTACGGAAGTGCTCAATGATAATTTATGTCTTTTGGTTGAATCTAATGACCCTCGGATTTGACACAAAGGATTTGGTCATTTGAATTTTAAACACCTTTCTAGGGTTGCAAGATATGGACTTGTTAGCGGTCTTCCTAAATGAATTTTAATGTTAATAATTTATATGATGCATGTCAATTAGGAAAACTTCGTAAACACTCTTTTAAATCTAAAGATATGATTTCTACTTCTCGTCCTCTTGAATTTCTTCATCTAGTTCTTTTTGGACCTTCGCAAATGCAATCAATAAATCAAAATAGATATGTCTTTGTAATTGTAGACGATTTTTCTATATTTACACGGAAAATTTTCTTAAAACTTAAAAGTAAAGCTATTGAAATATTTAAAATATTACTAAAAGAATTCAAAATCAAATGTCAACTAAAATTAAAACGATTAGGATTGATCATGGAGGAGAATTCAAAAATGATAATTTTGGAATCTTTTGTAATAAGAAAGGAATTACACATAACTTTTCATTTCTAGGAACACCATAACCAAAAGGGAGTAGTAGAACATAAAAATAGAACTATACGAGAATGTGCTAGAACAACTGTAACGACCCCGGATTTTATATAAATTTAAAATGATAATTTATTTACTTTTGAATTAATATTTGTGGAATAAATCGATAAGGTGATGCGAGTTTCCCCGATATCCAAATATATTCTGTATATATTGAATTTGAATATTTACATCGTATTTAATTAATAAATGACTTATAAAATGTTGATAGTTAAAACTTTAAAATTAAAATATTGTATACATATGTATGCATGAGAATGTATATCTGTATTTGAACATATGTGACTAAATTTGAAATAATATATATAGATATATATTTGATTTGAATTTAAATTGTAAATAAATAACTAGTAACTAAGGCAAAGTAAATAAAGCATGTAAGCAAGTATATTTGTACTAGAGATAAATACAAACTAGGCAAATGGAATATGAATGAAACCTGATAATAGATATGTAAAACATAAACAAGACAGAAATTATATACATCCATGTACAAGAAAAGCAAGCACAAATAAAATATGTCAGCCGAGACAAACAATGCAGGCAAGAACATAAACAAAGTACAAAATAAAATGTCTTTGTACAAATAAACAAAGTAAAATAAAAGATCTTTGTACATGTATAATATATGAAAGCATAATCAGGCATGAGAAAAATATTAAGAATCTTTTAGGTGAGGTTTGGAAAGGCAAAGTAAGAGACATAGAGTACACATACATTAAATGCTAGCATACTTAAGTCAATTCGAAATGTTTGAAAATCCTTTCAGCCTCCTTTTGCAAGAAAAATCTCTGATCGAAATGAAAAAATCTTGTACCAGCCTGAATACTTGTTTTCTATTTATCAAGCACCCTTCTTCTTTTCGTTCATTTAAACAAGGCAAACCAGGAAATTTCCAAAGCCTGAAACTTTTCTCCTCAAAACATTTTCTAAAGCCTGTAACTAATTATCAAAGTTTAAGCTAGATAGTCAAGCAACTTCAGTTCAGTTCAAAGTTTAAATCTTCTCAACAACATAACACTTCAGTTTTAAAGGAAATCAAAGTCTCCAGAATCAAGCATTTTTATCAAAGCTCTGCTCATTTTTTTGTCTGGTGAGTAACACTTTTAAAACTTAGAAATAAATCAGTTGCTTGATCAATGTCTGAAATATGTATGTTTATATGTATATATATCTATGCCTTTCTGTGTATATATATATGGATGATTGTATGTGTGTGTATGATAGTTTTCATCTGAGATTTCTCTGTTTCTTTCCAGACATCAGTTCTGTTTAAAATCCCAAATCTCTTGATATAGTTTTGGTTAGAATTTAAGCCAAAAAATATATATAACTGTTTGTTCAATCCTAGATTTAGATTAAAACTTTAATCAAGTTAAAATGCATTAAAAATTCAACTGGGAATCAAATGAACAGAAGCTTGAATTTGTGAAAATTTCAAATATGAAAATTGGACAATCCAGTAATATAAACTGAAACCCTGAACTAATTCGTGATTTTTAAAAGCTAAATCCTAATTTTTAGTTCAAGGATGAGGGAGCATTTCTGGTTTGACCAGAAATGATGTTTCTGAGGTATTCTGGGGATCCCTGTGGTCGGAGTGGCTGAGGTCCTTTCTAGAGGTAGGTGAGTGATCGGAGAGGCCAGGAAAAATGGTTGATGGTGATCGAATCCATCGAGGAAGTCGTGGCAGTGGTTTCATGTCTAGAACCCTAGTTTGTCTGTTGATTGGAAATGTGATCGTCGCGACTTCTAGAGACGATCGAGTTCTATCGGGTTTTGGGTAATGGAGGTGGACTGGTAGCGGAAGACGTAGCCGGAATTTCATGAACGCTGGTGGCCGAGGCATCGAGAACGAGGCGTTGATAGGTGGATGGTGGGTTACAGTTTGTTTCCAGGTTTGGGGTTATCTCCTCGATTTTGATTCGCGTGGTGGTTGGGTGATCTGAGAGTTCGAGGAGGCTCGCGTGCGTTTGTGTGGTCGTTGACGATGTTCGCGATGGCCTACAGTGGCTGGAGTCGATGGGGTAGGTGCACGCGTGTACGTTTGTGCACCTGGAAGGTATGTGCTTTGGAGAAGAAGAAGAGGCTCGTGGTTTTGCTCGAGAGTCTGGGAAGTTTCCTCGAAGATGGGCTCGGGATTTTGGGGTGATGACTCGGGTTGTACTCGAGGGATGTGTGGGTGTTAAGAGCTTCAGTTTTAAACTGTAAATTTAACCAAGTTTTGTAAAACAGGGGAGAAAATAGGGAAAACTCGGGGATAGTCCCGAGTAGCATTCGGGTATGACCCGAAGTAGCCAAATGCCCAGTTTTTATAAAAGTTTTAAAAAATAAGATTTTGAAATTTAAAAACAAATTTTATTAAAACTTTCTTTTAAAACATTTCTTTATTAATATCAAATGGTTTCTTAACATTGGTTAAAGAATTTTAAATTTTATTTAATCTAAATTTTGTTTTAAGTAAATTTTAAGATAAAGGGGTTTTAAAATGGAAAGGGTAATTAAGATAATGTTTATCTTAAGTTAAAGAGGTTTTATTATCTTTGAATTAGTTAAGTTAATTAGAAAATTAAGTATAATTAATTAATTTAATTAATTAAGGATAAAGGTTAAATAAGTGATTAATTTAAGAATAATTAATTAATTTAATTAACTAATGATTTTGATCGATTTACTACTGATTAGAGATTTATGAATATTAATTAAAAGTAATTTACGTTTAATTACTATGAATGGTTAAGGATAATTAATAAAGTAATTAAAGTGTAATTAATTATTTTAAACAATGAATTAATAGTTAAAAGATTATAAATAAATTAATTTGAGGGTAATTAATTTGTAATTAAGAATTATTAATTGGATAATTAAAGTTAATTTCTTAATTAAAAGAAATTTAATAAATGATTAAATTGATTAATTAAATAATTAAAGATTTAATTATTTAAAAATTAAAGGTTGATGAATTATAATTAAAGGTTAATTAATTTATTATAAATGGTTAATTAATGATGAAAGGATAATAAATCAAAATGATTTGAAATTTATTAATGTTAATTAACCCAGATTTGTAATACACAAGTAATTAATCAGACAATTAATTGACCTTACTTATGAATGTTTGAATGGTATTGAATGTTGAATTGTTTGATATCCTTGATATATGATGCTTTGTGATACACCCTGATTTATGTTGTGATAAATTATCTGTGATGTAATTTATTATCTGTGATATTTATATATCTATGATCTGTGCATGAACGATAAGCGTTATGGTTATATCGCTTATCAACTATATCCTGTATTTTGATATGTGATGATTCATTGTGTTGCACTATTGTGTGAAACCCCTGGACTACACCTTTACACACACAAATATGGATTTCACGTGGAAATTGGTTAAGTCACAGATAATTTAAATTTGATATTTTTGAAATTAAAATTTTAATTTCAATTGATTTTGAAATTGGAAATTTGGGTTTAAAGTGAAAAGCTTTTGAAATGGAATTGCAAAGATAAAAGTTATTTCGAATAACTTAATCGAGTTTTGGAAATTTAAATAATTTGATTTAAATTTGAATTCAAGTTTGAAATTAAATTCTATGATTTGAAACTAGGGATTAAAAATGCTGTACAAGTTATATATGGGTTAAACCATTTTATAGATATTGATTTGGGAATTTGAATTTTAATTCAAGGGTTTTAACTCGTGTAAATATAACTGGATTTTTCCGAAACGAAACCGACTTGTTTTCAAATAATAATAGCTTTCATATTAAGAAAGGATTTCTGAATTGTATAAAAAGGTTTCAAGTTTGAAATAGAATTGAAATGTTTTGAAAACTATGAAATGAGTCTTTGATTTCAAAGACCGGATGAGTTAATCTAACTTGAAATGGAATTGTTTTGAAAGGCTATGAATGAGTCTTTGGAAACGAGTTTTGAAAGTTATAAGTTAAATCTTTGTTTTAAAGATTTAACGAGTTAATCAAAGTGAAATGGAAATTGATTTGGAAAATCTGTGAATGGATCTTTTGTTTAAAAGATAAAAATGTGAAAATTGTTTTAAACCGTTGAAGGTTGTTAAAATGAATCTTTTTGTTTAAAGATTTAAAAATGGTAATTTGTTTAAACCATTTGAAGAAAGATTTTGGGTAATAAGTTGTGACTTAATTGAAATCCCAATATCCATATGTTTTAAAATATTGCGCTCATTATTCGGTTTAGCCGGGAGAGGACCTTTGTGTCATATAACCCGTTCCGAATACTGGTACGTCGTATATGGATAGCATTTGAAGACCGGTGGTGAAGACCGGATATTTTCGAAAACGAAAGGACAACTCGTCGAATGTCTCTGCATCGACTGGCCCCGATATAGAGATTTTATCACCCTTTGTGATGGGAAGTCCGGACGTGATTGGAAATTATCCGGATTTGCAAGGGCTTCGTGAGAAGTGCCTTCGGTTCTGTTCGAACCCGGAACAGACTTGTATGGATACATGTCTGACATTACACTTTGAGATATAAAGCAGATTTCTTTCAAATACATTTCTGTTGGTGGCGGAGGATTTATTCTCTTAGCTTAACACCCTTCTCTGAGACGTACGAGCTCAGAGGTTATGTAGTTGAAATTTATCAGCGATATATCCCAATTTGGTAATGTGGCATGTTGAGTGTTGCTGTGTGATGATCAGTGTTTGATCATTTGTGATATGATCATTTGTTTGATCTTATATCTTTGTGACCATAGGTTGATCATCTGTGGACCCAAAGCGTGGCTTTTTGAAAAAGCGTAGCTTTGTGGACGAGACTTCGTCAGGGCCTCACAACCCGGAAATGGTCGAAACAGGAATGTTGCGGCAAGGTTATGAGGGTCGCGCCCTTTAGGGTATGTCATTTCCTTCTGGAAAAGGGTGGTGTCATGGTATGGAGCCCAGATACTTACTCATGTGGATACACTTTATTATGTGTGATGTTGGTTATCGAGGCCTCGGATAAAGGTCCCAAAGGACCGGGGGTTGGCATATTCATGAGTTACCTGTTACAGGGGTAACCCGGCCTTGTTTGGCAGAGAGCAGTTTGTCTCTCGGGACGTCCCGCCAGAGGCGTTCCCATGCGGCGGAAGGAAGTTCCTTAGCCTGACCATTTGTTGGAAATCCATTTCCCAATACGGAACTTGTACGGTATTAGTTGTAGAACCTGCCATTTACTTATGGTGGCGCCCCACTGTTTAGATGGTAGCTATAGTAGGCATAGTTCGAAATGTCTATGCTGGCTAAGATTAATATTGTACTTTCGAAATGTTTTCTGCACTATGCACTAATAATAATATCAAGATGATTTTGCGTAGTAAGCATCTTTGACTATCATAAGAAGAAATCTCCTCCAATTCTGCGTTTGCATTGTGTGTGTGGCGGGAGGTCTTATGGTAGTTTCATTTTCCAAAAGCATTGCGGATTTCAATGTTTAAAATTCTGTTGTTGTTTGTTTTAAAGATAAACTGTTTTTGTTGCTCACACCAGTCCCATGACTGATCCGGAGTTTATTGTTCCCTTCCTAAACTCTGGATGCTCATAATTTTCCACACGAGCAGTCTAGAGTTGGGTTTCTTTTCAGATATTCAGGTTTAGTAGATTATCTGGAGCTAGTTCAGTATTTGGAGTTCAGGACTGCACTTGCTTCTCTTTGTGGTTCGAGCTTGACACTGAAGATCATTTTGGAGTTATCACTTCTATTGATATTGTTCTGCTGCTGATGTTATCATTTCTGTTTTCCGCTGTATCATTATTTATCTCTGATATTGTTGTATCATATTGATATCATTGTTGTATATCATTCTGGATATTGTATTCATTGGAGTGTATATGATATCATTGATTTCTTTATTCCGCTGTGTTATTTACTTAATTGTGTTATAGCTTCGGCGAATCGGATTTGAACGGTCGAATCTGCGGCATTCTAGTACAATGTGAAGTACGGATGTTGATTTTCGAGCGGGCAAAACCCGAGTCGTTACATGTGGTATCAGAGCTAAGGTTGAACTTTAGCTCAGGAGTATAACACGTTAAGTAGCTCATTAGAGATAGAGTGAAGTAAACTCTAGAATGAGTAATTCTCAGATATCCGTTCGAATGCCTCAGTAAATTCTCTTACTATCCACTGATAGTGAGTATGAGTGCAAGAAGAGGACGAGATAGGGGACAGAGGAATACGACTATAATTGGTCAATATCCTGTAACAACAAGGAAGCAATCTTTTCTCTATCGATCTCTTTTGTTCGTCATTTTTCTTCTCAATTCTTCGATAGTTTCTGGTAGATCCAGAAAGGAAATTCGATGTATTAATATGGGACATAAACTCCAAATAGGCCAAATTGTTTGTTTGGATGTATTGGTTGCTTTGATTGCTATAGTTGATAGGTATATTTTGATTTTTAAACTAAAAGTTTTGGAATTGTATTCATATATCTGTCCATTCTTTTGGGTCCCAGTATATTCTACGAATGGTTAGTTATCACTTCGAACTGACCGATGCCACTGCATATTTCGTAGATCTGGTTAACCCGAGTGTCTTCTGAAGTGTTAAGACAGATTCGTTCTTGTATCTGTTATTGATATTCTGATTTGGTTAGCCAAATGCCGAATAGCTGTTCAGTTTGATTTGATGAAATATTCTTCATCTATCTTTGTGTCTCCTTGGTAATTTCGAGGACGAAATTCTTTTAAGGGGGGAAGTCTGTAACGACCCCGGATTTTATATAAATTTAAAATGATAATTTATTTACTTTTGAATTAATATTTGTGGAATAAATCGATAAGGTGATGCGAGTTTCCCCGATATCCAAATATATTCTGTATATATTGAATTTGAATATTTACATCGTATTTAATTAATAAATGACTTATAAAATGTTGATAGTTAAAACTTTAAAATTAAAATATTGTATACATATGTATGCATGAGAATGTATATCTGTATTTGAACATATGTGACTAAATTTGAAATAATATATATAGATATATATTTGATTTGAATTTAAATTGTAAATAAATAACTAGTAACTAAGGCAAAGTAAATAAAGCATGTAAGCAAGTATATTTGTACTAGAGATAAATACAAACTAGGCAAATGGAATATGAATGAAACCTGATAATAGATATGTAAAACATAAACAAGACAGAAATTATATACATCCATGTACAAGAAAAGCAAGCACAAATAAAATATGTCAGCCGAGACAAACAATGCAGGCAAGAACATAAACAAAGTACAAAATAAAATGTCTTTGTACAAATAAACAAAGTAAAATAAAAGATCTTTGTACATGTATAATATATGAAAGCATAATCAGGCATGAGAAAAATATTAAGAATCTTTTAGGTGAGGTTTGGAAAGGCAAAGTAAGAGACATAGAGTACACATACATTAAATGCTAGCATACTTAAGTCAATTCGAAATGTTTGAAAATCCTTTCAGCCTCCTTTTGCAAGAAAAATCTCTGATCGAAATGAAAAAATCTTGTACCAGCCTGAATACTTGTTTTCTATTTATCAAGCACCCTTCTTCTTTTCGTTCATTTAAACAAGGCAAACCAGGAAATTTCCAAAGCCTGAAACTTTTCTCCTCAAAACATTTTCTAAAGCCTGTAACTAATTATCAAAGTTTAAGCTAGATAGTCAAGCAACTTCAGTTCAGTTCAAAGTTTAAATCTTCTCAACAACATAACACTTCAGTTTTAAAGGAAATCAAAGTCTCCAGAATCAAGCATTTTTATCAAAGCTCTGCTCATTTTTTTGTCTGGTGAGTAACACTTTTAAAACTTAGAAATAAATCAGTTGCTTGATCAATGTCTGAAATATGTATGTTTATATGTATATATATCTATGCCTTTCTGTGTATATATATATGGATGATTGTATGTGTGTGTATGATAGTTTTCATCTGAGATTTCTCTGTTTCTTTCCAGACATCAGTTCTGTTTAAAATCCCAAATCTCTTGATATAGTTTTGGTTAGAATTTAAGCCAAAAAATATATATAACTGTTTGTTCAATCCTAGATTTAGATTAAAACTTTAATCAAGTTAAAATGCATTAAAAATTCAACTGGGAATCAAATGAACAGAAGCTTGAATTTGTGAAAATTTCAAATATGAAAATTGGACAATCCAGTAATATAAACTGAAACCCTGAACTAATTCGTGATTTTTAAAAGCTAAATCCTAATTTTTAGTTCAAGGATGAGGGAGCATTTCTGGTTTGACCAGAAATGATGTTTCTGAGGTATTCTGGGGATCCCTGTGGTCGGAGTGGCTGAGGTCCTTTCTAGAGGTAGGTGAGTGATCGGAGAGGCCAGGAAAAATGGTTGATGGTGATCGAATCCATCGAGGAAGTCGTGGCAGTGGTTTCATGTCTAGAACCCTAGTTTGTCTGTTGATTGGAAATGTGATCGTCGCGACTTCTAGAGACGATCGAGTTCTATCGGGTTTTGGGTAATGGAGGTGGACTGGTAGCGGAAGACGTAGCCGGAATTTCATGAACGCTGGTGGCCGAGGCATCGAGAACGAGGCGTTGATAGGTGGATGGTGGGTTACAGTTTGTTTCCAGGTTTGGGGTTATCTCCTCGATTTTGATTCGCGTGGTGGTTGGGTGATCTGAGAGTTCGAGGAGGCTCGCGTGCGTTTGTGTGGTCGTTGACGATGTTCGCGATGGCCTACAGTGGCTGGAGTCGATGGGGTAGGTGCACGCGTGTACGTTTGTGCACCTGGAAGGTATGTGCTTTGGAGAAGAAGAAGAGGCTCGTGGTTTTGCTCGAGAGTCTGGGAAGTTTCCTCGAAGATGGGCTCGGGATTTTGGGGTGATGACTCGGGTTGTACTCGAGGGATGTGTGGGTGTTAAGAGCTTCAGTTTTAAACTGTAAATTTAACCAAGTTTTGTAAAACAGGGGAGAAAATAGGGAAAACTCGGGGATAGTCCCGAGTAGCATTCGGGTATGACCCGAAGTAGCCAAATGCCCAGTTTTTATAAAAGTTTTAAAAAATAAGATTTTGAAATTTAAAAACAAATTTTATTAAAACTTTCTTTTAAAACATTTCTTTATTAATATCAAATGGTTTCTTAACATTGGTTAAAGAATTTTAAATTTTATTTAATCTAAATTTTGTTTTAAGTAAATTTTAAGATAAAGGGGTTTTAAAATGGAAAGGGTAATTAAGATAATGTTTATCTTAAGTTAAAGAGGTTTTATTATCTTTGAATTAGTTAAGTTAATTAGAAAATTAAGTATAATTAATTAATTTAATTAATTAAGGATAAAGGTTAAATAAGTGATTAATTTAAGAATAATTAATTAATTTAATTAACTAATGATTTTGATCGATTTACTACTGATTAGAGATTTATGAATATTAATTAAAAGTAATTTACGTTTAATTACTATGAATGGTTAAGGATAATTAATAAAGTAATTAAAGTGTAATTAATTATTTTAAACAATGAATTAATAGTTAAAAGATTATAAATAAATTAATTTGAGGGTAATTAATTTGTAATTAAGAATTATTAATTGGATAATTAAAGTTAATTTCTTAATTAAAAGAAATTTAATAAATGATTAAATTGATTAATTAAATAATTAAAGATTTAATTATTTAAAAATTAAAGGTTGATGAATTATAATTAAAGGTTAATTAATTTATTATAAATGGTTAATTAATGATGAAAGGATAATAAATCAAAATGATTTGAAATTTATTAATGTTAATTAACCCAGATTTGTAATACACAAGTAATTAATCAGACAATTAATTGACCTTACTTATGAATGTTTGAATGGTATTGAATGTTGAATTGTTTGATATCCTTGATATATGATGCTTTGTGATACACCCTGATTTATGTTGTGATAAATTATCTGTGATGTAATTTATTATCTGTGATATTTATATATCTATGATCTGTGCATGAACGATAAGCGTTATGGTTATATCGCTTATCAACTATATCCTGTATTTTGATATGTGATGATTCATTGTGTTGCACTATTGTGTGAAACCCCTGGACTACACCTTTACACACACAAATATGGATTTCACGTGGAAATTGGTTAAGTCACAGATAATTTAAATTTGATATTTTTGAAATTAAAATTTTAATTTCAATTGATTTTGAAATTGGAAATTTGGGTTTAAAGTGAAAAGCTTTTGAAATGGAATTGCAAAGATAAAAGTTATTTCGAATAACTTAATCGAGTTTTGGAAATTTAAATAATTTGATTTAAATTTGAATTCAAGTTTGAAATTAAATTCTATGATTTGAAACTAGGGATTAAAAATGCTGTACAAGTTATATATGGGTTAAACCATTTTATAGATATTGATTTGGGAATTTGAATTTTAATTCAAGGGTTTTAACTCGTGTAAATATAACTGGATTTTTCCGAAACGAAACCGACTTGTTTTCAAATAATAATAGCTTTCATATTAAGAAAGGATTTCTGAATTGTATAAAAAGGTTTCAAGTTTGAAATAGAATTGAAATGTTTTGAAAACTATGAAATGAGTCTTTGATTTCAAAGACCGGATGAGTTAATCTAACTTGAAATGGAATTGTTTTGAAAGGCTATGAATGAGTCTTTGGAAACGAGTTTTGAAAGTTATAAGTTAAATCTTTGTTTTAAAGATTTAACGAGTTAATCAAAGTGAAATGGAAATTGATTTGGAAAATCTGTGAATGGATCTTTTGTTTAAAAGATAAAAATGTGAAAATTGTTTTAAACCGTTGAAGGTTGTTAAAATGAATCTTTTTGTTTAAAGATTTAAAAATGGTAATTTGTTTAAACCATTTGAAGAAAGATTTTGGGTAATAAGTTGTGACTTAATTGAAATCCCAATATCCATATGTTTTAAAATATTGCGCTCATTATTCGGTTTAGCCGGGAGAGGACCTTTGTGTCATATAACCCGTTCCGAATACTGGTACGTCGTATATGGATAGCATTTGAAGACCGGTGGTGAAGACCGGATATTTTCGAAAACGAAAGGACAACTCGTCGAATGTCTCTGCATCGACTGGCCCCGATATAGAGATTTTATCACCCTTTGTGATGGGAAGTCCGGACGTGATTGGAAATTATCCGGATTTGCAAGGGCTTCGTGAGAAGTGCCTTCGGTTCTGTTCGAACCCGGAACAGACTTGTATGGATACATGTCTGACATTACACTTTGAGATATAAAGCAGATTTCTTTCAAATACATTTCTGTTGGTGGCGGAGGATTTATTCTCTTAGCTTAACACCCTTCTCTGAGACGTACGAGCTCAGAGGTTATGTAGTTGAAATTTATCAGCGATATATCCCAATTTGGTAATGTGGCATGTTGAGTGTTGCTGTGTGATGATCAGTGTTTGATCATTTGTGATATGATCATTTGTTTGATCTTATATCTTTGTGACCATAGGTTGATCATCTGTGGACCCAAAGCGTGGCTTTTTGAAAAAGCGTAGCTTTGTGGACGAGACTTCGTCAGGGCCTCACAACCCGGAAATGGTCGAAACAGGAATGTTGCGGCAAGGTTATGAGGGTCGCGCCCTTTAGGGTATGTCATTTCCTTCTGGAAAAGGGTGGTGTCATGGTATGGAGCCCAGATACTTACTCATGTGGATACACTTTATTATGTGTGATGTTGGTTATCGAGGCCTCGGATAAAGGTCCCAAAGGACCGGGGGTTGGCATATTCGTGAGTTACCTGTTACAGGGGTAACCCGGCCTTGTTTGGCAGAGAGCAGTTTGTCTCTCGGGACGTCCCGCCAGAGGCGTTCCCATGCGGCGGAAGGAAGTTCCTTAGCCTGACCATTTGTTGGAAATCCATTTCCCAATACGGAACTTGTACGGTATTAGTTGTAGAACCTGCCATTTACTTATGGTGGCGCCCCACTGTTTAGATGGTAGCTATAGTAGGCATAGTTCGAAATGTCTATGCTGGCTAAGATTAATATTGTACTTTCGAAATGTTTTCTGCACTATGCACTAATAATAATATCAAGATGATTTTGCGTAGTAAGCATCTTTGACTATCATAAGAAGAAATCTCCTCCAATTCTGCGTTTGCATTGTGTGTGTGGCGGGAGGTCTTATGGTAGTTTCATTTTCCAAAAGCATTGCGGATTTCAATGTTTAAAATTCTGTTGTTGTTTGTTTTAAAGATAAACTGTTTTTGTTGCTCACACCAGTCCCATGACTGATCCGGAGTTTATTGTTCCCTTCCTAAACTCTGGATGCTCATAATTTTCCACACGAGCAGTCTAGAGTTGGGTTTCTTTTCAGATATTCAGGTTTAGTAGATTATCTGGAGCTAGTTCAGTATTTGGAGTTCAGGACTGCACTTGCTTCTCTTTGTGGTTCGAGCTTGACACTGAAGATCATTTTGGAGTTATCACTTCTATTGATATTGTTCTGCTGCTGATGTTATCATTTCTGTTTTCCGCTGTATCATTATTTATCTCTGATATTGTTGTATCATATTGATATCATTGTTGTATATCATTCTGGATATTGTATTCATTGGAGTGTATATGATATCATTGATTTCTTTATTCCGCTGTGTTATTTACTTAATTGTGTTATAGCTTCGGCGAATCGGATTTGAACGGTCGAATCTGCGGCATTCTAGTACAATGTGAAGTACGGATGTTGATTTTCGAGCGGGCAAAACCCGAGTCGTTACAACAACGTTAAATGATAGTGAATTACCTAAAAGTTTTTGGACTGAAGTAGTCGCAATAGCATGTTATGCTTTAAATAGAATTTTAATACATCCTTTAACAAAGAAAACTCCGTATGAAATATTTTATAAGAAAAATCCTAAACTATCTTATTTTAGAGTTTTTGGTAGTAAATGTTTTATATTCAACAGAAAAGATAATTTAGATAAATTTGATGCTAAATCAGATAAAGGAATATTTATTGGTTATTCTAATAGAAGTAAAGCTTATAGTGTTTTTAGCACATGTACTAACACCATTGAAGAAACAATACATGTTTCATTTGATGAGAATTTTAAAATTAATAATTCTTGTTTTAGTAAAGAAGAAAATATTAATAAAACTAATGAGATTACAAATAATGAAATCACTAATGATGAAAATAATAATAACCCTGAAATTTTACATCTAAATAAACGAATAAAATATTTGAAAGACCATCCAATAGAAAATATTCTAGAAAATATAGAATCTGTAGTAAAAGCTAGAAATCAATTAAATAAAATGAGTAATGTTGCTTTTATCTCAACCGTTGAACCTAAAAATCAAAAAGAAGCATCATTTGCTGATTTATGAATACTTGCTATGCAAGAGGAACTAAATCAGTTTACTAGAAATAATGTTTGAGAACTAGTCCCAAGACCTGTATGTAATAGGAACTAAATGAGTTTATAGAAATAAAATGAATGAATAAGTAGAAGTCATTAGAAATATAACATGATTAGTTGCTCAAGGCTATAGTCAGGAAGAAGGTATACATTTTGACGAAACCTTTGTTCCTGTAGCTAGATTAGAAGCTATTAAAATTCTACTTACTTTCGCAAATCATAATGATTTTAAATTATTACAAATGGATGTCAAAAGTGCATTTTTAAATGGTTTCATGAAAGAAGATATTTATGTTAAACAACCCTTACTTTTTGAAGATGAAAAGGTTTCTAATCACGTTTACAAATTTAAAAAAGTTTATATGGTCTAAAACAAGCTCCTAGAGCATGGTATGATAGACTAAAATCCTATTTATTATAATTTAATTTTGAAACAGGAGAAGTGGACAATACTCTATTTATTAAATGAAATAATAATGATATTCAACTTATACAAATATACGTAAATGATATTATTTTTGGATCAACAAATTAACAGTTAAATAAAGGATTTTCAAATATAATGACTAAGAAATTTGAAATGAGTTATATGGGAGAAATAACATTCTTTTTAGGATTACAAATAAGTCAATTAAAAAATGGAACGTTTATAAGTTAAAAAATATATGCTAAAGATCTAGTTAAGAAATTTGGTATGTCAAATACCAATGGAAAGCCAACTCCCATAGCAACATATGAGAAATTAAATAAAGAAGAAAACTCAAAAGATGTAGATCAAAAATTATATAGAGGAATGGTAGGATCATTACTCTATATAACTGTTAGTAGACCAAATATAATGCATAATGTCTGTCTATGTGCAAGATATCAACCTCAACTTAAAGAAACTCACCTAATATCAGTAAAAATAATACTGAAATATGCAAACAACACACTAGACTATGGACTCTTTTATCCAAAAGATGATTCTATCGATTTAATTTCATATAGTAATGCTGACAATGCCGGATGCAAATCAGACCAAAAAAGTACAAGTATGATTTGTCACTTTTTAGGACATTATCTTATTTCCTGGTTTAGTAAAAAATAAAATTGTCACGGCCCGGATTTTCGACGCTCGAAAAAATCGACATCAATACGTTCACTATATTACATGCCGATCAATCAAATGTCGGAAATACCAGATCGTTAGGGAAAAAGAAGAAAGAGGTAGAAGAAGAAATAGAAACAACAACACAGAATCTCACAATCGCAGGGGAACAATGTATAATAGATATCAACATGTCTCTATTCAAAAAGAGCTGTAAAACATTACTTATACATTACATCATCAGAGTACAATGTATCAATAACTCAATACTGGATAGTTATAATAACTTGTCCTCACAAGTGCTGAATATACAACATACAATACACAGCGGAATCAAATCAAATACGAGTAATACGTCTTCGTCATCCAGCTCGTCTCCTGAGCTCCATAGCATCCCATCCTGTATCTGTAATACTCGGTCTGACCCGAGCATTATAATAAAATAACACCTAAGTCAGTCTGGAAAACCAGTGTGAGAAAACACACTCAATTTGAATTATTAAAGTTATAAAAATCCTTTGAAAAACAAAGGTATCTCGTAAGACCATGCCCCACATAAACACGACGGGTTTTTACCTTACGATAACCTAAATGTTTTATATCAAAATCATCTGATATTATAATAGTGTCTAGGTACAAATACTTATTCAAATAGCTGAAATTGTTACATTATTTAAATTCCAGCGTACTAGGCTCCACAAGCATAACCGTAAAGGCACGTATCGGAGAATGGATTCCATACGAATGACTAGGCACTGGGGTACCACCTGTCACAGTACACATCTAGAAAAATGTACTGAGGACCACGCCGGGATCCCCTAAAACACAAGGCCGGACTACCCCTAACCTGGATAGGCCGAATATGCTATCACCCCGGGTGTTCCCACCCTTTCCGAGTTCTTCCGCACACCAATGTAAAAATATCCAAGGGTATCTGGAATGGTGATAAACATACCCTAATTGGGTGCGACCCACTTAGCCTTGCTGCATCTTCCCTGATTTTCAGTCATTCCCGGTTGATGAGGCTTGAGGCTACGGTTACCTTTTAAGAAATTTTCTCTTAAAATGCTCATTGTCCTCCAATGACAATGTAATGATAGCATTCATCCATACAAGTTCGTTCTGGGTCTGAATGGAACAGAAGGCACTATTCCTACTACATCCATTTGGGAAAAATCCTCAGGATTAGTAGCGATTAGCCCTTGCACTTCACTGCTCCACCTTCGACTCCATGTCCTTGTTTTCACTTCGAAAACATATTCGTTGGATTGAAGTGGTTTTCGAATAACTTATCCGATCCCGGTCTCTTCGAAACAACGTTCGACATTTCCGGTAAACTTGTAACGAACTTGATTTTTCGTCGCTCGAAAATCGACATTAATACGTCCACTGTATCAACTGCCGAGCAATCGAATGCCGGAAAACCGAATTGTTATGGAGAAAAAAAAGAGGTAGAAGAAGACAGAAGAAAAAGAAAGAAAGAACAACAGAAAAACACAGAACAATATCAGAATCTCACATTCGCAGCAGAACAACATATAATAGATAAATGAATCATCTTTAAATCAAAGAACTATATCATTTTATACATACATCATCATCAGATTTTACATCAACAATATGCAACACTGGACAGTTATATAAACTTGTCCTCATACAGAATACACAGCGGAATAGATAATATCATATACAAATGCTACGTCTCACCATCTAGCTCGCCACTAAGCTTCACAACATCTCCTGAATCCAGAATGATCTGATAACCTGACTCTAGACTGCCCGTGTGGAAATTGGTGCGCACCCAGAGTTTAGGAAAGAAACAATAAACTCCAAGTCAGTCATGATGACTGGTGTGAGAACTAAAACAGTTATTATCTTTAAAACAACAACAACAAAGGAAGTGGAAAATATCCGCAATGCTTTTGGAAAATGAAACTACCATAAGACCTCCCGCCACACACACAATGCAAACGCAGAATTGGAGGAGATTTCTTCTTATGATAGTCAAACATGCTTACTACGCAAAATCATCGATATTATTAATATTAGTGCATAGTGCAGAAAACATTTCGAAAGTATAATATTAATCTTAGCCAACATAGGCATTTCACACTATGCCTACTATAGCTACCATCTAAACAGTGGGGTGCCACCATAAGTAAACGGCAGGTTCTACAACTAATACCGTACAAGGTTCGTATTGGAAGATGGATTTCCAACAAATGGTCAGGCTAAGAAACTTCCTATGCCACGTAGGAACGCCTCTGGCGGGACGCTCCGAGAAACAATCTGCTCTCTGCCAACACAAGGCCAGTTACCCCCTTCCTGGGTAGTAAACCTGAGATATGCCACCCCCGGTCCTTTGGGACCTTTATCCGAGCGCTCGGTAACCAACATCACACATAATAAATAAAGTGTGTCCACATGAGTAAGTATCTAGGCTCCATACCATGATACTACCCTTTTCCAGAAGGAATGGTCATACCCTAGGGAAGCTACCCCTGAAACCTTGCCGCATCTTTCCTGTTTCGACCATTTCCGGGTTGTGAGGTCTGACGAAGTCTCGTCCACAAAGCTACGCTTTTTCACAAAGCCACGCTTTGATCACAAATGATCAATAAATGATCATCACACAGCAACACTCAGCATGCCACACTACCAAATTGGGAGTATATCACTGATAAATTTCAACTACATAACCTCTGAGCTCGTACGTCTCAGAGAAGGGTGTTAAGCTAAGAGAATAAATTCTCCGCCACCAACAGAAATGTATTTGAAAGAAATCAGCTTTATATCTCAAAATGTAATGTCAGACATGTAACCATACAAGTCTGTTCCGGGTTCGAACAGAACTGAAGGCACTTCCGAAGAAGCCCGTGCAATCCGGGTATTCACAATCCCGATAAAACTTCCCATCACAAAGGAAATCTCTATACCATAGCTAAAGGTGCAGAGACAATCGATAGGTCATCCTATCGTTTTCACAAATACCCGGTCTTCACCACCGGTCTTCAATACAATCCATATCGTCGTATCACTAATTCGGAATGGGTTATATGACACAAAGGTCTTTTCCCGGCTAACCCGAATAGTGAGCACAATATTAAAACATATGGATATAGGGATTTCAATTAAGTCACAACTTATTACCCAAATCCTTTCCTTTAAATGGTTTAAACAAATTACCATTTTAAATCTATAAACAAAAAGATTACTTCACAAAGTTTACCCAATTTCACAAAGTTTCATTCACAGATTTCCAAATCAAAATTCCATTTCAATTTGATTAACCCATTAAATCTTAAAATTAAGATTTAATTTATAGCTTTCAAAACTATTCACAATTCCAGTCTTTTATAATATAAAAGATACACCTTTTGAAATACTCTTTTATTTCAAAATAAAGTTTAATTATTGTTACAAAGGTTAATTCATAGTTTTTTCCAAACCATTTACAATTTCATTTCAACTTGAATTGTTTCGATACAAATTGGAAATCCTTTCTTTTAAATGAAAGTTATTATTACTTGAAAACAGATAGTTTTCGTTTTTGGGAAAAACTGGTTACAATTATACAGGTTAAAGCCATCCAAGTATAAAACCTGAATTTAAATTTAAATTTCCAAAACCATATTTTTAAATGGTTAAAAACCCATATAAAACACCTTTTATAATTTGTAAAATCCTTTAAACCAAAATTCCCAAATTATTGAATTCAATTCAAAATATTGAATTCAAAATTTAAATCAAATGATTTAAATTCCAATTCTATTAAATTATTTAAAATAACTTTTATTTCTAAAACTCATTTCAAAAACTTTCAATTCCAATTCCAAAACTATTTTGGATTCAAAAACTCAATTTTCCAAAATTGATAAAAATCTGTGACTTAACCGATTTCCATGTGAAATCCACTTTTGTGCGTGTATTGTGTAGTCCACGGGATTAACACAATAGTGCAACAACATTCAACCATCACAGATCAAATATAACAATATAATTGATAAGCGGTATAAACGATAACGCTTATCTTTCATTCACAGATCACAGATATATATATCACAGATAAATAAATCACAGATCACAACACAAATCAGGATATATCACAAAATATCACACATCAAAGATGTCAAACAATTCAACGTCCAATAAAACCCAAGCATCCATATATAGGATTAATTAAATTATCTGATTAATTCAAATCAGATAAATTTCAATAAATCAATTTTACTAGTTATGGTAACTTAAAATCAATTAATTACCAAAACATTTTCAAATTTATTTCAAAACACCAAATCAATTTTCCAATGAATTTCCAAAATATTTCCTTTTTAAAATAAATTCCTTTATCTCTTCAAATCTATTTAAAAACCTAAATTGTAAATAAATTCTTTAACTTATAAATAGTATTTCTAAAATCCATTTATTAAACCCTTTTTTTACAAATTTGAAATTTAAATTCAATACAATTCAAAAATAAAACTTTTATCTTATAAAACCCCTTTTTAATTTATCCAATTATCAAAAATAATTTTTTCGATAAATTTTTAACTTAAATTCCGAAAATACAATTTTATTCATTTTCGGTATCCAACGATACCAAAAGTATATTCGGCTAAATTATAGCCTTCAACGATTTCAATCACAATATAATCACACGGCGATTATAGATAATCAACACACAACATATGAAATAATTTCAAATGTTTGAGGAATCTAGTTGGATCCCTCCAACCTGTTTCCCTGCATCCACAGATGTTAGCACAATACCAATTCCACTTCAAAGTGAAATATCACCGTATATGGGATTTATAAATATTATCCGCTATTATGCGGCGCAATAAGGTCTCATCCGCTATATAATGCGGGAAATCAACTCCAAATACATATATAGTACCAATTCCACTTCACGATGGAATTATCACGGTATATGTTTTTAATAAATAACCCCCGCTTAATATACGGCGTATTGGGTCTATTTAACACAATAGATAACAATTTATCATCCAATTCACACAATCAACAATATAGACAATTTTAAATCTAACTATTTAAAATTTAAAACGAAACATAATATTCGATTGAGTGAGAAGTTCTCCCCTTGCTTTCAATAACGGTTGCAGTATTTTATTTCGAATACGTTTAATTTTACCCAAAATTTTCACTGACTCCAATTTACTCCAAACCAGTTCCATTGCAAAGAGCTCGTCGAAACGGTTCCAATGCAATTCGTTTCGTCCAAAACGGACCTCGTATGACAAAGATATCAATTTTTAAAGTTAATACAATTTAATATATATATTTATTCACAATTTTATATTTTCAAAACCCTACATTCAATCTCTGCCACACGTTTTGCTTTGACAAGATCTGGGCCGCACTTGCTCTCTTCTCCAACATCAGGTTTTGAACGTGAAAAACACACGCAAAAACAACCCATAGAGCCGCCTCCTAGGGTTTCAAAACGCACCACCATACGACGTCGAGAACCCATCATACCACCGCCAAACGAAGCGCCATAGGCCACTACACCTTCATCTTGAATAGCACGAAGCTCGGCTACCCCTATAGCATGAAAAATGTGCCCAAACACCTGAAGAACGCGGGCCCCTAGCCTCCAATCCACTTCACTAAACTTGATCATCACCATATGGATTTAAAGGTCTCAACTAGATCTACAACATTGCAGTTGAAAGTATTTGATAATTCTTCACGGATTGAGAGAGATTAAGGAAAGAAGGAGATGAAATTCTGGCATAGAAGTGAAAGTGGCGGCTGGGCATTGAAACCCTAATGTCTTTGCAAATGTGCAAAAGTCAGGTCCTTTTATAGAAAATGGCCAAAACACTATTCATCAAAAAATTTCCGAACTCCAAATCGAGCATGCCGGCTGGCGTTTCTAAGGTTTAACCCACGTTCCGAATGCAATGGAATGTGTTTCGGGAGCTAATTCGATCGTCTGTGCGAGTTACGGAAATAAACGATCAAATTTAAATCAAATCGATTAAAAGCGATTTCGATGCGTTTTGGCTTGCCTCGGACAAACGATAACTCCGATTTACACAAAATTTGAAATCTTACAATAATTTCACATTACGGATCCGATGAAACTGGTTTCCTCGAAATCCGAGATTGTTTGAAAAATGACTATTTTTATTCGTCAATTAAATATTAAAATATTCAATTTTCACAAATTAACTTTAAATTCAATTTTAAAAGTTTACAAACATCATTATAACTCCAATATGATTTAATATAACTTTATAAATCATTTTTATACACATTTAATCCAGATTTCAATTATCTACCAAATTTCATGTATTAAATTAATAATTTAATCGCCCAATTAAATCACTATATCGAAATTAAATTAATTCGACTTTCAAATCTTACTTGTTAATATTTAAAATTAATTAAATATACGAATTTCAAATGATGGAAATTCTGGGTCATTACAATCTTCCCCCCTTAAAAGAATTTCGTCCTCGAAATTGCAAAGTAAGAAAAATGCCCCAAATTCATTAACTTTTCAAAAATCCACTTAGTGAAAAATTTTATATTCGCATTTTCCAAAACCTTTAACTTCAATCAAAATAATGGTTTCCATTTTCTAGTTCAATTCCTATATTTTGTTACAATTTGGAAATTGACTTTCCCTTAACAAAAATTTCTCAAAATTTTCAAAATTTTTCTAACGCCTTAAATTTTCAGAAAAATTCGCCAGCGTCTCCTTTGCGCGGTTTGATCGTAGTAGGATCACAATAGACATAAATATATATACATCGACCCACACGGTCGGAAAAGAAGAAAAACAGTTTATATTTCCTATTTTTATTGCGTAGGCGTACCTTTTTAGCATTTTTAAGCAAAGCAGTTATTAATCTAGCATTTTAGCGCAACCAAACCAACTGAACGGCAGCCACGGCACCTGTACTTACTCAGTTTAAATATGTAAGTAATAAATATATAAAGTTATTAACAGTTTACTCTTTTAAACAACTACAACACTTGCATATCAAAAGAAATGCATACTAACAAGGTTTATAAGCAACTTATATAATTTCGACACTATTTGTAATTGTTTACAACCAATTCATATACAATGACATCCAATTGTTCATTTTCAATTAGTTTACATTCACTAATTTAAATTCATGTTGGTTCACTTTCAATTCAAATCAATTTCTATTTAAATTTACTTCACTTTCAATTTAAATCCAATTACATAGCTTTCAATTTTTTTATCAATTCAATTTCATTAACACTTAATGAATTATACTATATACAATCAACCAACAATCATATAACAACCAATGTATATTCAACACAACCAAATTAATTTAATTTACTTTCAATTTGGTTCAACACTTTTAATTCCAATTGGTTTAATATTAAATTGACTTCCATTAAATTTATTCAAATTCCAATTTATTAGCTTTAATGAATTAACACTTACATTCATTATTCCATATCAATTTTCTTACATTCGATTGATTAACATTAGTTCAATTCAATTGCTAATTCATTTAACAAATAAAGTTGAATTTTATTTATATAACTCAAGTTCACATTCATTTAATAAATTCACTTTATTATTTCACTTTATTAATTTACTTTGATATCAAAATCAAATTCATTCAACATTACTTAAGCTATATTCCAATTAAACATCATTTGTTTAACTTAACTTAAATTTCCACTTATAAATCCAATTCAGATTTTGTTTTTCTTAACAAAATTATTTAACCACTTTAATAATTGGTTTCACTTACATCTTCTCATTTTATAAGTTACACAACTTATTTATTTAATTTCCCAAATCATATTATAAGTATAAAACTCATTTCACTTATAACTATCAATTACAACTTGCATTTTTTATTTCAAATTTTGTTTATCACAACAATACTTCAATTTTTCAATTTATTATGGTGGAAAATCAATCACACAGAAACTCGAAAATGATACTGATGATGCTGCAATCATCACCCTTATTATTTCCCAGCAATAGTGAATTCAGTGCTTTAATTCTTTCAAAAAAAATTTCCTTTTATTTATAAATCACATTTATAAATCCTTTTCTCATATAATTTCACTATTTAACTTTTAATTATACAAGGTTATTTCACAATTGTAAATCATATTAATTATAATTCCATACTTATAATTCATTTGCTTATATACTTCATTCTTTTACAATTGTTGTTTTTATTTGGATTATTCAAATAACTTTCATTAATTTATATATATATATATTCACATTTTCAACAACCAAACAATTCAATTTATATACACTTTAATAATTTCTTGGAAAATTATTTCTTTTATATACAAAATATAATCGAGGTAAAATTATTTCATTTACCCAATTTAAAATGATACTATGTCGACCTGCCTCGTTTAAGAGTTTAGAAACCCCTATCGATAATATGGCATCCCATATACCGACCAGAATTCATAAACAGCTCAACGGATAAGCAAACACAATATAAAACAATTTCATATTCACTAACAAATACGCACTCGTATCTATTATTACACTCAACTCATTCTAGAGTACTACTGACTCTATCTCTAATGAGTAATTCCCAACAGAACCAAGGTTATCGCTTAACCATGTGCTCTGATACCAAATGTAATGAACTCGATTTTTTGTCTCTCGAAAATCGACATTAATACGTCCACTGTATCAACTGCCGAGCAATCGAATGCTGGAAAACCGAATTGTTATGGAGAAAAAAAAAGAGGTAGCAGAAGACAGAAGAAAACGAAAGAAGGAACAACAGAAAAACACAGAACAATATCAGAATCTCACATTCGCAGCGGAACAACATATAATAGATAAATGAATAATCTTTAAATCAAAGAACTATATCATTTTATACATTACATCATCATCAAAGTTTACATCAACAATATACAACACTGGACAGTTATATAAACTTGTCCTCATACAGAATACACAACGGAATAGATAATATCATATACAAATGCTACGTCTCGCCATCTAGCTCGCCACTGAGCTTCATAGCATCTCCTGAATCTAGAATGATCTGATAACCTGATCTAGACTGCCCGTGTGGAAATTGGTGGGCACCCAGAGTTTAGGAAAGAAACAATAAACTCCAGGTCAGTCATGGTGACTGGTGTGAGAACTAAAACAGTTATTATCTTTAAAACAACAACAACAAAGTAAGTGGAAAATATCTACAATGCTTTTGGAAAATGAAACTACCATAAGACCTCCCGCCACACACACAATGCAAACGCAGAATTGGAGGAGATTTCTTCTTATGATAGTCAAACATGCTTACTATGCAAAATCATCGATATTATTAATATTAGTGCATAGTGCAGAAAACATTTCGAAAGTATAATATTAATCTTAGCCAACATAGGCATTTCACACTATGCCTACTATAGCTACCATCTAAACAGTGGGGCGCCACCATAAGTAAACGGCAGGTTCTACAACTAATACCGTACAAGGTTCGTATTGGAAGATGAATTTCCAACAAATGGTCAGGCTAAGTGTGATATCCCGGAAATTTGGCAATATCAATTTAATAATCATTATTAATAATTAAATTGATTTGTTGATTTCATTTTATAAATTGACAAGTTTATTCATTTTAAAAGGTTAATAATATTTTAAATTGGCAAGTTTATTTCTTTTGAAAACTAATAACATTTTAATATTGGAAATATTTATTAATATCTTTTCTAACAATTTTAAATTGGGAAGATTTATCTTTGTAAAACTAATATAAGTGTTTATATTTATAATGTATATATATAGGTATATATATTATAAATAGGGAGTCTTTAATTTAATAAAAGGATAAGTTTTCAAATTATAATATATATGTATATATATATATTGTTATTTGGAGTTATGTTATAAAATTCAATATAGTAATTATAAAAGCTAATGTTAAAAATATTTTCCATTTAGAATATATATATTTGTATATATTGGAATGGAAAGAATATTGGATTTGAATTTTATAAAGTATTTTCAAACTTTAATAATTATATAATTTGTAATTTGGAAATTTGTAATTTGACTTAATACTTTTGAAAATGATATTTGAGATTTAAATAACAAGGATAATTTCTTATTTATTATAAAGATATATTTTAGCTTAATTTTTAAATAAGATTTAAAATAAGAAGTTAATTGGTTTTAAGATTCTTTCATTTTAAATTTCAAACATAAGATAAATTGGTTTGTAAAAATATATATAGAGTTAAAATAAGTTTCTCAAGCATATAAAAATATGTTATATTTAATTTTATCAAAGCATAAGTTATTTTAAATAATTGTTTTTCACATTTGTATATTTATTAAAATCTAAAGCTTATTTATAAAAGATAAATACATTTTTATATACATATAAATATTTCTTAAATACATATAAATGACTTAAATAAATTAATTAAAATAAGAATTAATACTTGTAAGCATACTAAGGTGGTTTAGTGACATTTGTAAAAATGTAAGCATAGGTGTAAGCAAATTAATACTTAAAAGACAAGTGGCTATATTTTAATTAAAGTTTTAAAATAATAAAATTTATATGAAAGAAGAAAAATATGTTTTCACTTTTCAGTTTAAGATTATCCATCCTTCACTTCTTTCTTAACTAAAAACAATTCGAATCTAAAAGAAATATAATCTGGAAATCAAAATGCTAAGAGAATGAAGACTGGAAATTTAAATTCAAATCAGAAGAAAGTATGGAAATTCAACTGCAAATCAGAGAGATGAAAATCTAGAAAATCCAAATCAAATGCAAGACCCTCAGATTTTCAAATACAATTAGCAACAAGATATAAACATCAACATGCAAGCTGGAATCAAAGAAGACTGAAATCAAACAAGATTAAACAAGTTTTGACTTGTAAAATAAATGGTTTTCAAAATAAATGTTTTCAACAAGTTTTATATATTTAAATAGATAAGTTGGAAAAGGTAGATAAGTAGACTTTCAAAATGCTTTTTATATTAAAGTTAATTTAATAACTTTGGAAGTTTAAAGGTTTTGAAAGTTGAAGTAGAAGTTTATGTTCTTTTAATTGTAATTGATTTCTAAAATTGTTTTATTTTAAATAAAGATTAAATAATAAGGATTTTAGTAAATAAATTATAATAGAGAATTTATCTTAAGTAATTAAGAGATTTAATTAATTAAAGATAATTAATATGGGAAGATAATTAAATTGTTGGTCAATTTAATTTATTCAATTAAGACAAATGATTTTCTTAATTAAGATCTTTTAAATATAAGGATTAAGAAATTAGTTCATTTATTTAAATAATTAGTTAAATAATTAACTAAGTAATTAATTAGTGATTAATTAGAGATAATCACTTATAAATTTAATTAAGTATAATTACTTGATGAAGTAATTAAAGAATAATTACTGGATGTAATTAAGTAAGGAAAATTATTTAATAAAGTAATTAGAGAATAATTATTTTATAAAAGTAATTAATTAGAAAGTGATTAAGAGTTAATTACTTAGTGTTATTAATTTAATAATTTAGTTAATAAAGTTAATTAAAGGATTAAGGTTAATTAATAAGGTAATAAATTTTAAGTTAAGATAATTAATTAAAAGTAATTAATTAATGGAAGTAATTAAGGGAGTTAATTACTGGATGAAATTAATCAAAGTGATTAATAATTGTGGTTTAATTAAGATTAATTATTTAATTAATTTAAATATAATAAATAATTAAAGAAGTAATTAGAGATCATTAGTTTATAATTAATTAATGATATGATTAAGACTTGAATAATTAAGATTAATTAATCAAACGATAACTAATTAATTTTAAATTAATTAAGGATTAAAGTAATTGATTATAATTAATTAATTAATGAAGTAATTAAAGGTTAATTACTGTATTGGTTAAGAATAATTAATTTGTGAAATTAATTAAGGATAATTACTTAAATGTAATTAAAGTATAATTAATCAAGGTGATTAATTAAAATAGATAATTAGAGAAAGATTAATTAAATTATTTGTAATTAATTAATGATTATATAAGTAAAATTTATAATGAAGTAATTAATTTAATTTACTTTAAATTAATTAAGAGATGAAGTAATTAATTTAATTCACTTTAAATTAATTAAAGATAGAGATAGTTAATTTAATTCATTTTAAATTAATTATGTTATGATTAAGTAAATCATTGCTTATATAAGAATGGATGACATTGATTTGTTTTGAATGGATGTAATCTCAGTAATGAGATAAGATGATATGTGGTATGAATGCTTGGTTGCATTATGATGGTAATATAGATTAACTATTGTGATGTTGATATGGATTACCTATTTTGTTATGAATCATCTGTTTAATTGATAATGTGATTATCAATTGTGACTTGTGAATTATCTATCTGTATAGATAAGTTAAATTGTTTAAACCTTTAAACAACTTGGCCTTAAAAGATACGTTTTGGATTTCGATGAGACCGGGATCGGGTTTCCGTATACCGGAATTCCAGGTCTGGAGACCCGAATACCACATCGATCCAAATTAACGATAGGTCGTGAATCTCAAGTGAAGATGAAGATTTAGAGTGCAAGGGTTATTGTCGTTAACTCTGAGGGTGATTCCAAAACGAGTGTAACGAGATAATGCCTTCGGTTTCGTTCGAACCCGGAACGAACTTGTATGGATTGAATGCTTTCAGCACATCGTCAGGCGGACGATGAGCATTCTAAGTGATATGTTCTGATTAAAGGTAATCGTAACCTCAAGCCTCATCAACCGGGAATGGCTAAAACAGGGGAGGTGCAGCAAGGTTTCGTGGGTAGCACCCACTGAGAGCAAGATAGATCCCTGTCTAGAGGTCCCTTTTCTTTTATTCGGCTTAGTGTGTAGTTGGTCGCGCCAACTACGGGATTATCTTGTTCGGAATTATCCAGTAAGGGATGGTTCCGGCTTTGTGTTGCAGGGGAGCGGGCGTACTCCTCGGTACGGTGATCTAGGCCACGTACTGTGACGGGCGGTACCCCAGTAGCCCTGCCATTGTATGGAATCCAAACTCCAATAAGTGCCGTACGTATTAGTTGTGCCCAACTATGTTGGAATGTGAGATGTAAGCATTTCAGCTATTTCTGTATTTTACTTGAAAACCCTAGACCCTATTATAATATAATCGAATTTCCTATCAAAGTTTTGGTTAGCGTAAGGTAAAAACTTACCCATGTTTATGTGTGGGAAGTCTTACGTGATACCTTTTGTTTTCAAAGGTTTTTCAAAGTTAAGCAACTTTTAACCGTTTACTCACACCAGACCCATGTCTGACCCAAGTGTTTATTTTCTGTTTTATTAAACTCTTGGGTACTCAATATTGTATTGAGTAGTCGAGGGATTCAGGTTAGTCTTGACGAATATTCTGGAGGAGCAATGGAGCAGGAGGCTTCGGCGTTCGTAGATATAGTATTCCGCTGTGTTGAGATCTGTGTTAGAGTCTTGTATTGTATTGAGTTGTAATATCTAGACAGATGTTTATAACTGTCTAGTATGTGTTGTATAGTTGTGTAAACTCTGATAAGTATTGTATAATATGTAATAGTTTATGTTATTAATATAATTTATTCGTTCCGCTGTGAGATCGTTGTTGTTGTTTCTTTCTTTCTTCTCTTCTTTTCTATTTTCTACCCCTTTCTTTCTTCATAATGATGCGACTTTCTGGGCATAGAAAGTCGGGTCGTTACACTAAGGAACTTCCTATGCCACGTAGGAACGCCTCTGGCGGGACGCTCCGAGAGACAACCTGCTCTCTGCCAACACAAGGCCGGTTACCCCCTTCCCGGGTAGTAAACCTGAGATATGCCACCCCCGGTCCTTTGGGACCTTTATCCGAGCGCTCGATAACCAACATCACACATAATAAATAAAGTGTGCCCACATGAGTAAGTATCTAGGCTCCATACCATGATACTACCCTTTTCCAGAAGGAATGGTCATACCCTAGGGAAGCTACCCCTGAAACCTTGCCGCATCTTTCCTGTTTCGACCATTTTCGGGTTGTGAGGTCTGACGAAGTCTCGTCCACAAAGCTACGCTTTTTCACAAAGCCACGCTTTGATCACAAATGATCAATAAAGGATCATCACACAACAACACTCAGCATGCCACACTACCAAATTGGGAGTATATCACTGATAAATTTCAACTACATAACCTCTGAGCTCGTACGTCTCAGAGAAGGGTGTTAAGCTAAGAGAATAAATTCTCCGCCACCAACAGAAATGTATTTGAAAGAAATCAGCTTTATATCTCAAAATGTAATGTCAGACATGTAACCGTACAAGTCTGTTCCGGGTTCGAACAGAACCGAAGGCACTTCCGAAGAAGCCCTTGCAATCTGGGTATTCACAATCCCGATACAACTTCCCATTACAAAGGAAATCTCTATACCATAGCTAACGGTGCAGAGACAATCGATAGGTCATCCTATCGTTTTCACAAATACCCGGTCTTCACCACCGGTCTTCAATACGATCCATATCGTCGTATCACTAATTCGGAATGGGTTATATTACACAAAGGTCTTTTCCCGGCTAACCCGAATAGTGAGCACAATATTTAAAACATATGGATATAGGGATTTCAATTAAGTCACAACTTATTACCCAAATCCTTTCCTTTAAATGTTTTAAACAAATTACCATTTTAAATCTTTAAACAAAAAGATTTACTTCACAAAGTTTACCCAGTTTCACAAAGTTTCATTCACAGATTTCCAAATCAAATTTCCATTTCAATTTGATTAACCCACTAAATCTTAAAATTAAGATTTAATTTATAGCTTTCAAAACAATTCACAATTCCAGTCTTTTATAATATAAAAGATACACCTTTTGAAATACTCTTTTATTTCAAAATAAAGTTTAATTATCGTTACAAAGGTTAATTCATAGTTTTTTCCAAACTATTTACAATTTCATTTCAACTTGAATTGTTTCGATACAAATTGGAAATCCTTTCTTTTAAATGAAAGTTATTATTACTTGAAAACAGATAGTTTTCGTTTTTGGGAAAAACTGGTTACAATTATACAGGTTAAAGCCATCCAAGTATAAAACTTGAATTTAAATTTAAATTTCCAAAACCATATTTTTAAATGGTTAAAAACCCATATAAAACACCTTTTATAATTTGTAAAATCCTTTAAACCAAAATTCCCAAATTATTGAATTCAATTCAAAATATTGAATTCAATTCAAAATATTGAATTCAAAATTTAAATCAAATGATTTAAAATCCAATTTTATTAAATTATTTAAAATAACTTTTATTTTTGAAACTCATTTCAAAAACTTTCAATTCCAATTCCAAAACTATTTTGGATTCAAAAACTCAATTTTCCAAAATTGATAAAAATCTGTGACTTAACCGATTTCCACGTGAAATCCACTTTTGTGCGTGTATTATGTAGTCCACGGGTTTAACACAATAGTGCAACAACATTCAACCATCACAGGTCAAATATAACAATATAATTGATAAGCGGTATAAACGATAACGCTTATCTTTCATTCACAGATCACAGATATATATATCACAGATAAATAAATCACAGATCACAACACAAATCAGGATATATCACAAAATATCACACATCAAAGATGTCAAACAATTCAACGTCCAATAAAACCCAAACATCCATATATAGGATTAATTAAATTATATGATTAATTCAAATTAGATAAATTTCAATAAATCAATTTCACTAGTTATGGTAACTTAAAATCAATTAATTACCAAAACATTTTCAAATTTATTTCAAAACACCAAATCAATTTTCCAACGAATTTCCAAAATATTTCCTTTTTAAAATAAATTCCTTTATCTCTTCAAATCTATTTAAAAACCCAAGTTTTAAATAAATTCTTCAACTTATAAATAGTATTTCCGAAATCCATTTATTAAACCTTTTTTTTTTACAAATTTGAAATTTAAATTCAATATAATTCAAAAATAAAACTTTTATCTTATAAAACCCTTTTTAATTTATCCAATTATCAAAAATAAATTTTTCGATAAATTTTTAACTTAAATTCCGAAAATACAATTTTATTCATTTTCGGTATCCAACGATACCAAAAGTATATTCGGCTAAATTATAGCCTTCAACGATTTCAATCACAATATAATCACACGGCGATTATAGATAATCAACACACAACATATGAAATAATTTCAAATGTTTGAGGAATCCAGTTGGATCCCTCCAACCTGTTTCCCTGCATCCACAGATGTTAGCACAATACCAATTCCACTTCAAAGTGAAATATCACGGTATATGGGATTTATAAATATTATCCGCTATTATGCGGCGCAATAGGGTCTCATCCGCTATATAATGCGGGAAATCAACTTCAAATACATATATAATACCAATTCCACTTCACGATGGAATTATCGCGGTATATGTTTTTAATAAATAACCTCCGCTTAATATACGGCGTATAGGGTCTATTTAACATAATAGATAACAATTTATCATCCAATTCACACAATCAACAATATCGATAATTTTAAATCTATCTATTTAAAATTTAAATCGAAACACAATATTCGATTGAGTGAGAAGTTCTCACCTTGCTTTCAATAACGGTTGCAGTATTTTATTTCGAATAAAATTAAATGAACGTTTAATTTTACCCAAAATTTTCACTGACTCCAATTGACTCCAGACCAGTTCCATTGCGAAGAGCTTGTTGAAACGGTTTCAACGCAATTCGTTTCGTCCGAAACGGACCTCGTATGACAAAGATATCAATTTTTAAAGTTAATACAATTTAATATATATATTTATTCACAATTTTATATTTTCAAAACCCTACATTCAATCTCTGCCACACGTTTTGCTTTGACCAGATCTGGGCCGCACTTGCCCTCTTCTCCAACATCAGGTTTTGAACGTGAAAAACACACGCAAAAACAACCCATAGAGCCGCCCCCTAGGGTTTCAAAACACACCACCATACGACGTCGAGAACCCATCATACCACCGCCGAACAAAGCGCCATAAACCACTCCACCCTCATCTCGAATAGCACGAAGCTCGGCTCCCCTGTGACCAAACACCTGAAGAACGCGAGCCCCTAGCCTCCAATCCGCTTCACTAAACTTGATCATCACCATATGGATTTAAAGGTCTCAACTAGATCTACAACATTGCAGTTGAAAGTATTTGATAATTCTTCACGGATTGAGAGAGATTAAGGAAAGAAGGAGATGAAATTATGGCCATAGAAGTGAAAGTGGCGGCTGGGCATTGAAACCCTAATGTCTTTGCAAATGTGAAATAGTTAGGTCCTTTTATAGAAAATGGCCAAAACACTATTCATCGAAAATTTTCCGAACTCCAAATCAAGCGTGCCGGCTTGCATTTCTAAGGTTTACCCCCACATTCCAAACGTAATGGATCGTGTTTCGGGAGCTAATTCGATCGTCTGTGCGAGTTACGGAAATAAACAATCAAATTTAAATCAAATCGATTAAAAGCGATTTCGATGCGTTTTGGCTTGCCCCGGACAAACGATAACTCCGATTGACACGAAATTTGAAATCTTACAATAATTTCACATTACGGATCCGATGAAACTGGTTTCGTCGAAATCTGAGACTGTTTGAAAAATGACTATTTTTAGTCGTTAATTAAATATTAAAATATTCAATTTTCACAAATTAACTTTAAATTCAATTTCAAAAGTTTACAAACATCATTATAACTCCAATATGATTTAATATAACTTTATAAATCATTTTTATACACATTTAATCCAAATTTCAATTATCTACCCAATTTCAGGTATTAAATTAATAATTTAATCGCCCAATTAAATCACTATATCGAAATTAAATTAATTCGACTTTCAAATCTTACTTATTAATATTTAAAATTAATTAAATATACGAATTTAAAATGACGGAAATTCTGGGTCGTTATAAAACTCAACCTCGGTTCTTTAGGAAACAAACAGACGAAAATAAGATCGGAGATCACCTCCTAACCGTTAGTGGATGGATTTCCTTATCCTCGTCCTAGAAGAACGAAACGTGTTTATACGTACAGTATAGCACCTTCGACGGTAACTATACTATATAATTCCCGTGTTTCTCCTAGATATCCCCAAAGTTATATTTTGAGTCCATATTTGATAGTCGGTTATTTATCAAATAAACAATCATTCAACCAAATATTTCATTTTCCACTGAAAACATTAAGTCTTATTTAGTTTCATTTTAATAAATTAAATCTATTTATAAAAAGGTATGTACTTACCTTATCGGAGTTTGTACGTTCACTAACCATTCTTTTCAAAAATATTTGAAAACTTTTTAAAATAAATATGGAAAGCACCACTACATTATCAACCATGGATTCAGATCTCAATAGTTACGTCTCTATCCCAGAGAAATCCAAAACTTAACTATAGCCACTCACTGCCTCCGATTTCGCCATGAAAGTATACCATTACTTTCCGAAAACTTTATTAAATAATTTTCAAAATAATACTTAAAAAATTCATATATTTTCCAAGTTAATTTTAGGAAAATACTCTTTTATAAAAGTTATTATATAAAATAATATTAATATTTAATGATTTATCTTTTAAAATAATAATACTGATTAATTCTTAAATAATAATTAACTTAATATCAACTCATTATAAACTAACTTAGTTAATAATTAAATATGCTTCAAACAAGTTAAAATAATTACATAACTTTCAAACAATAATTAAGTTTAAATTTATTTATAAAATTCTAATCGATTTACAAGACTTATTTATAAACTTATAATTCATTTTGACAATTTAAAAATATTTAAATAACTAACTTTCTGAAATATTTCTCTTGCCAACATTTTAAATTACCAATTTTAATAATTAAAAATCCCCATTTTAAAACAACCCATCTTCTCGATAAAACATATTTTTCAATTCCAATATAACACGTTTAATATTTATAAATCTCTCTCGATCTATCACCAGTTTGATTTATGTCCCAATTTCGTAAATCCCCTTTTCACATTTCTAACAATAAATCTATCATTTATTATTTAAGCTAATTTACCCATCTCATTATAAATCCTTACAGTGAATTTATAATTTCAATTTATCCACCGATTATCATTTCACTTCATTTATAAACATTGTTTATAAATCCCATAGTCTCATTTCCCGTTTATAACGGTTTCACAATACTTAATCGATTATAAATCGATTTTTAAATTGAATTCCATTTTCAAATCAATTCTTAAATAACCCAACTATATTCCAAACCCCACTAAATTCCGATTCCGCTTCCATTTCATAATTTAAATTCTTATTTAATATCTAGTATAACAATTTTATATTTTATTTTCAAATTTCCTTTTTATTTTCCCAACTATTTAAAATCTCGATTTTTTAAAATAAATCCTTTTACACTTAAACAAACATCGCTTAAGTTTTATTATTTAAAATCCTTTTATTTACATTATTCCAAAATCTTTATTTTTCATATTCCGAAAATATTGAGTACAAATTTAAAATCAAACTATTTGTTTTACCCAGATTTATTTCTTTTAATTAATCCAAATTTCACTACAAATATTTTACTTCCAAATTTTCCCTTTTTATTTTCTTTCCAAATTCAAAACATTTATTATTGGTATTTAATAATACCAAAATCTAGGCCAAAATTACCCTAACATCCAATAAATTCAAATCACTCTATAATCTACCACAGATTATTCAAACAGACCATATATCAATATATATGAAATTTAATTCAACATATTTGAGGAATCCAGTTTGATCCCTCCAACCTGTATCCCTACATCCACAGATGTTAATACAACATAAAAATACCAATCCCACTTCGAGGGGGATATCGTGGTATATAGGGTCATCCGCTATTATGCGGGGCGCATAGGGTCTCATCTGCTAAAAATATGCGGGAATATCAATCCAACTACTAATACACACACACACACACTACTATATATATAATAACTTCCAAACTGATAATAATTGTCAAATTCAACCAGACACTCAAAAATTAATTTTGTCTATTTAAAATTAACTAGTAATCACAAAATGAGTGAGATTAACTCACATTGATTTTATTGTCGCTGAGACGTTCCGGTTTGGAACTAAAACTGGACGACGCCCGATTTTAGCCCAAATTTTGACTATCTCTAAATCTATCCAAACTAGTTTCATTTCGAAGCCCTCGTCAGCACGATCACGACGCAAAAAGTTTCGTCCAAAACGGATTCGTATGAAAGAGATATACATTTTATAAGTTCGTCGACAAATTAATTATATTAACACAATATAATATATTTTAAAATCCCATACCCAATTTTTTTTTAAAAAAGAGCCCGGCCGAAGATGTTCGTCTTCCCCATTTTCTTTTCTTCTTCCTTTTCTTCTTTTTTCCCCGCAAGCAGTTTTCATTTTTCTCTTCTTTTTTTTCCTTATTTCTATTTCTTTTTTTTAAACCATTACCTCAAAACATTAGCCCGACCCATACTCTACTCCCCTTCTTCCTCAAATGGTCGCCTGTGCACGAGAATGCAAAAACCCAATGTCGCGTGCACTGACATCAACTGACACGGAGCTCCGCACGATTTAACCAAAATTCGACGACGCCATTCTCTTTCTCTCGTCGAGCTCGACCTATCTGGCACCTCCACACCTCGATTGAAACTCCCACCTTCATCATGACAGTTCCAGGCGACTTCACTGTAGCAATTAGTTGTGCACCTCAAAACTCGATCTTACGCCCTGAAAATTCTACACGAATCTGCTCCTCGACACACTAATCCCAAATATCATCTCGATATCGACACTCGATGCTTGAATCACCATGAAACCCTAAACCTAGTTTCGAAACTACCATGCGAACTCACTGTTGAGCAACAACAAACCCATCCAAAACATGTTCGAACGCCAACAAAAGCAGACCATCACCTAGCTCTCGTCAAAACATGATTTTTAAAAATCGTTTGGGAATTTTTCGTTGAGTATTCAATTCGATATGAATTTTTAGATGTAAACTTTTTTTTTCTTTACAAACTTTCGACTGGTTATTAAAAAAATGAGGAGGCAAACATATTTAAAGAGGGAAGCGTGTTTGAGAAAGGAAAGGTACAGTGATTTGAGGTGAAAGAAACAAGCTGATGTAAATAAAAAGTTAAGTCGGCATAAATATATATTATTTAAATTTTCAAATTATCTCGGTTACACAACTTAAAATCTCGAACCCCTATCGAGGCATGCCGCTAGGCATTTATAATGTTATACCCCTATTTTGAATGCAATGGAAATGGTTTCGAGTCCTAATTCGATCGTATGGAGAAGATAGCGTTTTGAACCCAAATATTATATTAAATTTTCGATATAAATTTCAACGCGTTTATATCCCGTACGACTAAATGATAACTCCAAACATTATGAAATTTGAAATCCAATAATAATACACTATTACGGATCCAATGGAACTGGAATCGTCGAAATCCGAGAATGTGTCTCGGAAGGCTATTTTCAATCGTCCATTCAAACGAGATATTTTCTTAAAATTGAACAAATCACTTTTAAATTCGGTTTAAAAAGTTTAATTATCTTCATTATTATTAATATAAATTTAATAAGCCTTTGAATTATTTTTATCAAGCTTAAAACTCAAGATTCAATATTTTAACCAATATTCAATTATAAAATTCAATAATTAAATTATCCAATATATCGTTATATTTGAAATTCAAGTTAAAAATTAAATTTTAAATATTTAAAACCAATTAAATATTCCAATTTCAAATAACCAAAATTCTGGGTCGTTACAAAAATTCTGTGTCTCCGTCTTCGGTAGAAGAAGAATATATTTCGGCTGCATTAACATATTCATAGGTAATCTATATGTAACAAACTTTAAAAGTTTTTGGTTTAAATTTTACTAAATCATCTCTATACTTTGATAAATCTAGTGCAATAAATCTATCTAAAAATCCAACACATCATGTTAGACCCAAACAAATAGATATATGACATCATTTTCTAAGAGATAATGGAAATAAAGAAATAATTCACTCAAATTTATAAATATCGAAAACCATGCAGCCGATATTTTAATAAAACCATTAACTCAAATATCTTTTATTAAACTTAGAAGAGAATTAGGAATATGTTCCTTCTCTGAAATATAAAATATAACAAAATAAAATGAATATTTTAAAAGAAAAAAAAACTAAATTTACAAACGTATGTTGATGTACATATTTTGTATATGTCGACAAATATTGGTAAAAATCTAAAAATAGATTTCCTTTTAAAATTAAAAATTCAAAATGAGGCTATATAACAACCAAAATTCGATTTATTTCTCATTCTCCTGCATTCTTCTTTCTGTAATTTCAAAATAAAATTAAATTAATGGCATCCTCAAGTTTCAAATGTCCAGGGGAAGAGACCAAACCCTTTCCTTGGAAAACCCCACGCTTGGCCCCTTCCAAACTACTACCATGGCCAAAGTTACCAAGATTGAAGATGATCTAAAGCATGTACTCAAAATAGAGGTCGTTCAACTACGCCTCTTAAGAGAACAAGAAAAGCAAGGGCGCATTCGTCAGTAATCTCCAGAAGCACCTGTTGGATAACGAAGCAAATCCTATTGTAATTGAAGAGGATACTCATAACCTTTTCATTCACAATTCTATGGATAGTGAGGAAGAGGAAAAGGAGGAGAGAGAAGAAAAACATGATGAGGATGACGATAACAATGAAATCAAATGTGTTGGCGAAGTGTGCTTTGATTGGGATGGAAATCTCGTAAAACAAAGAGGAAACTTTTGTCTTCACTATCCCTTTTGCCTCATCCACAAGTCTCCCATAATCAAAAGAAAACTGTAGATTTAATTTTAGTATGTATTAGTTTGGTTTGTAAGGATTTGGTTTGGATTGATATATACATTTCAATTCGATTTGTTTATCTTTGTTTGGATTTAGGATTGACATTTGGATTTATATGTTTGGATTAATCGCATAAGATTGATTTTAAATTAATAAAAATTGGTTGCGTTATCTTATTTATCATATACATATCATAATCATTATATATATATATATATTTATATCATGTTTTATATAATTAATCATTTCAGTACTTAGTTATTAATTTTAACTCCATATTTTACAAGTATTTGATTTAGGAGGAGTTTTTATTCTTTTCATCCATTTTTGTTGATGACAAAGGGGAGAAAAATATAAAATATACATATGCATATATTCAATTATCTAACTCAATGGGAGTTATATCATATTTTATAACAAGAACAATTAATGGTTGTTAACATCAAATGGAGAGATTGTTAATACCTCAATTATTAATTTTGATGAGAACAACCTTTATGACAATAATATGCATTCATATAAAATATATGTAGTAATATTTTGCCAAGTTATATGGTATATAGTGCAGGATATTATATAGGTGTTAAATCGAAGACTGTACAGTATCAAGACTCAAGAAATGGATATGAAAACTCATGAGTATAAAGACCAAAATATGAAGAAATTAAGACTATAATATAGTGTATAGAGTCAAAGAATATTGTTAAAGTCCCTGTTAGCTATCTTTGATCTCTATATCCTATTTTTTTATGTTTTATATTCTTTTAAAAAACTAAATAAATTTATAATTATTTTATAAGTTTTTCAAAGTTCAAAATGTTTATAAACTAAGTTCAAACTATTTTATAAAGTATCAAATTATTTTACAAAGTATAGGGATTTCAAAACATTTTAAAATAAAAAAGATTTCAAAATACACATGCATATGTCGACATATCGACAGATTGTATATAGACATATATGCCGTAAAATGATTTTTCTAATTTTGAACTAAAGTGTCTATTCATCGCAACTCTTCGCGAATGGACACATTTGTTTATACACTATATATATGGGGTTTCAAATGAATATTTTAGCTGTTATTATCTTATTTTCTTCCCTCCTCTTACTCTCTTGAAAACTCCATTGAAATTATACACTTTTATCTTTAAAATGAAAAGGAATCAATTAAACTTATTTGTATTGATTCAATATTACTTTCTTATGGTTTTGAATTCATCTTATTCACAAATCAAAGATCGATGTCATGTCCAGGAGGCTATAGGATCCATTATATCCAAAGTTCAGAAAATTGTCTTTAGAAAACCATCAAACTCTATTTGTATTTGCTTGGGTGTGATTGTAGCCCGTTCAAATCAATTGGTGTGCTTGGTAGCTCGAAAATCCAAGTCAATGTGATTGTAGCCTTTCCAAATCAAATGGTGTACCCTGAGCTAGGAAAATCAGGAGGGTGTGTCTCGTAGCCTCGGAATCGATATTGTAATTGGGTTTTCCTTCCGCCATTTAAAGATTGCATTTGAAAAGAAATCTGTACAATCAATTGTACGGGACTAGATATAGGAAAATTTCGAACAAATATAAAATCCCTGGTGTCATCTCTCTAACTCTCGACTTTACTTTATTGCTTTTAATTTTATCTGTTATTGTATCTCTAATTGATTGTTGATATATTTCCGTGTTGAAAATCTGTAATTTAATATTAAACTTGAAGAAATTTAAAAATATTAACAAAATTTAAAAAATATTATTCACCCCCTCTAGTGTTTAATTAGCCTTAAGATCCATAATTCTGTAACCTATATGCACTTCCGGACATATCGACCTAAAGTGTAGCGACTCGAAAATTCGAACACTTTGTCTTTGAATATAAAAACATTACGAACTATAAATAAGAGTTATAAATATGATTTTATAACCTTGTTAGACATTATTTAATTAATGAATAATGATAAGGAACTTATTTTTGAAAATTGTTTACAAAAATATAGTCTTCGATGGAAAATCGAAAATGTGACCAAAAATTGGTTTATCGGTAAACAACTTTCCAATCAATATAAGTTATTCGAACTCTTGTGCACTTGTCTAATAATAAAATGAAAACATCAGCAACTAAATAGCATACACACCTCTTCATGAAGATTAGAAGGTTCTAGAATGTTCTAATGGATAAGAGATATTATCATGAGAAAGGTATAAGTGCAATTAGCATAAAGGAGAAGTGATGCAAAGGAGAAGTGATGGGAGGTGAAGCTTTATTGACATGGAGAAGGGGGTGAGTGCAAGCTTAAAGAACACCAAATGGAGCCTATATAAGGAGGGGTATACCATAGATAATAAATCACAAACTCACAAGCTAAAGTTATCATAAATCAATGTCTTTTTCTTCCTCTTCTCAAAATTCCTAAAGCAAAATATTTACAAATCAAATCCAATTCAACCCAAACTTGGAGTGAAACCTGGGAACAACATTGCAAAACATCCTACAAAGATAAAAGTCGAAGAAAAAAAGCCAAACTCCCTAAGGAAGCATAGGCCATGAGCATATAGTGAGGAGGAGAGGCAAACGAAAGGAAAAGAGGAAGGAAAGGTAGTTCAAGGAAGAGGTTAGGCTTCGTACTTGGATCTCTATTGTTTGTGTGGTCAAATGTGAGTTAACACATTTCTTTGAGTTAAAATATAACCCATATATGTTAATATTTGATTCTGCTTAGGTTGTGTGAATTGATAAATGACATATGTTAAAACTTTGGTTTTAATTCTTGTTTAAAAAGTAAATAACATATGTAATCCACATCTATGGATTTGAATGGACTTGTATGAGTTTTGACAAGACCTTATGCTGCATTCTACGCCATAAAATAAATTAATTCGGTTAATTAAAAGATGGTTGAATTTGATTTCAATAACTATTAGTCTAAAAATAAAATTTTATTTGATTAATATTATTTAATAAAATATTTTATTTTAATAAATTGAATTAAATTAATAAATTCTTTCCAAATAATAAATAAAAAGTAATAAAATATTTTAACGGATAATAAAATAGAAATAAAACAACACTTTAAGCTAGAGGGAACTACTTTAACACAATTTGTATTATTGTATGCTAAACCAGAACTTGAGAAAATTGATAATGAAAAAGATATCAAAATATGGTGTTAGAATATGAGTAAGAAATTTACACCTCATTCATTTTATAATCTTATGAATTTTTTGGGAGTTAAATTAAAATGATTTAAATACACGTGGAAAGTTACTATTCCACCTAAAGCTAAAGTGCACATGTGGTTAATTTTAAATAGAAAATTGAACATATAGAATTGTTAAATAAGAAGAATTTATTTAATGATAAAAAAATTTAGTTTTGTAATGATAAAATGGAAGATATTGTACACTTATATTTTGAATGTAATATAACTAGATTTGTTCTAGTAAATATTCTAAATATCTTTGAATTTAATATAATTTGGAGACAAATTAATTATGAATTATATTGGAATAATCTTATATTTTATTATAAGGATCATAACATATCCCTTCTGGACACTATTTACACAATAACATGTCGATATATTTGGTTTGATAGAAACCAACGCGTGTTCAATAATATTAGTATTGATTTGGGAAATTTAATATATGTAATTACACTATTCTGTTTTAATTGGATTTCTATTCCTAATTACAAATTACATAAAATTTTAAGTTTTAAATTGTTTCTTAAAAAAATAAAAGCTCATATTGAGTTTTTAAAGAATAAAATCATTCAAAATACAAGAGAAAATTAAAAAAAAAACTAAATGTAGTTTCCTTGGACAATCTCACATGGTAACTTTTTATCCTTTTTTTCTATTAGGATATTAGCCTAGTTGAAAACTTCTAGCAATTCTATTTCGTACTAGTTTCTTTGTAACGACCCGTATTTTTGATAATTAAAATTATTAAATTAAATAAGACTTTGGAACTTAATAATGTAAGAATTTAAAATTTATGATTTATTAATGTAAGAAATATTGTTTGAATATATAACTTGATGTTAAATGAATTCTAAAACGACAAATTTCAATGAGGTAAAGATGGTAATGCATATAATTTAATGATATTTATTTTAATATATTTAATAACTGTTTGAATGTAAACTCTATCGATTATTGATGTGCATGAAAATGTGCATATTTTTACCACCATAGTTAATCTAATTAAATTAAATAAATGATCATATTAGGTGTTTTAACATGTTTAAACAAAAATTCAAATTATTTTCAAATCGTCACATATTTATCTTCATCCAAGGGCAAAATGGTCATTTTTGTGCATATATTATTTTGAGAAAATTTAATTGGAAATTTCTATATTATTTTGTAGGAATTTGGATTCATATACAAGTGGCTTTATGAAGATATATGCATGCACAAGAGTGAATACAAAGGAATGGAGATGGAAATAATTCATTTCATGGATCATGAAGGACTCCACTTACCCACCTACCTTAATGTACACTTAGGAGCTAATGCACATGCTAAAAGGCCATTAAATCTTCATGCACACTTAATGGATGATTATATGATGCTAACGATTACTTGGCCACCACACTTCCTAAGGGGGTATTTTGGGCATTTCCGAAAATATGAATTAGGGTTTCCAAACATGTATAAATACCCCTTATGCTTCATGTAACCTCCTCTTCTCTCTTAGGCTTTCTTCCTCTTAGCCTCCACCTTCTTCTTAGTTTGGTTTTAATTTAGTTTTATTTTATTTCTATGCAAGTTGTAATCTTTAGTGTAGAAATAAAAATGGCTTCTTAGCCTCTTTCTTTTATGCAATTTTCTTTTATGTCATTTTATTTCATGCTCTTCATATTTATGCAAGTAGAGTAGCTCTCAATTTACTTTTATTAGCTTGCTTTTTTCTTTTCTTCTTGTTTCATGTTGCTTTCAACAATTGTTGATATCTATACTATTATATTAATAGTGAGTTCAGTTTCAAGCTCACAGAAGCCTCCACCCAATTTTTGGAAATGAACGGTCCCTTTTTATTTTTTACCCCTTTCCGCTTCTGTCCGCCCTGCCCTTGCTCAGTCCAATTCTAAAAAAAAGTCGCCATACATAATTACTCCTTTCTCTTTTCCATTTCCGACGCAATTCCAGCACCGCCCCTCCTTTTCGGTTTTCGCTTCCCCACTCCGTAGTCTAATCTCAAGACAAACGCAGATCAAATCCACTGTGATTCATACTTAACTCAGTTAAAATCCACAAATCATATCCCAAGACAAACGCGGATCCCAAAACCTCGGCGACTTCGCAGCTCTTCTGGCGGCGTTGGATTATGGCAGGAAGGAAAGGAATTATGACGCCGTTCAAATCAGCATTAATCAGGTACAGATCTGCCAAACTGCTATCGTTTGAAGACGTTTTTCAGTTCCTCCAAAATATCAACAAATAGATCCAGTTCTGGTATGAATTTTTCCTACCTCGAACTTTTTTTTGTTTTCGAACTTGATATATCGGTTGCCCTTGAAAACTGTATTGAAATTTAATATCGGCTTCCTTCTATTCGTTGTACCCTTTTCTGTTTGATGCATTATTGCACCAACTGTTCCTATCCTGTTTCAGTTAATAGTCCCAAATTGAATTTTTGAGTACTTCTTTTGACTAACTTAATTTCATTTGTTTTCTTCATTTGCTGCAACCACTTATGGTTGATATCTGACCTCATCGATTCCTTTCTACCTTCAGATGAGTTTCAGGTATGCTTTTCGTTCTTTCTAATGGTTTTTATTTTAATTATTCATATACTAAAATTCCTTTTTAATAGAACGAGCAAGTTGATTTACTGTACTCAATACTTGCTTTGGAACTTCATCAAAAAAGGTGCTTGCGTGGGAAGTCCTTTTAAGGTTCGTGATTGCCTTTCTTACATTCAGGCTATTGTTATATTAATCAATAATGATGGAAATTAGTCTAATTTTTTAAATTTTATCAATCAATTTGGGGGTGAGACATGAAAAGTGCTTAATATATCATTTCATTACATGTTTATTTCTTAAATATAATCACTTAAATATTCAAAATGAAAATGTACAATATATTGCTTTTTTGTAGTTATAAACATCTTCCCGATTTATGTAGGTAGCTTAGGTGCCGTACATGCTTGACAATGGTATATTTGTACAAATTCATGGAAGTGTTGTACAATATCTGGCCTAAATAGCATATCTTTTGTAGAAGCAGAAGTGTACTTTTTTCTCTAAAGCGACGACAATAAAGCAAGGTAATATGCATAAATTTCTAATGTCTGTATTTTAGGTAAGATTCATTTTATCCAAAAGTAAGCTTTTATTTAAAGAAATGGTGATGAAGTTCTTATAAAATATTGAACCATCCTGTTGGTTTTCAATATAACAACATGGTTTATGTTTATCACTGGGAGACCGGTACTTGCTTCGGATTATTGTCCAAATAAGGCATAAATGATTGTAGTGGAAAGTTGTTACTTGAAAAGGCATTAAAATTACTAGAGTGTATGGTGGCTATGAGAATAAACGTACAGCATTGAATGAACCATGCCGTTTCAAGTTGGACATCTAAAGGATATTTTAATGACTTGCTGGCCCTCACATCTTCTTGGGGATTCTTCATTTACCAAGGTCAAATTTTAATGCCTTAACTTCAAAAATTTCACGTACTTGGAAAATTTGGGTTTTATGTTTTAACTATGAATTTGTTAACATATGGAAACATGGAGTATTTAGTGCACATTTCTCCAGCTGATGTTAACGCCTTATAGAGTTGAAAACCAATGGTGTGATTACATTCGTGGCTGAATTTCTTTTTCCAATTTATCTACCTTCAATGATACTTCATGTAACAAACATATATGTTTATGAAACTAGGTTGAAAGTTGGTCGTTTTAATCTATTCTCTAGATTTTATTAAGCATGTTTATATGCCTTAATATTAAAATAATTGACAAACATTGCATCTTACCATTACAGGTTACCAACATTATACCAACATTATAGTTACGGAGTATAGTGAACTATTATTTAAATTTTTAATGTTCAATGCATCATATCATGCGGATGTTAGTTACAAATCTCATTTCTGTACCTAAATTGTAACTTATTGCTCTTTAAAGGTCACACTGGAAGATTTTGACCATGGCTAGGAATGTTCTTATTGAGCTCATACAATTCGTCAATGCGAGCACCATGGTACTGAAAGTATATTTCTCACTTTTATTGTTCCATCACATCAAGCTTTTCTTAGCCTTAATGTTTGATCAATATGCTCACTATTAAGTGCCACTCCTTCTGTACCTCAAGTACTTCTCTATCTTTGATTATCTTTCATGGTTATCAGAGTTCACATTACCTGATTCTTTTATTTATTTTTCATATAGATGTAATTATACTTACTGGTGGAAGTTGAAGCGCTGGGTGATGCAATTTTGGTTGATGGGGTAATGCTGTTTTTCATTGATGGGGTATTGGTGGAAGTTGAAGTTGCAGTATTTGTTGCAGGCGAATAGGTGATGTACAGGTTGTGTTATTGGTGATTCGAGTTGTTGTTTCAAGGAGGGAAGTTGCGGATGGTGGTGTGCAATTTGTTTGAAATTGTTCGGTTTGTGGTGAAGAGGCAGCTTTGGGTGGTTGTTGCAATGGAGGATTTGATGTGCGGTGTTGGTTGAAGTGTGACAGGGAGATGGTTACTGTGTTGATGATGGAGGCAGGCAGGAAGTGTTACAGGCATAAGTGTTTTTGATGTATAGGGAGGTTGAAGTTGGTGTTATCGATGCAGATTGTGTTTGAGTTGGTTGGTGGTAGTTTGTAGATGATGGGGTGGTTGGGTGAACTTCAGAGGAGGGTGATGTTGAAATGTTGCTGATATGGGTAACAAAGTACTACTTTAATTTTATTTATTCATGGGTAACAGAGTTCACATTACCTAATTAACATGGGACTGCTAGAGGTATTTATACTGCTCCTAATCATATAGATGCATGGTTTTTGTTTAGTTAATTTAGTAGTTCATTTTTTCTAATATTATATACAGTTTAGTTTCAAAGGTCTTACATTTGACTAAGTTAAATTACTAATAACAATAACAATAACAATAACAATAATATTAACAACAACAACAACAACAATAATAATAAATTAACTAAGTTAACTAAAATTTATTTCCCATACAACCACATCTCCAAATGCAACCGTGAAACTTTCAAACTGCATCTCACCATACATTAGTGCCCATGAATCTTTAGTTGAGCAATGGAATATGAGTGTTGTATTCTAAAAATTTAGGAAATTGTATAAAATTAATTGGAGATATCAAGAACTTTTCTACCATTCATTTATACAAAGTTGTGGATGCCATTTTTCAATTTAAGTATACTTCATGTTAACTTTTTTATATATCGTAAATTAGATATTCCATTATCAATGTATTAGTACTATACAATTGTCATGCATAAATTTGGACATGAAATGGAAAATTACTAGCATACCAGATTGATTTTCATTAGTTTGTGCATCTTTGATTTTTGGATTTTAACATCAATCTAGGTGATGAGTTTTTAGAAGTATGCACTGTAATTTTGAAATTAAAGGCTTTTATACTTTTCCTATTTTATCTTTATCTTTATATCATAAGTATTTCATGTGCTTGGGTACAATGACTGAGTGACACTAGAAACATATGTTGGAATCATGTTTTGATCATTAAGTTTGATGAACTATTAGACATTTACTTCAAGTAAGCGATGGCTTCAAGCCACTATGGATCCACACATGTTGTTGAAGTTCTGTATTTGTAGTGAAAGAATGACTAAAATGGTAGGGTATATAAAGTTGAATGGATTCATAATCGTAAAACCTAAATTTTTTATTATTATTTAATTCAGTCCTCTAACACTTGACCATCATATTCATGTTGTTAGTACACTCAAACATTGACCTTATATTATAGTGATGAGATTAAATGTCTAATTAGTACACTCCCTTTTTATGCTAATACGCCCGTTATTTCAAATGAGCTTCCTTTTCCAGCCAATTCACATTTTTCTGCAACAAAATTAATAAAATATGAAGGATTCTTTCTCCTTAAGGGTGGAATCAACAACAAAGTTCATCTTCAACTTTATTGTAATATTATAATTACATAAATATTAATCAAATATTACGATAGCATGCATGTTTCAGCATATAGAGTACATGGATTATAGATTACCTCAATTATCATTATTATGATGTGTTGTGACAGTTGGTTACTATGAAAGTAGGTTGACAGTTGGTAACCCTTGCAAATCTTTTTCACATTATGTTTCTCAGAGACTTGGAGTTTTTGGCTTGGTGACAGTAAAAAAATTTATTTGGTGAATGTAGTGATATAGTTTCTTCACTACACGTCACCTTACCAATAAAGTATTCAATATAAATTTACCATTTTATTCAAGAATTCAGGACAACATTAATATTTGGAACTTAACATGGGATGAAGACACATTTAACGTTTAACAAAGAAAATATAAACTTACTGAAAAAGAAAAAGAAAAAAGAAAAAAAACAGTGATCAAAGCTTGGCTCTCCTCATGTGAGAAACAAGGGTTGAACGTGAAGTGCTGCTGAGGGAACTCTCAGACTGATCTTTTATATATATTGCAGAGTATTCCTAATCACTTAATTATTGTCTTTTGTATAACAATTCTCTTAATTGCAGGACTTTGTACGAGACGGTTCTTATAACCAACAAGAGATAGACGAGGTTCGAAAGAATTTAGCTAGTTATATCATGTATAATTGGATGTAGTTGGTTGTGTACGCTGATCTTTTGTAACGTAAGTTGGTATTTTGTTATGTACGTTATGTTTGTGATAGATTATATTCTATTTTGGTCTGTAAACATGAATTATGTTGATGGATAATATAATTATATTTTTTGTTCAATCAGTTCATAGTAACGTTGGTTTAAAAAAAAATAAAATTCAATTTCATACTGTTTCTATAATCTTAAACGGCAATAATATTTTTTTTCTTCTTCAGATATTACTTGTGTTGGTTGTTACTTCAAAGGAAACCGATACAACTTTATATCAATTGTGTCGGTTGAAAAAACAAACATAACCGACACAAATATCAATCATTTGTGTCGGTTGTTATTAAAGAACCGATACAAAACTATGAACAGTTGTGTCAGTTTTTATAAAAGGACCGACACAATAAACGGCGGTGTGCTTCACTATACAAGCTGATTTGTGTCGGTCCTTTTAGAAAGACCGACACAACTGTTCATAGTTTTGTATCGGTTCTTTAATAACAACCGACACAAATGATTGATATTTGTGTCGGTCGTACAACCGACACAACAGAAAAATGTCTTTTGTGTCGTCTTCATATGAGTCGGTTGTAAAACCAACACAACAGGGGTTACACAACCGACACAAATGACCAGTTTTGTACTAGTGACTATAACATCCAATAATTCAAATCACAACAATAATCTATAATAGATTATTCTAACACATCATATATTACTATATATGGCAAACAATCAATATAAATTTGAGGAATCCAGTTGGATCCCTCCAACCTGTTTCCCTGCATCCACAGATGTTAATACAACATAAATATACCAATCCCACTTCGAGCGGGATATCATGGTATATAGGGTCATTCGCTATTATGCGAGCGCATAGGGTCTCATCCGCTCCAATCGGCGGGAAATATATCCAACTACTAATATATATATACTACTACTATATATATTATAAAGTTCAACTGATAAACAAATATCAATTCAACAAAACAGCCAATAATTAACTTTAATTGTTATAAATTAAATCCAGCAATCCAAAAAGAGTGAGATTTACATACTTTGATTTTCCGAAATTTTTAATCGTTCCAATTCCAAATTTATTCGACCATGTTGTACTTCCCGCTGCGAATCCAAAGTGACTTGACTCCGTGATCTTGGACCTCGCACATAAAAGTTATCGAATTTATAGCATTTGATTTTTAAATTAAAATCTCTAAAACTAATCACATTAAATTGACACAATATATCGAATGTGAATTACCTTCCTTCTTCTTTACCCTGTACATGGCTTCGCCAAACTGGACTCGCTGCCCCTCTCCCTGTCCATAGTGCCTCAACCAGAGACCTCCTCCTAATTACTGCGCCTCTACTCTTGAACCAGGTGGCCATCTCAAACCTTTGAGCGCTGCGCCTCCACTAGCGCGATATCCCACCAGCGTCGAAACCCCATATAACGCAACCATGAATCGAAGTCGACCAAGCCCTAGCCGATGCGAACCAATATCGCGCCTCACTACCAGACCTCGCCATGCTGCACAGAATCCAAGCGCCATGCCGCTGCTTCGCTTGCGCCTCATGGCAACGCGATTCCCATCGCGACTTCGAAGATTCACACGCGCGCTCTCGTGCATTCCTACATCGCGAACTTAGCCACCACTAGCCAACGCGCGCCTCCATCACTTGAATCGCCGCTCTGCTATCGCTTCCATCGCGATTCGCTCGCGTTCATTTATTTTTTCTTCTTTTTTTATTTTGAAATGATTTTGATCGAGTAACTGAAAGGGAATAGAGAAAAGGGATGCGTGGATTTTGAAATGAAGGAGAAGAGGGATTTCGATTTTTTTCTCTGATGGAAGAAAGGCCTACGCGATTTTAAAATAAGGGAGACACTGCTTCGTACAAGGTAGGGTGCCGTTATAGATTTGTATAGGGTGGCAGAGATAAAATGAGGTCGGTTGAAAGGAAAGGATATGGGATGATGGTTAATTTGATGTGAATATATATATATATATATATATATTTCAATTTCAAAATATCAAGCTATTAAATTTCGAACCCCGATCGAGATGTGCCGCCAAGCGTTCCAAATGTTATACCGTTATTCCGAGCACAATGGAACAAGTTTCGAATCCTAATTCGATCGTATATGGAAAATAGCTTTTTAAATCGACTATTTAAATTAAATTAAATTATTTCCAGGCGTTTCTACTCCATACGGCCAAACGTTAATTCCAAACATTACGAAATTTGAAATCCAATAATAATACAGTATTACGGATCCAATGGAACTAGTTTCGTCGAATTCCGAGACTGTGCCCCGGATCGCTATTTTAACGTGTCGATTAAATCGATGATTTCAAAATTAATGAAATTGCTTGAAATTTCAGTTTTAAAACCTTATTAACTAAATTCTAGTTTAGATAGAATTTTTATCAATATTAGAAATCGCTCTGATTTATATTCAACTCCAATTCCAATTATTCGCCATTTCCGTATTACGATAAATCGCTATATTTGGAATTTAAATTCATTCTATAATTTCAACCAAATCTCCATATTCAAAACCCAATTTATATTCCAAATCTAATATTTAAAACCATCTAAATATTCGAAATTAAACGATGAAAAATCCGGGTCGTTACAAATGGGTCGACGAATTGGATGGGAGTAGATTGATGGAGATAAAGTAGCACGAGACAGAAGGCGGGAGGAATTTTATTTAATCGAGGGAGAGGAATTGTAACGAACCGGGATTTTTCGACCCTTGAAAATCGACATCAATACGTCCATTGTATAACATTCCGAATACTTAGATGCCGGAAATATCGATTGCTAGGGGTAAAGAAGAAAGAGGTAGAAGAAAATAGAACAACAACACAGAATCTCACAAACGAAGCGGAGCAAAATATAATATATAATAACAAATCTTTATACAAAAGAAACTGTATCAGTTAATATACATACCATTATCAGAGTGAAATAGTCAACAACCAACTTGGACAGTTGTACAACTTGTCCTCATATACATAACTCACACAATGGAATTAACCAAGTACGTGAAATACATCTGAAATCCTCCAGCTCGTCTTTTGAACTCCATAGCATTCTATCCTGAATCTGTAATACTCGGTCTGACCCAAGCATTATAATAAAATAACACCCAAGTCAGTTTGGAAAACCAGCATGAGAAAACACACTCAATTTCAATTATTACTCTTTTCAAAATCCTTTGGAAAATAAAGGTATCTCGTAAGACTACGTCACACATAAACACGATGGGTTTTTCCCTTACGGTAACTAAAACATTTTATATCAAAATCCTTTGATATAATAATAGTGTCTAAGTACAAATACTTATTAAAATAGCCGTAAAAAAATTTAGAGCACTAAATCGACGTATTTAATAGTTGTTTAAGACAAAGCTATAGATGATCACTCCTAATCAGCCCTATTCTCTCCATTAGCAGACAGTATTACCTGGTAATACTCTTTGTTGATTTGGGTCTCGTAGTGGGGCGTAATTGTTACATTAATTAAATTCCAGCATAATAGGCTCTATAATCAAAACCGTAAAGGCTCATAGTGGAGAATGGATTCCATATAATGACCGGGCTACTGGGGTACCGTCCGTCACAGTACTCCTCTAGAAAAGTGTACCGAGGACCTCGCCGGGATCCTACTGAATATGTTATCACCCCGGGTGTTCCCACCCTTAAACTGAGCGCTCATTTTTTCCATGCACAACCATATCCATAATTTATGATATATCCAAATGTGTCTAGAAAGGTGATAACATACCCTAATTAGGTGTGACCACTTAGACTTGCAGCATCTCCCCTGTTTTAGTCATTCCCGGTTGATGAGGCTTGAGGCTATGTTTACCTTTCCAAAACAATTCCACTTATAATGCTCATCGTCCTCCAATAACGATGTTCTGATAGCATTCATCCATACGAGTTGTCCTGGGTCTGGACAAACCGAGTCACTGTCTTCACCATCTTCACGATATCACAATTCGTAACGTTCAAACCAGATCCAAGTAGTTTTCGAATAATTAAACCCGATCCCGGTCTCTTCGAAACGATTAGCGAATTTACCCAAAATTGATAGTCGATTATTTAACTATCAATAAACATCCATAAGCAGACATCAGGCCTTATTATAAATTCTCCAAAATTTATTTTTAAGATATCTTTATAAGATATATATTTAAATCTATTCCAATATTTCAAAAATTGAGACAACTCCAATACTTATACCCATATTGGGATATTTCAAACCATCTCTTATTTCAACACTTAGAACAATTCCATTTATCTGTCTTTTCTCAAAATCCTTCGCAATTTATGTTGTAAATTTCTTAACTCGTTTATAACGAATTCTATAATTTTTGGAATTCCTTGATTTATCCCCTTTAATATTTTCCAAAGTCAAATACACTTGTCTATAGTTCCAATTTCCCCTTTCTACTTCTTTTATGAATTCTATTTCATTTTTCGAAGTTCGCTCTTTTTTAACTACTTTGGAAATTTTCTTACATTCCATTTTGAGGATTCTCTTATAAATCCCATCTACTGAAATAACCCCGTTTCCAAATCTTGAGAAGACTTATAAATAAATTTAAATCATTACAAAACTCTATATATATATATATATAAAATAAGTATTTAAAGAATAATAATTTATTTTTAAAACATGTTCAAGTAATTATTTAAAAATATCAAAACTCTTTAAATAAACATCAATTGCTCGATTCCAATTCATTTTTAAACAAACAAATCAATTTTTAAAGCTGATTATAAAAATTATAATTTATCACAATAAATATTAAACATTTGAAAATTCACTTACCAAAGTATTTCAATACTAACATTCAATACTAACTAATTTAAATTTACACAGTTAATAAATAAAATTTCCTTTTAAAAACCAAACTTAACTTCTTAATAAATAAAATTATACTTTTAAAATCCCAATAACCAATTAAAGTTATAAATTCCTCTCGATTCACATCACATCGCTTCCATTCCGATCTCCATAACCATTTTCACTTTTCAAAAATAGTATTCACTATTTTTTTCCCAACCTTGTTTCCATATTCTAATATAAATTTACCCTATGAATTTATATTCCCAAGTTATCATCTGATATCGATTTTCTTTATTTATAAACATCGTTTATAAATTTATAACTCCTCTGAGTTTAATTTGTTTATAAAAACAATCTTATTTATAAATTTTTATTTTATAAATCCATTTCCTTATAAATTCCATTTATCATGCCAATATAACTTTTTTATATCGATTTCAACTCCTTTTTATATTTTTTTGGATATCATTTAAAATTCCTTTATATACATAATTTCTAAAATTTCTATTTAAACAATTTAAGGGTTAGTTAAGTTCAACCAAATCAAATTTGTTGTTTATCCAATCAATTTCTTTTTAAGTAATCAATTTTCGATATAATTATTCTTATATCCAAAATCTCCTTTTAATTCCTTAAATTTCAAAATAATATTTATGGTGTTTAAAATACCAAAATTAAGGCCAGTGTTACTATAACATCAAATAATTCACATCACAATAATAATCTATAATAGATTATTCTAACACATCATATATTATATATAAAAACAATCAATATAAATTTGAGGAATCCAGTTGGATCCCTCCAACCTGTTTTTCCTGCATTCACAAATGTTAGACAACATAAAAATACTAATCCCGCTTCGAGGCGGAATATCGCGGTATTATGGGGTCATCCGCTATTATGCGGGGCGCATAGGTTCTCATCTGCTCAAACGGCGAGAAATATCCAACTACTACTATATATACTACTATATATATATTATCCAAACTGATAAGAATTTTTTATAAATTCGACCAATCATCTAATAATTTAATTTAACTATTTTAAATTAAATTCGGTAATCCAAATGAGTGAGTAATTTTCACCTTGATTTATTTTTTGAAATGGCCAATTGTTCCAAAAAAAATCCCAGGTCGTAGCCTACGTCCTTACGAATCTAACACTGCCGGGATCATGCAATTCTGACCTTAGATAAAAAGTTATTAAATTTTTAGCTATCGATTTACAAACTGAAATTAATTAAATTGATTACTTAATTAATAACAAATTAACATATTAATCTTGAATGGTAAAAATCTTAATTGCCTTAATTACCGAAACAAACCCATCTCTGCTCGCTCCGGTCCTCATTTCCATTAATCGACACTGCCACCTTGCTTGCAAAAGTTCGTCTTGGACATTCCATCCCCTGTGCGCACCCACGCCCAGCCTCGTTGACCATCATAGACCAACCTGAACCACCAGACCTCCCTCAGGCGAACCCCATGACAACAGCACCGCCTACCCTCGTCCATCATGCACACACGAACGCCCTCCATCCCAATCGCCAATCCCTTCTCCATCCTTGAACGACCAAATTGACACTGCAATGACCACCCTCCACCTATTCATCGCCACCGCTCTACGTCACTCGTCCCAAAGTCTGAAATCGAATGCACATCCAAAACCTAGCCTCCCCCATCGTTCGATCGACTCGGCCAACCACACTCACTTGCGCCACGTGAATGCGCCTACTCGCCCATGTTCGACTACTCGAGCAACCACCTACGGCCACCCTCCCTTGCGCATCGCTTCACGCGTGCGATCGAACTCGGTCGTTCGTGATTTCTTCTGCCATTTTTTCTTTCTTTGATTTGAATTCGTTACTGAAGGAATTTAAAAAGAGGAAGAGGGGAAACGAGATTTTAAGGAGAAGACTGGGTACGATTAAGGACAGGTAGGGTGCGGCTTGTTTCAGTCTAGGGTGGCTCGAGTTTGACATCGATTTGCTTTTATTTTTATTCATTCAAATTATCCCATATTTTATATAAAGAAATCTCAATCTCTTATTGAGGCGCACCACCTGGTGTTTATAATGTTATAACCCTATTTCAAACCCAATGGAACAAGTTTCGAAGCCTAATTCGACCGTATGGAGAAGATAGCTTTTTAAATCGACAATTTAAATTAAATTTGATTAAATTATTCTAGGCGTTTTCAGATCGTACGTCCAAACGGTAAATCCAAACGTTACGAAATTTGAAATCCAATAATAATACATTATTATGGATCCAATAGAAGTTGTTTCGTCGAATTCCGAGACTATGACCCGAATCGCTATTTTAACGCGTCGATTAAATCGACGATTTTCAAAAATTTCGAAATCGCTTAAAATTTCAGTTTTAAAATCTTACTAACTAAATTATAATTTCAAATCCAATATTTAAACCATTTAAATATTCAAAATCAAACGTCGAAAAATCCGGATCGTTAGAGGAATTTTATGGAATTAGGTTAGAAACGCAACAACAGAGGGAAGGACATTGGGGAAAACATAAGAATTTTTTGGTATTGGGCGGGGAAGGCGGCAAAATTTGGCAGTGTTAAAATAAAACTAAAACAAGTAAAAAGAGAGGGTAAAATAATATTAGTTTCGTTTACCGTACAAACGCTGCCGATAAAGTCAACTAAATGCAGGTTTTCTTGCAGTGATTGTGATGTGGCAAGTTCGAGCAAGAGGATCCAGTAGTGATCGGAATTGCGTAGCGGAAATTGTTTGATGACTTTTCACTGAAGGCGTTTGTTTGCTTGTTTGAAAATGTAGGTATTGTTGTTTGATGCTTGTTTGATTTTATGGATAGATGGACGATGTGTGATGATTTTCATTATTGTTGATGATTGATAAATTGGATGTATATACAAAATTTGAAAATAAATATTATTATTCAAACAAGCAAATGATTTGATGTAATATGAATTTGATTTTATCAAGTAGTTGAAAATTTTTGATAGTTTATTTTGGTGACTTGTCTGTTGAGTGCTTTAAAAGCTATGGTCGATGCGTCTGGCCAACATTATCGATATGGATTCATAAACACTAGGATGAGGCATTTTGGCACAATGGTTGGAAAAGAATAAATTTTTTTGAAAATTTTTTTTGAGTGATGTTTGAGATTTTGAAAAGTAGAATAATAAAGTAGTTGGAATTAGTAGGGTTTAAGTTTGAATTCTTTTCCGGTTTAAAATAATATGATTTGTATCTAGTTTGAATTTAAAATTTGTTAAAGATGTATTAGTGTGATAAATATTTTTATGGATTTTAAGGTAAAAAACTTTTATGAAACCAAGTTGATTTTTTAAATAGTTTGAATTTGAAAAGTTCTGTATGAGGGAACTTCACTTTTGTACTATATACACATATATATTGAGTTATATAAACTTCTAAAGTTATTCTATTAGATAGGACTTCTTTGTAATCATTATCATAATCTATTTTAAATCTGAATATTGGTTTTATTAAAATAGATTTCAGGTTATAATTTATAAGGATTTTGGAAGAAGAAATTTTAGTGAAAATAAGGATTTTCTACATAACTTTAGAATATATATATATATATATATATATATATATATATATATGAGCATGGATCTACTACACCTCGTTTTTGCTACACCTCAAATCCCCCTGAATATTAGCCACAAGTTTTGAATTAATTAATAGAGTGAAGTGGCAAGAGAGAGAAAGTATATTATTTACTTTGAAACATGTGGCTGATATTCAGGGGGATTTGAGGTGTAGCAAAAATGCGGTGTAGCCAATCCTTGCCCTACATATATGCTATAGAAGTATTTTGAAGGCAATTATAACTATTGGTGTATTGTTTGGATTTGGAAGTGCCTTTCTTTAACTAATTAATAGATTTTAAGATCACTAGAATATAAATTCATTTCTTAAATTAAAGTTGTTTTCTAGTAAGAATATTTTAAGTCATGTTAAATGGAATTTAATTTTGAAGTTTTAAATTTAAACTTTAAATTTATATTGTAAAATGCACTTTGAATGGAAACTTTTTTTTGAACAATGTGTAGAATTTTGATTTAAAAACCATTATTTGTTTTGACCATAGACCCCAAACTATCGATCCGTTTTCGACAATTTTAAATTTTTTTAGAAAGCCATGTCACTAGTGAGCAATTTTTATTTTAAGTGTAACAAGAAAATATTAAGCTTAAGTAAGTTCTATACATAAATTGTTAAGGAAGGGCCTTGCTGCCCTGAAATGCAAAATTATATAAAAATAGAACTAAACTCAGTTGATTGTAACCTTTGAGCAGTTTATCCAATTTTAATAATTTTTCCCATTCAAGAAAGCTAAAAACCTAAGAAACAACTTTTTATATACATGTTTAATAAAGTTTTATCATTTTCTACGCTAAAAACGCTATTTTGTTAAGCAGGCCCACATTTTATATAATTTTAGATTTTGTCATCTTATGAGAAAATACTATAACTCGTGATATACTTGACATTTTTGCAATCGGAAAATTGTTTTTGAAGATTAATACACTATGTATAGATTTACTCCGAGAAACCATTGCCAAAATTTTTGTGTTTTTGACCTTTGAAATTTTGTTAGAAAGTGGTTAAACATGTGGGTTATGTTTCGTGTAACGACCCAGAATTTTGAACGAATTAAATTGGAAATATTTAATTTATTTTAAATATTTGAACGATAATTTAATTTGAATCCCGAATGTAACTTTGAATTTGACGATTAAATTATATAATTTAATATATTGAGAGTTGAATAAAAATTTGAATCTTCAATTTAAAGCTAAAGGAAAATATTTCAAACGCTTGTAAAATTTATATTGATAACACCGAAGATAACAGCAGCTTCAGAATTGAAATTTAAACTGTTTTCCTCAGTTTTGAATTTAATTGTTTGAATCAATATTTAAAAATAGTCATTTTTCAAACAGTCTTGGAATTCGACGAAACCAGTTCCATTGGGTCCGTAATATGGTATTATTTCTGGATTTCCAATTTCGTATTTTTCGGTGTTAATACGTGAACACACGATAGATAGACGTGTTGAAATTAAATTGAATTCAATTTAAAATTTAAAATTTTAAATTGGGTCAATGTCAGCACATTTTCTTCCATTAAACACGCAGAGAAACACGCTCCTTTGTTTCAGCCGAGCATCACGAACTAGAAATCATGCAACCCATTCCCTCTCTTTTTAAATAATTCACGTCCTCTCCCTCTCTCAGATTCGAAAATCAGAACGAAACAATGGCGACATTTCGTTCTTCCCTTTTCTTCTATTTTCGTTCGATTTAGTTTTCCCTCCTCTTTGTAAATCAAAAACGAGAAACCTATTCATTCAAAAGAAAATAAACCTACTCATTTCTCGTTCAAAGCACTTGATTTCATTTCAAAATTGAATTGAACAAAGCTAGGGCTCGTTCGAAGAGCGACGTCTAGGGTTTCGAAGGCATCATCGGCAACTGAAATCGCGACTTGAGGAAATGTCGTGATCTGGGGAAGCTCGATTTCGAGGTTCGGGATGTTCGATCGAAGGCGCGTGAGTTAGGGCGCGAATGCGAGATACGGTGGAGGATGGGGTGATAGAGTGTCGCGATTGTGGAGGTGGCAAGTATTCGTCGTTCGATTTGGGGATAGCGGTGGTCGAGCGATGAACTCGAGGCAACCGATGATGATTACTGGTGGGTGGTCTCGCGGTCGATTTGAAAGGAGCAGGGACGATGCTTGGTTAAATGAGGGGTCGCAGTGGCGTCGAGCAACTCGCTAGCACAGTCGGCGGCAGCCTTGGGATGAAGTGGCGATCACGGTGGTGTTAGTGGCTCCTCTATGGGTGTCGACGAGGTATAACAGTTAATTTAAAATTTATTCAAACAAATATTAATCTGTGGTTTTGAAATATGAACTGTAAAGAAGGTATTAGCTATTTTAATTGAATTTAGTATATATACAGATATATATATAGAATAGGAAATTTATTTACAGTAAAGTGAATATATGCAAAAGTTAAGGTTTCTGGAAAATTTTATATATAGACTGGAACTTACTGTTTTGTTTTAAAATGTGTACATATATACATATCTATTCTAATTTTAAATTAAAAAGAATAAAAATAAAAATAAATATACATCTTTTAATTTACTAGTTTAATTTTAAAGTAATATATTTGTTTAAGATTATTTTAGCCAGTAAAGGATTATTTAAGAAAATTGGTTTGAAATATAATTATTCATTAAGAATTTAATCATTAGTTAAGATTAAATCATTTTCTAACTAAAATTTTTATCATAGGAAATTTGATTTGAAATTTAATTATCAGTTAAAATAATTGTTAGTTAAATTAAATTAATAAATGGTAATTAATTGATCGATTAATTCAAATATTGATGAATTGTATAAAATTGTTTATACAAGGTCTGAAATGGAGAAACAAGCTGAAATGAAAATGGATTGCAAATTAAAGCTAAGGTGAGATCTTCTCACTCAAAATGAATTGCAGTTTTTGACTGATTGATTTGATTTTGCGTAGTAAGCATCTTTGACTATCATAAGAAGAAATCTCCTCCAATTCTGCGTTTGCATTGTGTGTGTGGCGGGAGGTCTTATGGTAGTTTCATTTTCCAAAAGCATTGCGAATTTGTTTTATCTTCTTTGTGAAAAATAACTGTTTTACGTTATCACACCAGTCACCATGACTGACTCGGAGTTTATTGTTCCCTTCTAAACTCTGGGTGCCCACCAATTTCCACACGGGCAGCCTAGAGTTATGTTATCAGGATATTCTGGAGCTTTGGAGATAAGCTGGATGACGAGACGTACCACTTGTATATGATATTATTTATTCCGCTGTGTATTCTGTATGAGGACAAGTTATATAACTGTCCATTGTTGTATATTGACTCTGATGATTGATGTATGTATAAACTGATATAGTTCTTTGTTTTAAAAGACTAGTAATTATCTATTGTATATTGTTCCGCTGTGATGTGTAAGATTCTGATATTGTTTTCTGTTCTGTTTCTCTTCTTTCTTTTTCTTCTATTCTCTTCTTCTTCTACCTTTTTCTTCTTTCTTAAACCATCACTATTAGAGTTTCCGGCACTCGATTGCTCGACAGTCGATAAAGGGAGTATCGATGTCGAATTTTCGAAAGTCGAAAATTTCGGTATGTGACAAAGTGGTATCAGAGCATATGGTTAAGCGACAACCCTGCTCTGTTGCGTGTTACTCATTAGAGATAGAGTCAGTAGTAATCTAGAATGAGTTGAGTGTAATAATAGATACGAGCGCGTATTTGTTAGTGAATATAAAAAAATTGTTTTATATTGTGATGATTGATTTGTTGAGTGGTATATGGATTCTGGTCAATACGAGTAATTAACGATCATTGATAGGGATCTCTAAACACTTGAATAGAACAATTCGGCACAGTATTGTTTTAAAATAGGGTAAATGAAATAATTTTGCCCAAAACTATTTTGTATAGAAAAGAGATGTTTTTCTATGAATTACTATAGTATATGGATGTTTGGTTGTTAGGAAATGATAACATTGAATTATTATCATTTTTATATTGAAATTGAATAAGAAATAATAACAACCAAAGATTTGGAGATAAATTCATTTAACGAATGAAATTTATAAATATGAATTGGAAATATAAGGAAATAAATTCATATATGAATAAAATTGTAAATATAAAGTGTAAGTGAATTTATAATTGGAAATGGAATTCTAGGACGTAATTGAAAATTTAAAATTCATTAATGGAATGGAATTAGTAATATGAATGTATAAATGATTGTAAAATCAAAATGTAAATAAGTTGATAACTTATAAAACAATTAAAATTTGATAGAAATGAGATTCAAATTTAAAATAAATGAATTTGTGGATGAACAAATAAATTTGCAATTGCAAGTGACAGAAAATGAAATTGAATGTTAAAATTCATTTTGAATTTATAAGTAAATGAGACTGAATTGAATTTGATTTAAGAAGTATTAAACTGAAAATTAGTAAATGAAACTAATTTAAAATAGTGCAGTTATGAACTAAAGTTAATTGATAAAAATTCAATATTTAGAAGTTGAACTGAATCCAAATTAGATTGAAATGGTAAATTGAATTCAAATGAAAAATTAAATGTAAAGTTGAATGAAAAGAATATTTAACTTCAATAGTAAGCTAAAATGTATAAACAGTTTATATTGAAAATTTTGTAATCAAATGTGCAAAATGTTTGAATATGTAACTAGATATTATGGCTAGTAGGATATACAGGTTATAAAAGGAAATTGGAAATTTTGATTTCAAAGACAATTTAAATTGCTCGAAAAAGGTATGTATTTGAATTATAATATGAGTTTTTGATGATTTCTTGTCTAGCCGCTTGGCTGTTTCTTTTTCTTTTTGAAATCTGAGAGTCCGTAGGGACGTTTTGTAGTCGTGCCGTATTAGCCGCGCAAAGGAGACGCTGGCGAAATTTTTCGAAAATTTAGGGCGTTAGAAAATTTTTGAGAAAATTTTGAAAGTTTAAATTTGAATTTGAATTTAAATTTGAATTTTGAAGTTAAACAATGTTGTTTGAAGATTATGAAAATGTTTAGAAAGTTAGTGGAATTACTAACGAATCTTTAGTAGAAAGATTTGTTTTGATAAATTGATAAAACTATTGAATTGTGAAAAATAGTAGACGAGTTAAGGACCTTTCTTCCTGACTTGTAATTTCGGGGACAAAATTCTTTTAAGGAGGGAAGTTTGTAACGACCCAGAATTTTGAACGAATTAAATTGGAAATATTTAATTTATTTTAAATATTTGAACGATAATTTAATTTGAATCCCGAATGTAACTTTGAATTTGACGATTAAATTATATAATTTAATATATTGAGAGTTGAATAAAAATTTGAATCTTCAATTTAAAGCTAAAGGAAAATATTTCAAACGCCTGTAAAATTTATATTGATAACACCGAAGATAACAGCAGCTTCAGAATTGAAATTTAAACTGTTTTGCTCAGTTTTGAATTTAATTGTTTGAATCAATATTTAAAAATAGTCATTTTTCAAACAGTCTTGGAATTCGACGAAACCAGTTCCATTGGGTCCGTAATATGGTATTATTTCTGGATTTCCAATTTCGTATTTTTCGGTGTTAATACGTGAACACACGATAGATAGACGTGTTGAAATTAAATTGAATTCAATTTAAAATTTAAAATTTAAAATTAGGTCAATGTCAGCACATTTTCTTCCATTAAACACGCAGAGAAACACGCTCCTTTGTTTCAGCCGAGCATCACGAACGAGAAATCACGCAACCCATTCCCTCTCTTTTTAAATAATTCACGTCCTCTCCCTCTCTCAGATTCGAAAATCAAAACGAAACAATGGCGACATTTCGTTCTTCCCTTTTCTTCTATTTTCGTTCGATTTAGTTTTCCCTCCTCTCTGTAAATCAAAAACGAGAAACCTATTCATTCAAAAGAAAATAAACCTACTCATTTCTCGTTCAAAGCACTCGATTTCATTTCAAAATTGAATTGAACAAAGCTAGGGCTCGTTCGAAGAGCGACGTCTAGGGTTTCGGAGGCATCATCGGCAACTGAAATCGCGACTTGAGGAAATGTTGCGATTTGGGGAAGCTCGATTTCGAGGTTCGGGATGTTCGATCGAAGGCGCGTGAGTTAGGGCGCGAATGCGAGATACGGTGGAGGATGGGGTGATAGAGTGTCGCGATTGTGGAGGTGGCAAGTATTCGTCGTTCGATTTGGGGATAGCGGTGGTCGAGCGATGAACTCGAGGCAACCGATGACGATTACTGGTGGGTGGTCTCGCGGTCGATTTGAAAGGAGCAGGGGCGATGCTTGGTTAAATGAGGGGTCGCAGTGGCGTCGAGCAACTCGCTAGCACAGTCGGCGGCAGCCTTGGGATGAAGTGGCGATCACGGTGGTGTTAGTGGCTCCTCTATGGGTGTCGACGAGGTATAACAGTTAATTTAAAATTTATTCAAACAAATATTAATCTGTGGTTTTGAAATATGAACTGTAAAGAAGGTATTAGCTATTTTAATTGAATTTAGTATATATACAGATATATATATAGAATAGGAAATTTATTTACAGTAAAGTGAATATATGCAAAAGTTAAGGTTTCTGGAAAATTTTATATATAGACTGGAACTTACTGTTTTGTTTTAAAATGTGTACATATATACATATCTATTCTAATTTTAAATTAAAAAGAATAAAAATAAAAATAAATATACATCTTTTAATTTACTAGTTTAATTTTAAAGTAATATATTTGTTTAAGATTATTTTAGCCAGTAAAGGATTATTTAAGAAAATTGGTTTGAAATATAATTATTCATTAAGAATTTAATCATTAGTTAAGATTAAATCATTTTCTAACTAAAATTTTTATCATAGGAAATTTGATTTGAAATTTAATTATCAGTTAAAATAATTGTTAGTTAAATTAAATTAATAAATGGTAATTAATTGATCGATTAATTCAAATATTGATGAATTGTATAAAATTGTTTATACAAGGTCTGAAATGGAGAAACAAGCTGAAATGAAAATGGATTGCAAATTAAAGCTAAGGTGAGATCTTCTCACTCAAAATGAATTGCAGTTTTTGACTGATTGATTTGATTGCTATTTGGATGTGATATTAGATATAATAGGATATATCTATATATATATATAGCCATATATACATATTGGCATATGTATATATTGGATTGATTGATTTCCCGCCTCGTATAGCGGATGAGACCCTATTGCGCCGTTAGTAAGCGGATTATTTTTATAAAACCCATATACCGCGATATTCCACCTCGAAGTGGAATTGGTATTGTGCTAACGTCTTTGGATGCAGGGAAACAGGTTGGAGGGATCCAACTGGATTCCTCACCAGTATTTATTTATTTACAGATATTGATGTATATTCTGTTATCATATTGATATATGATGTTTGTTGTTGTGATTGACTAATTGGTGCTGTTGCATCATCGGATTCAAGTTTTTGAAGTTTAAAAATAACGACTTTTACTTTAAAAGGATTTTAAAGTGATTTTTGAAAATATACGTTTTATGGAATTTTTGAATTGATTTATAAACGTTAAGATTTTAAAGTTATAAAAGTTAAGATTTGTGAATTATAACCAAAAGGTAATTTCTTTTGAAATAAATAGTTAAGAAATTTATAAAATGGTTTTAAATGGGAATTTTTGAATTATAAAAAACGATGTATGTAATGTACAAGATTGATATTTATAACTTTAAAATGTTGGTATTATAAAACGAGTTTTTATAAGCGTTAAAATGAATTGTTAAGAATTTATAAATAAATGAAATTTATAAATTGTGAACTTATAAATGGAAATGATTTTGTGAAATAAAGGAATTATAAGTATTTAACTTATAATTATGGATTGTTGGTATAAGATTTGAATTATGAATCGAATTGTAAATAAAGAAGATTTATGAATTGAAGTTTTTATCAATAGAAATAGAATTTATAAACGTTGTTTTATAAATTCAAAATCAATTGAATTTGGTAAATTAAATATAGAAGGTTATTAAAGAAGATATATTCGCGACTTTGGATAGCGAATTTTTATTGAAATAAAATGTGTAGAAATGATTGAAATTGGGTTAAGTGAATTATATTCACGATTTTGGACAGTGAATATATTTTTAAGTAAAATGGATATGGTTTTGGGAAAGTGATATTTGAAATGAAGTTAATTGTTTTAAAGATGTTTTTCAAATATAATGAATATCGAAATCATAGATTTCAACATTCATTGTTGAAATAGACGTTTTCGAGGAATAAGGAAATGATGGACTATAACACTGTTGTTATAGTAAATGATTTCCGAAAGGAAATGTTTATCTAGTATTGGGATTTATACATCTATCAAAATCCGAATCCTTATACTAGTGATTTTCAGTCGTCGTAACGATGTTTTACGTAACATTCGTTTTGACTCAAATAGATGTTAAAAAAAATGATTTCCTTAAAGAATGAATATATACTTAATTTGATTTAAGTATACCGAATATTTTCAAATGTTGAAAATAAAAAGATTTGTGAAATACTTATTATTAAATAAGTATGGAAATGTTTTCCAAAACGAAATGAAACGTTTTTGAGAATTTATCTTTGTAGAGATAAATTGAAAATGAATTTTGAAATCGATTGAAAATCGTATATCAGTAGATATTTTGAAAGATATAAATTCATATGGAATTTATAAAGGAAATGGAAACTGTTTAGAAAAATAAATATTGATTTATTTTTGAAGTGTGGAAATTTTATATCTAGTAAAGATATTTTGGAAGATAAAATAATTGGGAAAATTATTTGGAATCTGATGATGTTGCGCATCTTTATTGATAGTTAAATAACCGACTATCAATAATTACCTTGAATAGGTATTTGTTGTGAATTGGATGAATTTGAATGCCACACTTATTTTTGAATAAGCGTTCACTATTCGGGTTAGCCGGGAAAGGACCATGGGGTCGTATAACCCATTCCGAATATGTGATACGTCGTTATGAATTGCATTCGAAGACCAGTGTTGAAGACCGGATATTTTTGAAAACGGAAGGATTACCGTCGAGTTACTCTACATCGGCTGATCTCCGATTTAGAGGTTTTATCACCCTTAGTGACGGGAAGTCTGGACGTGATTAGAAATTTATCCGGATGTGCAAGGGCTTCGTGAGAAGTGCCTTTGGTTCTGTTCGGTCCCGGAACAGACTTGTATGGATTGTGTGTCTGACGTTACAATTTGAGATATAAAGCTGATTTCTTTCAAATACATATTTGTTGGTGGCGGAGAATTTATTCTCTTAGCTTAACACCCTTCTCTGATACGTACGAGCTCAGAGGTTATGTAGTTGAAATTTATCAGCAATATATTCCCAATTTGGTAACATGGCATACTGAGTGTTGCTGTGAAATGATCAGTGTTTGATCATTTGCGATATGATCATTTGTTTGATCTTATATCTTTGTGATCATAGGTTGATCATTTGTTTGACCCGAAGCAGGGCTTTGCAGAAAGCGTAGCTTTGTGGACGAGACTTCATCGAGTCTCACACCCCGGAAATGGTCAAAACAGGAAGGATGCGGCAAGGTTCTAGGGAGTAGCGCCCCTTAGTGTATGTCATTCCTTCTGGATAGAGGTGGTATCATGGTATGGAGCCCAGATACTTAACCTATGTGGTTGCTGCATTATTATTATTATGTGGTTTGTTGGAAATCGGGGATCCTCGGGAAGATCGGTTACGATCGGGGGATGGCATACGCGTCTCAGTAGTTACCTATTTTTGCAGAGGTAACCCGGCCTTGTGTTGGCAGAGATCTAACCGTAATGTTAGGTTATTTCTCGGGACGTCATTCCAGAGGCGTTCTATTCGTGGAATAGGAAGTTCCTTAGCTTGACCATTTGTTGGAAATCCAAAGAAACAATACGTGACTTGTACGGTTTTAGTTGTATTACCTGCTATGGAATGTGGCGGTAACCTGCTATTGAACATAGTAGCTATAGTAGGCATAAGTGCGGAATGCCTATGCTGGCTAAGATTTATATTATACTTTCGAAATGTTTTCTACACTATGCACTAATAATAATATCAAAAATGATTTGATTTTGCGTAGTAAGCATCTTTGACTATCATAAGAAGAAATCTCCTCCAATTCTGCGTTTGCATTGTGTGTGTGGCGGGAGGTCTTATGGTAGTTTCATTTTCCAAAAGCATTGCGAATTTGTTTTATCTTCTTTGTGAAAAATAATTGTTTTACGATCTCACACCAGTCACCATGACTGACTCGGAGTTTATTGTTCCCTTCTAAACTCTGGGTGCCCACCAATTTCCACACAGGCAGCCTAGAGTTATGTTATCAGGATATTCTGGAGCTTTGGAGATAAGCTGGATGACGAGACGTACCACTTGTATATGATATTATTTATTCCGCTGTGTATTCTGTATGAGGACAAGTTATATAACTGTCCATTGTTGTATATTGACTCTGATGATTGATGTATGTATAAACTGATATAGTTCTTTGTTTTAAAAGACTAGTAATTATCTATTGTATATTGTTCTGTTGCGATGTGTAAGATTCTGATATTGTTTTCTGTTCTGTTTCTCTTCTTTCTTTTTCTTCTATTCTCTTCTTCTTCTACATTTTTCTTTTTTCTTAAACCATCACTATTGGAGTTTCCGGCACTCGATTGCTCGACAGTCGATAAAGGGAGTATCGATGTCGAATTTTCGAAAGTCGAAAATTTCGGTATGTGACATTTCGTCTAATTTAAATGAATTCAAGCGTATCATACTTCTTTGTATGTGACCACGTGTTTTACTAAACCGTTTAATTCTCCTTCTCATACGCTCGAATAGTGCAAAAACATGTATTTTATATAGAAAATAATTTGTCTGAGAAAACAAGCTTTTAAAACAATTTTCTAAATAATTTTGAAATGATTTTTAAAATAAATCGATTTTTGAAATAATTATTATATAATATTTATAAATTATTTTAAGGCTATAAAATTATACATTCTTTATAATAAGATAATTTCAAAAGTGTTTTCCAAAGTGATTTCGAAAATTGTTTTAAAAGCTTGTTATCTCAAACAAATTATTTTCTATATAAAATACACGTTTTTTCACTATTCGAGTGTATGAGAAGGAGAATTAAACGGTTTAGCTAATCGTTATATTGAGTTAAGTATAGGTAATCTTGGAGCTTATGTGGACATACTGGTGATGTTGGCTCGCTTTTGCCTGCATAAAAGCGAAATAACTCGTATAAACGCTAATAAAAAGGATTTTTTTATACTGTATTTGAATATAATGTGATATTATATTGTTTCCTCATGTTTTGGAATGCCCATATTGGGATGTTTATATTTATTGCGATATATTGTATTTTGATTTTTCGGGATGCTATTCAAACAAAGGAGGCTCTGCCGAATTTTTTTGAAAATTTAGACAAGAATATTTTCACAAAAATGTATCATGTGTGAAAATAGAAAGTCGTTGAATGAGTTTATTTAAATTGTAGCATACGATAAAAATAAGTTGGAGATAGAGCAACAGAAGGATTGTGTAAGTTTCAATCTGATAGAAGTTTGTACGATATGAAGAAAGTTTAGAGTATGAATTGTGTATGATGTTTCTCCGTAAAAAATTACGTGGACATAATTTTCTTAAGGGGGAAGCCTGTAACAACCATGATTTCTACACCATAAAAAATAATAATTTAATTAAAACAAAATTATTCAAATTTGATATTTGATGATTACTGTTTTTTAAAGTAAATATTTATTTAATTAAAAGCTATTCATAAAAGATTTTTTTGTAAAAAAATTGAATTAAATTAGTAAATTCTTTTTGGATAGTATATCGAAATTTAAATAAAATGATTTAACTGAATATAAAATATTTTTTAAAGTGTAAATTAATTTTATTTAGATTGGCATAAATTTACATAAAAATAAAAAAAATTGTTTAAATGAAAAGAAAATTAAATCTAACCCTTAATACAATTCAAGTCTCATTTAATATTCCATCCTCCTTTTTATTTCCATACTTCAATACCCAAACCCATATATTTTTCCACCCGTTCCCTTTTTCCCTAACCTCTCCTTCAAAAATTTCAAACCAATCACAATAAATAAATTAAAATTAATCGCATGAGGTTACGTGAGCTGGGAAATGACGACTGAATGGGAGGCAAGCTCGGTGACATCGATGACATCAAAGGGGAAGGAGCGACCGCGACTTGCGATCATGATCGGAGCAGGCAACAATAGAGACTCTTGCGTGCATGTGTATGGCTGTTGCGCAATGGCAGGCGATGTGGATGTAGTGTGGCTAAAGCGGCTTTAGGTTTTCAGTTTGGGCACGAGTGGTTAGTACTACAGTTGGTGTAGTTGATGCATTGTGGTGATTTTTGGGTTGAGATGCTGGCATAGGCGGAGGCTAGCCCATGCACGGTGGTTGAAGGCAGCAATATTAGAAACGACGAGGAGGCTACAAGTCTTTATTTGGCAATTAGGTGAGTTTTATACTCACAACTATATTTATTTCCCTTTGCTTGCTATATAAGTATAAAATTAGGTTGCATTGCTTGGTTGAATTAATTGGGAATACTGATTGAATTGCTTGGTTGAGATGTTTATTTGGGATATTGGATTGATTGTTGTTATATTGGATATGAATTTGGATTTGAACTGAGTTTTTATGTATGTTGGATCGTCAAAATGCAAAGGAGATGTAGTTCGATTGCTTTTTGATGTGTGGTTTATTTTGTATGTGTGTGTATATTGTACGGATCGCAAGAAATCAATGTAATTCGACTTGGGCCACAGTATAAAATTTATATTAATGGTTGATTGTTGACTTTTGGGAATTTTGCTCCATGATTTATATTTTGGATGTTCGATTAATTTTCTGGTTTTAAACGACTTTCAAGCTTTGGGAAATTATTCAAGATGTTTAAAATTTATTGAAGTATATTTATAAATAAATAAAAGTGGTTGAGAAATAAAACGATTATTGGAAATCGTGTTGAAAATAAAGTTGTTTGGAAAATGAAAAAAGAAAATTTTCAGTATATTTAAATTATGGAATTTTTAAGTATAAATGAAGGACTTTAAAATATTTTCGAAAGAGAAGTTATTTTTTAAAGTGAATATTTCAAAAAAAGGATTAAAGAAATATTTTCGAAAGGGGATTTTAAAGTGTACAATCTATTTTGAAGTTAAATTAAATTATGAAATATTTCAATAGAGCTGGCAGTTTTGAGTTATAATCTACTTTCGTATATGGTTTGATTTAACATGATTCATATTGATTTTTATTGTGTTTAATTCTATAAAATGAGGATATTGAATAAATGGATTGTTAGTATCGCCTGGTAGGGACACACGGTAATATTTTTTCGGTTATTCTATCGACTCGTATTATAGAATAATTGTTGTTTAGTGAGTGTAGTTTACAACTTTCAGTAAATGTTCGAGCAATACCGAGTGGTAAGGGATGCTCAAGTAGTACTTACTCGATTAATATTGTTGAGTAGATGTCACTTATATTCTAGAGATGGTTAGGAAATTGTGATAACATATAGAGGTGACTCCTTAGAGCTTAGTAGTCGAGAGTTTTATTACTCTCCAAGGGCTATAAGCTGTAGATATCTTGGGATTTATAGATTTATCCTCTTAGGTTTAACTAGCCAAGTATATTTTTATTCTCTTAGAGCTAGTAGTTAAGGAAACTATTATGTTGTATGCACTCATTAGGACATATGGAGTCGAGAGTACTTATTATTGCTCTCATGCGACTCATCTCGTGGAGAGTATTTCATTATACCCTCTAAGGTCTATCTAGTCGAGTACTCATTATCCTCCAAAGATCCTCGAAAATCAACTATACAAGCCCTTAGCAAATCCTCCAACATCCGATTTACCCTCTTCATCTATCCATCGCTCTGCAGGTGATATGATGTGCTTAAATTCAAATCAGTACCTAACGCCTCCTATAAACTTACCTAGAATTCACTCATGAAAAGTGAATCTCGGCCGCTCATTATACTAGTTGGAATTCCATGTAATCGAACCATTTGTTTAATGTACCATGTCGCTGAAGTTACTGCTTTTCTCGTGATCTTTAGAGGAACGAAGTGTGCATTTTTCATTAAATGATCTACAATAACCCATATACTCTCATTTCCTCTTCTGCTTTGAGGTGGTCCATCCAAAAAGTCCATAGATACACACTCCCACTTCCATTATGACACATATAACGGAAGTAACATCCCACTTAGCCTTTTCTGTTTCGCCTTCATACTTTGGCACATCAGACACTTTGCTACAAATTCCATTGTTTCTCTCTTCATTCCTTGCTAATAGAATATCCTCTTTACATCCTGATACATCTTTTCTCCTTTTTGATTAATAGTCATCATATAATGGTGACATTCACCTAAGACTTCCTCTATCAACTCCTTAACCTGTGGTATGGATAACCTCCCTTCTCTTCCTAAATAACCTTTTTTGTCTTTGGATTAACAATCCAAATGGCTCGATCGTTCACCCCATTCAACTACACCATAATATAACCAATGATGCATCTTACCCTTTGCTTGGCCCAATATAATCCATTAGTGCAAGTCTAACTTTCATCATCGTTAATAATCCAGGTGTATACTTTGATCTGAGTCGAAAGCTAAATTTTGATATAAACTCAAAATTCCTCCACTCTAACAACATAACATTCACCACTGCGTATTTTCTACTTAGAGTGTTAGCGACTACGTCTCCCTTCCCTGGAGTATAGGATATCACAAAATCATACAACGATAAGAACTTCATCCATCGTTGTTGTCTTCAATTCATATCCTTTTGAGAAAACATGTATTTGAGAGATCTATGGTCCATAAATAGCTTGAATCTCTCCGCAACAAATAGTGCCTCCACAAATTCAACGCAAATTCTATAGCAGCAAACTCCAAGCCGTTCGTTTGATAATTGCTCTTGTGGTTCTTAAGCTACCGACTCCAGGTCTCAAATTTAGTCATTTTTCTCATTGTTTCCACCTCTAACTGCCTCCTCTCCACCATTGATAGCCCAAGAACTTAGTTCCTAGCCCTATGTTTCTATGTTTGGTTTAACATGTTATTATATCAGTTTATGTATATACTCATTAGGTTTCTCAAATTTAGTGTAAACCTAACTCTAATTTACTATTCATAAACAAATCTCTCCTAAGTCCCAATTAAATCTGATTATAGACATTTATAAGTGTTTGTCTACTCTAATATAGCCAACATATCATAGATATATGATCAAAACTGCATTGTATGAAGAAGGAAGCACGAATGACTAACTAATTCACCTTTTTTGCCCGAACCTCGACTGTCCGACCTGTTGCACCTTGCTTCAGAATTCCACCTCCAAATTATTACCAGTACGTAGCCTCCTCTTGGCTTCGTAACACTGCTCGTCTCGTTCAGTTTGGTTGAGTTCTAAGAGAGTTAGAGCGGTCTAATCTTGGTATGTTAAGAAGAAGAAGACAGAATGAAGGAGTAATCGATTCATTTTCTATGATTGAAATGTACACGGGTAGTTTTTAAATGGATAAGGAATATAACCATTTGTTCCAAATTTAAATTTTCAGCTTTAAGTTTTGGCATCGGATCTAGTTAGCACTGTTTCATCCATAATCTTTCCGCATGGACTCCAAACGAGGCAAACCAAAATGCTGCACAACTTAGAAAAACGTGACGGTCGCTATGGCGTTAGTTTCGTCATCAAGTCCAAAAGTTGGAAAAATGACCATTTTCCCCTCCTTATTTAATATTATTTAATTAATTTGTTAAATTCAATAATTTTTACATTATTACATTATTAATATATTATTAAAATATTTACAGGGTATTAGAATATAGCATAGGAACTCAAACACACTACAAAAGTAGATCGTTAGAGATATACCTTACAACATACTTACTTAACAAATAGAATTCATCATTGATTTCCATTAAATTTATGGTAATGTCCAACATTCTAACTATGAAGGTAGGTTTGTCCTTTTAAAGTTATGTCTCCATCATCATCTCCAAGTATTGTTTAAATGTGTTGGGATCTTATGAGGCATCTTTTAGAATTCGAGACCAATTTCATCGTAATTTTGTAAGTACAACTTGTACTTGCCCATTTCTTCCTTGACAATCATATTATATAAAATAATACAATAATACATTATATTTAGTATGGTCGATACATCGTGGTAGTATACTTCTTTTTGTATAATATTAAACCTACTTGAAGGACATCGTATGAACATTTGACATCCTTTCTCAAATCTTAGTTAAGTCATTTGGTTTATTTGAATCCTTTCATCAACATTTTCCTCTATGGATAATTTCCTTTCACCTGGTAATAACCCATGGTATTGATAGAGTTAAGGCTAGGAGAAATTATGTAATTTGATTGTACAACTTAAGTCTTATAGAGAATCTTATTTGAAATAAAATATGCTTTCAGTTTTGTTTTCATGATATTTATTGGATATAATTATGTTTTTATATACATCAAACATCTATAAGTAGAATTTTTTTAGAAGAAGTATGCATTTCAATTGCAGTTGTAAACGATTACGTAACCATGAGTTTTGAATCGTTATTCAAATACTTATTCCATAAAAGTTCCGAGTCAAGGTGTATCGACAAAATGATATCGATAGATCTATTAAGACTAATGTATGTAATGTTCTCCATATGATGGCCAGAGAATAACTCATGGCCTTGAGGATACGAAGAGCCTATGTACTTAGGTTGCTTTGGAACATCATAGAATGATTCAATGAGAATCTTCTATAGATTAATACAACTAAGTCAAAATACAAGATCTCGTGTAACGATGTGCTATAATCATCAAATTTAAGGGTACTATGCATCTTAAGTAAGTAGGTTGTACTTTAATTATGGTTAATTGCACAGCATCACAATCATTTATGGTTATAGTTGGATATATGTTGAACCACTAGAAGTGAAACACTGCTCAATTGTGGATCCATCTCCCCTATTGTAGAAGGCTAGCATCATCGTAGTTGGTACAGCTTAAAGTCTAGCAAGAGTAATCAGTTAATCGATAAATGTTATCAGATTGACCCAAGAACTTTAAAGTAGTGTATATAACTAACTACCAATATTATTATATTTTTTGACCTTTGACTCTAGATATCTTAGTGGTATAATGACGAGGAAAAGAAAACATGCACAAAATAACATTACTATGTATAGCTTAATAAAGACTAGAAATTGTATTTCACCGATTTATAAGAAACTAATCTTGTGCCCAATACCATACTTCAGCTAAGTCCATATATGGTTCGACATTTAAACCGTTTAAATATTAAACGAGGACTGAGTTTGCACTAGAGGCTCTACACAACTGTGTTGTTAGCTAGTTTTTAGGTTCAACAAGTTTAAAATTAATTAGAAATGTTGTAAATTAATAATAAAATTAATATAGATATTTTATTGAATTTTTGTAGCATTTTAATTAGTTATTTAAAGCCTTAAAATGAATTAAAATGGTATATAATGGTTTTATACGATTTAATTGAAATACGGGTTAAATAAATAATTGTTATGATAAATTAGTTTGGCTCATAGTCCATATATCCACAAAGGATGGCTGGTTATGCTATGTGACGAGAGTGGGGGCAAGAAGACTTGGTCTTGAAATCTAGGGAGAAAGGCATTGGATATTTTGATATTCACTTGGCTATGTAACGACCCAGAATTTTGAGCAAATTAAATTGAGAATATTTAATTAATTTTAAATATTTGAACGATGATTTAATTTGAATCTCGAATGTAACTTTGAAATTGACGATTAAATTTTATATAATTTAATATATTGTGGGTTGAATAAAAATTTAAATCTTCAATTTTAAGCTGAAGAAAAATATTTCAAAAGCTTTTAAAATTCGTATTGATGATACTGAAGATAACAGAAGCTTCAGAATCTAATTTCAAACTTTTTCGTTCAGTTTTGAAATTATATCGTTCGTATCGATATTTAAAATAGCCGTCCGAGGCGCAGTCTCGGAATTCGACGAAACCAGTTCCATTGGGTCCGGAATATTGTATTATTGCCGGGTTTTAAATTTTGTATTTTTCGGTATTGATACGTGAGCACACGGCACATAAACGCGTTGAATCTTTATCGAGTTCAATTTGAATTTAAATATATATAATTGGTCAGCATCAGCCACCCTAGTCTCCTAGCAGACCTACTCCCTGTAAATCGCGTACTCTTGTCCCCTCCCCATTTCTTTTAAAATATTATCACGCAACTTCCTTTTTCAGAAACAAAGAAAATCTCGTTCAACTGTATAATGGCGACCCCTTTTATTTTCGTTCGAACGAAAGAAGAATCACGAGCCTCCTCTCTGTTAATTTAAATCGAAAGCAAGAAACAAAATATAATGGCCGCTCTCCTCAAACCCAATACCATTCGAAACTCCCCCTTTCTCAGTTCAAAAATCGAATAAATGGCCGCGAGTTTCATTTCAAAATCCCCTCTTCGTTCGAGTCAAGAAAATAAAATAAAAAATCAATTGTTCGTAAACAAAATGGGCGAACGACTTCAGCCTTGTTTTTTTCCAAACTTCATTCGCGAAAAGAAAATGAAAAGGGAATCTCGAGTTCGAGCTTTAAAACTCGGCAGGCGCGCGTGTTTAGGGGAGTTCGCGAATTGGGGTCAGTCGAGCAAATCGCGACTGGAGTGGGGGAACGAGGCCGGTTGGAAGACGAGGGGATAGGCGAGGCATTCGTAGCTCGCAGGATGATCGAGGCTAGGGCTGTTAGGTTGGGAAATCGCGATGGGGCCGGTGACCTTGGGTGGCAGCAGCTAGGAGATGTTCAAGGCTGCGTTCGTGGACTGTGGGCGGGTTTGTGGCCAACTCGTCGATTTGGGGAAGTGGGTCGCGTAGGCATGGTTGCGTGCGGCACCTTGAGTCTAGGCGGCGACACTTTGGATCGAAGGACGACGCTGGGATCGATGTGAGGGTGATTTGGTCTCGATCGGTGGATGGGTATTGATCTGGATCCCTGTCGGTTTCAGGTATGGGTCAGTGTTTTACAATTTGTCATTAGAACTGTTAAGGAAATTTTAACAGTAAATATAAGTTTCGTTTTAAAAGAAAATATTTAGAAGCTTATGAAAATTTTGACTTTGAGATCTACATAGATTTTTAAGTATATACATAATAAATATACACATTTTTAATTAACTGCGTATACTAGCAGGAAATTTAGTTTTAAAGTTAATTTTTTTTTGTTAAACAAATTTTATTAAAAGAAACTGGCTTAAGAATATAAAAAAAAAATCATTGAATGATTAAAACTATCAAAACGAAAATTGGTTACTCGATTTAACTCGAATATTAATAGAATTGTATAAATTGTTATACAAGGTTAAACCGTGAAGAAATGATCAAAAATGGAAATGGGATGGCAAATTAAAAGCTAAGGTGAGATTTTTCTCACTCAAAATATATTTGGTATTACAGTTATTGATTTGACTGATATGATTGCTATTGATTGTGATATTAGATATAGTAGGATATATCTATATATATAGCAATATATACATATTGGCATATGTATATATTGGATTGATGATTTCCCGCCTCGTATAGCGGATGAGACCCTATTGCGCCGTTAGTAAGCGGATTTTTATAAAACCTATATACCGCGATATTCCACCTCGAAGTGGAATTGGTATTGTGCTAACGTCTTTGGATGCAGGGAAACAGGTTGGAGGGATCCAACTGGACCCCTCACATTGATTGAATTTATTTCTACTGTGATGTGATAATCTGTGAATGATCATTGATGTTATTGAATTGATATCTGGAAATTGTTTGAAAGCTAAAATTTAGCTGAATGGATGTTTGATATCATTGGATTCCAAAAATAAACGAAATTGAATTTTTGAAATCAAAATAGAAATTTCTAAGTGAATTAATTTTAGAAATTGAATAAATTTTGAAGAAAGGAATTTTTAAAGTATAAAAAGTTAATTTTTATAATCTTATCAAATTAATTCCAGAATCAAGTGAAAATGTTAATTAAATGGATTTCGTAAAATAGTGATTATAATTTGAAGAATTTAATTTAAGAATTTGGATTTTTAAATAGATTGAAAGAAACAATTGAAATTTATCTTCTTTAAAAAGGGATTTATTTAAAAGGAGATAAGTTGGAAATCCAATTAGAAATTTAATCGGTAAATTGAAATAATTTGGGAAATCAATGTAAAATGATTTCAATTTGAAGAATCCATTTAAAAACAAGATATTGAATAATTTGAAAAGAATAAGGAATTTATTTTAGTAGTGAAAATAAATTTAGAAATCAATTTGTAATTGATTTGGAATTGAAGTAGAATTAGAAATAAATTTGAAATCCGATTTTAGATTTAAAAGTGAATATTTGGAAAATGAATCCAATTGAAATAAGGGAATGTGAATTTAAAATGGAAATGATGTTAAAATGATTTATAAAGGGATAAACTTTACAGTTGTAAAGTTTTAAAAAAAACTATTTTTGTATAGAAAGAGATTATCAAAGAAGATATATTCGCGATTTTGGATAGCGAATTATTATTGAAATAAAACGTGTAGAAAATAGTGAAATGTAATTAGTGAAGTATATTCACGATTTTGGACAGTGAATATATTGTTAAGTAAAATGGATATGGTTTTGGAAAAGTGATATTCGAAATGAAGTAAATTGTTTTAAAAGATGTTTTAAAACGTGTGAACTATCGAAATCATAGATTTCAACATTTATTGTTGAAATAGACGTTTTCGAAAAATATAAGGAAATGATGGACTATAACACTGTTGTTATAGTAAATGATTTCCGAAAGGAAATATTTTTATGTAGTATTGGGATTTATATATCTATTCTAAATTTCGAATCCCTATACTAGTGATTTTGAGTCGTCGTAACGATGTTTTACGTAACATTCGTTTTGACTCAAATGATTTCCTTAAAGAATGAAATATATACTTAATATTGATTTAAGTATATCGAATATTTTCCAAGTGTTGAAAATAAATAGATTTGTGAAATACTTATTATTAAATAAGTATGGGAATGTTTTCCAAAATGAAATGAAACGTTTTTATGATTTTATCTTCTTAAAGATAAATTGAAATTGAAGATTGAAAACGATTTGAAAATCGTATATCAGTAGATATTTTGAAAGATATAAATTCACTATGGAATTTATAAAGGAAAGGGAAACTGTTTAGAAAAATAAATGTTGATTTATTTTTGAAGTGTGGAAATTCTATATCTAGTAAAGATATTTTTGAAAATAAATAATTTGGAAAATTATTTGGAATCTGATGATGTTGCGCATCTTTATTGATAGTTAAATAACCGACTATCAATAATTACCTTGAATGATATGTGTTGTGAATTGGATGAATTTGAATGCCACACTTATTTTTTGAATAAGCGCTCACTATTCGGGTTAGCCGGGAAAGGACCATGGGGTCGTATAACCCATTCCGAATATGTGATACGTCGTTATGAATTGCATTCGAAGACCGGTGTTGAAGACCGGATATTTTTGAAAACGGAAGGATTACCATCGAGTTACTCTACATCGGCTGATCTCCGATTTAGAGGTTTTATCACCCTTAGTGACGGGAAGTCCGGACGTGATTAGAAATTTATCCGGAAATGCAAGGGCTTCGTGAGAAGTGCCTTCGGTTCTGTTCGATCCCGGAACAGACTTGTATGGATTGTGTGTCTGACGTTACAATTTGAGATATTGAGCTGATTTCTTTCAAATACATTTCTGTTGGTGGCGGAGAATTTATTCTCTTAGCTTAACACCCTTCTCTGAGACGTACGAGCTCAGAGGTTATGTAGTTGAAATTTATCAGCGATATATCCCAATTTGGTAACGTGGCATACTGAGTGTTGCTGTGAAATGATCAGTGTTTGATCATTTGTGATATGATCATTTGTTTGATCTTATATCTTTGTGATCATAGGTTGATCATTTTGTTTGACCCGAAGCAGGGCTTTGTAGAAAGCGTAGCTTTGTGGACGAGACTTCATCGAGCCTCACACCCCGGAAATGGTCGAAACAGGAAGGATGCGGCAAGGTTTTAGGGAGTAGCGCCCTTTAGTGTATGTCATTCCTTCTGGATAGAGGTGGTATCATGGTATGGAGCCCAGATACTTAACCTATGTGGTTGCTGCATTATTATCTATGTGGTTTGTTGGAAATCGGGGATCCTCGGGAAGATCGGTTACGATCGGGGGATGGCATACGCGTGTCAGTAGTTACCTACTTTTGCAGAGGTAACCCGGCCTTGTGTTGGCAGAGATCTAACCGTAATGTTAGGTTATTTCTCGGGTCGTCTATTCCAGGGACGTACCCATCGTGGAAAAGGAAGTTCCTTAGCCTGACCATTTGTTGGAAATCCAAAGAAACAATACGAGCCTTGTACGGTTTTAGTTGTAGAACCTGCCATTTAATATGGTAGCTATAGCAAGCATACTATAATGGTACCTATGCTGGCTAAGATTTATATTCTACTTTCGAAATGTTTTCTACACTATGCACTAATAATAATATCAAAAAGAATTTGATTTTTGCGTAGTAAGCATCTTTGACTATCATAAGAAGAAATCTCCTCCAAGTCTGCGTTTGCATTGTGTGTGTGGCGGGAGGTCTTATGGTAGTTTCATTTTCCAAAAGCATTGCGAATTGACATTAAAGTTTTCCTGTTGTTTATTTTAAAGAATAACTGTTTTACGATCTCACACCAGTCACCATGACTGACTCGGAGTTTATTGTTCCCTTCTAAACTCTTGGGTGCCCACCAATTTCCACACGGGCAGTCTAGAGTTAGATTATCAGGATATTCTGGATATTCTGGAGCTTTGGAGATAAGCTGGAGGACGAGACGTAGTATTTGTATCCGATATTATTTATTCCGCTGTGTATTCTGTATGAGGACAAGTTATATAACTGTCCATTGTTGTATATTGACTCTGATAATTGATGTATGTATAAAATGATATAGTTCTTTGTTTTAAAGATTATTCATTTATCTATTATATATTGTTCCGCTGCGAATGTGAGATTCTGATATTGTTTTCTGTTCTGATGTTGTTCTGTTGTTCTTCTCTATTTTCTTCTTCTCTTCTCTTCTTCTTTTCTTTTTCTTCTCTCTTTCTTCTTCTACCTTTTTCTTCTTCTTAAACCATCATAGTTCGTATTCCCGTTCATTTTGAGTTAATCAATGGAGATTAGTGGTTAATCAAGAGGTACGGATTTGCGGGCCATGACGCGTGGTATCAGAGCATATGGTTAAGCGACAACCCTGCTCTGTTGGGTGTTACTCATTAGAGATAGAGTCAGTAGTACTCTAGAATGAGTTGAGTGTATTAATAGATATGAGCGCGTATTTGTTAGTGAATATAAAAATGTTTTATATTGTGTTTGCTTATCCGTTGAGATGTTTATGAATTTTGGTCGGTATGTGGGACGCCATATTATCGATAGGGATTTCTAAACACTTAAACGAGGCAAGACGACATAGTATTGTTTTAAAACAGGGTGAATGAAATAATTTTGCCCAAAACTATTTTTGTATAGAAAAGAAATGATTTTCTATGAATTATCATAGTATATGGATGCTTGGTTGTTAGGAAATAATAACATTGAAATATTATCATTGTTATATTGAAATTGAATAAGAAATAAAGTAATAACCAAAGATTTAAGAAATAAAATTCACATATACTAATGAAATTTGAGAATGTAAATTATAAATGTAATTTGTAATTTGAAATGGAATTCCAGAGAAGTATTTGGAAATGTTTTGAAAAGAATTTGAAAATTTTGGAGATTTGGAAGTTTAAATCTTTTTGGTTTGAAAATGAATTTCAAAGGTTTTGAAAAGTATTTTGGAGAGTTGAAAGCTCTAAACTCTTTTAGGTCGCTGGAAAATAATCCTGATGATGATGGCCACATCATTAGAATTCATTTTCGGGTTTCCGAAAGAGGAAATTGCTGCCAAATTATTTTAAATGGAAGTTGTTTGAAAAATTTGGGTTTTGTTTTGGAAATTCAAAAGGATAATTTGAATTGTTTTCAAAATGGCTTTAAAAGGTTGAAAAGACTCTGGAATACTATATAACAATATTTATGAAATATTATGAAATTGATAACTTATAAAATATTTGAAATTTGATTTGGAAATGAGATTCCAATTGGAAATGAAAGAATCAGTGAAGGAGTTTCAGAATGAATGAATAAATTGCAACTGTAAGTGCAATGAAAGTGAAATGACAGTAGATGAACGAATTAAAGTCAATGATTATAAAAGAAAAGTAAATTGAATTCAAATTGGAAATTCAGTTTAAATGACAGTAGATTTAACCGAAGGGTAAATTGAAAACAAATTTTGGAAATGAACAAAAGTGAATAAAACTGGAATTGAAATTTAATGTTGAAAGCAAATCTGAATTTGTAAGTGAATTAGAATTTGAAATGGATTAGTAACTGAAACTAATTTAAAATGGTGCAGTTATGAATGAAAGCTGATAAAATTCAATATTTAGAAGTTAAATAGAATCCAAATTGAATTGAAATGGTAAATTGAATTCAAATGAATTTGAAATGTAAAGTTGAATAATAATAAGATATTACTGCAACAGTGAAGTAAAAATGATATAAGCAGTTTATATTGAAAATTTTGTAATAGAATTTGCAAAATGGTTTGAATATATGTAACTAGATATTATGGCTAGTAGGATATACAGGTGTAAAGGAATTGGGATTTTAATTTTGAAGAGAATTTGAATTGCTCAACAAAAGGTAAGTGTTTCAATTTGAATATGAGATTTGATGACTTATTTCTCTAGCCGCTTGGCTTTTTCTTTTTCTTTTTGAAATCTGAGAGTCCGTAGGGACGTTTTGTAGTCGTACCGTATTAGCCGCGCAAAGGAGATGCTGGCGAAATTTTTCGAAAATTTCGAGTGTTAGAAAATTTTTGAGAAAATTATGAAAGTTTAAAATTTGAATTTGAATTTTGAAGTAAACAATGATGTTTTGAAACCTATAATTGAAGTGGGAAATTTAGTTGAATAATAACGAATCTTTAGTAGAAAGATTTGTTTTGACAAATTGAGAAAATTATTGAATGTTGAAAAAGGTAGACGAGTTAAGGACCTTTCTCCCTAACTTGTAATTTCGAGGACGAAATTCTTTTAAGGGGGGAAGTCTGTAACGACCTAGAATTTTGAGCAAATTAAATTGAGAATATTTAATTAATTTTAAATATTTGAACGATGATTTAATTTGAATCTCGAATGTAACTTTGAAATTGACGATTAAATTTTATATAATTTAATATATTGTGAGTTGAATAAAAATTTAAATCTTCAATTTTAAGCTGAAGAAAAATATTTCAAAAGCTTTTAAAATTCGTATTGATGATACTGAAGATAACAGAAGCTTCAGAATCTAATTTCAAACTTTTTCGTTCAGTTTTGAAATTATATCGTTCGTATCGATATTTAAAATAGCCGTCTGAGGCGCAGTCTCGGAATTCGACGAAACCAGTTCCATTGGGTCCGGAATATTGTATTATTGCCGGGTTTTAAATTTTGTATTTTTCGGTATTGCTACGTGAGCACACGGCACGTAAACGCGTTGAATCTTTATCGAGTTCAATTTGAATTTAAATATATATAATTGGTCAGCATCAGCCACCCTAGTCTCCTAGCAGACCTACTCCCTGTAAATCGCGTACTCTTGTCTCCTCCCCATTTCTTTTAAAATATTATCACGCAACTTCCTTTTTCAGAAACAAAGAAAATCTCGTTCAACTGTATAATGGCGACCCCTTTTATTTTCGTTCGAACGAAAGAAGAATCACGAGCCTCCTCTCTGTTAATTTAAATCGAAAGCAAGAAACAAAATATAATGGCCGCTCTCCTCAAACCCAATACCATTCGAAACTCCCCCTTTCTCAGTTCAAAAATCGAATAAATGGCCGCGAGTTTCATTTCAAAATCCCCTCTTCGTTCGAGTCAAGAAAATAAAATAAAAAATCAATTGTTCGTAAACAAAATGGGCGAACGACTTCAGCCTTGTTTTTTTCCAAACTTCATTCGCGAAAAGAAAATGAAAAGGGATTCTCGAGTTCGAGCTTTAAAACTCGGCAGGCGCGCTTGTTTAGGGGAGTTCGTGAATTGGGGTCAGTCGAGCAAATCGCGACTGGAGTGGGGGAACGAGGCCGGTTGGAAGACGAGGGGATAGGCGAGGCATTCGTAGCTCGCAGGATGATCGAGGCTAGGGCTGTTAGGTTGGGAAATCGCGATGGGGCCGGTGACCTTGGGTGGCAGCAGCTAGGAGATGTTCAAGGCTGCGTTCGTGGACTGTGGGCGGGTTTGTGGCCAACTCGTCGATTTGGGGAAGTGGGTCGCGTAGGCATGGTTGCGTGCGGCACCTTGAGTCTAGGCGGCGACACTTTGGATCGAAGGACGATGCTGGGATCGATGTGAGGGTGATTTGGTCTCGATCGGTGGATGGGTATTGATCTGGATCCCTGTCGGTTTCAGGTATGGGTCAGTGTTTTACAATTTGTCATTAGAACTGTTAAGGAAATTTTAACAGTAAATATAAGTTTCGTTTTAAAAGAAAATATTTAGAAGCTTATGAAAATTTTGACTTTGAGATCTACATAGATTTTTAAGTATATACATAATAAATATACACATTTTTAATTAACTGCGTATACTAGCAGGAAATTTAGTTTTAAAGTTAATTTTTTTTTTGTTAAACAAATTTTATTAAAAGAAACTGGTTTAAGAATATATAAAAAAAATCATTGAATGATTAAAACTATCAAAACGAAAATTGGTTACTCGATTTAACTCGAATATTAATAGAATTGTATAAATTGTTATACAAGGTTAAACCGTGAAGAAATGATCAAAAATGGAAATGGGATGGCAAATTAAAAGCTAAGGTGAGATTTTTCTCACTCAAAATATATTTGGTATTACAGTTATTGATTTGACTGATATGATTGCTATTGATTGTGATATTAGATATAGTAGGATATATCTATATATATATATAGCAATATATACATATTGGCATATGTATATATTGGATTGATGATTTCCCGCCTCGTATAGCGGATGAGACCCTATTGCGCCGTTAGTAAGCGGATTTTTATAAAACCTATATACCGCAATATTCCACCTCGAAGTGGAATTGGTATTGTGCTAACGTCTTTGGATGCAGGGAAACAGGTTGGAGGGATCCAACTGGACCCCTCACATTGATTGAATTTATTTCTACTGTGATGTGATAATCTGTGAATGATCATTGATGTTATTGAATTGATATCTGGAAATTGTTTGAAAGCTAAAATTTAGCTGAATGGATGTTTGATATCATTGGATTCCAAAAATAAACGAAATTGAATTTTTGAAATCAAAATAGAAATTTCTAAGTGAATTAATTTTAGAAATTGAATAAATTTTGAAGAAAGGAATTTTTAAAGTATAAAAAGTTAATTTTTATAATCTTATCAAATTAATTCCAGAATCAAGTGAAAATGTTAATTAAATGGATTTCGTAAAATAGTGATTATAATTTGAAGAATTTAATTTAAGAATTTGGATTTTTAAATAGATTGAAAGAAACAATTGAAATTTATCTTCTTTAAAAAGGGATTTATTTAAAAGGAGATAAGTTGGAAATCCAATTAGAAATTTAATCGGTAAATTGAAATAATTTGGGAAATCAATGTAAAATGATTTCAATTTGAAGAATCCATTTAAAAATAGGATATTGAATAATTTGAAAAGAATAAGGAATTTATTTTAGTAGTGAAAATAAATTTAGAAATCAATTTGTAATTGATTTGGAATTGAAGTAGAATTAGAAATAAATTTGAAATCCGATTTTAGATTTAAAAGTGAATATTTGGAAAATGAATCCAATTGAAATAAGGGAATGTGAATTTAAAATGGAAATGATGTTAAAATGATTTATAAAGGGATAAACTTTACAGTTGTAAAGTTTTTAAAAAAACTATTTTTGTATAGAAAGAGATTATCAAAGAAGATATATTCGCGATTTTGGATAGCGAATTATTATTGAAATAAAACGTGTAGAAAATAGTGAAATGTAATTAGTGAAGTATATTCACGATTTTGGACAGTGAATATATTGTTAAGTAAAATGGATATGGTTTTGGAAAAGTGATATTTGAAATGAAGTAAATTGTTTTAAAAGATGTTTTAAAACGTGTGAACTATCAAAATCATAGATTTCAACATTTATTGTTGAAATAGACGTTTTCGAAAAATATAAGGAAATGATGGACTATAACACTGTTGTTATAGTAAATGATTTCCGAAAGGAAATATTTTTATGTAGTATTGGGATTTATATATCTATTCTAAATTTCGAATCCCTATACTAGTGATTTTGAGTCGTCGTAACGATGTTTTACGTAACATTCGTTTTGACTCAAATGATTTCCTTAATGAATGAAATATATACTTAATATTGATTTAAGTATATCGAATATTTTCCAAGTGTTGAAAATAAATAGATTTGTGAAATACTTATTATTAAATAAGTATGGGAATGTTTTCCAAAATGAAATGAAACGATTTTGAGATTTTATCTTCTTAAAGATAAATTGAAATTGAAGATTGAAAACGATTTGAAAATCGTATATCAGTAGATATTTTGAAAGATATAAATTCACTATGGAATTTATAAAGGAAAGGGAAACTGTTTAGAAAAAGAAATGTTGATTTATTTTTGAAGTGTGGAAATTTTATATCTAGTAAAGATATTTTTGAAAATAAATAATTTGGAAAATTATTTGGAATCTGATGATGTTGCGCATCTTTATTGATAGTTAAATAACCGACTATCAATAATTACCTTGAATGATATGTGTTGTGAATTGGATGAATTTGAATGCCACACTTATTTTTTGAATAAGCGCTCACTATTCGGGTTAGCCGGGAAAGGACCATGGGGTCGTATAACCCATTCCGAATATGTGATACGTCGTTATGAATTGCATTCGAAGACCGGTGTTGAAGACCGGATATTTTTGAAAACGGAAGGATTACCGTCGAGTTACTCTACATCGGCTGATCTCCGATTTAGAGGTTTTATCACCCTTAGTGACGGGAAGTCCGGACGTGATTAGAAATTTATCCGGAAATGCAAGGGCTTCGTGAGAAGTGCCTTCGGTTCTGTTCGATCCCGGAACAGACTTGTATGGATTGTGTGTCTGACGTTACAATTTGAGATATTGAGCTGATTTCTTTCAAATACATTTCTGTTGGTGGCGGAGAATTTATTCTCTTAGCTTAACACCCTTCTCTGAGACGTACGAGCTCAGAGGTTATGTAGTTGAAATTTATCAGCGATATATCCCAATTTGGTAACGTGGCATACTGAGTGTTGCTGTGAAATGATCAGTGTTTGATCATTTGTGATATGATCATTTGTTTGATCTTATATCTTTGTGATCATAGGTTGATCATTTTGTTTGGCCCGAAGTAGGGCTTTGTAGAAAGCGTAGCTTTGTGGACGAGACTTCATCGAGCCTCACACCCCGGAAATGGTCGAAACAGGAAGGATGCGGCAAGGTTTTAGGGAGTAGCGCCCCTTAGTGTATGTCATTCCTTCTGGATAGAGGTGGTATCATGGTATGGAGCCCAGATACTTAACCTATGTGGTTGCTGCATTATTATCTATGTGGTTTGTTGGAAATCGGGGATCCTCGGGAAGATCGGTTACGATCGGGGGATGGCATACACGTGTCAGTAGTTACCTACTTTTGCAGAGGTAACCCGGCCTTGTGTTGGCAGAGATCTAACCGTAATGTTAAGTTATTTCTCGGGTCGTCTATTCCAGGGACGTACCCATCGTGGAAAAGGAAGTTCCTTAGCCTGACCATTTGTTGGAAATCCAAAGAAACAATACGAGCCTTGTACGGTTTTAGTTGTAGAACCTGCCATTTAATATGGTAGCTATAGCAAGCATACTATAATGGTACCTATGCTGGCTAAGATTTATATTCTACTTTCGAAATGTTTTCTACACTATGCACTAATAATAATATCAAAAAGAATTTGATTTTTGCGTAGTAAGCATCTTTGACTATCATAAGAAGAAATCTCCTCCAAGTCTGCGTTTGCATTGTGTGTGTGGCGGGAGGTCTTATGGTAGTTTCATTTTCCAAAAGCATTGCGAATTGACATTAAAGTTTTCCTGTTGTTTATTTTAAAGAATAACTGTTTTACGATCTCACACCAGTCACCATGACTGACTCAGAGTTTATTGTTCCCTTCTAAACTCTGGGTGCCCACCAATTTCCACACGGGCAGTCTAGAGTTAGATTATCAGGATATTCTGGATATTCTGGAGCTTTGGAGATAAGCTGGAGGACGAGACGTAGTATTTGTATCCGATATTATTTATTCCGCTGTGTATTCTGTATGAGGACAAGTTATATAACTGTCCATTATTGTATATTGACTCTGATGATTGATGTATGTATAAAATGATATAGTTCTTTATTTTAAAGATTATTCATTTATCTATTATATATTGTTCCGCTGCGAATGTGAGATTCTGATATTGTTTTCTGTTCTAATGTTGTTCTGTTGTTCTTCTCTATTTTCTTCTTCTCTTCTCTTCTTCTTTTCTTTTTCTTCTCTCTTTCTTCTTCTACCTTTTTCTTCTTCTTAAACCATCATAGTTCGTATTCCCGTTCGTTTTGAGTTAATCAATGGAGATTAGTGGTTAATCAAGAGGTACGGATTTGCGGGCCATGACAGGCTATAAATGGACAAATTCTTTCTTGTTCATTAGACGTGAAAAAAAACCCTAGCCTCCACATTAAATATTTGTGAAGCCTAAAAGGCGCGCTTGCACATCATAGTCGAGGATAGAGAACTATGAGTTTGGAGAGGAGATTGTTAATAACTTAGATGTTGGCAACCGATGGAATCAAAAAGGAGGTACATGTCTATTTCCAAACAAACACACACACAGACACACACTCATACAAATATATATTTATATATGTATATATTGAATAATTTATCTATATCAACTATATACTTTTGGCCATTAATAAAATTATTTGTAATTTCCAAAATTTATATTTAATATTTGTAAATATATTTTAATTGATATATATAATACACACACACACACATATATATTTATAATATAAATACTTTTCATATAAAAATAATATTTTTCCCTTTTGTCACGGATATGTACAAACATATATTTGAATTATTTCTGATTTTTCAAACTAATACATATATGCGCATGTGTGTATACATACATACATACATACATACATACATACATACATACATACATACATACATATATATATATATATATTCGTTTTATTTTATAAAAAAGATCTAATTTCGCACTCTCAACATTTCTATCGACCCGTGTTTTACATATCGGAGGACCATAAAATATTTTTATTTTATTTATATATGAGGTCATATGACTCTAAAATTTTGGAAAGTGACTTTAACGGATATTTTCCACATCTATGATTTTTATCTAATTTCTATGTGATTATTTCGACACTAAAAACATTTTTTTGGACTATAATCTTTGATAGTTGCCGAATTAGGGACTCAAACCACTTTCATTTCTTAAAGATGATGGTTTCTCATTTCGTAGAATGGTCATAGTAGAAAAACAGACTTATTGTTAGAAAGTTATAGTTGTTTTAAGTTTTGGTTGTTGTTGGCCAGTTTTTGTGGGTAATTAACTAAGCCTATGCTTAGGTCCGTTAACGCATCTCAAAAATTATGCTAAGGGAAGGCTGTAAGAACTGGTCTAAATCATTTCCTTCTTCCCTAAAATAGCTCTAAACCTCCATTAACCCTAATTTCATCAAAAATCACATCTTTTCTTTACTAATCTTAGACAAATCATTGATTAGAGGGTTTATTAGCCTAAGGAAACTTTAGATTATCATTTTTTGCTGATTTTGGTTCACCTTCTTTGCTTTCTACTTTAGATCTAAGGACAAAATTGGTATTTTGGATATTTGGTGAGTGGTTTTAGATCTCTCACTCTACTATGCATGTTTAAGGGTGAATTTTAATGGTTTTCAAATGGTTTTTCAAATCCCTTGTATCCATATGTATATACCAGTATAAAAGTTAGATCAAGATTAAGATTTGCTTGGTTATCACATTCTTATGTATTGCTTGTATGAATGGATGTATATGCATGATTTTCTATGATTGTATGTTTTGCTTAGATGTTGTTTGCTGATGTTTAGGTAGTTGAGAAATAGGTCAACGGACTCGACAAATTGAAGGCAAAGATTGTTAGAATTGAACGAAACTTGAAGGAGGGGTTCTAAAGTATGGGAGAAACTCTAGCTACAAGTTGCAGCAAAATTGGGCTGATGGACATAAGTCAGTACCGAGTTATTATAGCTCGGTACCAAGTTATTTTTTGTGTGCAAAATAGGTACGTGAGCTGATGGTTCGGTGGGGAAGGTCTAAAGGAGATGGACGAGAGCAAGATACAGGAAAATGGCTAAGGATTGGGTACCATGCCGAGCTATTTCTAGAACTAGGAAACCATAGCTTTAAGTTGATGCCAAGCTATTTTGAAGGATGGGTCGGGGTCCAAAGCACTTGGGGAATGAAGTATTAGACCAGGGAAGGAGAGTTAACCAAAATTGTTTTTTATATAGCTCGGTGCCAAGCTATTATAGGTCAGTACCGAGTTATTTATCTGATGGGATTGGAGTGAAACTTGCATGAGGGGAAGTAGAGGTTCTTTAAGTCATGCTAAAGGTGTTTGTTTGTTCGTTTGGGGTTTGATGGTGGCATAGTAGCACGATGATAGTTTTAGGACTTTGGTGACAACTCGATGGTGAAAGAAGTTAGGTTTCGATGATGGTGACTCAATGTTGAATGGAGTCATGATTCGAAAATGGTGGGTTATAAGAAAGGCGACCCATGGATAAAATGGTCGAAGGGTTCTATCATGAAATGGAGGAATGTAGAATGGTTCCTTGAGGATAATGAAAATGGAATAGAGCAAGGAAAGAGCTCGGATACGCATTCTAAGGGATCGTTGATACTCAAAATGTTTTTTGATGTACTTAAAGCAGGGGTACTGTAAGGATGCTCATGGGTACTTCAAAAGGCTACCCCAGATTTGTTGAACGGATCTGTGTACCTTAGACCGGTTGAGTGGGTCTAGTATCACCTTCAGGCTAAAGAGAGTGCACTGAAAACGGGGATTTCCATTAATCCTTCACAACTGAAAGGTCATATGAGTTATCATGTATTCAAAGCACATTGATGATTATTTGATGGATGCTATGGTTGTCTTTATTGTTCTTCTGTTGTCCATCACTCTAGGATGTCATTGTAGATAGGTACTGGAGATGGGTATACCTGGCCCCTTGGGCAACAGTTATCATACTTGATTTGCAGTGTACCTTAGCTATATTTATAGAGAAGCATATTATGTTCGTTATATGCTAACTCTTTGGTTACAGGGATAGGTCAGGTTTGGTTCGTATACCCTTGTTCCTTACTATATTGACTTGTATAATATTTTGAGTTTCATTTTCCGCTTACACCAGAATGTTGTCTTATTCGAGGTTTTATGCTTGGCTTCTTATTATCTCGGATACTCTTAAATAAGTGGACTAGATAGTAGGTCAAGGTTTGACGTAGTAGTTGTACAGAGGATGAGCTAGATGGAGCTATCTCGTATTATATATGGATTTCTATGCTTATTCTGATGTGCAACACTATGGAGCCTTGGCAGTGTTTGTTATGAGAGAGTTATTTGAGTTTATTTCTGTTGTATAAACTCTATTACTTGTTGTAAACTTTGTGCATCTATACTTTGATACTTGAATCACTTATTTATTACCGACTCTCATGTTTTATATATGTGATGTATATTATATTTTATTCCACATGCTGTGAGATATACGACAGGTTCTGTGATGTTATTTCATGTTAAAATATGATGACTGTTCTATAACGGTCGGGCACAGTAGCAGCACACTATCTTATGTATATTGCGTGTCAGTGGTGTAGGGTGGTTATCGCATTTGGTATCAGAGCTTAGGTTACACGATTAACCTGAGTCGATACCATGGTCTAGTAGAGATAAGGAAGGAGTTATCATCCTAGACTAGTTCGAAAATTTTTCTTGTAGTGCATACATACACACACACACACACGAGAGAGTGTGTACTTGTTATATATTTTGATTTTCAAAACTATATAGTAATATATGTAGTATATAAGCCGCGCGTACACATGAGTACCATTAACACAGTTTTCTTTTTAAGAGACTGATCATTCTTTTATAGATCAGGAATGAGCCGGCAAACAAGGAACACCGTAAGGAACTCCATCCCTGGATTTGAGGAAGGTGTAGGCTCGAGGGCTGCTAACCCTAACTTGCAAGCTATGTTCAATGTGATGATGAAGAACATGCTTCAAATGTCTAAGAGGTCGCTTTATATGTGTTGTTGTTGGTGGTACTCAAGTGCAGGCACTGAGATCTAACTTTACTAAGTTATGCAAAGATTACTCCACCTTTGGTGGCAAACCATTCCTTGGAACAGAGTCGGCTATCAAAGTTTAGGATTTGTTGGACACATACGATCGTACCTTTGGTGATATGGAAATAGATGATGCTGTAAAGAGGAAGTTGGCCTCTAGACAGCTTCAAGGGCGGGCCATGAACTAGTGGAATTCCATTACCATTTCTACATTTATGGATCAATTTACTTAAGACCAGTTCTTGACCAGGTTTGAAGAGAAGTTCATTCCGGCTGCTTAAAAGCTGGTGCTATTTAGGAAATTTAATGATTTAGACCAAGGAGACATGTTTGCCTTCGAATATATTGCTGAATTTGATGCTTTGTCGAAGTATGGGATGTCTTTCATCGACACTCCGTTGAGAATGAACGAGAAGTTCATTATGGGTTAGACGACTACTTAAGGGAGAAGTTAGTTAGTCATATCGATGAGCCATTCGAAAGACTTATTAAGAAAGCTCTTCACCTTGAGAGTTTATACCCTAAATCCAAATCAGCTGTTGTTGCTATGGAAGTGTCAAAACCACAAAAAAGTGGTGGAAGCAAGAAGAAGTGGAATGGAAAGAGGAAGCAGTCTTAGGGAAAGAATGCTCAGAAGAAGGCTAAATGGGATCCTATTTGTTACAACTGTGGAGGTATGGGTCACCTAATCATAGACTGCAAATCTAATGGGAAGAAGAAGTGTTGAAACTGGGGCAAACCCAAACATATACTGAAGAATTGTCTGGAACCAATGCAGCAAAAACAGGTTGTGAAGGCATATGCTTTGGATGCTGTCGTCGAGTGATCCCTCGGCAAAAGAGAAGGGGAAGGGTGTTGTTATTTAAGGTATGCTTTCCATTTACGATGTTCCATATGTGTTTTATTAGATATCGGGGCTTTACATTCCTTTATATCTAGTGATTTGGTAGATAGGCTGGGATTGAAACCCGAAACAGTTGATCGACCTTGGGTTGTGACGAAACATATTTGAGGCTCCATTAGCATGTGCATGGTTTGTCGTGGTTTGACCTTATTTAGTCATGGATGTCCTTTTTGATTGCATTGTTTTGAATTTCGTTGGGTTTAGGATTATCTTAGGAATGGATTGGCTAAGGAGGTATGCGGGAGTAGTGGATTGCGGGAAGCTGTTGTTGACGATTGGGGCTGTGGAGTAGCGAACGGAATTGATTGGCTGCCTGCTAAAGAATAGGGTTATGGTTAGCTTTCTATATTCGCTTGAGACTCTACAAGTTGAATTGTCATCTGTGCCTACCGTTATAGAGTATTCGGATGTATTTGAGGAAGTTACCAGATTACCACCATGTAGAGAGATTGAGTTTTGGATAGACTTAGTAAAGGATGCCAGATCGATAGTTATGCCTTTGGGGTGTATGACACCCAAAGAGCAGAAGGGGTTGGGGTTGCAAGTAAATGACTTGTTGAAGAAGGGGTTCATTCGTAGGAATATATCTGAGTGGGCTATACCCGTAGTATTTGCCACTAAGACGGATGACTCTCTGAGGTTGTGTGCAGATTACCCTGAGCTGAATAAAGTGACAAAGAAGAACAAGTATCCACTCCCACATATTGATCACTTGTTCGATTAGCTCCAAGGTGTGAAGGTGTTTTCTTAATTGGATTTTGCTACATGATTTCACCTGTTGAGACTAGTTAAGGAGAGTGTGCCAATCACTGCATTTTGTACATCATCTGGTTTCTATGAGTGGTTCATTATGCGTTCGGGCTAATCATTACTCCGACATACTTTGTTGATCTCATGTACTGTGCCTTTAGTGTTAGTCCTTGAGATGATGGTTTTGATGACAACAACCTTAGGACTTGTTATAAAATATAAATACTAACGTTATGGTTTAGATATATATGTATATGCAGAATATAAACATGCAGGTATCAAGAATGAAGACTGTACAGTATAGAGATACAAGACTGATGAATTTAAAGATCGAAGATATCAAGATTCAAGACTCATGAGTATCAAGATTATCAAGAGTTCAAGATTTCAAGATAAGTAATTTAGCTAGGAATTTTGTTAAAACTCCTAGAAAAGCACTAACATCTTAAAATCCATTTTATTCGTGGAATGGAATCCACTTCGAGCCCGTTAAAGGGATGGAACCCTAAGTAGGATGGAACCTACGAAAAATCTAGTGGAACATTGTTTTGTATCCACTAAATTTTATTCAAATGTTTTACAAAATTATATCTAGTTTTCAAAATGATTTCAAAATCTTCCTTTTTAAATAAAAAACAACTATCCTGGTTTTAAAATACTTTTAGCCACAAAATAATCTATATTTTCAATATCAAATTATTCTTGGTTTTAAACTATCTTTTAATTATAATATATTTAACTTTTAATATTTATACTTAGATTTAAATATAAAATTATAGTAAGATTTTATATATACCAAAATATTATTCTCTATACTTATTTATGTATTTTAACTATAGTTAAGTATATTTATAAAGTTTAAAATAGTTTTAATACAAGATAGAAATTATTTTCAAAGAAAAACAAATTACCAAAAATAACTTAGGCCTGTCGACAACCCTAAGTACCCCTTGTCGACAAGGTGACAGTTGATTTCAAAAGTTTGAATTTCAAAAGAAGTGTCAATTCGTCATATCCTTTCACGAATGGACATGGCTGTTGTTCTACTATAAATAGGGGCTGTTTTAAATGAATTTACATCCATAATTTTTTGATTTCACTTCTCTTCTTCTTCCACATTTCTTTATATACATTTTTACTATTACTCTGCCGAAATCTCCATTGAATCTAACTAGATCATCTCTGGTTTTATTCTCTATCACTATCTCAACAAGATCCCAGTGCTATTCAGAGTTATAGGCTTCTTTTGTAATCAATCGAGCGAGAAAAGATGTGATTGTAGCCTGGAAAATCAATCAAGTGAGAGAAGGTGTGATTGTAGCCTAGGAAATCAATTGGGTGAGCTTGTTGCCCGTAAAATCAAGTATCTCTACCCAGAGGATTGTGAATCTGGAGCAGTGTACCTCTTGGCCTTGAAATCGAGGGTGTAATTGTAAGAATTGATTTTGAAAGGAAATCTGTACTTGTGTTGCGGGACTGGATGTAGGGTAACTCCGAACCAGTATAAAATCCGGTGTGTTCTTTCCTTTATTGCTTTTACTTTATATTTGCATATGTGTTTGATTCTATGATCATATCTGTGTCTGAATATTGCATGCATTTGTGTTCAAATTAATATAAACTCAAAAAGAATTAGTAATTCCTTAAAACACTATTCACCCCCCTCTAGTGTTAATTCTCGCCTTAAGATCCGTAATATGCATTTCTCACATTTAGGGATCACCTAAGCAAGTTCGTGCCTCTGTTCGTGGATAATATTTTCGTCTATTCTAGGATAGAGAAAGAACAAAAGAAACACTTAATGATTATGCTCGAAGTGTTGAGGAAGCATAAGTTAAAGGCTAAGTTTTCAAAATGTCACTTTCGGAGGAGGTAAGTGAGATTCTTAGGTCATGTCGTCTCGGAGTAGAGCATCGCAATAGATCCTGTCATGGTGGCAGTGATTCAAGATTGGAAATAACCCAAGAATGCTATGGATGTGAGGAGTTTCCTAGGATTTTCAGGGTATTGTAGACGTTTTGTCAAGGACTTATTGCACCGTTAACCAATTTGATGAAGACGAATCAGACTTTTGTTTCGGACGCGAAGTGTGAGCATTCATCTATAAGTCTAAAAGAGAGGTTGACGAGTGCACTTGTATTAACCATTCCAAGCAGGAATGAGGAGCTGATAGTATATACAGATGCTTGTAGTAATGGATTAGGTGCGATGTTGATGTAGATGGAAAAGGTTGTCGCCTATGATACTCGACAGCTAAAACCGCACGAGAGTAAGTATCCAGCTCATGGTTTGGAGTTGGAGGCTATAGTGCTTTCACTGAAGATTTGGAGGCACTACCTATTAGGATAAAGGTTCGAGCTGTTCACGGATCTTAAATCCTTAAAGTACCTTTTCTCCTAGAAGGATCTCAACCTTCGCTGGCAGTGATGGTTGAAATCCTTAGCCTTCTATGGTTTCAGCATTTCTTATACACCTGGTAAAGGATATGCGGTCGCCAATGCATTAAGTAGAAGACATGCCATCTTAGAAGCGATGTTTATGGAGTGAAAATGGTTGGAGTATATTGCTGGCTATGACTTCAGACCCCATTACGAGTTAGAACTAGAGATGTTGGCAAGTTTGACTATCAGGCCTAATCTAATTGAGTGAATAGGTACTAATCAGAGGCAAGATGCTAGACTAGTAGAGATCATGGCAGAAATAAAAGGAAGAGTGGTGTCTAAAGATATGAAATATGAACTCGACCGAGAAGGTTGGCTTTATAATGATGGGAGACTGTTTGTTCCCGATGTTGATGGGTTACGAGATGAGGTGCTACGAGAGTGCCACAATTCTAGGATGATAATACATCTCAACGGTAATAAGATGTACTATGATATGAAGCAAGCCTATTATTGGGAGGGGATGAAAAAGGATGTCATGACATTCAACTTGAAATGCATGAACTGGCAGTTGGTAAAGGTTAAGCTAAAGAAGCCAAGTGGGTTGTTGCAACCACTTGAAATTCCCGAATGGAAGTAGAAACAAGTATCGATGGACCTCATCGATGGATTATCGAGGACTCGAACAGGGTACGACCGCATCTGGGTCATAGTCGATCGATTGACCAAAAGTGGTTAATCTATACCTATCAAGTCAAGTAGGACGACAGCAAAATTGGTCAAGTTGTATATGAAATGGGTCATACGATTTTATGGTGTGCCGAAAAGCATTGCGAGCGACCGAGACCCGTTGTTCACTTGTTCACTAGTAGGTTCTAAAAGAGCTTACAGAGGCGTTTGGTACTGAGCTGCATCTTAGTATAGCTTATCACCCGCAGACGGAAGGGAAGACCGAGAGAGTGAATTATATATTGGAGGATCTCATGCGGGCTTGTATACTTGATTTTAGTGTCTCATGAGATGATCATTTGCATTTGGTGGAGTTTGCATAAAACAATAGCTATCAGTCTAGTATTGTTATGGCACCGTATAAAGCATTTTATAGCCGACCATGTAACGCCCCTTCGTATTGGTGCAAAGCGAGCGAGAAATTGATACTTGGGCCAGATATGATCAGAGAAACCTTGGAGAAGATAGAGATCATTAGATAGTAAATAAAAGAGGCTCAGGATAGGTAGAAGATCTACGTTGATAGAAGACGTAGAGATTTGGATTTCCCTGTTGGTGGCATGGTGTTTATGTAGATTTCTCCTTTGAAGAATGCTATTCGATTCGATGGTAAGGTGAAGTTGGCACCGAGATTCATAGTTCCTTTTCTGGTAACATAGTGGATTGAGAATCTAGCATATAGGGTCGACTTACCTCAAAAGATGGCAGGTGGGCTCAATGTCTTCCACATTTCTTACTTGCAGAAGTGTGTGCACGACTCAGGCATGAAGATAACACTAGATCAACTAGATGATATCGAGATTGAACCAGATACTTTAAGACCTCGTGGGCATGTTCATATTGTCGGGCGCGATATGAAACATCATAGGAGGAGGACGGTGGAGTTAATGAACGTTCAATAGGGCAAAAATGAAGGTGATTGCACATAGAAAACCGAGGAGAGCACGAGGGCCACTCATCTAGAGCTCTTTGAATGGTAAGGCTTACAGTTCATCGCATTTGCTTTCACTTTTGATATTATATAGGGTAGTTTAGCATCTCACATGCTAGGCTAAGCCTACCTGCGCTATTGATTGCATGGTTGCTTGTTTGATATGTATGATGGTTGCATATGATTGTTAGGCATGCGCGGTAATCATGTTTGATGTATTTGAGAATTTCGGGGGCAAATTTCCTAAAGTGAGAGAGTATAACGATCCGTACTTTACGTCTTGAAGAATCATAAAATATTTTTATTTTATTCATATGAGGTCGTACAACTCTAAAACTTTAGAAGGTGACTCTTAGGTACATTTTCCACGTCTATGATTTTTAACGAAATTTTATGCGACCATTTCGACCCTGAAAACCTTTTTTGGACTATAAATTTTGAGAGGAGCAAAATTAGGGTCTCAAACCATTTCCTTTGCTTCAAGATGATGTTCTTCTATTCTGTAGAGTGGTCATAATAGAAAAATGGACTTATCGTTAGAAAGTTATAGCTGTTTTAAGTTTTGGCTACAACTGGGAAGTTTTAATGGGTAACTAACTAAGCCAGTACTTAGGCTATTAATCCATCTCAAAATTTTTGCTAAGGGGAGGCTGTAGGAACTTATATAAGTCTTTTCCATCTTCCCCAAAATAGTTTTAAACCTCCACTAACCCTAATTTCATAAAAATTCACATATTTCCCTTACTAATCTTAGCCAAACCATTGATTAGAGGGGTGATTAGCATCGGAAAGCTTAAGATTATCATTTTTGTTGATTTAAGTTCATCTCCTTTGTTGTCTACTTCATATCTAGGGAGAAAATTTAGTACTTTGGATATTTTATGAGTGGTTTTTGATCTTTCATCTACTATGCATGTTTATATATTTAAAAATGAACATGGCTTTGACCTTAAAATGTTTTCTAAACTTAATCACGCTTTTATACATGTTTAAGGACAAATTTTAAAGGTCTAAAATTGGTTTTCAAATGGTTTTTCAATCTCTTGTATTCATGTGCATATGCTAGTACAAAAGTTAGATCTAGATCAAGATTTGCTTGGTTATTGCATTCTTATGTATTGCTTGTATGAATGGATTTATAAGCATGACTTTCTATGATTATATGTTGTTCTTGGATGTTGTTTGCTATTATTTTAGGTAGTTGGAAAATAGTTTGGCCGACTCGACCAAGCTAAGGACATAGGTCGCAAAAAAATTTAAGATATAAGTCACAGAAAAATTTAAGCTAAGGACATAGGTCGGTACAGAGTTACTATAGCTTAGTATTTAGTTATTTTTGTTGCCCAATATAGGTTAGCAAGTTGATGACTCAGTGGAGAAGTTCTAGAGGAGATGGAGAAGAGCAAGATGTAGGATAATGATAAGGATTGGGTACTATGCCAAGCAATGACTTGAACTAGGAAACTGTCACTTTAAGTTGACGCCGAGCTATTTTGAAGGATCGGTCGGGGTCCAAAGCACTTAGGGAATAAAGTACTAGAACCAAGGAAGGTGATATAGCCAAAATTGGTTTAGTGTATAGTTTGGTTGCATGCTATTATAGGTTGTTACCAAGTTATCTATATTGATGGGATTTGAAAGAAACTTCCAAGAAAGGAAGTAAAGGCTCTGTAGGTTGTGCTGAGGATGTTTTTTTTATTTGCTTGGGGTTTGATGGCGGTATAGTAGCACAATGATATTTTCGGGATTTTAGTGATAACTCAATGGTGAATGGAGTTAGGTTCCGATGATGGAGGCTCGATGTTGAATGGAGTCGTGAGAATGGTTATCTATAAAAGGTGGGTTCTAAGAAAGACGACTTATTGATAGAACGGTTGAATGGTTCTATTATGGAATAGAAGAATGTAGAATGGTTCCTTAAGGAGAATGGAAACTAAATGAAGTAAGGAAATGGCTCGAATAGACATGTTATGGGATCATTAATACTCTGAGTGTTTTCTGATGTACTCAAAGCAGGGGTATTTTGAGGATGCTCATGGGTGGTTTGAAAGGCTACCCCGGATCTGTTTATTATCCAGGTACCCTAAACTGGTTGAACGGGTCTAATATAAGCTTTGGGCTAAAGTGAGTACACTAGAAGCTGAGATTTCCATTAGTCCCTGGCAGTAGAAAGGTCATACGAGTTATCATATATCTGGTGAACATTGAGTAATGGCGAGGATTGTTTGATGGATGTTATGGTTGTCTTGATTGTTCTTCCATAGACTATCACTCTAGGGATGTCATCGTAGATAGGCATTGAGGATAAGGATACCTGAACACCCGTTATAACACTTGGTTTGAAGTGTACCTTTACTATATTGGTAGAATAGCATATTATGCTCGTTATATGCTAACTCTTTGGTTGCAGGGATAGACCAATTATGGATCTTATTATATATGAATTTCTATGCTTATTCCGCTATGCAACACTGAGCCTTAGCAGTGTTTTCTTATTAGTATAAAACAGTTAGTTGAGTTTATTTTTGTTGTATAAACTCTTTTACTCGGTGTATAACTCTGTGAATCTGCACTCTGACATTTGTACCACTTAGTTATTACTGTCTCCCCTGTTTTATATATATGATGTATATTATATTTTGTAACAACCCTGGTTTTGGAGATTACCTATAAATATTAAATTATAATGGTAGTTATGATTTAATATTGTGATTAAATTAGAATTGGAGATTTTAAATTATTTATTTGGAATAAATAATGAATTTTGAAAATAAAATGTGAAAATAAGTTTTGAAACTTTATTTTATTTGTTTGGATTAACAATGAATGGAAAATGATTTTTATTTAAAGAAAATGCAATAATTTTATTAATTATTGCCAATTACTTCTTTTAATAATTTTTAAAGGAAGTATTTGATTTTTAATGGTTGTTTAATCAAATAAAAAGGAGAAAATGTGATTAAAAATAAGTTTGAGTGTAAATAATATTTGTAAATGAATTGGAACATTTTTACAAGTAATAAAATGTAATTTGTTGAATTTTAAAAGTAATAAACGTGGTATATTACAATTAAATGAACAAAAAGTGCATTTTATTCAAAATAAAGGAAATTAACAATAATTTTTTTAAAAAGAGTAAATTATCATTTTAAATGATAGAAAATGTTCTATTTTATATCATTATAAGTTTTCACTTTTTCATTATGTAAAACTTTAGAGAAAATGTATTTTTGTTTTGTGTATAATGTGATATGTGTACACATTTTAGTTAAGTGTTGATTATTTAATAAATAGTCCATTTTATTTTCTTTTTACTAATGGGTCCAAGGCCCATTAGTGCTTAACCAGGTGAGATAGTGAGAAATCTAATTGTCTGTACGTTCCTTCTCACTATCTCATCTTCTTCTTCTACCTGAGAAACAAAATACAGTAAAAAGAAAAAGCAACCATTCCCTCAATTCAAGCTCAAATCTTCAAGTTAATTCAACAAAATTAAATCTTTTTCAATCTAGAGTGATAATCTAAAGGTAATGAGTATCTAAACCTTATAATTTCATCAAATTCCTAATTTGAGAAAGGGGTTTCTTATTTACTCTATTTTTTGTTTGCATGTACTGTAATTGTTTCCTATAGATTTTTAGAAGCTTCAATCAAGCTGAAAGCTTCAACTATGCGGCAAAATCCGAGCTTATGCAACAAATCAACAACGTGAGAATATCTCACTAATACTAGCAAAATCGCTTGAGAAATTGCTTGAATCTGATGCCTATGTAAAAATTTATTCACTGTAAAGTCTATTTTCGTTTCTGGCTTGAAGTGCTAACTTTGGCTATAACTTTCATCTCCGGCAACGAAATGCTGCCGGATCTTTTTCTAAGTCAAGTTTATTTGTTCAAATTTGTTTCTGAAAAATTTGGTTGAAACATATTGTCATTTGAGTGTTCAAACCGTTGCTGCAAAATCAACAAAACTCATTTTATTTGCCTGTAGATTGTGTTGTCTGAGTTGCTGCAAACATGGCCTGAGTCCATGTTTAAGATAGCATAACTCTTTCATTCTTTACTGAAATTGCGTGATTCTTTTTTTGTTTGAAAGATGAAGTTTTATACTATAAGCTTACCAAATTTCAGCTCATTTTGACCTATATAGCTTATAGAAATATTCTGCCGAACTTTTGTCCGGAGTATGTTTTTGTCCAGATTTTTACAGTGAAAACACTCTCTGGGTTCAACTTTGAGACGGCATAACTTTCTCATACTTTATCCAAATTTCATGATTCTTTTTTTTTGTTTGAAATTTGAAGTTTTCTATTATAGACATACCAATTTTCAGCATAATCCAAGCTAAATCGGTCCTCTGTTTCATGCCTGAAAGTTGAACCCAAGATGTTTTCATGCCTGATACATTTTTGGTTTTTGAACTGTTGCAAACATGGCCTGAGTCCTTGTTTGAGACAGCATAACTCATTCGTTTAAAATCGAATTTGAGTGATTCTTTTTGCAAATTGAAGTAGGAGTGTTGAGTTACATTCCAGCAAATTTTCATGACAATCTGGGTTGCTTGCTATTTCGAAACTGCTGTCGAACTTGAACCTGCAGCCTGCTGGAATTCAGCGATTTAACCTTGTTTTGTTCCAACTTTGAAACGACCCAGATTCTTCGTTTCAATTTGGATTTGAATGATTCTTTTGGAAGATTGAAGAAGGAATGTTGAACAACATTCCTGCAAAATTTCAAGTCATTTTGACACTGTTAACTTGTACAAACCTACTATCGAATATTGAGTCGCAGCTTGTTTTAAACGGATAATACTCGGTGTAATTTCCGTTATTTCGATGTTTACTTGATATTTCTTTCTGGATTTCATACAAAGGTATTATAATGCATTTTAAAAATGTTTTTCAAATAAATGGGCTTTTGAAATTACTATTTATTATTTTTTAGTATAAAAAATTATATACTCTATAATAAGAGAATTTCAAAGGCAATTTCTAAAGCGATTTCGAAACATTCCTAAAACTTGTTTTCTTCAACTTAATTTCTATATAAAACACATAATTTTTCACTTCGAGCGAAGAGGGAGAAGAATTAAATGATTAGATAAAACGCGTGCTATGAACGCGTGCGTTTATCTTTTCAGTTAATTCCTAATCTATTCGTTTGATCGTTTTGACCTTTGGGTCTGGTTTACCGATGAGATGAGATAAACTTTGTACTACTTTGAGTGTGGAATTAACTAACGGTTAGTCAACCGTTTAGTGCGAACATGTGGTATGTGACACACGTTAACACTTTGCGGGTTCCTATCCGAGGGGTTTGTGACACATATTGCCAGTTAGTGGTGTCCAGTACTGGGCCTCCGGACCTTCGCCACTAAGGTTTGTTGCCTTCGGGTTTGTGCCTTTTGGGTTTATTGCCTTCGGGTTTGTGCCTTCGGGTTTGTTGCCCTATAGTATCGCTTTTGGAGTTGGTCCTCCGTCACCGCTCGAGAGATACTTGGGTTTGTCGCCTTCGGGCTTGTGGATCCTTGTTTATACAGTACTGAGCACGTGCATCTTTTGTTTCTTTGATATTTATATTTTCCTAGAGTATCGCCTTTCGGGGTAGGTCCTTTGAACCCCACGACATATAGCGATGACCTTGTGGAAACTTGTGTTACCTTCATCGGTATTTGTTATTTGCCTTTTTGGCTTGATTTGGGATATTCATATCCTTTGTTTATTTGAGTTGCCGATGATATGAGGCTTGTTATGATTCATCTTTTGTTAGATGATCGAGTTATCTCTTTTAGAGATATTTATGGTACTTATGACCTTGCATGTTCTTTATCATTTAGCTTATCTAACTGATTTGTTTAGTTAGCCTGACCAGTGTATTTTTATATTCGGGTCAGACCGAGGTGTCTCAGGTTAGGTACATTTGGACTTAGCCTATTCTGCTTCTGCATGGACTATTCTGCTAGCTCCTTTCTGTTATAGCTTTTTTTGTAGTCCTTTTTGGTTGTAACTCTGATATGTACATTCTTTTGACTCGCCAGCATATTGTGGTTGCTATACCACTTGACATGTATCATTTTTATACTCTGTGATGTATCTATATATGTGTATATGTATGTGATGATCTACTATTCTGTGATGTGTTTTACATTTGAATTATTATATTTTGTTTTGTTAGATCTTATAGTCATTATAGTTTTGTATTAAATATCTATTGGATATGTCTATCCACATGAAAAAAAACATATGCTATATTTATCGACGTATTCAGTAGATAGTTAAGACAAGGCTATAGATGGTCGCTCCTATCCAGCTCTATTCTCCGTATTAGCAGACGGTATTACCTTGTAATAGTCTTTGCTAATGTGGGTCTCGGAATGGGGCGTTACAGCTTTTATCTAATCACTTAATTCTCCTCCCTCTTCGCTCAAAGTGCAAAATTGTGTGTTTTATATAGAAATTAAGTTGAAGAAAATGAGTTTTAGGAACGTTTCGAAATCGCTTTAGAAATTGCCTTTGAAATTCTCTTATCAAAGCCGAACATCGGCGCCCTTCTGGTCTCCTTCAGCCTCTAGAGATTCCATTGTGAAAATGGGATCAGATTTCGATGGATTTTATCGATGGCCTACCTCGTTCGAGATCGGGTCATCATAGTGTTTGGGTTATCGTTGATCGCCTCACCAAGTCTGCTCATTTTATTCCTATTAAGTCTAATAGGACTACTTCTCATTTGGCCAAGTTTTATATCAAGGAAATCGTGAGACTTCATGGTGTTCCTAGTTCGATTGTTTGTGACCGTGACCCTTTGTTCATGAGTCATTTCTGGCAGAGTCTTCAGCAAGCTTTGGGAACAAAGCTTAATTTCAACACAACTTATCATCCATAGTCTGATGGATAGACTGAACGAGTGGATCTCGTATCTTGGAAGATCTCCTCCGTATTTGTATTCTTGATTTCAGAGGTAGTTGGGAGGATCATTTACCCCTTGTAGAGTTCTCCTACAATAATAGTTTTCAGTCGAGTATCGGTATGGCTCCTTTCGAAGCCTTATACGGAAGGCCATGTCTATCACCTTCTTGTTGGTTGGAATCTGGTGAGAAGCTTATTCTTGGCACATATTCTGTTCGTGATTCTTCTTAGAAGATTGATCTTATTCGTTAGAGAATGAAAGAGGCACAGAGCCGCCAGAAATCCTACGCGGACAACCGTAGGAAGCCTCTCGAGTTCTCTATTGATGATCTTGTCTTTATTCGTGTTTCTCCTTTAAAAGGGGTTATGCGCTTCAGTACGACTGGGAAATTAGCTCCTTGCTTTATAGAACAATTTCCTATTACTGAATGTATTGGCCTTGTAGCTTATAGAGTTTCACTTCCAGCTCATCTATCTGGCATTCATGACGTGTTTCACGTCTCTCAGCTTCGGAAGTGTCTTTGAGAGTTGGATTCTGTCATCGATTCACCTGATTTGCTAGAGCTTGAGATCTCACTAGACCTATCTGCTGTGCAGCAGCCCACTCGCGTACTTGCTTCGGAGGTGAAACGCCTTCGAAACAAGGACGTGCCGCTCGTTAAAGTATAATGGTCCGCTAATCCCAACGACTGCACTTGGGAAACCAAAGAGTTTATCGGGTGATCCTACCATAGTTTTCTTTCTTCGCATAGCGATGGTGAGAATCTTTTTATCTTAAGCTTATTTCTTTTCTTTTGATTGATGAAATTAATAAGTTGAATACAAAATCTTCTCTAGAAATTGCGTGGACGCAATTTTATTAAGATGGGAGTCTGTAACAACCCTGGTTTTGGAGATTACCTGTAAATATTAAATTATAATGGTAGTTATGATTTAATATTGTGATTTAAATTAAAATTGGAGATTTTAAATTATTTATTTGGAATAAACAATGAATTTTGAAAATAAAATGTGAAAATAAAGTTTGGAAACTTTATTTTATTTGTTTGGGTTAATAATGAATGGAAAATGATTTTTATTTAAAGAAAATGCAATAATTTTATTAATTATTGCCAATTAATTCTTTTTTAAAGGAAGTATTTGATTTTTAATGGTTGTTTAATCAAATAAAAAGGAGAAAATGTGATTAAAAATAAGTTTGAGTGTAAATAGTATTTGTAAATGAATTGGAACATTTTTACAAGTAATAAAATGTAATTTGTTGAATTTTAAAAGTAATAAACGTGGTATATCACAATTAAATGAACAAAAAGTGCATTTTATTCAAAATAAAGGAAATTAACAATAAAAATGTTTAAAAAGAGTAAATTATCATTTTTAATGATAGAAAATGTTCTATTTTATATGTATACATGTAACATCCCGAAAATTTTCGACTTTCGAAAATTCAACATCGATACTCACTTTATCGACTGCTGAGCAATCGAATGCCGGAAACCCGAAAAGTTATGGTTTTAAGAAAGAAAAAGTAGAAGAAGAAGAAGATAGAAGAAAAAGAAAGAAGAACAACAACACAACATCAGATACAGAAGCAGAAAACAATATCAGAATCTCACATATCGCAGCGGAACAATATACAATAGATAATTACTAGTCTTTTAAAACAAAGAACTATATCGGTTTATACATACATCAATCATCAGAGTCAATATACAACAAGGGACAGTTATATAACTTGTCCTCATACAGAATACACAGCGGAATAAATACTATCAGATACAAATACTACGTCTCGTCATCCAGCTTATCTCCAAAGCTCCAGAATATCCAGAATATCCTGATAATATAACTCTAGGCTGCCCGTGTGGAAAATGGTGGGCACCCAGAGTTTAGAAGGGAAACAATAAACTCCGAGTCAGTCATGGTGATTGGTGTGAGATCGTAAAATAGTTATTCTTTAAGGTAAACAACAGGAAAATTTTAAAGTCAATTCGAAATGCTTTTGGAAAATGAAACTACCATAAGACCTCCCGCAACACACACAATGCAAACGCAGACTTGGAGGAGATTTCTTCTTATGATAGTCAAAGATGCTTACTACGCGAAAATCAAATTCTTTTTGATATTATTATTAGTGCATAGTGTAGAAAACATTTCGAAAGTAGAATATAAATCTTAGCCAGCATAGGTACCATTATAGTATGCTTGCTATAGCTGCCATATTAGATGGCAGGTTCTACAACTAAAACCGTACAAGTCACGTATTGTTTCTTTGGATTTCCAACAAATGGTCAGGCAAAGGAACTTCCTATCCACGATGGGTACGTCCCTGGAATAGACGACCCGAGAACCTAACCGGATCTCTGCCAACACAAGGCCGGGTTACCTCTGCAAAAATAGGTAACTACTGACACGCGTATGCCATCCCCCGATCGTCACCGATCTTCCCGAGGATCCCCGATTCGCAACAACCACAAAGAAATAAATTTTGCAGCAACCACAGAGGTTAAGTATCTGGGCTCCATACCATGATACCACCTTTATCCAGAAGGAATGACATACACTAAGGGGCGCTACTCCCTAGAACCTTGCTGCATCCTTCCTGTTTCGACCATTTCCGGGGTGTGAGGCTCGACGAAGTCTCGTCCACAAAGCTACGCTTTCTCAAAAAGCCCTGCTTCGGGTCAAACAAAATGATCAACCTATGATCACAAAGATATAAGATCAAACAAATGATCATATCGCAAATGACCAAACACTGATCATTTCACAGCAACACTCAGTATGCCACGTTACCAAATTGGGATATATCGCTGATAAATTTCAACTACATAACCTCTGAGCTCGTACGTCTCAGAGAAGGGTGTTAAGCTAAGAGAATAAATTCTCCGCCACCAACAGAAATGTATTTGAAAGAAATCAGCTCAATATCTCAAATTGTAACGTCAGACACACAATCCATACAAGTCTGTTCCGGGATCGAACAGAACCGAAGGCACTTCTCACGAAGCCCTTGCATTTCCGGATCATTTTCAATCACGTCAGGACTTCCCGTCACTAAGGGTGATAAAACCTCTAAATCGAAAATCAGTCGATGTAGAGTATCTCGACGGTAATCCTTCCGTTTTCAAAAATATCCGGTCTTCAACACCGGTCTTCAAATGCAATTCATAACGACGTATCACATATTCGGAATGGGTTATACGACCCCATGGTCCTTTCCCGGCTAACCCGAATAGTGAGCGATTATTCAAAAATAAGTGTGGCATTCAAATTCATCCAATTCACAACAAATACCTACTCAAGGTAATTATTGATAGTCGGTTATTTAACTATCAATAAAGATGCGCAACATCATCAGATTCCAAATAATTTCCCCAAATTATTTCATCTTCAAAAATATCTTTACTAGATATATAATTTCCACACTTAACCGTTTGAAAACAAATTCAAATCAATTTCCACATTTCATTTTATCTTTGAAGATAAAATCTCAAAACAGTTCATTTCATATTGGAAAAGCGTTTCCATACTTATTAAATAATAAGTAATTCACAAATCATTTATTTTCAACACTTAGAAAATATTCGATATACTTAAATCAAAATTAAGTATATATTCATTCTTTAAGGAAATCATAAGTTTGACATCTATTTGAGTCAAAACGAATGTTGCGTAAAACATCGTTACGACGACTCAAAATCACTAGTATAGGGATTCGAAATTTAGATAGATATATGAATCCCAATACCATACAAAAATATTTCCTTTCGGAAACCATTTACTATAACAACAGTGTTATAGTCCATCATTTCCTTACTCCTCGAAAACGTCTATTTCAACAATAAATGTTGAAATCTATGTATTCGATACTTATCTCGTTTTAAAACATCTTTTAAAACAATTACTTCATTTCTGTAATATCGCTTTCCCAAAACAAGTTCATTTTACTTAACAATATATTCACTATCCAAAATCGTGAATATACTTTACTATTTACATTTCACTATTTTCTACACGATTTATTTTGATAATAATTCGCTATCCAAAATCGCGAATATATCTCCTTTGATAATCTTCTATATTTAATTTATCAAATTCAATCGATTTGTTTCCGAATTTATAAAACAACGTTTATAAATTCCATTTTCTATTTTCTATAACAACTCCGGTTTATAATCTCATTTTATTAATCTTCAAAAATTCACTTATAAGAATAAGTGATTTCGGATTTATAAAACAACGTTTATAAATCACATTTGTACTTTATAACGATTTCAACTTACAAAATCATTTCATTTTGCAATTTCTATTTACATCCCATCTAAGTGCAAAAGTCAAATTTATAAGTGAATTACTTATAAATCGTTTATTCTACAACATCTATTCACTTTATAACTTCACGTTATAAATCTATTTATTTCATTCACTTATGAAAACCTTTTTATACTTCTTTTTAACACTTATAAAAATTCGTTTTATAAGTCCAATATTTCGATTTATAAAATATCAATTTTATAAATCTTTTTATACAAATCGTTTATAGTTATTCAAAAATCCCAACTTAAACCATTTTATAAATAAATTGACTTTTATTTCAAAAACGACACATCGGTTATATTTCACTAAAAATTATAACTTTTATAACTTTAAAATTTTACGTTTATAAATCGATTCAAAAATTCCATAAAACGTATATTTTCAAAAATCACTTTAAAAACCCTTTTAAAATAACAGTCGTTATTTTTACATTTCAAAACTGAATCCGATGATGCAACAACACCAATCAGTCCATCACAACAGTCAAATATCATATATCATCATATGATAACAGAATATATCAAAATATCTGTAAAAAAAATCAATACGGTGAGGAATCCAGTCGGATCCCTCCAACCTGTTTCCCTGCATCCACAGACGTCAGCACAATACCAATTCCGCTCCAGTACGGAATTATCGCGGTATATAGGTTTTTATAAATCCGCTTACTAACGGCGCAATAGGGTCTCATCCGCTATACGAGGCGGGAAATCATCAATCCAATATATACATATGCCAATATGTATATATTGCTATATATAGATATATATCCTATAATATCTAATATCACATTCAAACAGTCAATCATCAATCAATAACTGTAAATAATTCCACATTCAATTGAGTGAGAAGATCTCACCGTGATTTTCCGATAGAATTTTGTAGCGTTTATTTCGAATGAAATTAAACGAACGTTTAATTTCACTCAAAATTTTCACTGACCCCGATCGCTTCCAATCCAGTTCCATCTCGAAGTATTCGACAAAACGAAGCCAACGCAAAAAGTTTCGTCGAAATCTGATAAAGTATGACCAAGTTACGATATTTTAAAGTTCAAACGATTTCAAAGATAATAAATTATACAAATTCTCTTTTTTTTTTTTTATATACCCAACTCATCACAGCCGTTGTTTTCAAACTGAGAAGATCTGGCCCGCACTATTTTTCTTCCTCCCTTCTTCACGTTCGTCCCGCGCATCCCAGGTTCAAAGAGAACCCAACACGCCGCCAATTAGGGTTCATCATTGCGACCCCCAAACCTCCACGAAACTCGATCATCTCGTCACAAATCAAAAGCCCATCACAACACCACCCCACGGCCAGAGGCACGTGGCACTCGGCTGCTCCCTGCTGCTCCAGATGCGTGCCCAAACGAGCACGAACGCGGCCCTGTAGCTCCTCGATTGTTGCGTCATTCTAGATCTTGTCCGTATGGATTTAAAGATCACAGCACCCTCTACAACTTTCATGTAGAAAGTTTCTGGATTTAAGCGACAGATTTGAAAATCTTGAGGGAGAAAGAAAGTTGTTTTCTGGCCGTTGTTTCTAGGGGTGACGGCTGCTCAAGCTAACCCTAGTTCTTTTCCTTTTTTTTTATTTGTGAATAAAGAGGTGTATTTATAGAAGATCGAACGAACACTATTCACTTCGAATTTCCGAACTCCGATTTACGCGCGGTGACTGGCGTTCCTGGGGTTTACCCCGCGTTCCGAACGCAATGGAACAGGTTTCGGAAGCTAATTCGATCGTATGTGTGAGATATGGCAATAAACGATCGATTTAAATTAAACCGATTTAAATCGATTTCGAGGCGTTTTAATTTGTACCGGACAAACGATACATCCAAAAATTATGAAATTTGAAATCTTACAATAATATCACATTACGGATCCGATGAAACTGGTTTCGTCGAAATCCGAGACTGTTCGAAAAATGACTATTTTAACTCGCCGAATTAAAATTAAAACGATATCGATGCGTTTCGAGCTGCCACGGTCAAACGATAACTCCGATGGATACGAAAATTGAAATCCGATAATAACTAACTATTACGGATCCAATGGAACTGGTCTCGTTCAATTCTGAGACTGTTCGAAAATTGGCTATTTTTACAGTCGATAATTAAATATTAAAATATTCAATTTTTCACAGATTAACTCCAAATTAAATTTTAAAAGTTCTATAACCTTTCTATAACTCCAGTATGATTAAATAAAATTTTACAAATCATTTTCAATCATTTTAAACTCGATTTTTCATTATCTTTGGAATTTCAATTATTAATTTATCGATTTAATTATCAAATAAAATCCAATATTCGAAAAATAAATCATTCGACTTCTAAATTCCATTTATTAATATTTAAAATTAATTAAATATTCAAATTTTAATTATCAAAATTTCTGGGTCGTTACAGACTTCCCCCCTTAAAAGAATTTCGTCCTCGAAATTACAAGTTAGGAAAAAAGGTCCTTAACTCATCTACTGTTTTTCAACATCTAATAGTTTTATCAAAATTTTCAAACGGATCTTCCTACTAAAGATTCGTTATCATTCAACTAAATTTTCCAACTTCAATTTTAAGTTTCAAACAACATTGTTTAACTTCCAAATTCAAATTCGAGTTTAAATTCAAATTTTAAACTTTCAAAATTTCTCAAAATTTCTAACGCCTTAAATTTTCAGAAAATTTCGCCAGCGTCTCCTTTGCGCGGCTAATACGGCACGACTACAAAACGTCCCTACGGACTCTCAGATTTCAAAAAGAAAAAGAAAAAGCCAAGCGGCTAGAGAAGAAATCAGTAAATCTCATATAGAAATTTAAATACATACCTTTTGTCGAGCAATTCAAATTTATCTTTGAAATCAAATCCAATTCATTTACACCTGTATATCCTACTAGCCATAATATCTAGTTGCATACATTCAAACCATTTCGTACATTCAATTACAAAATTTTCAATATAACTGCTTATATCATCTCTAATTCACTATTGAAGTTATATATTCAATTTCGTTCAATTTTGCATTTTCAAATTCATTTGAATTCAATTCACAATTCCAATCTAATTTGGATTCAGTTTAACTTTTGAATATTGAATTTTATCAGCTTTCATTCATAACTGATTATTTTTAGATTAGTTTCAGTTACTAATTCATTTCAATTCTAATTCATTTATTCACATTCATTTGAATTTAATTTACACTTTCAATCTAATTTAGATTCAGTTTACTTCTGAATATTGAATTTCATCAATTATCTTTAGTTCACTTTAAACTAATCTTAAAACTTCATTTTATTTCACACAATTCAAATTATCCTTTGAATTTCCAAAACAAACCCAAATTTTTCAAACAACTTCTATTTAAAACAATTTGGCAGCAATTCCTCTTTTGGAAACCCGAAAATGAACACCAATGATGCCGCGGTCATCATCGAAGTTATTTTCCAGCGACCGAAAAGAGTTTAGAGCTTTTCATCTTTCAAAAATACCTTTCAAAACATTTGAAATTCATTTTCAACTCCAAAAAGATTTTAAACTTTTCAAATCTCCAAAATTTTCAAATTCTTTTCAAAACCTTTCCAAAAACTCCTCTGGAATTCCGTTTTAAATTACAAATTACATTTATAATTTACATTCTCAAATTTCATTTATATGTGAATTTATTTCTTAACTTTGGAGTTTCGATTTCAATTTCTTATTTAATTTCAATGATAATAATTTACCATTATTACTTCCTAGCATCCATACAACCATATACTATAGTAATTCATAGAAAAACATTTCTTTTCTATACAAAATAGTTTTGGGTAAAATTATCTCATTTACCCCATTTAAAACAATATTGTGCCGAATTGTTCTATACAAGTGTTTAGAGATCCCTATCGATAGAGTTGTACGGACAATACCGACCAGAATCCATATACCACTCAACAAACCAATCATCACAATATAAAACAATTTTATATTCACTAACAAATACGCGCTCATATCTATTATTACACTCAACTCATTCTAGAGTACTGCTGACTCTATCTCTAATGAGTAACACCCAACAGAGCAGGGTTGTCGCTTAACCATATGCTCTGATACCAAATGTAACATCCCGAAAATTTTCGACTTTCGAAAATTCAACATCGATACTCACTTTATCGACTGCTGAGCAATCGAATGCCGGAAACCCGAAAAGTTATGGTTTTAAGAAAGAAAAAGTAGAAGAAGAAGAAGATAGAAGAAAAAGAAAGAAGAACAACAACACAACATCAGATACAGAAGCAGAAAACAATATCAGAATCTCACATATCGCAGCGGAACAATATACAATAGATAATTACTAGTCTTTTAAAACAAAGAACTATATCGGTTTATACATACATCAATCATCAGAGTCAATATACAACAAGGGACAGTTATATAACTTGTCCTCATACAGAATACACAGCGGAATAAATACTATCAGATACAAATACTACGTCTCGTCATCCAGCTTATCTCCAAAGCTCCAGAATATCCAGAATATCCTGATAATATAACTCTAGGCTGCCCGTGTGGAAAATGGTGGGCACCCAGAGTTTAGAAGGGAAACAATAAACTCCGAGTCAATCATGGTGACTGGTGTGAGATCGTAAAATAGTTATTCTTTAAGGTAAACAACAGGAAAATTTTAAAGTCAATTCGAAATGCTTTTGGAAAATGAAACTACCATAAGACCTCCCGCCACACACACAATGCAAACGCAGACTTGGAGGAGATTTCTTCTTATGATAGTCAAAGATGCTTACTACGCGAAAATCAAATTCTTTTTGATATTATTATTAGTGCATAGTGTAGAAAACATTTCGAAAGTAGAATATAAATCTTAGCCAGCATAGGTACCATTATAGTATGCTTGCTATAGCTGCCATATTAGATGGCAGGTTCTACAACTAAAACCGTACAAGTCACGTATTGTTTCTTTGGATTTCCAACAAATGGTCAGGCAAAGGAACTTCCTATCCACGATGGGTACGTCCCTGGAATAGACGACCCGAGAACCTAACCGGATCTCTGCCAACACAAGGCCGGGTTACCTCTGCAAAAATAGGTAACTACTGACACGCGTATGCCATCCCCCGATCGTCACCGATCTTCCCGAGGATCCCCGATTCGCAACAACCACAAAGAAATAAATTTTGCAGCAACCACAGAGGTTAAGTATCTGGGCTCCATACCATGATACCACCTTTATCCAGAAGGAATGACATACACTAAGGGGCGCTACTCCCTAGAACCTTGCTGCATCCTTCCTGTTTCGACCATTTCCGGGGTGTGAGGCTCGACGAAGTCTCGTCCACAAAGCTACGCTTTCTCAAAAAGCCCTGCTTCGGGTCAAACAAAATGATCAACCTATGATCACAAAGATATAAGATCAAACAAATGATCATATCGCAAATGACCAAACACTGATCATTTCACAGCAACACTCAGTATGCCACGTTACCAAATTGGGATATATCGCTGATAAATTTCAACTACATAACCTCTGAGCTCGTACGTCTCAGAGAAGGGTGTTAAGCTAAGAGAATAAATTCTCCGCCACCAACAGAAATGTATTTGAAAGAAATCAGCTCAATATCTCAAATTGTAACGTCAGACACACAATCCATACAAGTCTGTTCCGGGATCGAACAGAACCGAAGGCACTTCTCACGAAGCCCTTGCATTTCCGGATCATTTTCAATCACGTCAGGACTTCCCGTCACTAAGGGTGATAAAACCTCTAAATCGAAAATCAGTCGATGTAGAGTAACTCGACGGTAATCCTTCCGTTTTCAAAAATATCCGGTCTTCAACACCGGTCTTCAAATGCAATTCATAACGACGTATCACATATTCGGAATGGGTTATACGACCCCATGGTCCTTTCCCGGCTAACCCGAATAGTGAGCGATTATTCAAAAATAAGTGTGGCATTCAAATTCATCCAATTCACAACAAATACCTACTCAAGGTAATTATTGATAGTCGGTTATTTAACTATCAATAAAGATGCGCAACATCATCAGATTCCAAATAATTTCCCCAAATTATTTCATCTTCAAAAATATCTTTACTAGATATATAATTTCCACACTTAACCGTTTGAAAACAAATTCAAATCAATTTCCACATTTCATTTTATCTTTGAAGATAAAATCTCAAAACAGTTCATTTCATATTGGAAAAGCGTTTCCATACTTATTAAATAATAAGTAATTCACAAATCATTTATTTTCAACACTTAGAAAATATTCGATATACTTAAATCAAAATTAAGTATATATTCATTCTTTAAGGAAATCATAAGTTTGACATCTATTTGAGTCAAAACGAATGTTGCGTAAAACATCGTTACGACGACTCAAAATCACTAGTATAGGGATTCGAAATTTAGATAGATATATGAATCCCAATACCATACAAAAATATTTCCTTTCGGAAACCATTTACTATAACAACAGTGTTATAGTCCATCATTTCCTTACTCCTCGAAAACGTCTATTTCAACAATAAATGTTGAAATCTATGTATTCGATACTTATCTCGTTTTAAAACATCTTTTAAAACAATTACTTCATTTCTGTAATATCGCTTTCCCAAAACAAGTTCATTTTACTTAACAATATATTCACTATCCAAAATCGTGAATATACTTTACTATTTACATTTCACTATTTTCTACACGATTTATTTTGATAATAATTCGCTATCCAAAATCGCGAATATATCTCCTTTGATAATCTTCTATATTTAATTTATCAAATTCAATCGATTTGTTTCCGAATTTATAAAACAACGTTTATAAATTCCATTTTCTATTTTCTATAACAACTCCGGTTTATAATCTCATTTTATTAATCTTCAAAAATTCACTTATAAGAATAAGTGATTTCGGATTTATAAAACAACGTTTATAAATCACATTTGTACTTTATAACGATTTCAACTTACAAAATCATTTCATTTTGCAATTTCTATTTACATCCCATCTAAGTGCAAAAGTCAAATTTATAAGTGAATTACTTATAAATCGTTTATTCTACAACATCTATTCACTTTATAACTTCACGTTATAAATCTATTTATTTCATTCACTTATGAAAACCTTTTTATACTTCTTTTTAACACTTATAAAAATTCGTTTTATAAGTCCAATATTTCGATTTATAAAATATCAATTTTATAAATCTTTTTATACAAATCGTTTATAGTTATTCAAAAATCCCAACTTAAACCATTTTATAAATAAATTGACTTTTATTTCAAAAACGACACATCGGTTATATTTCACTAAAAATTATAACTTTTATAACTTTAAAATTTTACGTTTATAAATCGATTCAAAAATTCCATAAAACGTATATTTTCAAAAATCACTTTAAAAACCCTTTTAAAATAACAGTCGTTATTTTTACATTTCAAAACTGAATCCGATGATGCAACAACACCAATCAGTCCATCACAACAGTCAAATATCATATATCATCATATGATAACAGAATATATCAAAATATCTGTAAAAAAAATCAATACGGTGAGGAATCCAGTCGGATCCCTCCAACCTGTTTCCCTGCATCCACAGACGTCAGCACAATACCAATTCCGCTCCAGTACGGAATTATCGCGGTATATAGGTTTTTATAAATCCGCTTACTAACGGCGCAATAGGGTCTCATCCGCTATACGAGGCGGGAAATCATCAATCCAATATATACATATGCCAATATGTATATATTGCTATATATAGATATATATCCTATAATATCTAATATCACATTCAAACAGTCAATCATCAATCAATAACTGTAAATAATTCCACATTCAATTGAGTGAGAAGATCTCACCGTGATTTTCCGATAGAATTTTGTAGCGTTTATTTCGAATGAAATTAAACGAACGTTTAATTTCACTCAAAATTTTCACTGACCCCGATCGCTTCCAATCCAGTTCCATCTCGAAGTATTCGACAAAACGAAGCCAACGCAAAAAGTTTCGTCGAAATCTGATAAAGTATGACCAAGTTACGATATTTTAAAGTTCAAACGATTTCAAAGATAATAAATTATACAAATTCTCTTTTTTTTTTTTTATATACCCAACTCATCACAGCCGTTGTTTTCAAACTGAGAAGATCTGGCCCGCACTATTTTTCTTCCTCCCTTCTTCACGTTCGTCCCGCGCATCCCAGGTTCAAAGAGAACCCAACACGCCGCCAATTAGGGTTCATCATTGCGACCCCCAAACCTCCACGAAACTCGATCATCTCGTCACAAATCAAAAGCCCATCACAACACCACCCCACGGCCAGAGGCACGTGGCACTCGGCTGCTCCCTGCTGCTCCAGATGCGTGCCCAAACGAGCACGAACGCGGCCCTGTAGCTCCTCGATTGTTGCGTCATTCTAGATCTTGTCCGTATGGATTTAAAGATCACAGCACCCTCTACAACTTTCATGTAGAAAGTTTCTGGATTTAAGCGACAGATTTGAAAATCTTGAGGGAGAAAGAAAGTTGTTTTCTGGCCGTTGTTTCTAGGGGTGACGGCTGCTCAAGCTAACCCTAGTTCTTTTCCTTTTTTTTTTATTTGTGAATAAAGAGGTGTATTTATAGAAGATCGAACGAACACTATTCACTTCGAATTTCCGAACTCCGATTTACGCGCGGTGACTGGCGTTCCTGGGGTTTACCCCGCGTTCCGAACGCAATGGAACAGGTTTCGGAAGCTAATTCGATCGTATGTGTGAGATATGGCAATAAACGATCGATTTAAATTAAACCGATTTAAATCGATTTCGAGGCGTTTTAATTTGTACCGGACAAACGATACATCCAAAAATTATGAAATTTGAAATCTTACAATAATATCACATTACGGATCCGATGAAACTGGTTTCGTCGAAATCCGAGACTGTTCGAAAAATGACTATTTTAACTCGCCGAATTAAAATTAAAACGATATCGATGCGTTTCGAGCTGCCACGGTCAAACGATAACTCCGATGGATACGAAAATTGAAATCCGATAATAACTAACTATTACGGATCCAATGGAACTGGTCTCGTTCAATTCTGAGACTGTTCGAAAATTGGCTATTTTTACAGTCGATAATTAAATATTAAAATATTCAATTTTTCACAGATTAACTCCAAATTAAATTTTAAAAGTTCTATAACCTTTCTATAACTCCAGTATGATTAAATAAAATTTTACAAATCATTTTCAATCATTTTAAACTCGATTTTTCATTATCTTTGGAATTTCAATTATTAATTTATCGATTTAATTATCAAATAAAATCCAATATTCGAAAAATAAATCATTCGACTTCTAAATTCCATTTATTAATATTTAAAATTAATTAAATATTCAAATTTTAATTATCAAAATTTCTGGGTCGTTACAATACAAGTTTTCACATTTTTATTATGTAAAACTTTAGAGAAAATGTATTTTGTTTTGTGTATAATGTGATATGTGTACACATTTTAGTTAAGTGAGGTGTGGGCTGTTACATTGCTAACCAAGCTGTAATGCCCCACTCCGAGACCCACATTAGTAAAGAGTATTACAAGGTAATACCGTCTGCTAATACAGAGAATAGAGCTGGATAGGAGCGACCATCTATAGCCTTGTCTTAACTATCTAATAAATACGTCGATAAATGTAGCATATTTTTTTTTCATGTGGATCGACATATCCAATAGATATTTAATACAAAACTATAATGGCTATAAGATCTAACAGAACAAAGTATAACAACTCAAATGTAAAACACATCACAGAACAGTAGATCATCACATACATATACACATATACAGATACATCACAGAGTATACAAAATGATACATGTCAAGTGGTATAGCAAACACAATATACAGGCGAGTCAAAAAAATATACATATCAGAGTTACAACCAAAAAGAACTACACAAAAATCTATAACAAAAAGGAGCTAGCAGAATAGTCCATGCAGAAGTAGAATAGGCTAAGTCCAAATGTACCTAACCTGAAACACCTCGGTATGACCCAAGTATTAAAATACACGGGTCAGGCTAACTAAACAAATCAGTTAGATAAGCTAAATGATAAAGAACATGCAAGGTCATAAGTACCATAAATATATCTAAAAGTGATAATTCGATCATCTAACAAAAGATGAATCATAACAAGCCTCATATCATCGGCAACTCAAATAAACAAAGGATATGAATATCCCAAATCAAGCCAAAAAGGCAAATAACAAATACCAATGAAGGTAACACAAGTTTCCACAAGGTAATCGCTATATGTCGTGGGGTTCAAAGGACCTACCCCGAAAGGCGATACTCTAGGGAAATATAAATATCAAAGAAACAAAAGATGCACGTGCTCGGTACTGTATAAACAAGGATCCACAAGCCCGAAGGCGACAAACCCAAGTATCTCTCGAGCGGTGACAAAGGACCAACTCCAAAAGCTATACTATAGGGCAACAAACCCGAAGGCAACAAACCCGAAGGCAATAAACCCGAAGGCACAAACCCGAAGGCAACAAACCGTAGTGGCGAAGGTCCGGAGGCCCAGTACTGGACACCACTAAGTGGCAATATGTGTCACAAACCCCTCGGATAAGAACCCGCAAAGTGTTAACGTGTGTCCCATACCATACGTTCGCACTAAATAGTTTACTAACCGTTAGTCAATTCCTCACTCAAAGTAGTACAAAGTTTACCTCATCGCATCGGTAAACCAGACCCGAAGGTCAAAACGATCGAACGAATAGATTAGGAATTAACTAAGAAGCTAAACGCACGTGTTCATAGCACGCGTTTTATATAATCACTTAATTATCCTCCCTCTTCACTCGAAGTGCAAAATTGTGTGTTTTATATAGAAATTAAGTTGAAGAAAATGAGTTTTAGGAACGTTTCGAAATCGCTTTAGAAATTGCCTTTGAAATTCTCTTATTATAGAGTATATAATTTTTATACTAAAAAACTAATATATAATAATAATTTCAAAAGCCCATTTATTTGAAAAATATTTTTAAAACACATTATAATACCTATGTGAAATCCAGAAAGAAATATCAAGAAAACATCGAAATAACGGAAATTACACCAAGTATTATCCGTTTAAAACAAGCTACGACTAAATATTCGACAGCAGGTTTGAACAAGTTAACTGTGTCAAAATGACTTGAAATTTTGTAGGAATGTAGTTCAACATTCCTACTTCCATCCTCAATAGGAATCATTCAAATCCAATTTGAAACGAAGAATCTGCGTCGTTTCAAACTTGGACCAAAACAAGGTTAAATCGCTGAATTCCAGCAAGCCGCGGGTTCAAGTTCGACAGTATTATCGAAATAGCAAACGAACCCAGATTGTCTTGAAATTTGCCAGGAATGTAAATCAACACTCTTGCTTCAATCTGCAAAAAGAATGACTCAAATTCGATCTGAAGCGAATGAGTTATGCTGTCTCAAACATGGACTCAGGCCATGTTTGCAACAGTTCAAAAACCAAAAATGTACAGGCCTGAAACCATCTTGGGTTCAACTTCAAGGCATGAAACAGAGGACTAAATTACCTTGGATAGAGCTAAAAATTAGTATTCGTATAATAGAAAACTTCAGCTTCAAACAAAAAAAGAATCATGCAATTTGGATAAAGTATGAGAAAGTTATGACGTCTCAAAGTTGAACCCAAACAGTGTTTTCACTGTAAAAATCTGGGCAAAAACATGCTCCGGACCAAAGTTCGGCAGCATATTTCTATAAGCTATATAGGTCGAAATGACTTGAAATTTGGTATGCTTATAGTATAAAACTTCAACTTTAACAAAAAAAAAATCACGCAATTTCAGTAAGGAATGAAAGAGTTATGCTATCTCAAACATGAACTCAAAAAAGATCTGGCAGCATTTCGTCGTCAAAGATGAAAGTTATGGATAGCCAAAGTTAGCACTTCAGGCCAGAAACGAAAATAGACTTTACAGTGAATAAACCTTTACATAGGCAGCAGATTCAAGTAATTTCTCAAGCGATTTAGCTAGTATTTGTGAGATATTGTTCTCACCTTGCTGATTTGTTGCAAAAGCTCGGATTTTGCCGCAAAGTTGATGCTTTCAGCTTGATTGAAGCTTCTAATAACCTATAGGAAACAATTACAGTACAATCAAACAAAAAATAGAGTAAATAAGAAACCTCTTTCTCAAATTAAGAATTTGATGAAATTATAAGGTTTAGATACTGATTACCTTTAAATTATCACTCTAGATTGAAAAGGATTTAACTTTGTTGAATTAACTTGAAGATTTGAGCTCTAATTGAGAGGATGGTTGCCTTTTCTTTTTTACTGTATTTTGTTTCTCAGGTAGAAGAAGAAGATGAGATAGTGAGAAGGAACGTACAAACAATTAGATTTCTCATTATCTCACCTGGTTAAGCACTAATGGGCCTTGGACCCATTAGTAAAAAGAAAATAAAATGGACTATTTATTAAATGTAACAGCCTGCACCTCACTTAACGTAGATATTGTCCCCAACTTAGTCACCTCCGCCTCATGGGCCAAACCAAGGTATGGGGTTTTGTTCCTCAAAAGGCCTCGACGTTGTTATGAGGTGAAGGCTTTGGTATATAAGCACCCACTTCATAGTGTTTTTCCGCGATGTGGGACTATTATTCCCATTTTGAAGGGGTGTTACAATCTCCCCCACTTTAGAGCCAACGTCCTCGTTGGCTCATGAACACAACACCCAGACGTTGTGGATGTAACATGTACAGACCATAATTCTGGCTGGGTATGGCTCTAATACCAATGTAACAGCCCGCACCTCACTTAACGTAGATAGTATCCTCAACTTAGTCACCTCTGCCTCATGGGCCTAGCCAAGATATGGGGTTTTGTTCCTCAAAAGGCCTTGATGTTGTTATGAGGTGAAGGCTTTGGTATATAAGCACCCACTTCATAGTGTTTTTCCGCGATGTGGGACTGTTATTCCCATTTTGAAGTGGTGTTACATATTTATTCCATGCGCTTTGAGATATACGGCATGTTATATGAAGTTTATTTCAATTTAAAACCTTGATGACCGTTCTACATCAACCGGGCACGTCGGCAACATACTATCTGATGTATATTAGGTGCTGATGGTGTAGGACGGTTGTTAAAACATTTTTTTAGATTTAAAATTTATAATATACATGTACATGCATACATATATACATATATATATATACATACATTTACATATATATATATATACACATACATATACATATATATATATATATATATGTATATATATATATATGTATGTATATATGTATATATGTATGTGTATACATATATATATGTATATGTATGTATATATATATGTGTGTGTGTGTTCGTGCATGTATTACGATTTAAATTATACACACACTCTCTCTCTTATGGTTTTATAAATTTTTTTTTACTTTTTGGTGATTGTTTAGAGTTTTTCTTTTATATTTGAGTAAGTCTAATATACTTAAGTTTTAAATAAGTCAAACATATTTAAAATTAATATTTAGTTACAAAACATTTTATAATGTATATGTACATGTATATGTATGTGTATATGTATATGTATGTGTGTGTATATATGCATTTCAACATTCATTTAAAAAAATAAAGGAATATTTTTAAAAGCCAAATAAACATACATACACACACATACATACTAAATATAAATATCTATGTATATATATATGTATATATAATATTTAATAAACATAAAATAATATATTAAATTAACTAACAATCGACAAAATTAAGTAAATTATATATATGTTTGTTGATTGTAAATGTAACAACCCGCATTGTTAATACCTCGGTTATTGATTTTAATAATAACAACTTCGATAACAAAAATATACATTCATATAAAATATAGATACTAATGTTTTACCAAGTTATATAGTATATAATGTAGGATATTATACAGGTGTTGAATCGAAGACTGTACAGTATAAAGACTCGAGAAATTGACATGAAGACTCATGAATATAAAGATCAAGACACGAAGATATCTGGACTATAATATAGTATATAGAGTCATATAATATTGTTAAAGTCCCTAGTAGCAACCTTTGATCTCTATCTCCTATTTTCTTATCTTTTGTATAAATAAAAGAAATTTTCAAAATATATTTCAAAATATTTTATAAGTTTTTCAAAGTTCAAAATGTTTAAAAGCTATGTTCAAACTATTTTACAAAGTATCAAATTATTTTACAAAGTATAGGATTTTAAGAAAAAATTAAAACAAAAAAGAATTCAAAATACACATGCATATGTCGACACATGCATCTGTTAACATATCAACAGATTGCATATTGACATAAATGCCGGAAAATAGTTTTTCAAATTTTGAAATGAAGTGTATATTCATTGCAACTATCACGACCCGCACTTCACGACCCTTGAAAATCGACATAAATACGCTCACTGTATAACGTGTCGAATGATCGAGTGCCGGAAAGACAGATTGTTGAGGAAAAAGAAAGTAGGTAGAAGAAGAAGAAACTAAACAAAACAGATTCTCACAGGGGACTGAATAATATATAATATCAATAGCTCTTTACACAAATCAAATCTGTAATATACATGTTTCACATCAGAGTACACAAATCAATAATTACAAGCCTGGACAGTTATAACAACCTGCCCTCACAATTTGCTGGTAATTTCATACAAACACTACAGCGGAATAAAAACAGTACGAGTAATACGTCTTCGCCATCCAACTCGTCTCCTGAGCTCCATAGAGCCCTAATCTGAACTTGTAATACTCTGTTTGACCCAAGCATTATAATAAAATAACATCCGAGTTAGTTTGGAAAACCAGCGTGAGAAAACACACTCAATTTGAATTATTAAAGTTTCAAAAATCCTTCAAAAACAAAGGTATCTCGTAAGACCACGCCACAAATAAACACGACGGGTTTTTACCTTACGATAACCAAAACATTTCATATCAAAATCCTTTAATATTATAATAGTGTCTAAGTACAAATACTTATTCAAATAGCTGAAATTGTTACATTAATTAAATTCCAGCATACTAGGCTCTACAATCAAAACCGTAAAGGTACGTATTGGAGAATGGATTCCATGCGAATGACTAGGCACTGGGGTACCACCTGTCACAGTACACGTCTAGAACAGCGTACCGAGGACCACGTCGGGATCCCCTACAACACAAGACCGGTCTACCCCTAACCTGGATAGACAGAATATGCTATCACCCCAGGTGTTCCCACTCTCTCTCTCGCTCCATCAATACATCGTAGTAATAATATCTTTGGGTATCTAGAAAGGTGATAGACATACACTACTTGGGTGCGACCCACATAGCCTTGCTGCATCCCCCTGATTTTTAGTCATTCCCGGTTGATGAGGCTAGAGGCTACGATTACCTTCTTAGAAAGATTTCACTTAAAATGCTCATTGTCCTCCAATGACAATGTTCTGATAGCATTCATCCATACAAGTCTGTTCCTGGTCCGAACGGAACCGAAGGCACTACTCCTACTACATCCATTTTGGAATCACCCTTAGGATTAGTAGCGATTAGCCCTTGCACTTCACTGCTCCATCTTCGAATCCATACTCTTGTCTTCATTTTGAAAACGTACTCGTTGGATCGAAGTGGTTTTCGGATAACAAATCTGATCCCGGTCTCTTCGAAACAACGTTCGAAATTTCCCGTTAAACTCAACTCCGGTTCTCTAGGAAATAAACAGACAAAAATAAGATCGGAGATCACCTCCTAACTATTAGTGGACGGATTTCCTTATAAACGTCCTAGAAGAACGGAATGAGTTTATACGTACAATATAGCACCTCGAACGGTAACTATACCATACAATCCCCGTACTTCTTCTAGATATTCCCAAAGTTATATTTAGGTCCAGATTTGATAGTCGGTTATTTAGCTATCAAATAAACAATCAATTCAGCCAAAAATTCTCTTTTCCACTGAAAACACCAATCCTTATTTAAATTAAATTTTAAATAAATTAAATATTTTTACCAAAGGTCACGTACTTATCTTATCGAATTCGGTAAATTTACAACTATCTTTTCAAAAATATTTGAAAACCCTTTTTAAAATAATGTGGAAAGTACCACTGCGGTATCAAACCATGGATCACAGCTCAATGGTTACGTCTCTATCCCAGAGAAATCCAAGACTTAACTATAGGCACTCACTGCCTCCAATTTTTGCCATGCGTGTATACCATTACTTCCCGAAACCTTTAATTAAAATTATCTCAAAATAGTGCTTGTAAATTCAAAAATAAATTTTCATGTTTAATCTAGGCAAATATACTTAAATAAAAGTTATTATACAAAGCCATGTTAATATTCAATAATTATCTTTTAAAACAAAAATGTTGACTAGTTCTTAAATAATAAATCTTTAACACTCATTATAAAGTAACTAATTAATAATTAAATATGCGATAAAATTTTTAAAATAATTAAATAACTAAATTTCCTCAATATTTTTAACACTTTTAAAATTACCGAGTTAATAATTATAAAAAACCACTTTTTAAAACAAGCCCAAATTCCTCGATTTTATTTTCACTTCGTGAATTTGGAAAACCTTACTTGAGTTCCGGTATAACCAATTTTATACCTATTTCCAAATTCACCACTATCCTCTAAAATATTTAAAATCTCGATTTTTAAAACCACCTTTTTATTCCTAAACAAGTACCACTTAAGAATTTATTATTTAAAAATCTTTTATAAATTTTATTCTAAAATCTCTTTTCACAATAACCCTATTTAGTTAAGTACAAATTTCGAACCTTTTTATTTTATCCAATTGATTAACCCAAAAATTTTTATAAACATTTTACTTCAAAATCCTTTTCAAAATTCTTCCAAATTCAAACCATATTTTTATTGGTATTTTAAAAAACCAAAAATGAAGGCCAAACAACCATAGCATTCAATCAATATAAATTCCATAGTAATCTATCACAGATTATTCCACTAGAACATATATCACTATATATGAAATTAAATTCAAAATTTTTGAGGAATCCAGTTGGATCCCTCTAACCTGTTTCCCTGCATCCACAATGTTAGCACAACATAAAAATACCAATTCCACTTCGAGGTGGAATATTGCGGTATATAGGGTCATCCGCTATTATGCGGGACGCATAAGGTCTCATCCGCTATATACATGCGGGAATATCAATCACTCCAATATATATAATACTATATATAATATCACATCCAATTTGATAATAATTCATCAATTCAACCAATCAATCATTTATTAATTTTAACTATTTAAAATTAAAGCCAGCAGTCCAAAATTGAGTGAGATTAACTCACCTTCCCAAACAATCCAATTTTAAATTAAATCGAACACGTCTGATTTAACCTAAAATTTTTGCTAGCTTCAATCGACTGCAAATCTACACCATAGCGTAGTGCTCTTTGTTGTGATTCTGGCGCCGCTTGTTTCATCCGATTTCGACCTTGTACGGAGAAGATATGCATTTTATAAGTTTCAATGTAAATTTATATAATGAAAATTCTTTTTTTTTAATATACCATTAACGAGATCGGGTCGTTCTTCTTTGGTTACAGCAAATCAAGGCCGAGCCTTGCTTTCTCTTTTGTTCGAGTCCAGGCCAATTACGAATACACAAAACCCATCACCACCAATAAAAACCGATCGCCACTTCCCCCTGTAGGCCACCGGAAGTAGATCGACGACCACCAATCGAACGGCCTACACAAGCTCTTCCTTCGCCCCTGACCCCCATGAACTCAAGCTCCCCATCATCTCGTATTCCGTACTCGAATGGTCGGCGCTCAAGCCATGATTTCTCCCTCCTCGCCACGCTATTTACGATCTCCACCGTTGATAAGCAAGAGCTCGACGATTCTCTAGTTGGAAATTTCTCTTAAAAGTTTGTGGATTGAGAGGATTTAAGGGAAGAAAACTAGATGATTTCATCCATTAAAACAAAGAATGGCGGCTCGTGAAGATCGGCTAGGGTTTCACTGTGCTCTACAGTATATATACACGTGTACAATATTATTTTAATATTATTTCCAATATTAACGTGCTTTTTCAAACGAACTCCAAATGAAGCGTGCCGCTTGGCATTTATAATGTTTTACCCCTATTACGAACACAATGGAACATGTTTCGAGGCATAATTCGATCGTATGTCCAAGATAGCTTTTCGAATCGAATTAAAATATTAAATTTTCGATATTTATTTCAACGCGTTTCTATTCCGTACGACCAAAAGGTAACTCCAAATACTACGAAATTTGAAATCCGATAATAATATACTATTTCGGATCCAAGGGAACTAGTTTCGTCAAATTCTGAGACTGTGCCCTAGAAAACTATTTTAACGCGTCGATTAAATCGAGCGATTTTTAAAATCGTAGGAATTACTTAAAAATTCAATTTTTAAAATTTTACTAACTCAATTATAATTCAAATAGAATTTATATCCATATTAGAAATCACTTCGATTCATTTTTAAACAAGGTTCAATTATTTACCCTATCAGTATATATTAATTCCACTATTAAATTAGTATAAAAATTCCAACTTTTAACTTATCGACTTTTTAATCTCATTCAAAAGTCTATTACCATCATTCAATTTTAAATAGAATTTAAATCAACTCTAGAAATAATTTCCAGGTACAATTACTTCAAATTCACATTTTTACCCAATTTCAAACATTGAATTTATATTTACCAAATCCAATTAATCACTATATTTGAAATTTAAACCATTTCACTGATCCTTCCATATTTGAAATGAAATAATATTTCAAACCCAACATTGAAAAATAAATTAAATGTTCAAAACTAACGACCAGAATTCCGGGTCGTTACATTCCTCCCCCCTTATAAAAATTTCGTCGCCGAAATTTGCTAAGGTAGGAAAAATGCTCCCAAACCCATTAACTTTTCCAAAGCCCACTTAATTACAATCCTACATTCACTTCCCTACCCCTTTTAGATTAATCCAAAACCATTTGTTTCCGTTCCTAACTCAAAAACCTTTTATTTCAACTTTAATTCAAATACCAACTTTTCCCAGTTAACAAAAATTTCCTAATTTTTCAAAAAATTTCTAACACCCTAAATTTTCGAAAATTTTTGACACCGTCCCCTTTGTACGGAGAGCCTTTTACAATATCACAAAAGAGATAAATATGTATACATCGATCCACACGGTCGGGAAAACAAAATATATATATCAATATATTATCATTTCTTTATTTTATTGCGTAGGTGGTACCTCATATTAGCGTTTTTAAACGAGCGGCATATTTATATGCATTTACGCAACCCCAAAATCTATCTCACGGCTCCCTATACCTGTACTTACTCAAAATAAGCACATAAGTTTCATAAACATGAAATTTTATAACATTCCACTTCTCTAACTACCTAAGCAAATAAATTTCATAACCCGAATATGCCAAACATATATTACAAGCAAATTTTAAGGTTCCAACACAAATTTTAATTTTCTTCCATGGCTTCATATATCATTTCACTCAATTCGAAATGATTTACAACCAAATTTATTGCATTCATTTCATATTTACACAACCAAACTCATATTCACTTCAAATTGATTTATATGTGCTTTACTTGCGTAAATTCACTTTTATACAATTTCAAATTGATTCACAATCAATTTACTTGCATTCAATTCACTATTCACTTTCATAATATGCAAATCCATTTTATTAACCTCGATTTATTTCTTTTTAAATTGACTCTAAATCAATTTTCTAATTTCCATTTGATTTCTATTCAAGTTATCCACCAAACTTTGTTTGCTTCATGTTGTATTAAACAACATTCCAATCCATGTTAATTTATTCATGAATCATTTCATAAATAATCACTTAAGTTAAATTTTTCAACGGCAATTAAATTCTAATTCATTTTAAATTGAATCTCATTCAATATATTTGTTTTCATTTACTTAGTATATTTAATTAATACTTATTACTTTGGGGAATCATTTCATATAGATCAATTCTCGAACAATTTATTATATCACAACACGGTTCCTGCACTTGCATTCTTATTAACTTTACTTCCAACTTATTTTACATCTTTTCCATTCACTTTTCATTTAATTCACATAGTGCTATTCACTTCATTTTATAGTGAATGCATTTCGTTTTAAGCTAATTTATTTATAAACCCTTTCACAAAGTTATTTCTAAGGTTTATTATAAGCATTCCATATCGTTACTTAGGTTCATATTCAGCTTTAAAACTTAAGTTCACACTCAACTTATCCAATCCATATCCCAAAATCATATTCAATTCATTTACTCTTAAATTTAATTCATTTCTTGTTATCAATTACTTGACCATTTTAACTTGGTCATACCTTCTCCACTTTTCCAGTTTAATAAGTTATACAACTTATTTATTTACAATTCCTTGAACTTCCACTTAAGTTTACTCACATTCAATATTTATAACATATAGTTATATAATCACTTCACCATTCATATTTATATTCAATTTACTCCATTCTAATTCACTCTCCATTTAAAAATCCAAAATTTTGAATTTCCATTTCTTTACTATAGTACCAAACCATTTTCATTTAGGATTTACCATTGCCTTACTCAATTCATAAGTTCATGAACTTATTTACTTAAAATCCATTTTACTTAAGTCCATTTACATCTTATAGCCATAACTCTGGATTATATACATCACTTGATAGCTTAAGTATATTAATTCCATTCAATAATTATAACTTACAGTTATACAATCATCTTACATTTCACTTTATATCCCATTCAATTCAAATCCAATTTCTATTTTTATTTAACTTATCTTAAGTTAAATTCTAAGCCATAATATTCGTTTTAACTTACTTATGTTACATTTTTATTTTCAGGATTTAAAAACTTACATTTTCTCGTCTTATCTATACCAACTTCAAATCATAGGTTCCATAACTGATTTCTCTGACTTTACAAGTCTTTTAAAAGGAAATTTCCAGAATTTAATTACACGATTTTTATTTCAAAACATATTGAAATCATAAATATACATATATCACATTGGTATATCAAATCTTACTTCAGGATTTTTAAAACAATTTCGTTTTATCCAAAACAATTTTCCTTTTGGAACTTCCAAAACAAAACTTGTCTCTCAAACAAGTCTAAACAAATAATCATAACCAATCACCACGGTAGCGATCCATCACTTAAAAACCCGAAAATGAATGCTGATGATGTGGCCAACATCACAAGATTATTTTCCAACGACTAAAGTGAGTTCAATGCTTCCTTACTTCCAAAAATTCATTTTAAAACATTTTCTATTAAAAAGCGTGTTCAAATAATACTCCATTACTCCTCACAAACCACTTTGGAAAACACTTCCAAAATTCTCAAGGTTTAAAAATCCCAAACACTTAGTTTAAATTCATTTTAACCCATTTCTCAAAAAATTCGGGATTTAAATTCTGGTTTAACTCTAATTTAAGTGATACTCCTTTGTATAAATCATACTTATAAATTCCTATTTGGTTATATATGTAAAACCACTTCAATTTTATAATCTTTTTTTGATTATAATATTAACAACCAACATTCCAAGCATATAAACTAAATTAATTCCAGAAAATTATTTCATTTATATCAAAATATAATTTTGGGTAAAATTATCTCATTTACCCACTTTAAAACAATACCATGTCGTTATACCTTGTTTAAGAGTTTAGAAACTCCTATCTATATGGTTGTACTTCCCGTACCGACCAGAATTCATAAACACTCAACCGATAAGTCAATGCAATATAAAAACATTTTATATTCACTAACAATTATGCGCTCATATCTATTAATACACTTAAACTCATTCTAGAGTGCTACAGACTCTATCTCTAATGAGTAATCCCCACCAAAGCCTAGGTATATCACCAACCTAAGCTCTGATACTACAATGTCACGGTCTGACTTTTCAACCATCGACAGCGGCGACTTTCCACTGTGGCTGACACTGGTACCTCAAATTTGCTTTTACGGCCAGCCTATCGACTACAACCAACCACTCCGGGACATGTAGTGTTAAGAGTCTCCTGCTCGCCACCAAACATAAAGCGAGAACCACATATCATGCGGTAATGAAGCAAATCTGATCCCGGTCTCTTCGAAACAACGTTTGAAATTTCCCGGTAAACTCATCCCCGGTTCTCTAGGAAAAAAACAGATGAAAATAAGATCGGAGATCACCTCCTCACCGTTAGTGGATGGATTTCCTTATAAACGTCCTAGAAGAACGAAACGAGTTTATATGCACAATATAGCACCTCGAATGGTAACTGTACCATATAATCCCCGTACTTCTTCTAGATATTCCAAAAGTTATATTTAGGTCGAGATTTGATAGTCGGTTATTTAACTATCAAATAAACAATCAATTCAACCAAAAATTCCATTTTCCACTGAAAACACCAAGCCTTATTTAAATTAAATTTTAAATAAATTAAATCTTTTTACCAAAGGTCACGTGTCACATACCGAGTTTTCGACTTTCGAAAATTCGACATCGATACTCACTTTATCGACTGTCGAGCAATCGAGTGCCGGAAACTCCAATAGTGAGGGTTTAAGAAAAAGAAATAGAAGAAAAGATAGAAGAAAAAGAGAAGAAGAAGAAAGCAGAAGAAGAAAGAAGAACAGAAGGACATCAGAACAGAAAACAATATCAGAATCTTACACATCGCAGCGGAACAATATACAATAAATAATTACTAGTCTTTTAAAACAAAGAACTATATCAGTTTATACATACCTCAATCATCAGAGACAATATACAACAATGGACAGTTACATAACTTGTCCTCATACAGAATACACAGCGGAATAAATACTATCAGATACAAATACTACGTCTCGCCATCCAGCTTATCTCCAAAGCTCCAGAATATCCTGAATATCCTGATAATATAACTCTAGGCTGCCCGTGTGGAAAATTTGTGGGCACCCAGAGTTTAAAAGGGAACAATAAACTCCGAGTCAGTCATGGTGACTGGTGTGAGATCGTAAAACAGTTATTCTTTAAAACAACAACAGTAAATTTTAAAGTCAATTCGAAATGCTTTTGGGAAAATGAAACTACCATAAGACCTCCCACCACACACACAATGCAAACGCAGAATTGGAGGAGATTTCTTCTTATGATAGTCAAAGATGCTTACTACGCAAAATCAAATCATTTTTGATATTATTATTAGTGCATAGTGTAGAAAACATTTCGAAAGTACAATATAAATCTTAGCCAGCATAGGCATTCCGCACTTATGCCTACTATAGCTACCATCCAAACAGTGGTGACCACCATAAGTGAATGATAGGTTCTACAACTAAAACCGTACAAGTGTCGTATTGTTTCTTTGGATTTCCAACAAATGGTCAGGCTAAGGAACTTCCTTTTCCACGATGGGTACGTCCCTGGAATAGACGACCCGAGAACCTTACCGGATCTCTGCCAACACAAGGCCGGGTTACCTCTGCAAAAATAAGTAACTACTGACACGCGTATGCCATCCCCCGATCGTAACCGATCTTCCCGAGGATCCCCGATTTCCAACAAACCACATAGATAATAATGCAGCAACCACATAGGTTAAGTATCTGGGCTCCATACCATGATACCACCTCTATCCAGAAGGAATGACATACACTAAGGGGCGCTACTCCCTAGAACCTTGCCGCATCCTTCCTGTTTTGACCATTTCCGGGGTGTGAGGCTCGACGAAGTCTCGTCCACAAAGCTACGCTTTCTACAAAGCCCTGCTTCGGGTCAAACAAAATGATCAACCTATGATCACAAAGATATAAGATCAAACAAATGATCATATCGCAAATGATCAAACACTGATCATTTCACAGCAACACTCAGTATGCCACGTTACCAAATTGGGATATATCGCTGATAAATTTCAACTACATCACCTCTGAGCTCGTACGTCTCAGAGAAGGGTGTTAAGCTAAGAGAATAAATTCTCCGCCACCAACAGAAATGTATTTGAAAGAAATCAGCTTTATATCTCAAATTGTAACGTCAAACACACAATCCATACAAGTCTGTTCCGGGATCGAACAGAACCGAAGGCACTTCTCACGAAGCCCTTGCATATCCGGATAATTTCTAATCACGTCCGGACTTCCCGTCACTAAGGGTGATAAAACCTCTAAACCGGAGATCAGCCGATGTAGAGTAACTCGACGGTAATCCTTCCATTTTCAAAAATATCCGGTCTTCAACTCCGGTCTTCGAATGCAACTCATAACGACGTATCACATATTCGGAATGGGTTATACGACCCCATGGTCCTTTCCCGGTTAACCCGAATAGTGAGCGCTTATTCAAAAATAAGTGTGGCATTCAAATTCATCCAATTCACAACAAATACCTATCTAAAGGTGAATATTGATAGTCGGTTATTTAACTATCAATAAAGATGCGCAACATCATCAGATTCCAAATAATTTTCCAAATTATTTATTTTCCAAAAATATCTTTACTAGATATATAATTTCCACACTTAACCATTTGAAAACAATTTCAAATCAATTTCCACATTTCATTTTCTCTTTGAAGATAAAATCTCAAAACAGTTCATTTCATATTGGAAAAGCATTTCCATACTTATTTAAAAATAAGTATTTCACAAATCTATTTATTTTCAACATTTGAAAATATTCGATATACTTAAATCAAATTAAGTATATAGTTCATTCTTTAAGGAAACATTTACTATAACAACCTCTATTTGAGTCAAAACGAATGTTACGTAAAACATCGTTACGACGACTCAAAATCACTAGTATAGGGAATCGGGATTAAGATAGATATATAAATCCCAATATTAGATAAAAATATTCCTTTCGGAAATCATTTACTATAACAACAGTGTTATAGTCTACCATTTCCTTATTTCTCGAAAACGTCTATTTCAACAATAAAATGTTGAAATCTATGATTTCGATAGTTCACACGTTTTAAAACATCTTTTTAAAACAATTAACTTCATTTTATGATATCGTTTCTCCAGAACATATCCACTTTCCTTAAGAATATATTCACTGTCCAAAATCGTGAATATAATTCACTTAACCAAATTTCAATCATCTCTACACATTTTATTTCAATAAAGATTCGCTATCCAAAATCGCGAATATATCTTCTTTAAAAATCTTCTATATTTAATTTATCAAATCCAATTGATTTTAAATTTATAAAACAACGTTTATAAATTTCACCTTTTATATTTTATAACAACTTCGATTCGTAAATCTCCTTTATTAACGAATTCGATCAATATTTCATTTGTAGGCAAAAATCCAATTTATAAGTTAATTTCTTATAAATCTTTATTCTACAATTTCATTCATTTTTATAACTTCATACTTTATAAATCTATAAACTTCAACTTTTATAAATCTATAAACTTCAAATCTTCACAATTTATAATTCTATCAATTTTCTATCTTCCCAATTTATAATTCTATAAGTTTCATATCTTTACAATTTAACACTTATGAAAACTCGTTTTAAAATTTCAATAATTTCAATTGATAAATATAGATTTTGTACATCTTTTATAATACTTTAAAAATCTCAATTTAACCCATTCTAAAATTAAATCGACTTTCATTTCAAAAGTCACACTTTGGTTATATTTCACAAACATTAAAATTTCCATAACTTTAAATTTATAACATTTATTTATTTAAGATAAATAAATTCAAAAATTTAATAAATCGTATACTTTCCAAAAATCACTTCAAAAATCCTTTTTAAAGTAAAAATCGTTATTTTTAAAACTTCACAAGTTTGAATCCAATGATGCAACGCACCAATTAGTCCATCACACATCAAACATCATATATCATCATATGAGAACAGAATATATATCAATATCTGTAAACAAATAAATACAGTTGAGGAATCCAGTTGGATCCCTCCAACCCGTTTCCCTGCATCCACAGACGTTAGCACAATACCAATTCCACTTCGAGGTGGAATATCGCGGTATATGGGTTTTATAAAAATCCGCTTACTAACGGCGCAATAGGGTCTCATCCGCTATACGAGGCGGGAAATCATCAATCCAATATATACATATGCCAATATGTATATATTGCTATATATATAATAGATATATCCTACTATATCTAATATCACAATCAATAGCAATCAACACAATCAATAAATAACTGAAAATTCCACTTTCATTTTTTGAGTGAGAAAAATCTCACCTTTGCTATTTAATTTGCCATCCATTTTCCAATTTGACCATTTCTCCAAATTTTGACCTTGTATAAATAATTTACACAATTCATTAATATTCGAAATAAATCGAACTATTAAATTTCTAACTTGATATGTTTTAATTATACAATGACCTCATTTTTAACTCAGTTTCCTTTAAATAAATTTAATTAACTATAAATTTAGTTTTAACTAAAAATTTTCTTTTTAGTAACTAAAATAGATAAAACAAATTTATTACCGTAAACTATTGTTTATAACAACTTAACAAATAAATTTTAAAATTATATTTCTTTTTATATAAACAAAATAGGATTTCCTTTTTATTTCTCTTTAAATAAATCAAATTAACCAAAAACTATATTTTAAACTAATACTTTTAAATTCTAAACCAATTTCTTTTTAATGGGATTATTTAACAGAAAATTAAATTTAAACTAATTTCTCCTTTAACAGATTATCTTTATATAAAACTTTCCAATATTCATATATTTCCTTCTCTATATCTTTTCTGTCCAATGTATATTTTTTTTTCTTAACTGTATATATATATATAAATTCAACCAAAAATTAAAATAAAATAAATATACATATATACCTCACTGCTTGATAAATCAACGCAACTATCATCACGACATCGAGCTAAACCAACGACGACCTCGATCATCATCCTCCGCGTACGCGGCCCCATTCTTCCATCACGATGCCCAGAACCCACAGATAAGCCATCGACCATCGTTCTGGCCAGCACGCCAATATCGCCGACCACTCCGACTCCATCCTGCCCACGAAACCCCAATTCGTGACATCCCAAGCGAGCCACCAACACCCTCCTTATCACGTCACCGCTTCTACTTGCAATAACCCATTCAACTGTCGCCATTGACTTCGCCGCGCGTCTCCAATTCGCGAGTTCCCCCATTTGACAGCGCCGCCGTTTGCTTCGCCCACGAAGTTGCGAGCGATTCGCGATGCCCCACATTCTTGCAATCGAAATCCCCTCGAGTTTTTTTTCCTTTTTCCCTTGACTCGCGAAAACGAATCGAGCTGGTGACGTGAATTTGAAAAACGAGGCGCCATTATTTCTTCGATCTGGGAGACTTCGGCCATAATTTGATTTTCAAACGAGATAGTTCTGATTTCATTTCGAAATTAGTAGAGGAAGAGGGGTTATCGACTTCGGCCATACATTTTTCTTTTATTTGAGAAATGATCTCGTGAACAAAGCTGGAGGGAATGATTTCGATTTAAGCTTTATTTGGATTTTTGAACGAGAACAGTTCGTTTTCGGTTGTGAGTTTTTTTTTGTGGATGGAACGAGACTTTCTCCCTTTAGGCTTCGGCCATTTATTTTCAAACTGAAGATTGATTTAGAAAGTGAGGGAGAGGACGTATTTGAAAACGAAAGGGTATGGGTTGCACAAATTTTTTGTTCGTGATTCTCTGCGTGAATTTAGGCGAAAATTTGGGGATGCTGTCGTTAACTAAATTTTAAAATAAAATTTAAATTCAATTTGTTTCGATACGAATTTTCAACGCGTTTACCTGTCGTATTCTCACATAACAACTCCAATAAATATGAAATTTGAAATCCGGCAATAATTCAATATTACGGACCCAATGGAACTGGTTTCGTCGAATTCCGAGACTGTTTGAAAATGACTATTTTTAAATATCGGTTCAAACAATTAAATTCAAAACTGAGCAAAACAGTTTAAAATTCAATTCTGAAAGTTCGATTATCTTCGGTATTATCAATACGAATTATTATAAGCTTTCGAATATTTTTCTTCAGCTTAAAATTGAAGATTCAAATTTTTATTCAACATTCACTAGATTAAATTTTAAAGTTTAATCGCAAATTTCAAAATTATATCGGGGATTCAAATTAAATCATCGTTCAAATATTTAAAATTAATTAAATATTCTCAATTTAATTTGTTCAAAATTCAGGGTCGTTACAGACTTCCCCCCTTAAAAGAATTTCGTCCCGAAATTACAAGTTAGGAAAAAGGTCCTTAACTCGTCTATTATTTTCTTTTTCACAATCCAAATAGTTTTATCAATTCATCAAAACAAATCTTTCTACTAAAGATTCGTTATCATTCAACTAAATTTCCCACTTCAATTATAGGTTTCAAAACAACATTGTTTTACTTAACAATTCAAATTTATGTTTAAATTCAAATTTAAACTTCCAAATTTTCTCAAAAATTTTCTAACGCCCTAAATTTTCGAAAATTTTTGCCAGCGTCTCCTTTGCGCGGCTAATACGGTACGACTACAAAACGTCCCTACGGACTCTCAGATTTCAAAAAGAAAAAGAAAAAGCCAAGCGGCTAGACCAGAAATCATCAAAAACTCATATTATAATTCAAATACTTACCTTTTGTCGAGCAATTCAAATTCATCTTTGAAGATCAAATTCAATTTATAACACCTGTATATCTACTAGCCATAATATCTAATTACAACATTCAAACCATTTTGCAAATCCTATTACAAAATTTTCAACATAAACTGCTTATACATTCTTACTTCACTGTTGAAGTTATACATATTCATTTGTATTTAGTTTACCATTTCAACTAAATTTGGATTCAATTTACTTTCAATTCTGAAATATTGAATTTTATCAATTATCTGACATTTACAACTGCACTATCTTAAATTAGTTCCAATTACTAATTCAAATTGATATCAATTCAATTTATTTTAATTCTACTTCGTTTAAATCTACTTACATTTAAACTGGATTTCCAATTTCCATACGAATTTTAATTCATCTTTCATTTACAATTATCCAATTCAATTCATTTGCTTACGAATTCAAAATGAATCTCAACTTTCAATTTCATTTAATTGATTCACTTGTACTTACATTCATATAACTTCATCCTTTAAGTTAAATTTATTCTATCAACCTTTCAAATTGTATAAGTTATCAACTTGATAATATTTCATAAATATGGTATCCCAGAGTCTTACCAATATTTCAAAATCATTTTGAAAACAAATCAAATTATCTTTTGAATTTCCAAAACAAAAACCCAAATTTTCAAAACAAACAATTTGGCAGCAATTCCTCTTTTGGAAACCCGAAAATGAACACCGGTGATGCTGCAGTCATCATCGAAGTTATTTTCCAGCGACCGAAAAGAGTTTAGAGCCTTCATCTCTCTAAAATACTTTTCAAACCTTTGAAATTCATTTTAAAATCAAAAAGGATTTAAACTTTCCAAATCTCCAAAATTTTCAAATTCTTTTCAAAACATTTCCAAAAACTTTTCTGGAATTCCACTTCAATTATAAGTCACATTTATAATTTACATTCTCAAATTTCATTTGTATATGAATTTATTTCTTAACTTTGGAGTTATGATTTCAATTTCTCATTTAATTTCAGTGATGATAATTCACTATTATTACTTCCTAACATCCATGCAACCATATATTGTAATAATTTACAGAAAATCATTTCTTTTGTATACAAAAATAGTTTTGGGTAAAATTATTTCATTTACCCTATTTTAAAACAATACTGTGCCGAATTGTTCTATTCGAGTGTTTAGAAACCCTTTCGATACAGTTTTGCAAGACTGTGCCGACGAAGGTTCATATACCACTCAATAAACCAATCATCACAATACAAAACAATTTTATATTAACTAACAAATACGCGCTCGTATCTATTATTACACTCAACTCATTCTAGAGTACTACTGACTCTATCTCTAATGAGTAACACCCAACAGAGTAGGGTTGTCGCTTAACCATATGCTCTGATACCACTTTGTCACATACCGAGTTTTCGACTTTCGAAAATTCGACATCGATACTCACTTTATCGACTGTCGAGCAATCGAGTGCCGGAAACTCCAATAGTGAGGGTTTAAGAAAAAGAAATAGAAGAAAAGATAGAAGAAAAAGAGAAGAAGAAGAAGAAAGCAGAAGAAGAAAGAAGAACAGAAGGACATCAGAACAGAAAACAATATCAGAATCTTACACATCGCAGCGGAACAATATACAATAAATAATTACTAGTCTTTTAAAACAAAGAACTATATCAGTTTATACATACCTCAATCATCAGAGACAATATACAACAATGGACAGTTACATAACTTGTCCTCATACAGAATACACAGCGGAATAAATACTACCAGATACAAATACTACGTCTCGCCATCCAGCTTATCTCCAAAGCTCCAGAATATCCTGAATATCCTGATAATATAACTCTAGGCTGCCCGTGTGGAAAATTTGTGGGCACCCAGAGTTTAGAAGGGAACAATAAACTCCGAGTCAGTCATGGTGACTGGTGTGAGATCGTAAAACAGTTATTCTTTAAAACAACAACAGTAAATTTTAAAGTCAATTCGAAATGCTTTTGGGAAAATGAAACTACCATAAGACCTCCCACCACACACACAATGCAAACGCAGAATTGGAGGAGATTTCTTCTTATGATAGTCAAAGATGCTTACTACGCAAAATCAAATCATTTTTGATATTATTATTAGTGCATAGTGTAGAAAACATTTCGAAAGTATAATATAAATCTTAGCCAGCATAGGCATTCCGCACTTATGCCTACTATAGCTACCATCCAAACAGTGGTCACCACCATAAGTGAATGATAGGTTCTACAACTAAAACCGTACAAGTGTCGTATTGTTTCTTTGGATTTCCAACAAATGGTCAGGCTAAGGAACTTCCTTTTCCACGATGGGTACGTCCCTGGAATAGACGACCCGAGAACCTAACCGGATCTCTGCCAACACAAGGCCGGGTTACCTCTGCAAAAATAGGTAACTACTGACACGCGTATGCCATCCCCCGATCGTAACCGATCTTCCCGAGGATCCCCGATTTCCAACAAACCACATAGATAATAATGCAGCAACCACATAGGTTAAGTATCTGGGCTCCATACCATGATACCACCTCTATCCAGAAGGAATGACATACACTAAGGGGCGCTACTCCCTAGAACCTTGCCGCATCCTTCCTGTTTTGACCATTTCCGGGGTGTGAGGCTCGACGAAGTCTCGTCCACAAAGCTACGCTTTCTACAAAGCCCTGCTTCGGGTCAAACAAAATGATCAACCTATGATCACAAAGATATAAGATCAAACAAATGATCATATCGCAAATGATCAAACACTGATCATTTCACAGCAACACTCAGTATGCCACGTTACCAAATTGGGATATATCGCTGATAAATTTCAACTACATCACCTCTGAGCTCGTACGTCTCAGAGAAGGGTGTTAAGCTAAGAGAATAAATTCTCCGCCACCAACAGAAATGTATTTGAAAGAAATCAGCTTTATATCTCAAATTGTAACGTCAGACACACAATCCATACAAGTCTGTTCCGGGATCGAACAGAACCGAAGGCACTTCTCACGAAGCCCTTGCATATCCGGATAATTTCTAATCACGTCCGGACTTCCCGTCACTAAGGGTGATAAAACCTCTAAACCGGAGATCAGCCGATGTAGAGTAACTCGACGGTAATCCTTCCGTTTTCAAAAATATCCGGTCTTCAACATCGGTCTTCGAATGCAACTCATAACGACTTATCACATATTCGGAATGGATTATACGACCCCATGGTCCTTTCCCGGTTAACCCGAATAGTGAGCGCTTATTCAAAAATAAGTGTGGCATTCAAATTCATCCAATTCACAACAAATACCTATCTAAAGGTGAATATTGATAGTCGGTTATTTAACTATCAATAAAGATGCGCAACATCATCAGATTCCAAATAATTTTCCAAATTATTTATTTTCCAAAAATATCTTTACTAGATATATAATTTCCACACTTAACCATTTGAAAACAATTTCAAATCAATTTCCACATTTCATTTTATCTTTGAAGATAAAATCTCAAAACAGTTCATTTCATATTGGAAAAGCATTTCCATACTTATTTAAAAATAAGTATTTCACAAATCTATTTATTTTCAACATTTGAAAATATTCGATATACTTAAATCAAATTAAGTATATAGTTCATTCTTTAAGGAAACATTTACTATAACAACCTCTATTTGAGTCAAAACGAATGTTATGTAAAACATCGTTACGACGACTCAAAATCACTAGTATAGGGATTCGGGATTAAGATAGATATATACATCCCAATACTAGATAAAAATATTCCTTTCGGAAATCATTTACTATAACAACAGTGTTATAGTCCACCATTTCCTTATTTCTCGAAAACGTCTATTTCAACAATAAAATGTTGAAATCTATGATTTCGATAGTTCACACGTTTTAAAACATATTTTTAAAACAATTAACTTCATTTTATGATATCGTTTCTCTAGAACATATCCACTTTCCTTAAGAATATATTCACTATCCAAAATCGTGAATATAATTCACTTAACCAAATTTCAATCATCTCTACACATTTTATTTCAATAAAGATTCGCTATCCAAAATCGCGAATATATCTTCTTTAAAAATCTTCTATATTTAATTTATCAAATCCAATTGATTTTAAATTTATAAAACAACGTTTATAAATTTCACCTTTTATATTTTATAACAACTTCGATTCGTAAATCTCCTTTATTAACGAATTCGATCAATATTTCATTTGTAGGCAAAAATCCAATTTATAAGTTAATTTCTTATAAATCTTTATTCTACAATTTCATTCATTTTTATAACTTCATACTTTATAAATCTATAAACTTCAACTTTTATAAATCTATAAACTTCAAATCTTCACAATTTATAATTCTATCAATTTTCTATCTTCCCAATTTATAATTCTATAAGTTTCATATCTTTACAATTTAACAATTATGAAAACTCGTTTTAAAATTTCAATAATTTCAATTGATAAATATAGATTTTGTACATCTTTTATAATACTTTAAAAATCTCAATTTAACCCATTCTAAAATTAAATCGACTTTCATTTCAAAAGTCACACTTTGGTTATATTTCACAAACATTAAAATTTCCATAACTTTAAATTTATAACATTTATTTATTTAAGATAAATAAATTCAAAAATTTAATAAATCGTATACTTTCCAAAAATCACTTCAAAAATCCTTTTTAAAGTAAAAATCGTTATTTTTAAAACTTCACAAGTTTGAATCCAATGATGCAACGCACCAATTAGTCCATCACACATCAAACATCATATATCATCATATGAGAACAGAATATATATCAATATCTGTAAACAAATAAATACAGTTGAGGAATCCAGTTGGATCCCTCCAACCCGTTTCCCTGCATCCACAGACGTTAGCACAATACCAATTCCACTTCGAGGTGGAATATCGCGGTATATGGGTTTTATAAAAATCCGCTTACTAACGGCGCAATAGGGTCTCATCCGCTATACGAGGCGGGAAATCATCAATCCAATATATACATATGCCAATATGTATATATTGCTATATATATAATAGATATATCCTACTATATCTAATATCACAATCAATAGCAATCAACACAATCAATAAATAACTGAAAATTCCACTTTCATTTTTTGAGTGAGAAAAATCTCACCTTTGCTATTTAATTTGCCATCCATTTTCCAATTTGACCATTTCTCCAAATTTTGACCTTGTATAAATAATTTACACAATTCATTAATATTCGAAATAAATCGAACTATTAAATTTCTAACTTGATATGTTTTAATTATACAATGACCTCATTTTTAACTCAGTTTCCTTTAAATAAATTTAATTAACTATAAATTTAGTTTTAACTAAAAATTTTCTTTTTAGTAACTAAAATAGATAAAACAAATTTATTACCGTAAACTATTGTTTATAACAACTTAACAAATAAATTTTAAAATTATATTTCTTTTTATATAAACAAAATAGGATTTCCTTTTTATTTCTCTTTAAATAAATCAAATTAACCAAAAACTATATTTTAAACTAATACTTTTAAATTCTAAACCAATTTCTTTTTAATGGGATTATTTAACAGAAAATTAAATTTAAACTAATTTCTCCTTTAACAGATTATCTTTATATAAAACATTCCAATATTCATATATTTCCTTCTTTGTATCTTTTCTGTCCAATGTATATTTTTTTTTTCTTAACTGTATATATATATATATAAATTCAACCAAAAATTAAAATAAAATAAATATACATATATACCTCACTGCTTGATAAATCAACGCAACTATCATCACGACATCGAGCTAAACCAACGACGACCTCGATCATCATCCTCCGCGTATGCGGCCCCATTCTTCCATCACGATGCCCAGAACCCACAGATAAGCCATCGACCATCGTTCTGGCCAGCACGCCAATATCGCCGACCACTCCGACTCCATCCTGCCCACGAAACCCCAATTCGTGACATCCCAAGCGAGCCACCAACACCCTCCTTATCACGTCACCGCTTCCACTTGCAATAACCCATTCAACTGCCGCCATTGACTTTGCCGCGCGTCTCCAATTCGCGAGTTCCCCCATTTGACAGCGCCGCCGTTTGCTTCGCCAACGAAGTCGCAAGCGATTCGCGATGCCCCACGTCCTTGCAATCGAAATCCCCTCGAGTTTTTTTTCCTTTTTCCCTTGACTCGCGAAAACGAATCGAGCTGGTGACGTGAATTTGAAAAACGAGGCGCCATTATTTCTTCGATCTGGGAGACTTCGGCCATAATTTGATTTTCAAACGAGATAGTTCTGATTTCATTTCGAAATTAGTAGAGGAAGAGGGGTTATCGACTTCGGCCATAAATTTTTCTTTTATTTGAGAAATGATCTCGTGAACAAAGCTGGAGGGAATGATTTCGATATAAGCTTTATTTGGATTTTTGAACGAGAACAGTTCGTTTTCGGTGTGAGTTTTTTTTTTGTGGATGGAACGAGACTTTCTCCCTTTAGGCTTCGGCCATTTATTTTCAAACTGAAGATTGATTTAGAAAGTGAGGGAGAGGACGTATTTGAAAACGAAAGGGTATGGGTATGTCATGGCCCGCAAATCCGTACCTCTTGATTAACCACTAATCTCCATTGATTCACTCAAAATGAACGGGAATACGAACTATGATGGGTTTTAAGAAGAAGAAAAAGTAGAAGAAGAAGAAGATAGAAGAAAAAGAGAAGAAAGAAAGAAGAAGAACAACAGAAATCACATCAGAACAGAAAACAATATCAGAATCTCATATTCGCAGCGGAACAATATATAATAGATAAACACTAGTCTTTTAAAACAAAGAACTATATCAGTTTATACATACATCAATCAGAGTCAATATACAACTCGATACAACAATGGACAGTTATATAAACTTGTCCTCATACAGAATACACAGCGGAATAAATAATATCAGATACAAATACTACGTCTCGCCATCCAGCTTTCTTCCAAAGCTCCAGAATATCCAGAATATCCTGATAACATAACTCTAGGCTGCCCGTGTGGAAATTGGTGGGCACCCAGAGTTTAGAAGGGAAACAATAAACTCCGAGTCAGTCATGGTGACTGGTGTGAGATCGTAAAACAGTTATTTTTCACAAAGAAAATAAAACAAATTCGCAATGCTTTTGGAAAATGAAACTACCATAAGACCTCCCACCACACACACAATGCAAACGCAGAATTGGAGGAGATTTCTTCTTATGATAGTCAAAGATGCTTACTACGCAAAAATCAAATCATTTTTGATATTATTATTAGTGCATAGTGTAGAAAACATTTCGAAAGTAGAATATTAATCTTAGTCGACATAGGTACCATTATAGTATGTCTACTATAGCTACCATATTAAATGGCAGGTTCTACAACTAAAACCGTACAAGGCTCGTATTGTTTCTTTGGATTTCCAACAAATGGTCAGGCTAAGGAACTTCCTATCCACGATGGGTACGTCCCTGGAATAGACGACCCGAGAAATAACCTAACATTACGGTTAGATCTCTGCCAACACAAGGCCGGGTTACCTCTGCAAAAGTAGGTAACTACTGACACGCGTATGCCATCCCCCGATCGTAACCGATCTTCCCGAGGATCCCCGATTTCCAACAACCACATAGAAAATAATGCAGCAACCACATAGGTTAAGTATCTGGGCTCCATACCATGATACCACCTCTATCCAGAAGGAATGACATACACTAAGGGGCGCTACTCCCTAGAACCTTGCCGCATCCTTCCTGTTTTGACCATTTCCGGGGTGTGAGGCTCGACGAAGTCTCGTCCACAAAGCTACGCTTTCTCAAAAAGCCCTGCTTCGGGTCAAACAAAATGATCAACCTATGATCACAAAGATATAAGATCAAACAAATGATCATATCGCAAATGATCAAACACTGATCATTTCACAGCAACACTCAGTATGCCACGTTACCAAATTGGGATATATCGCTGATAAATTTCAACTACATAACCTCTGAGCTCGTACGTCTCAGAGAAGGGTGTTAAGCTAAGAGAATAAATTCTCCGCCACCAACAGAAATGTATTTGAAAGAAATCAGCTTTATATCTCAAATTGTAACGTCATACACAATCCATACAAGTCTGTTCCGGGATCGAACAGAACCGAAGGCACTTCTCACGAAGCCCTTGCATTTCCGGATAAATTTCTAATCACGTCCGGACTTCCCGTCACTAAGGGTGATAAAACCTCTAAATCGGAGATCAGCCGATGTAGAGTAACTCGACGGTAATCCTTCCGTTTTCAAAAATATCCGGTCTTCAACACCGGTCTTCAAATGCGATTCATAACGACGTATCACATATTCGGAATGGGTTATACGACCCCATGGTCCTATCCCGGCTAACCCGAATAGTGAGCGCTTATTTAAAAACAAAGTGTGGCATTCAAATTCATCTAATTCACAACAAATATCGTTCAAGGTAATTATTGATAGTCGGTTATTTAACTATCAATAAAGATGCGCAACATCATCAGATTCCAAATAATTTTCCAAATTATTTAATCTTCCAAAAAAATATCTTTACTAGATATATAATTTCCACACTTAACCGTTTGAAAACAATTTCAAATCAATTTCCACATTTCATTTTATCTTTGAAGATAAAATCTCAAAACAGTTCATTTCATATTGGAAAAGCATTTCCATACTTATTTAAAAATAAGTAATTCACAAATCATTTATTTTCAACACTTAGAAAATATTCGATATACTTAAATCAAAGTTAAGTATATATTTCATTCTTTAAGGAAATCATTCTCTAAACCCATTTATTTGAGTCAAAACGAATGTTACGTAAAACATCGTTACGACAACTCAAAATCACTAGTATAGGGATTCGAAATTTAGATAGATATATAAATCCCAATACTATATAAAACATTTCCTTTCGGAAATCATTTACTATAACAACAGTGTTATAGTCCACCATTTCCTTATTTCTCGAAAACGTCTATTTCAACAATAAATGTTGAAATCTATGTATTCGATACTTAACACGTTTTAAAACATCTTTTAAAACAATTAACTTCATTTCGTAATATCACTTTTCCAAAACATATCCATTTTATTTAATAATATATTCACTGTCCAAAATCGTGAATATACTTCGTTATCCAAATTCAACATTCCTACACGTTTTATTTAAAGGCTTATCCACTGTCCAAAATCGTGAATATAATTCCTTTAATTAACTTCTACAATTCACTTATCAAAATAAGTGATTTCGGATTTATAAACAACGTTTATAAATCACAATTTTATATTTTATAACGATTTCAAGTTATGAAATATCTTATTTAAACAATTCCATTTGACTCATTTATATAACAAAAATTCAAATCATAAGTTGATAACTTATAATTCATTTAGTTTCAAAACCCTTCATCTTATAATGTCACAAATCGTATATCTATTAATACTACTTACTTATAAAAATCCGTTTATAAGTTCATTTTAACATTTATAGAACTCCTAAAAATCTCCTTATTTTTATTGATAAAATAACAATTTTATACATCTTCTATAAATATAATCCATTTATAATAAGTCGAAAATTTCAATTTAACCCAATTACAATTTAATCAACTTATATTTCAAAAACCACATTCTTATTATATCTTCACAAATCTCATAATTTTTATAACACGAAAATTATAACAATTATTTATTTAAAATGAATTAATTCCAAAATTCAATAAAACGTATACTTTCAAATAATCACTTTGAAATCCTTTTAAAAATAATATCGTTATTTTTAACTTCAAAAATGGATCCGATGATGCTACAGCATCAAACAATCAATCACAACAATCAAATATCATATATCATCATATGATAACAGAATATATCACAATATCTGTAAATAATCAATACGGTGAGGAATCCAGTTGGATCCCTCCAACCTGTTTCCCTGCATCCACAGATGTTAGCACAATACCAATTCCGCTCCAGTACGGAATTATCGCGGTATATGGGTTTAATAAATATTATCCGCTTACTAACGGCGCAATAGGGTCTCATCCGCTATACGAGGCGGGAAATCAATCAATCCAATATATACATATGCCAATATGTATATATTGCTATATATAGATATATCCTACCATATCTAATATCATATCCAAATAACAATCAATAACTGCAATTCAAATTTAAATCTGAGTGAGAAGATCTCACCTTGATTTTAGATTCCATTCCAGCGTTTATTTCGAATAAAATTAAACGCGCGTTTAATTTTACCCGAAATTCAAACTAGCTCCAAACGACTCCTAATCAGTTGCATTGCGTAGTACGTGTTTCTACGATTTCGGTGCTACCAAATTTGTTGAATTCTGATAACGCAGCAAAAAGATATGCATTTGTAAAGTTTATACAAATTATTATAAAATTAATTTACAATTAATTTTCATTTATCCTAACCCTATCAGATCATCACCGTTCCTCACGTCTGAACGCATCTGGGCCGTTGCCCCTTCTTCCTTCCCCACACGCGAAAACACTCCAGTTCCTCCCGTTCGAACCCATGCCGCCATCCTAACCCTAATGCACGCGCCTCCTACCAACGTCCAGACACCATCACTCCACCGCCAAAACGAAGCCAACGCCCTACCCCACACTCGGCTGCAATTCCATGAAGCTCGGTCTCCTCCTTCCTTGGAAAACGCGCACGCAACGCACGGCCTTTGCGTGAGATTTGCCGCCAAACCATTGACCCAATCACGATCTCCACCGTTGAACTTGTCAATCACACTGCCCTCTTCATTTTTGTAGTTGGAGTCGAAGTCTATCGAGGAGTGGATGAGGAGAAAATTGAGGGGAAGTGAGAATGTTTTCTGGCCGTGAATGTTGATAGTGGCGGCTACGAAGAAGATAGCTAGGGTTTCTCAAAAATGAAGGGGGTGGGTTGCTTTTATAGAGAACCGACGAACACTATTCATTTCTAAATTTTCGAACTCCGATTTACGCGTGGTAACTATCGTTTCTGGGGTTTATCCCGCGTTCCGAACGCAATGGAACAGGTTTCGGAAGCTAATTCGATCGTATGTGTGAGATATGACAATAAACGATCAATTTAAATTAAACCGATTTAAATCGATTTCGAGGCGTTTTAATTCGTACCGGACAAATGGTAAATCCAAAAATTACGAAATTTGAAATCTTACAATAATATCAAATTACGGATCCGATGAAACTGGTTTCGTCGAAATCCGAGACTTTTTGAAAAATGACTATTTTCAATCGATAATTAAATATTAAAAAATTCAATTTTCACAGATTAACTTCAAATTCAATTTTAAGAGTTCTATAACCTTTCTATAACTCCAGTATGATTAAATAAAATTTTACAAATCATTTTCAATCATTTTAAACTCGATTTTTAATTATCTCTGGAATTTCACTATTTAATTTATCGATTTAATTATCAAATTAAATCCAATATTCGAAAAATAAATCATTCGACTTATTAATTTCACTTATTAATATTTAAAATTAATTAAATATTCGAATTTTAATTATCAAAAATTCTGGGTCGTTACAAACTTCCCCCCTTAAAAGAATTTCGTCCTCGAAATTACCAAGTAAGGAAAAGATACAAAATCCGTTAATTTCTCAAAACAAACTGTTCAAATTAGATTTTCAAATTTCTTAAGTGTTTAACTTTCCAAAAATCCTTAGTTAAACTTCTTACAAAATCTTTTACTAAGTTTTCCAAAATTTTCAAATTTTCCAATTTTCTCAAAAATATTCTAACGCCTTAAATTTTCAGAAAATTTCGCCAGCGACTCCTTTGCGCGGCTAATACGGCACTACTACAAAACGTCCCTACGGACTCTCAGATTTCAAAAAGAAAAAGAAAAAGCCAAGCGGCTAGACAAGAAATCATCAAATCTCATATTGAAATTCAAAATACATACCTTTTTGTCGAGCAATTCAAATTATCTTTGAAATCAAAATTCCAATTCCTTTATACACCTGTATATTCTACTAGCCATAATATCTAGTTACAACATTCAAACCACTTTGCAAATTCTATTACAAAATTTTCAATTCATACTTCTTATACATTTTTACTTCACTATTGAAGTTACATATCTATTATCATTCAATTTTACATTTCAAATTTCATTTGAATTCAATTCACAATTTCAATTCAATTTGAATTCTATTTTACTTCTGAATATTTAATTTATCAATTATCTTTCATTCATAACTGCACTATTTCAAATTAGTTTCAATTACTAATTCATCACAAATTCTAATTCTTTTTATTCAAATTTGTTTTCAACATTCAGTTTTAATTCCAGTTTTATCTTCATTCAATCATTAACTTAGAATAATTTCAATATCAAATTTTCACTTAAGAATTTCACTCTTCATTTCTTAGGTTCAATATAAATATTCCATATACACATTATATTTATTTTCAATTTACCACTTCGGTTAAATCTACTTACATTCAAACTGGAGTTCCAATTCCATATGAATTTTAATTCATCTTTCATTTATAATTATTCAATTCGATTCTATTGCTTACAACTTCAAAATGAATCTCAACTTTCATTTTCATATTCATTTATTCAAATTTATTCACTTATACTTTCTTTAATTTAACTCCATCTTTAAGTTAGATTTATTCTATCAAAATTCGAATGGTATAAGTTATCAATTCAATAGTATTCCATAAATATTTTTAATAGGATTCCAGAGTCTTACCAACATTTCAAAAAAAATCATTTTTGAAAACAATTCAAACTATCCTTTGAATTTTCTAAAACAAAATCCAAATTTTCCAAACAACTTCCATTTAAAACAATTGGCAGCAATTCCTCTTTTGGAAACCCGAAAATGAACACCGGTGATGCCACGGTCATCATCGAAGTTATTTTCCAGCGACCGAAAAGAGTTTAGAGCTTTTCATCTCTTCAAAAGACTTTTCAAAACCTTTGAAATACATTTTCAACTCCAAAAGAATTTAAACTTTCTCAAATCGCCAAAATTTTCAAATTCTTTTCAAAACATTTCCAAATACTTCTCTGGAATTCCGTTTCAAATTACAAATCACATTTATAATTTATATTCTCAAATTTCATTTGAACATGGATTTATCTCTTAACTTTGGAGTTATGATTTCAATTTCTTATTCAATTTCATATAATAATGATAATAATTCAATGTTATTACTTTCCTAACAACCATGCAACCATATACTGTAGTAATTTACAGAAAATCATTTCTTTTATGTACAAAATAGTTTTGGGCAAAATTATTTCATTTACCCTATTTAAAACAATATTGTGCCGAATTGTTCTATATAAGTGTTTAGAGATCCCTATCGATAGAGTTGTACGGACAATACCGACCAGAATCCATATACCACTCAACAAACCAATCATCACAATATAAAACAATTTTATATTCACTAACAAATACGCACTCGTATCTATTATTACACTCAACTCATTCTAGAGTACAACTGACTCTATCTCTAATGAGTAACACCCAACAGAGCAAGGTTGTCGCTTAACCATATGCTCTGATACCAAATGTCATGGCCCGCAAATCCGTACCTCTTGATTAACCACTAATCTCCATTGATTAACTCAAAATGAACGGGAATACGAACTATGATGGGTTTTAAGAAGAAGAAAAAGTAGAAGAAGAAGAAGATAGAAGAAAAAGAGAAGAAAGAAAGAAGAAGAACAACAGAAATCACATCAGAACAGAAAACAATATCAGAATCTCACATTCGCAGCGGAACAATATATAATAGATAAACACTAGTCTTTTAAAACAAAGAACTATATCAGTTTATACATACATCAATCAGAGTCAATATACAACTCGATACAACAATGGACAGTTATATAAACTTGTCCTCATACAGAATACACAGCGGAATAAATAATATCAGATACAAATACTACGTCTCGCCATCCAGCTTTCTTCCAAAGCTCCAGAATATCCAGAATATCCTGATAACATAACTCTAGGCTGCCCGTGTGGAAATTGGTGGGCACCCAGAGTTTAGAAGGGAAACAATAAACTCCGAGTCAGTCATGGTGACTGGTGTGAGATCGTAAAACAGTTATATTTCACAAAGAAAATAAAACAAATTCGCAATGCTTTTGGAAAATGAAACTACCATAAGACCTCCCACCACACACACAATGCAAACGCAGAATTGGAGGAGATTTCTTCTTATGATAGTCAAAGATGCTTACTACGCAAAAATCAAATCATTTTTGATATTATTATTAGTGCATAGTGTAGAAAACATTTCGAAAGTAGAATATTAATCTTAGCCGACATAGGTACCATTATAGTATGTCTACTATAGCTACCATATTAAATGGCAGGTTCTACAACTAAAACCGTACAAGGCTCGTATTGTTTCTTTGGATTTCCAACAAATGGTCAGGCTAAGGAACTTCCTATCCACGATGGGTACGTCCCTGGAATAGACGACCCGAGAAATAACCTAACATTACGGTTAGATCTCTGCCAACACAAGGCCGGGTTACCTCTGCAAAAGTAGGTAACTACTGACACGCGTATGCCATCCCCCGATCGTAACCGATCTTCCCGAGGATCCCCGATTTCCAACAACCACATAGAAAATAATGCAGCAACCACATAGGTTAAGTATCTGGGCTCCATACCATGATACCACCTCTATCCAGAAGGAATGACATACACTAAGGGGCGCTACTCCCTAGAACCTTGCCGCATCCTTCCTGTTTTGACCATTTCCGGGGTGTGAGGCTCGACGAAGTCTCGTCCACAAAGCTACGCTTTCTTAAAAAGCCCTGCTTCGGGTCAAACAAAATGATCAACCTATGATCACAAAGATATAAGATCAAACAAATGATCATATCGCAAATGATCAAACACTGATCATTTCACAGCAACACTCAGTATGCCACGTTACCAAATTGGGATATATCGCTGATAAATTTCAACTACATAACCTCTGAGCTCGTACGTCTCAGAGAAGGGTGTTAAGCTAAGAGAATAAATTCTCCGCCACCAACAGAAATGTATTTGAAAGAAATCAGCTTTATATCTCAAATTGTAACGTCATACACAATCCATACAAGTCTGTTCCGGGATCGAACAGAACCGAAGGCACTTCTCACGAAGCCCTTGCATTTCCGGATAAATTTCTAATCACGTCCGGACTTCCCGTCACTAAGGGTGATAAAACCTCTAAATCGGAGATCAGCCGATGTAGAGTAACTCGACGGTAATCCTTCCGTTTTCAAAAATATCCGGTCTTCAACACCGGTCTTCAAATGCGATTCATAACGACGTATCACATATTCGGAATGGGTTATACGACCCCATGGTCCTTTCCCGGCTAACCCGAATAGTGAGCGCTTATTTAAAAACAAAGTGTGGCATTCAAATTCATCCAATTCACAACAAATATCGTTCAAGGTAATTATTGATAGTCGGTTATTTAACTATCAATAAAGATGCGCAACATCATCAGATTCCAAATAATTTTCCAAATTATTTAATCTTCCAAAAAAATATCTTTACTAGATATATAATTTCCACACTTAACCGTTTGAAAACAATTTCAAATCAATTTCCACATTTCATTTTATCTTTGAAGATAAAATCTCAAAACAGTTCATTTCATATTGGAAAAGCATTTCCATACTTATTTAAAAATAAGTAATTCACAAATCATTTATTTTCAACACTTAGAAAATATTCGATATACTTAAATCAAAGTTAAGTATATATTTCATTCTTTAAGGAAATCATTCTCTAAACCCATTTATTTGAGTCAAAACGAATGTTACGTAAAACATCGTTACGACAACTCAAAATCACTAGTATAGGGATTCGAAATTTAGATAGATATATAAATCCCAATACTATATAAAACATTTCCTTTCGGAAATCATTTACTATAACAACAGTGTTATAGTCCACCATTTCCTTATTTCTCGAAAACGTCTATTTCAACAATAAATGTTGAAATCTATGTATTCGATACTTAACACGTTTTAAAACATCTTTTAAAACAATTAACTTCATTTCGTAATATCACTTTTCCAAAACATATCCATTTTATTTAATAATATATTCACTGTCCAAAATCGTGAATATACTTCGTTATCCAAATTCAACATTCCTACACGTTTTATTTAAAGGCTTATCCACTGTCCAAAATCGTGAATATAATTCCTTTAATTAACTTCTACAATTCACTTATCAAAATAAGTGATTTCGGATTTATAAACAACGTTTATAAATCACAATTTTATATTTTATAACGATTTCAAGTTATGAAATATCTTATTTAAACAATTCCATTTGACTCATTTATATAACAAAAATTCAAATCATAAGTTGATAACTTATAATTCATTTAGTTTCAAAACCCTTCATCTTATAATGTCACAAATCGTATATCTATTAATACTACTTACTTATAAAAATCCGTTTATAAGTTCATTTTAACATTTATAGAACTCCTAAAAATCTCCTTATTTTTATTGATAAAATAACAATTTTATACATCTTCTATAAATATAATCCATTTATAATAAGTCGAAAATTTCAATTTAACCCAATTACAATTTAATCAACTTATATTTCAAAAACCACATTCTTATTATATCTTCACAAATCTCATAATTTTTATAACACGAAAATTATAACAATTATTTATTTAAAATGAATTAATTCCAAAATTCAATAAAACGTATACTTTCAAATAATCACTTTGAAATCCTTTTAAAAATAATATCGTTATTTTTAACTTCAAAAATGGATCCGATGATGCTACAGCATCAAACAATCAATCACAACAATCAAATATCATATATCATCATATGATAACAGAATATATCACAATATCTGTAAATAATCAATAAGGTGAGGAATCCAGTTGGATCCCTCCAACCTGTTTCCCTGCATCCACAGATGTTAGCACAATACCAATTCCGCTCCAGTACGGAATTATCGCGGTATATGGGTTTAATAAATATTATCCGCTTACTAACGGCGCAATAGGGTCTCATCCGCTATACGAGGCGGGAAATCAATCAATCCAATATATACATATGCCAATATGTATATATTGCTATATATAGATATATCCTACCATATCTAATATCACATCCAAATAACAATCAATAACTGCAATTCAAATTTAAATCTGAGTGAGAAGATCTCACCTTGATTTTAGATTCCATTCCAGCGTTTATTTCGAATAAAATTAAACGCGCGTTTAATTTTACCCGAAATTCAAACTAGCTCCAAACGACTCCTAATCAGTTGCATTGCGTAGTACGTGTTTCTACGATTCCGGTGCTACCAAATTTGTTGAATTCTGATAACGCAGCAAAAAGATATGCATTTGTAAAGTTTATACAAATTATTATAAAATTAATTTACAATTAATTTTCATTTATCCTAACCCTATCAGATCATCACCGTTCCTCACGTCTGAACGCATCTGGGCCGTTGCCCCTTCTTCCTTCCCCACACGCAAAAACACTCCAGTTCCTCCCGTTCGAACCCATGCCGCCATCCTAACCCTAATGCACGCGCCTCCTACCAACGTCCAGGCACCATCACTCCACCGCCAAAACGAAGCCAACGCCCTACCCCACACTCGGCTGCAATTCCATGAAGCTCGGTCTCCTCCTTCCTTGGAAAATGCGCACGCAACGCACGGCCTTTGCGTGAGATTTGCCGCCATACCATTGACCCAATCACGATCTCCACCGTTGAACTTGTCAATCACACTGCCCTCTTCATTTTTGTAGTTGGAGTCGAAGTCTATCGAGGAGTGGATGAGGAGAAAATTGAGGGGAAGTGAGAATGTTTTCTGGCCGTGAATGTTGATAGTGGCGGCTACGAAGAAGATAGCTAGGGTTTCTCAAAAATGAAGGGGGTGGGTTGCTTTTATAGAGAACCGACGAACACTATTCATTTCTAAATTTTCGAACTCCGATTTACGCGCAATAACTATCGTTTCTGGGGTTTATCCCACGTTCCGAACGCAATGGAACAGGTTTCGGAAGCTAATTCGATCGTATGTGTGAGATATGACAATAAACGATCAATTTAAATTAAACCGATTTAAATCGATTTCGAGGCGTTTTAATTCGTACCGGACAAATGGTAAATCCAAAAATTACGAAATTTGAAATCTTACAATAATATCACATTACGGATCCGATGAAACTGGTTTCGTCGAAATCCGAGACTTTTTGAAAAATTACTATTTTCAGTCGATAATTAAATATTAAAAAATTCAATTTTCACAGATTAACTTCAAATTCAATTTTAAGAGTTCTATAACCTTTCTATAACTCCAGTATGATTAAATAAAATTTTACAAATCATTTTCAATCATTTTAAACTCGATTTTTAATTATCTCTGGAATTTCACTATTTAATTTATCGATTTAATTATCAAATTAAATCCAATATTCGAAAAATAAATCATTCGACTTATTAATTTCACTTATTAATATTTAAAATTAATTAAATATTCGAATTTTAATTATCAAAAATTCTGGGTCGTTACATATGGGTTGCACGAATTTTTTGTTCGTGATTCTCTGCGTGAATTTAGGCGAAAATTTAGGGATGCTGTCGTTAACTAAATTTTAAAATAAAATTTAAATTCAATTTGTTTCGATACGAATTTTCAACGCGTTTACGTGTCGTATTCTCACATAACAACTCCAATAAATATGAAATTTGAAATCCGGCAATAATTCAATATTACGGACCCAATGGAACTGGTTTCGTCGAATTCCGAGACTGTTTGAAAAATGACTATTTTTAAATATCGGTTCAAACAATTAAATTCAAAACTGAGCAAAACAGTTTAAAATTCAATTCTGAAAGTTCGATTATCTTCGGTATTATCAATACGAATTATTATAAGCTTTCGAATATTTTTCTTCAGCTTAAAATTGAAGATTCAAATTTTTATTCAACATTCACTAGATTAAATTTTAAAGTTTAATCGCAAATTTCAAAATTATATCGGGGATTCAAATTAAATCATTGTTCAAATATTTAAAATTAATTAAATATTCTCAATTTAATTTGTTCAAAATTCAGGGTCGTTACATCACGTACTTATCTTATCGAATTCGGTAAATTTACAACTATCTTTTCAAAAATATTTGAAAACCCTTTATAAAATAATGTGGAAAGTACCACTGCGGTATCAAATCATTGATCACAGCGTAATGGTTACGTCCCTATCCCAGAGAAATCCAAGACCTAACTATAGGCACTCACTGCCTTTGATTTTCGCCATGCGAGTATACCATTACTTCCCGAAACCTTTATTTAAAAATTATCTCAAAATAATGCTTGTAAATTCAAAAATAAAATTTCATGTTTAATCTAGGAAAATATACTTAAATAAAAGTTATTATACAAATCCATGTTAATATTCAATAATTCTTTTAAAACAAAAATGCTGACTAGTTCTTAAATAATAAATATTTAACACTCATTATAATGTAACTAATTAATAATTAAATATGCTATAAAAATTTTAAAATAATCAAATAACTAAATTTAAAGATTATTTTTAACACTTTTAAAATTACTGAGTTATAATTAAAAAACCACTTTTTAAAACAAGCCCAAATTCCTCGATTATATTTTCACTTCGTAAATTTGGAAAACCTTACTTGAGTTCCGGTATAACCAATTTTATACCTATTTCCAAATTCACCTCTATCCTCCAAAATATTTAAAATCTCGATTTTTAAAACCTCATTTTTATTCATAAACAAGTATCACTTAAGAATTTATTGTTTAAAATTCTTTTATAAATTTTATTCCAAAATCTCTTTTCAAAATACCCCTATTTGGTTAAGTACAAATTTCGAACCCTTTTATTTTATCCGATTGATTAACCCAAAATTCTTTATAAACATTTTACTTCAAAATCCTTTTTAAAATTCTTCCAAATTCAAACCATATTTTTATTGGTTTTTTAAAATACCAAAAATCAAGGCCAAACAGCCATAGCATCCAATCAATATAAATTCCACAGTAATCTATCACAGATTATTCCAACAGGACATGTATCACTATATCTGAAATTAAATTCAACATTTTTGAGGAATCCAGTTGGATCCCTCCAACCCGTTTCCCTGCATCCACAGATGTTAGCACAACATAAAAATACCAATTTCGCTTCGAGGCAGAATATCGCGGTATATAGGGTCATCCGCTATTATGCGGGGCGCATAGGGTCTCATTCGCTATATATATGCAGGAATATCAATCACTCCAATATATATATATATATATATATATATATATATATATATATAAACTACTATATATAATATCACATCCAATTTGATAATAATTCATCAATTCAACCAATCAATCATTTATTAATTTTATCTATTTAAAATTAAAGCCAGAAGTCCAAAATTGAGTGAGATTAACTCACCTTGAGTTTAATTCGCCAAACCCTCCAATTTTAAATTAAATCAAACACGTCCGATTTAACCTAAAATTTTCGCTAGCTCCGATCGACTCCAGTTCTGCACCACAGTGTAGTACTCGTCGCTGCGATTCCGGCGCCGCTTGTTTCGTCCGATTCCGACCTTGTACGGAGAAGATATGCATTTTATAAGTTTCAATGTAAATTTATATAATAAAAATTCTTTTTTATATATATACAATTAACGAGATCGGGCCGTTCATCTTTGGTTACAGCAAATCAAGGACGAGCCTTGCTTTCTCTTTCGTTCAACTCCAAGCTAGTTACGAACACACAAAATCCATCACCACCGATCAAAACCGACCGCCGCTTCCCCCTATAGGCCATTGGAAGTAGATCGGTGACCACCACTCGAACGGCCTACGCAAGCTCTACCTTCGCCCCTGACCCTGATGAACTCAAGCTTCCTAAAGTCTCGTATTTCGCACTCGAACTGCCGGTGCTCAAGAAATGATTTCTCCCTCCTTGCCACGCTATTTACAATCTCCAACGTTGATAACCAAGAGCTCGACGAGCTTGACGATTCTCTAGTTGGAAATTTCTCTTAAAAGTTTATGGATTGAGAGGATATGAGGGAAGAAAACTAGATGATTTCGGCCATTAAAACAAAGAACTGTGGCTCGTGAAGATCGGCTAGGGTTTCACTGTGCTTTAGAGTATATATACACGTATACAATATTATTTTAATATTATTTCCAATATTAACGTGCTTTTTCAAACAAACTCTAAACGAAGCGTGTCGCTTGGCGTTTAAAATGTTTTACCCCTATTCCAAACACAATGGAACGTGTTTCGGGGCGCAATTCGATCGTATGTGGAAGATAGCTTTTCGAATCGAATTAAAATATTAAATTTTCGATATTTATTTCAACGCATTTCTATCCCGTATGACCAAACCGTAACTCCAAATGCTACGAAATTTGAAATCTGATAATAATATACTATTTCGGATCCAATGGCACTGGTTTCGTCGAATTCCGAGACTGTTCCCTGGAAAGCTATTTTAACGCGTCGATTAAATCAAGCGATTTTTAAAATCGACGAAATCGTTTAAAAATTCAATTTTAAAATTTTACTAACTCAATTATAATTCAAATAGAATTTATATCCATATTAGAAATCACTTCGATTCATTTTTAAACAAGGTTCAATTATTTACCCTATCACTATATATTAATTCCACTATTAAATTAATATAAAAATTCCAATTTTTAACTTATCGACTTTTTAATCCCATTCAAAAGTCTATTACCATCATTCTAATTTAAATAGAATTTAAATCAACTTTAAAAATCATTTCTAGGTACAATTACTTCAAAATCACATTTTTACACAATTTTAAATATTGAATTTATATTTACCAAATTCAATTAATCACTATATTTGAAATTTAAACCATTTCACTGATCTTTCCATATTCGAAATGAAATAATATTTCAAATCCAACATTTAAAAATAAATTAAATGTTCAAAACTAACGACCAGAATTCTGGGTCGCTACATTCCTTCCCCTTTGTAAAAATTTCGTCCTCCTAATTTGCTTAGGTAGGAAAAATGCTCACAAACCCATTAACTTTTCCAAAACCCACTTAGTTACAGTCCTACATTCACTTCCCTACCCCTTTTAGATTAATCCAAAACCATTTGTTTCCATTCCTAACTCAAAAACCTTTTATTTCAACTTTAATTCAAAAACCAACTTTTCCCAGTTAACAAACATTTCCTAAATTTTCAAAAAAAATTTAACACCCGAAATTTCCAAAATTTTTTGACAGCGTCCCCTATGTACGGAGAGCCTTTCACAATATCACAAAAGAGATAAATATGTATACATCGACCCACACGGTCGGGAAAACAATATATATATATATATCAATATATTATCATTTCTTTATTTTATTGCGTAAGCGTACCTCATATTAGCGTTTTTAAGCGAGCGGCTTATTTATATGCATTTACGCAACCCAAAAATCTATCCAACAGCTCGTTGTACTTGTACTTACTCAAAATAAGCACATAAGTTTCATAAACATGAAATTTTATAACATTCCACTTCTCTAACTAGCTAAGCAAATAAATTTCATAACCCGAATATACCAAACGTATATTACGAGAAAATTTTAAGGTTTCAACACAAATTTTAATTTTCTTCCATGGGTCCATATATCATTTATATCATTTCACTCAATTCGAAATGATTTACAACCAAATTTATTGCATTCATTTCATATTTACACAACCAAACTAAAATTCACTTCAAATTGATTCATATGTGATTTACTTGCATAAATTCACTTTTATACAATTTCAAATTGATTCACAATCAATTTATTTGCATTCCATTCACTATTCACTTTCACAATATGCAAATCCATTTTATTAACCTCAATTTATTTCTTTTTAAATTGACTCTAAATTAATTTTTCTAATTTCCATTTTATTTCTATTCAAGTTATCCACCAAACTTTGTTTGCTTCATGTTGTATTAAACAACATTCCAATCCATGTTAATTTATTCATGAATCATTTCATAAATAATCACTTAAGTTAAATTTTCCAACGGTAATCAAATTCTAATTCATTTTAAATTGAATCTCATTCCATATATTTGTTTTCATTTACTTAGTATATCTAATTAATACTTATTACTTTGGGGAATCATTTCATATAGATCAATTCTCGAACAATTTATTATATCACAACATGGTTCCTGCACTTGCATTCATATTAACTTTACTTCCAACTTATTTTACATCTTTTTCATTCACTTTTCATTTAATTCACATAGTGCTATTCACTTCATTTTATAGTGAATGGCATTTCGTTTTAAGCTAATTTATTTATAAACCCTTTCACAAAGTTATTTCTAAGGTTTATTATAAACATTCCATAACGTTACTTAGGTTCATATTCAGCTTTAAAACTTAAGTTCACACTCAACTTATCCAATCCATATCCCAAAATCATATTCAATTCATTTACTATTAAATTTAATTCATGTCTTGTTATCAATTACTTGACCATTTTAACTTGGTCATACCTTCTCCACTTTTCTAGTTTAATAAGTTATACAACTATATATTTACAATTCCTTGAATTTCCACTTAAGTTTACTCACATTCAATATTTATAACATACAGTTATATAATCACTTCACCATTCATATTTATATTCAATTTACTCCATTCTAATTCACTCTCCATTTAAAAATTCAAAATTTTGAATTTCCATTTCTTTACTATAGTACCAAACCATTTTCATTTAGGCTTTACCATTGCATTACTCAATTCATAAGTTCAAGAACTTATTTACTTAAAATCCATTTTACTTACTTAAGTCCATTTACATCTTATAACCATAACTCTGGATTATATACATCACTTGATAGCTTAAGTATATTCATTCCATTCAATAATTATAACTTACAGTTATACAATCATCTTACATTTCACTTTATATCTAATTCAATTCAAATCCAATTTCTATTTTTATTTAACTTATCTTAAATTCTAACCCATAATATTCGTTTTAACTTACTCAAGTTAAATTTTTATTTCCAGGATTTAAAAACTTACATTTTGTCGTCTTATCTATACCAACTTCAAATCATAGGTTCCATAACTGATTTCTCTGACTTTAAAGTCTTTTAAATGGAAATTTCCAGAATTCAATTACTCGGTTTTTAGTTCAAAACATTTTGAAATCATAAATATACATATATCACTTTGGTATATCAAGTCTTACTTCCGGATTTTTAAAACAACTTCGTTTTACCCAAAACAATTTTCCTTTTGGAACTTCCAAAACAAAACTTGTCTCTCAAACAAGTCCAAACAAATAATCATAACCAATCACCATGGTAGTAATCCATCACTTAGAAACTCGAAAATGAATGCTGATGATGTGGCCATCATCACCTAGATTATTTTCCAGCGACTGAAGTGAGTTCAGTGCTTCCTTACTTCCAAAATTCATTTTAAAACATTTTCTATTTAAAAAGCATTTTCAAATAATACTCCATTATTCCTCGCAAACCACTTTGGAAAACACTTCCAAAATTCTCAAGATTTAAAAATCCCAAACACTTAGTTCAAATTCATTTTAACCCATTTCTCAAAATTTCCAGGATTTAAATTCTGGTTTGACTTAAATTTAAGTTATACTCCTTTGTATAAATCGTACTTATAAATTCCTATTTGGTTATATATGTAAAACCACTTCAATTTTATAATCTTGTTTTGATTATAATATTAAAAGCCAACATTCCAAGCATATACACTATAATAATTTTAGAAAATTATTTTATTTATATCAAAATATAAATTTGGGTAAAATTATTTCATTTACCCACTTTAAAACAATACCATGTCCTTTTACCTTTTTTAAGAGTTTAGAAACCCCTATCGATACGGTTATACTTCCCTACCAACCAGAATTCATAAACACTCAATCGATAAGTCAACACAATATAAAAACATTTTATATTCACTAACAATTACGCGCTCACATCTATTAATACACTCAAACTCATTCTAAAGTGCTACTGACTCTATCTCTAATGAGTAATCCCCACCAAAGCCTTGGTATATCGCCAACCTAAGCTCTGATACCACAATGTCACGGTCTAGGGTTTTCGACCATCGACAGCGGCTACTTTACGCCGTGGCAGACACTGGTACCTCGAATTTGCTTTTACGGCCAGCCTATCGACTGCAACCAACCACTCCGGGACATGTAGAGGTAAGAGTCTCCTGCTCTCTACCAAACACAAAGCGAGAACACCCTATCACGTGGTAATGAAGCAAATCTGATCCTGGTCTCTACGAAACAACGTTCGAAATTTCCCGGTAAACTCAACCCCTGTTCTCTAGGAAATAAACATGCGAAAATAAGATCGGAGATCACCTCCTAACCGTTAGTGGACGGATTTCCTTATAAACGTCCTAGAAGAACGAAACGAGTTTATATGTATAATATAGCACCTCGAACGGTAACTATACCATATAATCCCCATACTTTTTCTAAATATTCCCAAAGTTATATTTAGGTCCAGATTTTATAGTCGGTTATTTAACTATCAAACAAACAATCAATTCAACCAAAAATTCCATTTTCCACTGAAAACACCAAGCCTTATTTAAATTAAATTTTAAATAAATTAAATCATTTTACCAAAGGTCACGTACTTATCTTATCGAATTCGGTAAATTTACAACTATCTTTTCAAAAATATTTGAAAACCCTTTTTAGAATAATGTGGAAAATACCACTGCGGTATCAAACCATGGATCACAGCTCAATGGTTACATTTCTATCCCAGAGAAATCCAAGACTTAACTGTAGGCACTCACTGTCTTTGATTTTCGCCATGCGAGTATACCATTACTTCCCAAAACCATTATTTAAAAATTATCTCAAAATAATGGTTTTAAATTCAAAATTAAATTTTCGTGTTTAATTTAGGCAAATATACTTAAATAAAATTTATTATACAAAGCCATGTTAATATTCAATAATTATCTTTTAAAACAAAAATGCTGACTAGTTCTTAAATAATAAATCTTTAACACTCATTATAAAGTAACTAATTAATAATTAAATACGCTATAAAAATTTTAAAATAATTAAATAACTAAATTTCCAGAATATTTTTAACACTTTTAAAATTACCGAGTTAATAATTAAAAAAAACCACTTTTTAAAACAAGCCCAGATTCCTCGATTTTATTTTCACTTCGAAAATTTGGAAAACCTTACTTGAGTTCCAGTACAACCAATTTTATACCTATTTCCAAATTCCAAATTCACCTCTATCCTGCAAAATATTTAAAATCTCTATTTTTAAAACCTCTTTTTTATTCCTAAACAAGTACCACTTAAGAATTTATTGTTTAAAATTCTTTTATAAATTTTATTCCAAAATCTCTTTTCACAATAACCCTATTTGGTTAAGTACAAATTTCGAACCCTTTTATTTTATCCAATTGATTAACCCAAAATTCTTTATAAACATTTACTTCAAAATCCTTTTTAAAATTCTTCCAAATTCAAACCATATTTTTATTGGTATTTTAAAATACCAAAAATCAAGCTCAAACAGCCATAGCATCCAATCAATATAAATTCCATAGTAATCTATCACAGATTATTCCAATAGAACATATATCACTATATATGAAATTAAATTCAACATTTTTGAGGAATCCAGTTGGATCCCTTTAACCTATTTTCCTGCATCCACAGATGTTAGCACAACATAAAAATACTAATTCCAGTTCGAGGTGGAATATCGCGGTATATAGGGTCATCTGCTATTATGCGGGGCTCTTAGGGTCTCATTTGATATATATATGCGGGAATATCAATCACTCCAACATATATACTACTATATATAATATCACATCCAATTTGATAATAATTCATCAATTCAATCAATCAATCATTTATTAAGTCCGATTTAACCAAAAAATTTCACTAGCTTCGATCGACTCCAAATCTGCACCACAGTGTAGTGCTTGTCGCTACGATTCTGGCGCCGCTTGTTTTGTCCGATTCCGACCTCGTACGGAGAAGATATGCATTTTATAAGTTTCAATGTAAAATTATATAATAAAAATTCTTTTTTTAATATACCATTAACGAGATCGGGCCATTCATATTTTGTTAAAGAAAATCAAGGCCGTGCCTTGCTTTCTCTTTCGTTCGACTCCAGGCCAGTTACAAACACACGAAACCTATCACCATCGATCAAAACCGACCGCCGCTTCCCCCTATAGGCCACCGGAAGTAGATCGACGACCACCACTCGAACGGCCTATGTAAGCTCTACCTTTGCCCCTGCCCCCGAAGAACTCGAGCTCCCCATCATCTTGTATTTCGCACTCGAACGGCCGATGCTCAAGCCATGATTTCTCCCTCCTCGCCGCGCTATTTACGATCTCCACCGTTGATAAGCAAGAGCTCGACGAGCTCGACGATTCTCTAGTTGGAAATTTCTCTTCAAAGTTTGTGGATTGAGAGGATTTGAGGGAAGAAAACTAGATGATTTCGGCCATTAAAACAAAGAACGGCGGCTCGTGAAGATCGGCTAGGGTTTCACTGTGCTCTAGAGTATATATACACGTATACAATATTATTTTAATATTATTTCCAATATTAACGTGCTTTTTCAAAGGAACTCCAAATGAAGCGTGCCGCTTGGCATTTCTAATGTTTTACCCCTATTTCGAACACAATGGAACATGTTTCGCAGCCCAGTTCGATCGTATGTGGAAGATAGCTTTTCGAATCAAATTAAAATATTAAATTTTCGATATTTATTTCAACGCGTTTCTATCCCGTACGACCAAACGGTAACTCCAAACGCTACGAAATTTGAAATCCAATAATAATATCCTATTTTTGATCAAATGGAACTAGTTTTGTCGAATTCCGAGACTGTGCGCTAGAAAGCTATTTTAACGCGTCGATTAAATCGAGCGATTTTTAAGATCGATGAAATCGTTTAAAAATTCAATTTTTAAAATTTTACTAACTCAATTATAATTCAAATATAATTTATATCCATATTAGAAATTATTTGATTCATTTTTAAACAAGGTTCAATTATTTACCCTATCACTATATATATATATATATTAATTCCACTATTAAATTAATATAAAAATTCCAACTTTTAACTTATCGACTTTTTATTCCCATTCAAATGTCTATCACCATCATTCTAATTTAAATAGAATTTAAATCAACTTTAGAAATCATTTCCAGGTACAATTACTTCAAATTCACATTTTTACCCAATTTCAAATGTTGAATTTATATTTACCAAATCCAATTAATCACTATATTTGAAATTTAAACCATTTCACTGATCCTTCCTTATTCAAAATGAAATAATATTTCAAATCCAACATTGAAAAATAAATTAAATGTTCAAAACTAACGATCATAATTCCGGGTCGTTACATCAACTCTTCACGAATGGATACATCTTTTTATAAACTATATATAAGGGTTTCAAACGAATTTTTTAGCAGCTGTTATCTTATTTTCTTCCCTCCTCTTACTTTCTTGAAAACCTCATTGAAATTGTACTTTTTTCTCTTTAAAATCAAATAGAATCAATTAAAACTTCTTTATATTGATTCAATATGACTTTCTTACTATTTTGAATTCATATCTCTCTTAAATCAAAGATCAAAGTGATGTCCAAGAGACTAAAGGATCCATTGTATCTAAAGTTCAAGAAATTGTCTTTGAAAAAACATTAAACTTTATTTGTATTTGCTTGGGTGTGATTGTAGCCTATTCAAATCATTTAGGTGTGCTTGGTTGCCCAGAAATCCAAGTTGATGTGCTTGTAGCCCATCCAAATCAAGTGGGTGTACCTCGAGCTCAAAAAATCTAGAGGGTATGTTTCATATCCTTGGAATCGAGATTATAATTAGGTTTGACTTCTGCCCATTTAAAGATTGGCATTTGAAAAAAAATCTGTACAAGAATGGATGTATGAGAAATCCGAACCAGCATAAAATCCCTAGTGTCATCTCTCTACTTTACTTTATTGCTTTTAATTTTATCTATGCTAGCATCTATGATTGATTGTTGATATATTTCTATGTTGAAAATTTGTGATTTAATATTAAACTGGAATGAAATTTAAAAAGATATATAAAAGTTATAAAATACTATTCATCTCCCTCTAGTGTTTAATTAGCCTTAAAATCTATAATTTCGCAACCCACATTTTATATCGGAGCACTAGGTTTTCAAAAACTCGTAATTTGATTTTTGAAATGTTTAAATGGCTAGTAATATTTTTAACACTTTTGTAGATAAATAATTTGGTGAAACCAATATGTTATTAGAAACTAATTGTTTTGAAAAATCACTTGATTTCTTGGAAAGGTATGCTTTTGAATTGCTGGAACAAGCTTGTTATATGGCTAATGATGAACATACACTTGAAAATCAAACATCACAAATCAAGAAGGACAAGTGGATACTAGATATTAGGTACTCAAGACATATGACAGGAAATCCAGTGATCTTGAAGGATATTATCTACAAAGATTGAAGATTAGTTAACTTCAGAGACAACTCAAAAAGATATGCGATTGACATCGGCAATGTCGGTAACTCTAAAACTCCTATTATTTCTAATGTTTTGCTAGTTAGGAATCTGAAACATAACTTGCTTAGTATTAGATTCAATTGTGTGATAAGGGTTTTAAATTAAGTTTGAAAAGGATAATTGCCAGATAATGACATTTTTTTGAAAGTATTAGGAAACGTAACATTTATATTTTAAGTACGGAAGTGCTCAATGATAATTTATGTCTTTTGGTTGAATCTAATGACCCTCGGATTTGACACAAAGGATTTGGTCATTTGAATTTTAAACACCTTTCTAGGGTTGCAAGATATGGACTTGTTAGCGGTCTTCCTAAATGAATTTTAATGTTAATAATTTATATGATGCATGTCAATTAGGAAAACTTCGTAAAAACTCTTTTAAATCTAAAGATATGATTTCTACTTCTCGTCCTCTTGAATTTCTTTATCTAGTTCTTTTTGGACCTTCGCAAATGCAATCAATAAATCAAAATAGATATGTCTTTGTAATTGTAGACGATTTTTCTATATTTACACGGAAAATTTTCTTAAAACTTAAAAGTAAAGCTATTGAAATATTTAAAATTTTACTAAAAGAATTCAAAATCAAATGTCAACTAAAATTAAAACGATTAGGATTGATCATGGAGGAGAATTCAAAAATGATAATTTTGGAATCTTTTGTAATAAGAAAGGAATTACACATAACTTTTCATTTCTAGGAACACCATAACCAAAAGGGAGTAGTAGAACATAAAAATAGAACTATACGAGAATGTGCTAGAACAACGTTAAATGATAGTGAATTACCTAAAAGTTTTTGGACTGAAGTAGTCGCAATAGCATGTTATGCTTTAAATAGAATTTTAATACGTCCTTTAACAAAGAAAACTCCGTATGAAATATTTTATAAGAAAAATCCTAAACTATCTTATTTTAGAGTTTTTGGTAGTAAATGTTTTATATCCAACAGAAAAGATAATTTAGATAAATTTGTTGCTAAATCAGATAAAGGAATATTTATTGGTTATTCTAATAGAAGTCAAGCTTATAGTGTTTTTAGCACCTGTACTAACACCATTGAAGAAACAATACATGTTTCATTTGATGAGAATTTTAAAATTAATAATTCTTGTTTTAGTAAAGAAGAAAATATTAATAAAACTAATGAGATTACAAATAATGAAATCACTAACGATGAAAATAATAATAACCCTGAAATTTTACATCTAAATAAACGAATAAAATATTTGAAAGACCATCCAATAGAAAATATTCTAGAAAATATAGAATCTGTAGTAAAAGCTAGAAATCAATTAAATAAAATGAGTAATGTTGCTTTTATCTCAACCGTTGAACCTAAAAATCAAAAAGAAGCATCATTTGCTGATTTATGAATACTTGCTATGCAAGAGGAACTAAATCAGTTTACTAGAAATAATGTTTGAGAACTAGTCCCAAGACCTGTATGTAATAGGAACTAAATGAGTTTATAGAAATAAAATGAATGAATAAGTAGAAGTCATTAGAAATATAACATGATTAGTTGCTCAAGGCTATAGTCAGGAAGAAGGTATACATTTTGACGAAACCTTTGTTCCTGTAGCTAGATTAGAAGCTATTAAAATTCTACTTACTTTCGCAAATCATAATGATTTTAAATTATTACAAATGGATGTCAAAAGTGCATTTTTAAATGGTTTCATGAAAGAAGATATTTATGTTAAACAACCCTTACTTTTTGAAGATGAAAAGGTTTCTAATCACGTTTACAAATTTAAAAAAGCTTATATGGTCTAAAACAAGCTCCTAGAGCATGGTATGATAGACTAAAATCCTATTTATTATAATTTAATTTTGAAATAGGAAAAGTGGACAATACTCTATTTATTAAAAGAAATAATAATGATATTCAACTTATACAAATATACGTAAATGATATTATTTTTGGATCAACAAATTAACAGTTAAATAAAGGATTTTCAAATATAATGACTAAGAAATTTGAAATGAGTTATATGGGAGAAATAACATTCTTTTTAGGATTACAAATAAGTCAATTAAAAATGGAACGTTTATAAGTTAAAAAATATATGCTAAAGATCTAGTTAAGAAATTTGGTATGTCAAATACCAATGGAAAGCCAACTCCCATAGCAACAAATGAGAAATTAAATAAAGAAGAAAACTCAAAAGATGTAGATCAAAAATTATATAGAGGAATGGTAGGATCATTACTCTATATAACTGTTAGTAGACCAAATATAATGCATAATGTCTGTCTATGTGCAAGATATCAACCTCAACTTAAAGAAACTCACCTAATATCAGTAAAAATATACTGAAATATGCAAACAACACACTAGACTATGGACTCTTTTATCCAAAAGATGATTCTATCGATTTAATTTCATATAGTAATGCTGACAATGCCGGATGGAAATCAGACCAAAAAAGTACAAGTATGATTTGTCACTTTTTAGGACATTATCTTATTTCCTAGTTTAGTAAAAAATAAAATTGTCACGGCCTAGATTTTCGACGCTCGAAAAAATCGACATCAATACGTTCACTATATTACATGCCGATCAATCAAATATCGGAAATACCAGATCGTTAGGGAAAAAGAAGAAAGAGGTAGAAGAAGAAATAGAAACAACAACACAGAATCTCACAATCGCAGGGGAACAATGTATAATAGATATCAACATGTCTCTATTCAAAAAGAGCTGTAAAACATTACTTATACATTACATCATCGGAGTACAATGTATCAATAACTCAATACTGGATAGTTATAATAACTTGTCCTCACAAGTGCTGAATATACAACATACAATACACAGCGGAATCAAATCAAATACGAGTAATACGTCTTCGTCATCCAGCTCGTCTCCTGAGCTCCATAGCATCCCATCCTGTATCTGTAATACTCGGTCTGACCCGAGCATTATAATAAAATAACACCTGAGTCAGTCTGGAAAACCAGCGTGAGAAAACACACTCAATTTGAATTATTAAAGTTATAAAAATCCTTTGAAAAACAAAGGTATCTCGTAAGACCACGCCCCACATAAACACGATGGGTTTTTACCTTACGATAACCTAAACGTTTTATATCAAAATCATCTGATATTATAATAGTGTTTAGGTACAAATACTTATTCAAATAGCTGAAATTGTTACATTATTTAAATTCCAGCGTACTAGGCTCTACAAGCAAAACCATAAAGGCACGTATCGGAGAATGGATTCCATACGAATGACTAGGCACTGGGGTACCACCTGTCATAGTACACATCTAGAAAAATGTACCGAGGACCACGCCGGGATCCCCTAAAACACAAGACTGGACTACCCCTAACCTGGATAGGCCGAATATGCTATCATCCCGGGTGTTCCCACCCTTTCCGAGTTCTTCCGCACACCATAGTAAAAATATCCAAGGGTATCTGGAATGGTGATAAACATACCCTAATTGGGTGCGACCCACTTAGCCTTGCTGCATCTTCCCTGATTTTCAGTCATTCCCGGTTGATGAGGCTAGAGGCTACGGTTACCTTTTAAGAAATTTTCTCTTAGAATGCTCATTGTCCTCCAATGACAATGTACTGATAGCATTCATCCATACAAGTTCGTTCTGGGTCTGAACGGAACATAAGGCACTATTCCTACTACATCCATTTGGGAAAAATCCTCAGGATTAGTAGCGATTAGCCCTTGCACTTCACTGCTCCACCTTCGACTCCATGCCCTTGTTTTCACTTCGAAAACATATTCGTTGGATTGAAGTGGTTTTCGAATAACTTATCCGATCCCGGTCTCTTCGAAACAACGTTCGACATTTCCGGTAAACTTGTAACGAACTCGATTTTTCGTCGCTCGAAAATCGACATTAATACGTCCACTGTATCAACTGCTGAGCAATCGAATGCCGGAAAACCGAATTGTTATGGAGAAAAAAAAGAGGTAGAAGAAGACAGAAGAAAAAGAAAGAAGGAACAACAGAAAAACACAGAACAATATCAGAATCTCACATTCGCAGCGGAACAACATATAATAGATAATCATTAAATCAAAGAACTATATCATTATATACATACATCATCATCAGAGTTTACATTAACAATATGCAACACTGGACAGTTATATAAACTTGTCCTCATACAGAATACACAGCGGAATAGATAATATCATATACAAATGCTACGTCTCACCATCTAGCTCGCCACTGAGCTTCACAGCATCTCCTGAATCCAGAATGATCTGATAACCTGACTCTAGACTGCCCGTGTGGAAATTGGTGCGCACCCAGAGTTTAGGAAAGAAACAATAAACTCCAAGTCAGTCATGGTGACTGGTGTGAGAACTAAAACAGTTATTATCTTTAAAACAACAAAAACAAAGGAAGTGGAAAATATCCGCAATGCTTTTGGAAAATGAAACTACCATAAGACCTCCCGCCACACACACAATGCAAACGCAGAATTGGAGGAGATTTCTTCTTATGATAGTCAAACATGCTTACTACGCAAAATCATCGATATTATTAATATTAGTGCATAGTGCAGAAAACATTTCGAAAGTATAATATTAATCTTAGCCAACATAGGCATTTCACACTATGCCTACTATAGCTACCATCTAAACAGTGGGGCGCCACCATAAGTAAACGGCAGGTTCTACAACTAATACCGTACAAGGTTCGTATTGGAGGATGGATTTCCAACAAATGGTCAGGCTAAGGAACTTCCTATGCCACGTAGGAACGCCTCTGGCGGGACGCTCCGAGAGACAACCTGCTCTCTGCCAACACAAGGCCGGTTACCCCCTTCCCGGGTAGTAAACCTGAGATATGCCACCCCCGGTCCTTTGGGACCTTTATCCGAGCGCTCGGTAACCAACATCACACATAATAAATAAAGTGTGTCCACATGAGTAAGTATCTAGGCTCCATACCATGATACTACCCTTTTCCAGAAGGAATGGTCATACCCTAGGGAAGCTACCCCTGAAACCTTGCCACATCTTTCCTGTTTCGACCATTTCCGGGTTGTGAGGTCTGACGAAGTCTCGTCCACAAAGCTACGCTTTTTCACAAAGCCACGCTTTGATCACAAATGATCAATAAATGATCATCACACAGCAACACTCAGCATGCCACACTACCAAATTGGGAGTATATCACTGATAAATTTCAACTACATAACCTCTGAGCTCGTATGTCTCAGAGAAGGGTGTTAAGCTAAGAGAATAAATTCTCCGCCACCAACAAAAATGTATTTGAAAGAAATCAGCTTTATATCTCAAAATGTAATGTCAGACATGTAACCATACAAGTCTGTTCCAGGTTCGAACAGAACTGAAGGCACTTCCGAAGAAGCCCGTGCAATCCGGGTATTCACAATCCCGATAAAACTTCCCATCACAAAGGAAATCTCTATACCGTAGCTAAAGGTGCAGAGACAATCGATAGGTTATCCTATCGTTTTCACAAATACCCGGTCTTCACCACCGGTCTTCAATACAATCCATATCGTCGTATCACTAATTCGGAATGGGTTATATGACACAAAGGTCTTTTCCCGGCTAACCCGAATAGTGAGCACAATATTTAAAACATATGGATATAGGGATTTCAATTAAGTCACAACTTATTACCCAAATCCTTTCCTTTAAATGGTTTAAACAGATTACCATTTTAAATCTATAAACAAAAAGATTACTTCACAAAGTTTACCCAATTTCACAAAGTTTCATTCACAGATTTCCAAATCAAAATTCCATTTCAATTTGATTAACCCATTAAATCTTAAAATAAAGATTTTATTTATAGCTTTCAAAACTATTCACAATTCCAGTCTTTTATAATATAAAAGATACACCTTTTGAAATACTCTTTTATTTCAAAATAAAGTTTGATTATCGTTACAAAGGTTAATTCATAGTTTCTTCCAAACCATTTACAATTTCATTTCAACTTGAATTGTTTCGATACAAATTGGAAATCCTTTCTTTTAAATGAAAGTTATTATTACTTGAAAACGGATAGTTTTCGTTTTTGGGAAAAACTGGTTACAATTATACAGGTTAAAGCCATCCAAGTATAAAACCTGAATTTAAATTTAAATTTCCAAAACCATATTTTTAAATGGTTAAAAACCCATATAAAACACCTTTTATAATTTGTAAAATCCTTTAAACCAAAATTCCCAAATTATTGAATTCAATTCAAAATATTTAATTCAAAATTTAAATCAAATGATTTAAATTCCAATTCTATTAAATTATTTAAAATAACTTTTATTTCTAAAACTCATTTCAAAAACTTTCAATTCCAATTCCAAAACTATTTTGGATTCAAAAACTCAATTTTCCAAAATTGATAAAAATTTGTGACTTAACCGATTTCCATGTGAAATCCACTTTTGTGCGTGTATTGTGTAGTCCACGGTTTTAACACAATAGTGCAACAACATTCAACCATCACAGATCAAATATAACAATATAATTGATAAGCGGTATAAACGATAACGCTTATCTTTCATTCACAGATCACAGATATTGTTTGTACCAAATATGGGCACAACACTCTTCGGAAGTTTTTGAAGAGATAAAAGTGAAGAATGAAAATTAAAACTGTGGGTTATCTAACAAAAACTCCAAATAACAGAAAATAAATTGCAAAGACAAGCGATTTAGAGTGGTTCGGCGTTTTGCCTACGTCCACTATGAAGTTTGCTGATTTTATTGTTCGATACTTGAAGATTACAATTCTTTATACTGTAGTACAACTGAATTTAAATGCTAAGTGTCAATCTAAAGCAGCGGCGGTGTTCTGGAGTAAATCTGGCAGAATCTGGGCGCTCTTCAGTACTTAGAATTGTCCGACCCCTTTTTTGAATGACTAGGGGCTCTATTTATAGGTGTAGGAGGCTGATATTTCGCCTAAAATGAGGGGATACCAATTCTGGTACGTCAGGGGGCCCACATGGCCGAAATCTGGAGATCCGGGCCCACTTTGGGATCGATTCGACCCTTGGTTCGAATTGATCAAGAAATCATCCAATCGAGTTGAAATTTGGTGTGAACATTCTTCATCATGTGTGTAAGCTTCTGTGAAAATTTCATGGCATTTGGACTTGTAGAACTCGAGATATGATCGATTCAATGTTGCATTTCTGGAGAACATGGATACTTCGAATCGATCTTAGTTCGAATCGATTTGATCGAATCGATCCTCCTGCGCGTGAAGACAATGGCGTGGCGTGCATGCTTCGGGTCAACCCTCTTTTATCTCCGAGTTTTACTGAGTCGTGCCCGGGGTTTTAGCTGCGTTCGCTTGGTGGATTCGAAGTTATCGATTCGAAGAGGTGGTTTCTTCGAATCGATCGAACTCATGCTCCTTCGTATCGATCGTGGAAGGTTATGGCTGATCGATACGAAGTATCCTCTGTCTTTGGGATTCGAAGACAATCGTGGCGTGGAGTCGAAGCTCCTTCAACTGTATGGAATCGAAGGACTCTCGTTTGATGGATTCGAAGGTGGATAAAACTCCAATGGATTCGAACAAGGACCTCTGTGCTGATGGAGTCGAAGCAAGGGGGATGGATCCGACCCCAGGATGGATTCGAGCCAAGACTATCCTTCCACTTTCTAATGACGATAACTTGAGCATACGAACTCGGATTGCCTCGAAATTTGGAACGTCGGTTTCTACTACTCTGTTTGACGCGCCTTATCGATTGCAGCCCGATCTGGACTTGGACAAATTTCATCGATATCCATAGCGATCCTTGTGTGTTAACTGATTTCTGAGACGATCTGTCACCGGTCTCTAGTCAAGTCCTTGGTGTCACGGCCTTGCCAAAAGGCGGGATAACATTTGCCCCCCAAAGTACATCTTGTGTAAACATGACGTGCTTTGAAGAGTTGTAATCTCTCACTGGACAGCTATGACATGCTTTACCGAAAGTCGCATTCTGTATCGCAGTAATCGACCGTCGTATAATTGTGACTGGCTGTTAGGTTTTTGATTCATGATGAGATGAACATTTGATCCCTGTAAATGATAAAGACCAAACATTAGTCAGAAATACGTGCATACGCGTATTATCTTGACTTTGGTTAACGTTGCGTGATCGCAAGTCGTTGTCAGTTCGGTTTGCTATCGAAATCTTCATCGGTCCTCTCCTAGACCGGTTTGAGACTCGGGTTAAAACATCGCTTTTATGATTGCCTATGATCACCCTCTTGTATTGATCCTCTCTTGAATCGGTACAAAGAGTGGACAAGCAATTTTTCATATTGAAACGATTCGTCCATTTGATCGATGGTATTTGATGGATTCAAAGCAATGTTTCTGGATCCGCTTCGAGTTGATGGTTTCGAAGTAGACACTTCGAATCGATGGGGCACAGTGACCCAGGTTCATCTTCTGTTGACTGCTTCGAACCGATGGTTCTTCGAATCGATACTGTGTGGATTCGAAGTTCTCTGAGTTGGTGGAGTCGAAGTCGTGAATGCTCGAACCAATGTCCTTTCGAAACGATGGTTCGTGGGGTTCGTGCTTCGAGTCGATGTTGTCTCGCATCGATGTTGTTGAGATGGATTCGATCGTGCAAGAAGATTCGCAGGAGATGGATTCGAAGTGGTGGGTTATAATAGATTCGAAGTCGCCGTAACGAACCGAGTCGATGCCCTTACCTGTTAAAGCCGGTCAGTTGTACCGGGAGGCGAATCGTCTTATTTCTCCTATATATACCGGGGTCCTATTCACTTCTCACTTTTTACTTTTTACCATTGCTTCAACTGTTTCTTCGAATCGACTTCCCAGAGCTATAACTGACATGCTTACCACGAATCGATCGAACACGTCCACGCTTCCACTCGTAATCAAATCAGGTATTCAAGGAATCGATTCGAGATGAGGAAAATAGAACTATCTTCGCCTTTAGAAAATTCTGAGAAGTGACGAGATCTGAACGAAGTGGGTCGACTCGATGGAATCGAGGAATGAAACCTTTCGAGTGATATCGATCAGAGTGTCGTCTTCCATTGCTTCACATCGATCCAGGCACGAGTCATTCGAATCGATTTTGAATGCATAGCTTCGAATCGATGGTTTTAAGAGAAAAAGAAGGCTCGTGGCAATCGATTCGAGGTAGCGATACTCCGATCGATTCGAAGGATCTCAGTTTTGATCGATTCGAAGTCATGTATAGATCATGGATTCGAAGTGTTCCTCTATCCCAATGTTGCATCGAGTCGAACCATATGGATTCGAAGCACCTGGAACCGAACTTCATCGATTCGACCCGCATCGATTCGCGCTGATGGATTCGAACGTCTTCGTCCTATGAGACCATTACTTTTTGACTTGCTCCATCATATGAACTACGACCAGTTTCAAGTTATTCTCTGATGAACTTAATGAATTTTAGCATACTTGACTCCGATGAGCTTCGGCCTTGCATAATCGAACTTGACTGAAAGACTTGAACTTGAATTTCCTTTGAAGCTCGTCGATGGAACTATGACTTAACCAATAATACAACTGATTTATACTTGAAGTTGGTTCGTAGCGTTTGGATGGTGTGGAAGTGACGGTCAGCGATGACGGTCATTTTCATTCTCAAATTCCCAAGTTATGTTGTACGAACATCTTGCTTCAATCCGTTAAATTTGCTTAAGTAATGCACAGCACTTGCACTGCACGACATGTTCATACACACTACACTGGGGCATGCACGGGCTGTTTATGAACTTAACGTTGCTTTCTGATGAGTTAGTTAATTATGGAATCTTCGAGTTCCCATCAACAAGAGGTACAGAGCTCGACTCCTCCGATGCTTGAGATTCCCGATATTCCTGCCGATGTAATCGATCCAGCTCCAGATGAATTGCCGGATGCTATATTTATTGAGGACCCCGCCGACTCTGTCCAATCTAACATTTCTGAATCCCTATTGGGCCGAATTTGCTTGAGACATAACATATCTCTAGGTGATGTATTATTGCCCAGTGCCGCTGATAGACCGCATAATCCGCCTGAAGGATATACAGCATTCTATCGCCATGCTTGCGCGGCCGGAACTCTCCCTCCTTTCAATCAATATATCAGAGGGATGCTATCCTACCTAGGAATTGCTCCTTCGCAACTTCATCCCAACGGGCACGCATTGCTGAACAGTGCCTTTGTCATATTTATGGACTGTCTCTTTCGCCCGCCATGGCCCACCGAGATCAGACACATATTTAACTTCAAGATTAGGGGTGATAGCCCGTCTTTTACATTTCTGGAGGCAGTTAGGAATTGCCAAGTTGTAGTTGGAGCTTGGATCCGACTGAGTTATTTCAAGAACGAGTGGTTCTATGTTCGGTGCCCTCCGGGTTTCGCTAGGCGATGGTTGTCTAGACGTAAGCGCCTTAACCTGTTTCCTTGACCAATAGCTCTTTGGTATTAAAGTTGACATTTCATTCCCTTTACAGCCATTATCTCCAGACCCGATGGAGGGCGTTTCAAGGGTATCGTCCGAAGTCTTCAAGAAGTTCCAAGCGAGTTGAGACATATTGACTCGGTGCTGAACGATTATAACTTAAGAATTCTTGGTTTGATCGACATCAATCAAAGTATAGTCGTCGAGGGATTGGCAAAGCCCGCCTCCAAGAAGGAAGATAAGAAGAAAACTAAGAAGAGAAAGGTGAAGAAATCATTCGGAATCAGAATAATCGAGGCGAGTGACGAAGAAAGAACCCACACGGATTCGGAGCCGATGGCTGACCTCTCGGGAAACTTGGAGGAGTCGGGAGAAAGACGGAAAGGCAAGGCCGCCGTTTCCAAAAAACTTAAGTCTAAGGGGTGGAAATCTGTGGATGTGTCTCCTCCCATTTCCGGAGTTATGATTTCTGAGGCCGCCCCTTCTCATTCGAGAGACATTTTCAAAGGGCTTGACTATATTCCCATCCCAGATTATATATCGATTTCTCATAATCCTGGGTTGGAGGAATTTCAAGATGTCCTAAACATGAACGAGCCCTTTCCTTTAAGTGCGGTCAACACTTCCGGTCGGTTTGGGGGTTTACACATTTACACACACTTCCACAGCACTTCATGACTTTTGCATAGTAAACACTTCTTTATGGGATCTTAATCCGTAATTCTTTCTTATCGCAGGTGAGATGTCAGGATGTGGCTCTACTCTGGATAGGCTTCGAAATGTGCGCCAATCTTCTCCATTTTACGATTCCCGCAGGAGAGAGACAGATAGAGATCATGGGCGAGGCTATTCAAGTCAAGAACATTATGATAGAGATAGAGATTACTCGCGTGGCCATTCTGGCTATGATTATTCTGACAGAGACCGGGGATACCAGTACCGACCCCGATCTCGCTCTCCTCCGCCTCCCAGGGCCCCAGTAGACCTCCCAGGGCCTTCTCATCAACAGCAGCTGCCTTCTCAATCTTCTCGGCCTGATGCTCAGCGGCTAAGAATGGAACCGACAGCAGCCGCTATAATAGAACAAGCTCCGGCTGAGTTGACGAGTGAGGGAGCTGCTAAACTCGCCCAAATGAAAAATGACTACCCTGAAATTTGCATGGATGTCTATGTCTTCCCTCCTAACTTTAAAAGAATTCCTTCGAACGCTGAGACCACTACTCATAGTTATATCCGCGACTTCTACGCTCAGTATAAGGAGTGGTACAAGGCAGCCATGAAGGCTTCTAGAGTAGCTTTTGACCGGGCGAAGATTATTGCTGAACGTGATGCTGACATTGTTAAACAGAAACGCATCATTCAGGTTCTTCAATCCGAAGTGGAGACGTCCCGGAAGTCAGAACTTGAAACACTTCAGAAACATGAGGATGTCGTGGCTAAATTGGCGAGGATGCAACAGGAACACTGTGCCACGGTAGAAGAGATGGGCCACCGCAACACCACCATTGCAGCTGAGCGAGACTTAGCCGTTAAAGAGCTGAACGAGCTCAAGTCCAAATTTACTAAAATGGTGAAGGAGAAGGACGATGCAAACGCCACTGCTCAAGAGGCTTGCGACCAAGCAGTATCTCTCAGGGCCGAACTTGCTGCGGTGGCGGTCAAGGCTAAGTCTGCGAAAGCAGAAATTCAAGAAAAGATCTTGGAGGAGAGGTCTAGGCTAGATGCTGAGTTTGATGATCTCTTAGTCATGTACAACGCTAATGTGCTGGAACACAGAAATTTAGCGTGGCTGGGAGATGACTCCATGATCTTGTACAATGCCTGGACCCGGCTGGTGGATGAGAAGAGAGCAGCGCATCCAGATGAAACACTTGACGACTTTGAGTTGGAGATGCGTTTGCTCACCGAGGATGAGAGGAAGGTCCTTCATGAGGCGGCGATCTCTATGGCGAAAGAAAAGCTTGGTGTTCAATCTCTAGAGACAGGCGAAGGCTCGGGGAACGCGCATCACGAGGCAAGGGTTGAAGCTATAATTCCAACATTGCCCGAGACCACTGGTGCGGTAGATCCGCAGTCTGTTCCTGCATATAATCCTGACCAACCCCTACTATCTTCCGCCAATGATTCTGCCCACGTTTCGGTCCAGACTAAGGAAGGTATTTGAACGCTTCTCGTAGTTTAGTTGTGAAGAACCTTAAGCAACACACTTGGCTAACAGTCTTCGTTTTGTCGCATTTCAGTGACTGAAGTCATTGTTTCTGCGCCTCTTGCTCTATCAGTTCCACATCAAACACAAGGGGTTGTTTTTACTGAAGCCATCACGACTTCTACCTTGATCGGCGAAGAGGGAGATGCAAATATGTTTTCTTTCAGCGCTTAAATGATTGAGGAGCTTCTTAATGAGCCCATCGATCCCTCCGTCAACCCGTCCGATGCTGTGAGTGGGGCTGCTCCGGCCGTTAGTTCATCTATGCCAGCTATTGGCACATCCGATGCGGCCCAAGTATCCCGTGAGGACGACATTATTGCTGAGATTGATGCCGAGATGGCAGCAGGGAATGCTGGTATGAATCCGCCCGGGCCTGCCCCGTTAATGGTGATTTCACCGGGCGGTACTGTAGTGATTGAAACTGCTCCTGTCCCTCCTCCTACTACTACTCCGATGCCTCCAGCTCGACCTCCTAGAAGAATTTCCGTCGCCTCCAGTTCTGAGGAAGACGTTGACATTATATCGCTGCCGGAGGGCAAGCCTGAAAAGAGTAAGCGGGTGAGGAGAAAATCAGGCAGCGGATCTGGTGGAGCTACCCCGAAGAAGAAGATAAGGAAGAAGAAAGATTGAACTCTTTCTTTAAATCTTTGTCGCGTAGGGTAGCATTTTGTTGATTTTTCTATAGCCGTGTATAGATGTGGATTCGGCTCCCACTAGCAGAATTTTTCTTAAACACTTTGTAATCAGATTCTTTTTGTTGATAGTGGAAATGAAAATTTATTCCCTTTCTGTCTTCAACTTGTTATGTGTTATGGTTCTGCCCCCAGTATTGGGGATAAGTGTGGAGTTGACGTATGTTTATACTCCGTCTCGCGCTCTGGGAGTATGGAGTTGAGTAAATGTTTATACTCCGTCTCGCGCTCTGGGAGTACGGAGTTGAATGAATGTTTATACTCCGCCTCGCGCTCTGGGAGTACGGAGTTAAGAAAATGTTTATACTCCGCCTCGCGCTCTGGGAGTACGGAGTTGAATGAATGTTTATACTCCGCCTCGCGCTCTGGGAGTACGGAGTTAAGAAAATGTTTATACTCCGTCTCGCGCTCTGGGAGTACGGAGTTGAGAAAATGTTTATACTCCGCCTCGCGCTCTGGGAGTACGGAGTTGAATGAATGTTTATACTCCGCCTCGCGCTCTGGGAGTACGGAGTTAGGAAAATGTTTGTACCCAGCTCGCGCTCTCGGAGTACTCTGGGATTTTGTAAATGTTTATACTCCGCCTCGCACTCTGGGAGTACGGAGTTAGGAAAATGTTTATACTCCGCCTCGCACTCTGGGAGTACGGAGTCAAGTTAAATGTTTATACTCCGCCTCGCACTCTGGGAGTACGGAGTTAAGTGAAGGGTTGTCGTGTATCAACCCATTTCTTGGCCTGATGTGATGGCTTGCCCCCGAGCTCGGGTTTCATTTAGTGAGTGGTTGATTGCTTCACAGCCACTCCCTACTTGAATAAATTCCACTGTGTGATGGAATTTAGCTCTTCGTGCATCGTGATGTTGTACATTGTATTTAATGAATCACAGCTCTGGCTCGAAGAGATGGCATTTTATTGCTGAAATAAGAAAATTTGGCAAATCAGTTGCCTTATTACAAATTCTAATTTCGAAATGCAAAAGTAAATTGCTGAATAAAAAACATAATGAAATAAATAAAGCCTGTCATATGTAGTAGCGACGGAGACTCTAGCTGTTCCAGGCCCTTGGTAAAACTAGACCGTCCACGGTTGATAGTTTGAATGTGCCATCCCCAAGTCTTTGTGTAATCACGTACGGTCCTTCCCAATTTGGTTTCATGTGTGAAGGAACTGGGTAAATTCTCTTGAGGACAAGATCACCGAGTTCAAAGGTTCGGGGTCGAACTTTGGTGTTATATAACCGTGCGACCCGACTTCGGTATGCGGCCGCTCTTAAATCAGCTTCTTCCCGTTTCTCGTCCAACATGTCCAAAGATTCAGCGAGTAATATAGCATTTGTTTTTGGATCGTAATAAGTTACGCGGTGAGAAAATACTTCTGTCTCAACTGGAATAACGGCCTCTGAGCCATAAGATAAGGAAAATGGGGTGTGTCCAGTTGCGGTCTTGTGAGTTGTTCGATAAGCCCATAATGCCATAGGAAGTTCATCGACCCATTTGCCCCCAGCCTTTTCCAGTCGTTTCTTTAAGATGGATTTGATAACTTTGTTAACAGCTTCGACCTGACCGTTTGCTTGTGGATGTGCGACTGCAGAGAACTTTTTATGAATATGAAATTGTTAACAGAAATTCTTGAACTCCGAACTTTCGAATTGGGTCCCATTATCGGTGATGATGGTATGCGGGAGTCCAAATCGACAAATGATATTGCGGACTACAAAGTTTATTACTTTCTTCGACGTAATCGTTGCGAGAGCTTCGGCCTCGGCCCATTTCGTGAAGTAGTCAACTGCGACAATGGCATACTTCGCACCACCTCTTGCCAGAGGTAAAGCGCCGATGATATCGATACCCCACATAGCGAACGGCCAGGGACTGACCATTTGAGTTATCTCGGTAGGTGGGGCTCTTGGAATTCGAGCGTGTTTCTGGCACTTGTCGCACTTTCTGGCATAATTGGCTGCATCTCGGTTCACTGTCGGCCAGTAATATCCATATCGGAGTATTTTCTTAGCAAGCGCTTGTCCACCGGTGTGATCGCCACATTCTCCTTCGTGCACGTCATGTAACACTCGTTTGACTTCGTCATGAGCGATACACCGGAGGAGTGGAACAGAATAACCTTTTCTATACATGATCCCGTCCTGAATGATGAACCGCGAAGTTTTTCGTAGAACTTGCCTTTTCTAATTTCGGTGCTCGGGCAATATCCCATTCTCAATATAATTTCGATACGGAGTCATCCATGATTCTCTGCTGGGAGAGGTTTCCAACACATCATTCGTTTTTATTTGATCGATGCTTGGGAAGGACAAAGTTTCGACCGGGACAAGTCCCATTTGCTGTGCTTCACCTGCGCTGGCCAGCTTTGCCAAGGAGTCGGCCTTTTGATTGTGATCTCGAGGTATATAGTAAATGACGTAATAATCGAATTGATCCAGTATTTCTAGAACTCGAACCAAGTAAGCAGCTAACCTCCGGTCTCTCGCTTGGTATTCTCCCCGTACCTGGCACACAACCAACTGTGAATCACAATAAATTTCTATAGCGATAATTCTCAGATCTCTGGCAAGCTTTAACCCAGTCAATAGAGCTTCATATTCAGCCTCATTGTTGGTTGCGTGAAAATCAAACTTCAAAGAATAGCATAGGGATCGACCTTCTGGGGTTTCTAGTACAATACCAGCACCCGAACACCGATCGTTTTATGCACCGTCGGTATAAAGTTTCCAGACATATTCAGGAGATTCGCTAGTTTCGGGTAAGTCGTCTGGAACAGTAAATTCAGCTATGAAGTCAGCCAGGACTTGCCCTTGAATGGCTCTCCGTGGAGCGTAAATAATGTCAAATTGACTCAGTTCGATATTCCACTTGAGTAACCTTCCAGACGTTTCAGGCCGCGTGAGGACCTGTCGTAACGGCTGATCGGTATACACAGTGAGTGGATGAGCTTGGAAATAAGGACGAAGCTTTCTTGAGGCAATGACCAAGCAATAAGCCAGTTTCTACAACCTGGGGTAATTTCTTTCAGCTCCGGTCAATCGTTTACTAACATAGTAGACCGGTTTCTGCACTCGATCCTCTTCTCGGACCAGAGCCACACTGATCGCATGCTCTGATACAGCCAGATAAAGGTATAATTGTTCGTGATCAATCGGTTTTGACAAGATCGGTGGTGTAGAGAGATGCTGAACCAGCGATCGGAATGCGCCTTCACATTCCATGATCCATTCAAAGTTTCGTTTTCCCTTCCGGATTAGATCAAAGAAAGGAATGCATTTATCAGTGGATTTTGAAATGAACCTGCTTAGCGCTGCTACCTTCCCATTGAGACTCTGGACTTGCTTTATGGTCCTTGGAGTTTGCAAATTCCTTATTGCCCAGATCTTTTCGGGGTTTGCCTCTATCCCAAGAGCGTTGACGATGAAACCGAGAAACTTTCCGGATGCAACGCCAAAGTGGCACTTCAACGGGTTAAGCTTCATTCCATATTCACGTAGGATGCGGAACTTTGAGTCTAAATCCCTGACGTGATCTGTGGAAAATCGGGACTTAACTAACATGTCATCCACATAAACTTCCATGGTCTTCCCGATCTGATCAGCGAACATTCGATTAACCAAGCGTTGGTAAGTCGCTCCAGCATTCTTTAAACCAAAAGGCATGACTCTGTAACAGTAGAGTCCCAGGTCGGTCACGAAACTGGTATGTTCTTGATCGGGTAGATGCATAGGTATTTGATTATAACCGGAATAAGCATCCATAAAGGATAACAATTCATGGCCTGCAGTTGAGTCTACGAGTTGATCAATTCGAGGAAGTGGAAAACTATCTTTTGGACAAGCTTTGTTTAAGTCGGAGTAGTCGACACAAGTTCTCCATTTCCCATTCGGTTTTCGAACCATTACCGGATTTGACACCCACTCCGGGTATAGAGCATCTCGGATGAAACCATTTGATTGCAACTTGTCAATTTCTTCTTTAAGGGCGGCAGATCTCTCTGGATCCATACCACGCCTCTTTTGCTTGACCGGAACATGTCGTGGATCAATATTCAAGGAGTGACTTGCAATGTTTGGTGAGATTCCGCACATGTCAGAGTGCGTCCAGGCAAAGACATCGAGATTCGCTTGAAGAAATTCAACCAATTCCTGTTGTATCTGTTTTCCCAGTTGAGATCCAACTTTTAGTACTTTTGAGTCGTCATCCTCACTGACTGGGACGTCCACAGTCAGTTGGCTGGAGATGCTTGATTCTCTTTGACTTCATCTTTATCTTCGTTATCTCTAGGGCAAGATCTTTAAGGAATTGGTAGTGGTGCCCGGGCCGGGGCCCGGGCGCTAGTTGCCAATTATCAGTAAAACGGACGCAGAGAGATTCCTCTACGCCCTTTCCTTTCTCCTTCTTCTGTGCTTCACGCAACTCAGCAACATAACAGGCTCTTCCTGCTGCCTGATCTCCTTGAACGATTCCTATACCATGGTCAGTTGGGAATTTTAAAGTCAAACACCATGGGGCAATGGCTGCCCTGAATTCAGCAAGGGCTGGTCGACCCAGGAATGCATTGTACGGTGAAGCGATGTCAAGAACAACGAATTGCAGCAGTCGGACTCTCCTGCGTTCTCCAATCCCCAGTTCCACTGGTAGTTCCACTATCCCAGTCGGTATTGTTGCACTCCCATTGAAGCCGTGAACTCGAGATTGGCAGGGTTTCAAGTCTTTTGCTTCCATCTTCATTAAATCATAAGCTCGTTTGAATAGAATGTTTACAGAACTTCCACTGTCAACCAGGATCCTCTTCATCCAAGCAGGACCAACCTGGGCAGATATGACCAGTGGGTCAATTGTTGGGGCTTCGATTTTGTCAGCATCTCTGCTTCTAAATATGATATCGTCAGACATCGTCTTTTGTTGCTTTGCCGGGGTTCCATCCTCACAATTACTGCAGCATTCGAAGCTCGCATGCCTGATAGAGCTAGCATATGACTCCATTTCCCTCCAGCTCATGTCCGCTGGATGAGGACCACCACTTATGGTATTGATAACTAGCCTCCCGCCTGTACGAGCGGGTTCCTCTTGTCTTTCTTGGTCTTGCGCACGGTTTGGGTTCGATGGGCCCGCACCACCAGACTGCGGTGCCCGCACGAATTGATCTAACTTTCTCTCCCTGATCAACTTTTCTATGAGATCCTACAAATGACGACAGTCATTAGTATTGTGGCCATAACTCTCATGAAACCTACAAAACTTTCCTGTCTGAATCTGCCTCTCTGATGACCGCTTCGGAGCGGGTTTCTTATACTGTTCAGTGTTGCAAGTTTGTAGGTACACATTTTCCAGCGATGTGTTTAATGGTGTATAACTTTCGAACATCGGAGACCTACGCCGTGGGCCTGGATTCGGATCTCTCTTCTTATTTTGACCATTGCTACCTCTTGGCTGAGTTTGTTTGTTCTGTATGTTTAACTGAACTTTTCCGGAATTGTCACCGGACTGTTTAACTGCTACATTGCTCTGTATTCCCTCATTTCCGGGCTTCGCATCGTCCTGCTTCCTAGACTGTTTCGCGTCCTCTTGCCGTAAGAATTGAGCGGCTTTGGAGTAGAAACGGTCCAACGATGCTGGTGGTTTTCCGGCTAACCAGTTTCCAAATTCAGAATCGGGATCAATTCCTTTTGTCAATGCCATTAAAATTGAGTTGTCGTTGGGATTACTAATTTCCACACATGCCGCATGGAATCTCTCCAAGTAACGCCTTAGTGTTTCCCCACGAGCTTGGGTAACACTGGACAGGGTGTTAACATCTTTGGGTCTAGCGACATGCATGCGAAATTGTTCAACAAATTTCTTAGCCAATTGGTCAAATGAAGAGATAGATCTTGGAGGTAATCTTGTAAACCACATTGTTGTAATTCCTCCCAGTGAGATGGGGAAACTTCGACATTTCACTGCATCGTCGGCCCATGCGGCGCTCATTGACCATTCATATTTCAATATGTGCTGATTGGGATCAGAATTTCCTTCGTACATAAGGAGAGTTGGCATTCTGAATCGCCGAGGAGGTTCAGCGTATAGTATCTCGTCCGTGAAAGGAGTATGACTTCGAGAAATCCCCCAATTGTCGTTGGTAAGACCTTGGCTTTCGCGGATCATCTGACGTATCATATTCGAGATGTTTGGCATTGCTACATTTTGAGCATGCTGAGCTAAGGTGTGGTCGGGTTCCACAGTGCGAGTCTGGACCGGGCGCTGTCGACGGTCCAAGTTTCGCCTCCTTGGCTCAGCATCTTCCGGGACATCTGGTTCAGAAGTACGTCCCTGCTGTTGATTACTTGAATCTGGAAGATGTCGGGTATCAACCCTTGTTTATACTGTGGCCGCTGTGACATGATTGTCCGTAGTATATTGTGGAGTACGACCACCTCGTGCTGATGGCCCAGCCTGGAAGCTGGTTGACGGTCCTACCCTCAACTGTCCGACAGTCAGGGCGGGTTGATATCCAGCAGCTTGAGCATGACTTCCGTCCAATCGGGGACGGATAGATCTATGATGATAGTCAGATGAGGCAGAACTTTCAGTGGATGAGCGGAAAACATCATCCCTTCTGGACCTCCTACGGCCTTGGCGGTTCAGTTGGTTTGTCAATTCAATATTAGCACGCAACTGTTCGGCCAATTGTTGCCGACTCTGAGTCAACTCTGTTGAGCAGGATTCTGTCCATCCCTACCTTCTTGTCCAGCAGTTGTAGAAGTGGTTCTTGTGCTAACCATTTTGAATGATGAATCCTTTTCCTAGACTTTATGCAAATCTGAATAGAATGGACGGATGATGAATTAGAGATCTGGATCTTCCTCTTGGATTTGTGCAATCCGGTATCGATGGTAGATCCAAGGAGCAGGAGAAAAAAGCTGGTTTTTTCTCAGTGAAAGCACCAAAGTGTTTGTACCAAAAATGGGCACAACACTCTTCGGAAGTTTTTGAAGAGATAAAAGTGAAGAATGAAAATTAAAACTGTGGGTTATCTAACAAAAACTCCAAATAACAGAAAATAAATTGCAAAGACAAGCGATTTAGAGTGGTTCGGCGTTTTGCCTACGTCCACTATGAAGTTTGATGATTTTATTGTTCGATACTTGAAGATTACAATTCTTTATACTGTAGTACAACTGAATTTAAATGCTAAGTGTCAATCTAAAGCAGCGGCGGTGTTCTGGAGTAAATCTGGCAGAATCTGGGCGCTCTTCAGTACTTAGAATTGTCCGACCCCTTTTCTGAATGACTAGGGGCTCTATTTATAGGTGTAGGAGGCTGATATTTCGCCTAAAATGAGGGGAGACCAATTCTGGTACGTCAGGGGGCCCACATGGCCGAAATCTGGAGATCCGGGCCCACTTTGGGATCGATTCGACCCTTGGTTTGAATCGATCAAGAAATCATCCAATCGAGCTGAAATTTGGTGTGAACATTCTTCATCATGTGTGTAAGCTTCTGTGAAAATTTCATGGCATTTGGACTTGTAGAACTCGAGATATGATCGATTCAATGTTGCATTTCTGGAGAACATGGATACTTCGAATCGATCTTAGTTCGAATCGATTTGATCGAATCGATCATCCTGCGCGTGAAGACAATGGTGTGGCGTGCATGCTTCGGGTCAACCCTCTTTTATCTCCGAGTTTTACTGAGTCGTACCCGGGGTTTTAGCTGCGTTCGCTTGGTGGATTCGAAGTTATCGATTCGAAGAGGTGGTTTCTTCGAATCGATCGAACTCGTGCTCCTTCGTATCGATCGTGGAAGGTTATGGCTGATCGATACGAAGTATCCTCTGTCTTTGGGATTCGAAGACAATCGTGGCGTGGAGTCGAAGCTCCTTCAACTGTATGGAATCGAAGGACTCTCGTTTGATGGATTCGAAGGTGGATAAAACTCCAATGGATTCGAACAAGGACCTCTGTGCTGATGGAGTCGAAGCAAGGGGGATGGATCCGACCCCAGGATGGATTCGAGCCAAGACTATCCTTCCACTTTCTAATGACGATAACTTGAGCATACGAACTCGGATTGCCTCGAAATTTGGAACGTCGGTTTCTACTACTCTGTTTGACGCGCCTTATCGATTGCAGCCCGATCTGGACTTGGACAAATTTCATCCATATCCATAGCGATCTTTGTGTGTTAACTGATTTTCGAGACGATCTGTCACCGGTCTCTAGTCAAGTCCTTGCTGTCACGGCCTTGCCAAAAGGCGGGATAACAGATATATATATCATAGATAAATAAATCACAGATCACAACACAAATCAGGATATATCACAAAATATCACACATCAAAGATGTCAAACAATACAACGTCCAATAAAACCCAAGCATCCATATATAGGATTAATTAAATTATCTGATTAATTCAAATCAGATAAATTTCAATAAATCAATTTTACTAGTTATGGTAACTTAAAATCAATTAATTACCAAAACATTTTCAAATTTATTTCAAAACACCAAATCAATTTTCCAACGAATTTCCAAAATATTTCCTTTTTAAAATAAATTCCTTTATCTCTACAAATCTATTTAAAAACCTAAATTGTAAATAAATTCTTCAACTTATAAATAGTATTTCCGAAATCCATTTATTAAACCCTTTTTTTACAAATTTGAAATTTAAATTCAATACAATTCAAAAATAAAACTTTTATCTTATAAAACCCCTTTTTAATTTATCCAATTATCAAAAATAATTTTTTCGATAAATTTTTAACTTAAATTCCGAAAATACAATTTTATTCATTTTCGGTATCCAACGATACCAAAAGTATATTCGGCTAAATTATAGCCTTCAACGATTTCAATCATAATATAATCACACGGCGATTATAGATAATCAACACACAACATATGAAATAATTTCAAATGTTTGAGGAATCTAGTTAGCCCTCCAACCTGTTTCCCTGCATCCACAGATGTTAGCACAATACCAATTCCACTTCAAAGTGAAATATCACGGTATATGGGATTTATAATTATTATCCGCTATTATGCGGCGCAATAAGGTCTCATCCGCTATATAATGCGGGAAATCAACTCCAAATACATATATAGTACCAATTCCACTTCATGATGGAATTATCGCGGTATATGTTTTTAATAAATAACCTCCGCTTAATATACGGCGTATAGGGTCTATTTAACACAATAGATAACAATTTATCATCCAATTCACACAATCAACAATATCGACAATTTTAAATCTAACTATTTAAAATTTAAATCGAAATACAATATTCGATTGAGTGAGAAGTTCTCACCTTGCTTTCAATAACGGTTGCAGTATTTTATTTTGAATATGTTTAATTTTACCCAAAATTTTCACTGACTCCAATTTACTCCAAACCTGTTCCATTGCAAAGAGCTCGTCGAAACGGTTCCAACGCAATTTGTTTCATCCGAAACGGACCTCGTATGACAAAGATATCAATTTTTAAAGTTAATACAATTTAATATATATATTTATTCACAATTTTATATTTTCAAAACCCTACATTCAATCTCTGCCACACGTTTTGCTTTGACAAGATCTGGGCCGCACTTGCTCTCTTCTCCAACATCAGGTTTTGAACGTGAAAAACACACGCAAAAACAACCCATAGAGCCGCCTCCTAGGGTTTCAAAACGCACCACCATACGACGTCGAGAACCCATCATACCACCGCCAAACGAAGCGCCATAGGCCACTCCACCCTCATCTCGAATAGCACGAAGCTCGGCTACCCCTATAGCATGAAAAACGTGCCCAAACACCTGAAGAACGCGGGCCCCTAGTCTCCAATCCACTTCACTAAACTTGATCATCACCATATGGATTTAAAGGTCTCAACTAGATCTACAACATTGCAGTTGAAAGTATTTGATAATTCTTCACGGATTGAGAGAGATTAAGGAACGAAGGAGATGAAATTCTGGCATAGAAGTGAAAGTGGCGGCTGGGCATTGAAACCCTAATGTCTTTGCAAATGTGAAAAAGTCAGGTCCTTTTATAGAAAATGGCCAAAACACTATTCATCAAAAAAATTCCGAACTCCAAATCGAGCGTGCCGGCTGGCGTTTCTAAGGTTTAACCCACGTTCCGAATGCAATGGAATGTGTTTCGGGAGCTAATTCGATCGTCTGTGCGAGTTACGGAAATAAACGATCAAATTTAAATCAAATCGATTAAAAGCGATTTCGATGCGTTTTGGCTTGCCCCGGACAAACGATAACTCCGATTTACACAAAATTTGAAATCTTACAATAATTTCACATTACGGATCCGATGAAACTGGTTTCGTCGAAATCCGAGACTGTTTGAAAAATGACTATTTTTATTCGTCAATTAAATATTAAAATATTCAATTTTCACAAATTAACTTTAAATTCAATTTTAAAAGTTTGCAAACATCATTATAACTCCAATATGATTTAATATAACTATATAAATCATTTTTATACACATTTAATCCAGATTTCAATTATCTACCCAATTTCATGTATTAAATTAATAATTTAATCGCCCAATTAAATCACTATATCGAAATTAAATTAATTCGACTTTCAAATCTTACTTGTTAATATTTAAAATTAATTAAATATACGAATTTCAAATGATGGAAATTCTGGGTCATTACAATCTTCCCCTCTTAAAAGAATTTCGTCCTCGAAATTGCAAAGTAAGAAAAATGCCCCAAATTCATTAACTTTTCAAAAATTCACTTAGTGAAAAATTTTATATTCACATTTTCCAAAACCTTTAACTTCAATCAAAATAATGGTTTCCATTTTCTAGTTCAATTCCTATATTTTGTTACAATTTGGAAATTGACTTTCCCTTAACAAAAATTTCTCAAAATTTTCAAAATTTTTCTAACGTCTTAAATTTTCAGAAAAATTCGCCAGCGTCTCCTTTGCGCGGTTCGATCGTAGTAGGATCACAATAGACATAAATATATATACATCGACCCACATGGTCGGAAAAGAAGAAAAACATTTCATATTTCCTATTTTTATTGCGTAGGCGTACCTTTTTAGCATTTTTAAGCAAAGCAGTTATTAATCTAGCATTTTAGCGCAACCAAACCAACCGAACGGCAGCCACGGCACCTGTACTTACTCAGTTTAAATATGTAAGTAACAAATATATAAAGTTATTAACAATTTACTCTTTTAAACAACTACAACACTTGCATATCAAAAGAAATGCATACTAACAAGGTTTATAAGCAACTTATATAATTTCGACACTATTTGTAATTGTTTACAACCAATTCATATACAATGACATCCAATTATTCATTTTCAATTAGTTTACATTCACTAATTTAAATTCATGTTGGTTCACTTTCAATTCAAATCAATTTCTATTTAAATTTACTTCACTTTCAATTTAAATCCAATTACATAGCTTTCAATTTTTTATCAATTCAATTTCGTTAACACTTAATGAATTATACTATATACAATCAACCAACAATCATATAACAACCAATGTATATTCAACACAACCAAATTAATTTAATTTACTTTCAATTTGGTTCAACACTTTTAATTCCAATTGGTTTAATATTAAATTGACTTCCATTCAATTTATTCAAATTCCAATTTATTAGCTTTAATGAATTAACACTTACATTCATTATTCCATATCAATTTTCTTACATTCGATTGATTAACATTAGTTCAATTCAATTGCTAATTCATTTAACAAATAAAGTTGAATTTTATTTATATAACTCAAGTTCACATTCATTTAATAAATTCACTTTATTATTTCACTTTATTAATTTACTTTGATATCAAAATCAAATTCATTCAACATTACTTAAGCTATACTCCAATTAAACATCATTTGTTTAACTTAACTTAAATTTCCACTTATAAATCCAATTCAGATTTTGTTTTTCTTAACAAAATTATTTAACCACTTTAACAATTGGTTTCACTTACATCTTCTCATTTTATAAGTTACACAACTTATTTATTTAATTTCCCAAATCATATTATAAGTATAAAACTCATTTCACTTATAACTATCAATTACAACTTCCATTTTTTATTTCAAATTTTGTTTATCACAACAAAACTTCAATTTTTCAATTTATTATGGTGGCAAATCAATCACACAGAAACTCGAAAATGATACTAATGATGTTGCAATCATCACCCTTATTATTTCCCAGCAATAGTGAATTCAGTGCTTTAATTCTTTCAAAAAAAATTTCCTTTTATTTATAAATCACATTTATAAATCCTTTTCTCATATAATTTCACTATTTAACTTTTAATTATACAAGGTTATTTCACAATTGTAAATCATATTAATTATAATTCCATACTTATAATTCATTTGCTTATATACTTCATTCTTTTACAATTATTGTTTTTATTTGGATTATTCAAATAACTTTCATTAATTTATATATATATTCACATTTTCAACAACCAAACAATTCAATTTATATACACTTTAATAATTTCTTGGAAAATTACTTCTTTTATATACAAAATATAATCGAGGTAAAATTATTTCATTTACCCAATTTAAAATGAAACTATGTCGACTTGCCTCGTTTAAGAGTTTAGAAACCCCTATCGATAATATGGCATCCCATATACCGACCAGAATTCATAAACAGCTCAACGGATAAGCAAACACAATATAAAACAATTTCATATTCACTAACAAATACGCACTCGTATCTATTATTACACTCAACTCATTCTAGAGTACTACTGACTCTATCTCTAATGAGTAATTCCCAACAGAACCAAGGTTATCGCTTAACCATGTGCTCTGATACCAAATGTAATAAACTCGATTTTTTGTCGCTCGAAAATCGACATTAATACGTCCACTGTATCTACTACCGAGCAATCGAATGCCGGAAAACCGAATTGTTATGGAGAAAAAAAAAGAGGTAGAAGAAGACAGAAGAAAACGAAAGAAGGAACAACAGAAAAACACAGAACAATATCAGAATCTCACATTCGCAGCGGAACAAAATATAATAGATAAATGAATAATCTTTAAATCAAAGAACTATATCATTTTATACATTACATCATCATCAGAGTTTACATCAACAATATACAACACTGGACAGTTATATAAACTTGTCCTCATACAGAATACACAGAGGAATAGATAATATCATATACAAATGCTACGTCTCACCATCTAGCTCGCCACTGAGCTTCACAGCATCTCCTGAATCCAGAATGATCTGATAACCTGACTCTAGACTGCCCGTGTGGAAATTGGTGGGCACCCAGAGTTTAGGAAAGAAACAATAAACTCCAGGTCAGTCATGGTGACTGGTGTGAGAACTAAAACAGTTATTATCTTTAAAACAACAACAACAAAGGAAGTGGAAAATATCTACAATGCTTTTGGAAAATGAAACTACCATAAGACCTCCCGCCACACACACAATGCAAACGCAGAATTGGAGGAGATTTCTTCTTATGATAGTCAAACATGCTTACTACGCAAAATCATCGATATTATTAATATTAGTGCATAGTGCAGAAAACATTTCGAAAGTATAATATTAATCTTAGCCAACATAGGCATTTCACACTATGCCTACTATTGCTACCATCAAAACAGTGGGGCGCCACCATAAGTAAACGGTAGGTTCTACAACTAATACCGTACAAGGTTCGTATTGGAAGATGGATTTCCAACAAATGGTCAGGCTAAGGAACTTCCTATGCCACGTAGGAACGCCTCTGGCGGGACGCTCCGAGAGACAACCTGCTCTCTGCCAACACAAGGCCGGTTACCCCCTTCCCGGGTAGTAAACCTGAGATATGCCACCCCCGGTCCTTTGGGACCTTTATCCGAGCGCTCGATAACCAACATCACACATAATAAATAAAGTGTGTCCACATGAGTAAGTATCTAGGCTCCATACCATGATACTACCCTTTTCCAGAAGGAATGGTCATACCCTAGGGAAGCTACCCCTGAAACCTTGCCGCATCTTTCCTGTTTCGACCATTTCCGGGTTGTGAGGTCTGACGAAGTCTCGTCCACAAAGCTACACTTTTTCACAAAGCCACGCTTTGATCCCAAATGATCAATAAAGGATCATCACACAGCAACACTCAGCATGCCACACTACCAAATTGGGAGTATATCACTGATAAATTTCAACTACATAACCTCTGAGCTCGTACGTCTCAAAGAAGGGTGTTAAGCTAAGAGAATAAATTCTCCGCCACCAACAGAAATGTATTTGAAAGAAATCAGCTTTATATCTCAAAATGTAATGTCAGACATGTAACCGTACAAGTCTGTTCCGGGTTCGAACAGAACCGAAGGCACTTCCGAAGAAGCCCTTGCAATCTGGGTATTCACAATCCCGATAAAACATCCCATTACAAAGGAAATCTCTATACCGTAGCTAACGGTGCAGAGACAATCGATAGGTCATCCTATCGTTTTCACAAATACCCGGTCTTCACCACCGGTCTTCAATACGATCCATATCGTCGTATCACTAATTCAGAATGGGTTATATTACACAAAGGTCTTTTCCCGGCTAACCCAAATAGTGAGCACAATATTTAAAACATATGGATATAGGGATTTCAATTAAGTCACAACTTATTACCCAAATCCTTTCCTTTAAATGTTTTAAACAAATTACCATTTTAAATCTTTAAACAAAAAGATTTACTTCACAAAGTTTACCCAGTTTCACAAAGTTTCATTCACAGATTTCCAAATCAAATTTCCATTTCAATTTGATTAACCCACTAAATCTTAAAATTAAGATTTAATTTATAGCTTTCAAAACTATTCACAATTCCAGTCTTTTATAATATAAAAGATACACCTTTTGAAATACTCTTTTATTTCAAAATAAAGTTTAATTATCGTTACAAAGGTTAATTCATAGTTTTTTCCAAACTATTTACAATTTCATTTCAACTTGAATTGTTTCGATACAAATTGGAAATCCTTTCTTTTAAATGAAAGTTATTATTACTTGAAAACAGATAGTTTTCGTTTTTGGGAAAAACTGGTTACAATTATACAGGTTAAAGCCATCCAAGTATAAAACTTGAATTTAAATTTAAATTTCCAAAACCATATTTTTAAATGGTTAAAAACCCATATAAAACACCTTTTATAATTTGTAAAATCCTTTAAACCAAAATTCCCAAATTATTGAATTCAATTCAAAATAATGAATTCAAAATTTAAATCAAATGATTTAAAATCCAATTCTATTAAATTATTTAAAATAACTTTTATTTCTGAAACTCATTTCAAAAACTTTCAATTCCAATTCCAAAACTATTTTGGATTCAAAAACTCAATTATCCAAAATTGATAAAAATCTGTGACTTAACCGATTTCCACGTGAAATCCACTTTTGTGCGTGTATTATGTAGTCCACGGGTTTAACACAATAGTGCAACAACATTCAACCATCACAGGTCAAATATAACAATATAATTGATAAGCGGTATAAACGATAACGCTTATCTTTCATTCATAGATCACAGATATATATCACAGATAAATAAATCACAAATCACAACACAAATCAGGATATATCACAAAATATCACACATCAAAGATGTCAAACAATTCAACGTCCAATAAAACCCAAACATCCATATATAGGATTAATTAAATTATCTGATTAATTCAAATCAAATAAATTTCAATAAATCAATTTCACTAGTTATGGTAACTTAAAATCAATTAATTACCAAAACATTTTCAAATTTATTTCAAAACACCAAATCAATTTTCCAATGAATTTCCAAAATATTTCCTTTTTAAAATAAATTCCTTTATCTCTTCAAATCTATTTAAAAACCCAAGTTTTAAATAAATTCTTCAACTTATAAATAGTATTTCCGAAATCCATTTATTAAACCTTTTTTTTACAAATTTGAAATTTAAATTCAATACAATTCAAAAATAAAACTTTTATCTTATAAAACCCTTTTTAATTTATCCAATTATCAAAAATAAATTTTTCGATAAATTTTTAACTTAAATTCCGAAAATACGATTTTATTCATTTTCGGTATCCAACGATACCAAAAGTATATTCGGCTAAATTATAGCCTTCAACGATTTCAATCACAACATAATCACACGGCGATTATAAATAATCAACACACAACATATGAAATAATTTCAAATGTTTGAGGAATCCAGTTGGATCCCTCCAACCTATTTCCCTGCATCCACAGATGTTAGCACAATACCAATTCCACTTCAAAGTGAAATATCACGGTATATGGGATTTATAAATATTATCCGCTATTATGCAGCGCAATAGGGTCTCATCCACTATATAATGCGGGAAATCAACTTCAAATACATATATAATACCAATTCCACTTCACGATGGAATTATCGCGGTATATGTTTTTAATAAATAACCTCCGCTTAATATACGGCGTATAGGGTTTATTTAACATAATAGATAACAATTTATCATCCAATTCACACAATCAACAATATCGACAATTTTAAATCTATCTATTTAAAATTTAAATCGAAACACAATATTCGATTGAGTGAGAAGTTCTCACCTTGCTTTCAATAACGGTTGCAGTATTTTATTTCGAATAAAATTAAACGAACGTTTAATTTTACCCAAAATTTTCACTGACTCCAATTGACTAAAAACCAGTTCCATTGCGAAGAGCTTGTTGAAACGGTTTCAACGCAATTCGTTTCGTCCGAAACGGACCTCGTATGACAAAGATATCAATTTTTAAAGTTAATACAATTTAATATATATATTTATTCACAATTTTATATTTTCAATACCCTACATTCAATCTCTGCCACACGTTTTGCTTTGACCAGATCTGGGCCGCACTTGCTCTCTTCTCCAACATCAGGTTTTGAACGTGAAAAACACATGCAAAAACAACCCATAGAGCCGCCCCCTAGGGTTTCAAAACACACCACCATACGACGTCGAGAACCCATCATACCACCGCCAAACAAAGCGCCATAAACCACTCCACCCTCATCTCGAATAGCACAAAGCTCGGCTACCCCTATAGCATGAAAAACGTGACCAAACACCTGAAGAACGCGGGCCCCTAGCATCCAATCCGCTTCACTAAACTTGATCATCACCATATGGATTTAAAGGTCTCAACTAGATCTACAACATTGCAGTTGAAAGTATTTGATAATTCTTCACGGATTGAGAGAGATTAAGGAAATAAGGAGATGAAATTCTGGCCATAGAAGTGAAAGTGGCGGCTGGGCATTGAAACCCTAATGTCTTTGCAAATGTGAAAAAGTTAGGTCCTTTTATAGAAAATGGCCAAAACACTATTCATCGAAAATTTTCCGAACTCCAAATCAAGCGTGACGGCTTGCATTTCTAAGGTTTACCCCCACATTCTGAACGTAATGGAACGTGTTTCGGGAGCTAATTCGATCGTCTGTGCGAGTTACGGAAATAAACAATCAAATTTAAATCAAATCGATTAAAAGCGATTTCGATGCGTTTTGGCTTGCCCCGAACAAACGATAATTCCGATTGACACGAAATTTGAAATCTTACAATAATTTCACATTACGGATCCGATGAAACTGGTTTCGTCGAAATCTGAGACCGTTTGAAAAATGACTATTTTTAGTCGTTAATTAAATATTAAAATATTCAATTTTCACAAATTAAATTTAAATTCAATTTCAAAAGTTTACAAACATCATTATAACTCCAATATGATTTAATATAACTTTATAAATCATTTTTATACACATTTAATCCAGATTTCAATTATCTACCCAATTTCAGGTATTAAATTAATAATTTAATCGCCCAATTAAATCACTATATCGAAATTAAATTAATTCGACTTTCAAATCTTACTTATTAATATTTAAAATTAATTAAATATACGAATTTAAAATGACGGAAATTCTGGGTCGTTACAAAACTCAACCTGGGTTCTTTAGGAAACAAACAAACGAAAATAAGATCGGAGATCACCTCCTAACCGTTAGTGGATGGATTTCTATAACGACCCGATATTTTCAACCATTCGCATCCATTATAAGTGTATAGGTAGACACTCATGCCGGAGTTGAATTGCTCAAAATACCGCGTTGTAATTAAAATTTGGCAAATCTCAGAATATACAGTAAATAAATATAATCACAGATCACAGACACAGAGTAAAATAATGCAGCGGAAGTAAAAGAAATAGTAGTTCATGAAGCTACTATCTAAATATGTCAGAGTTACATAAGATACAACAGAAGAAATAGAGTACAACAAAAGTCTCAATAAAATAACCAAGTACAAGCTGAGTAGAACAACGGAACTGAAATAGATAGGACATGACAAGCAGATAATCTCCAGCGATTCAAATCTCCAAGAGAGTGGAAATCCAAATCTGTGAATAACTCAGGCTGACCCGAGCGTAAAGCAAAACACAAAACACTCGAGTCAGGACAATATATACTTATATAATGTAAACCAACTCAAGCGAACTGTAATAAGGGTACAAGTAACTTAGAAGATGCTTGGGACCGCCCATCCTCTAAGGATCCGTTAAAATATCTACTATGTAGTAATATTCGATATTATAATAGTGTCTAAATAAGTAAAGTATAATCATATAGAAAATAGCGTTAAGGGGATGGAGAACCTTAACGCGGTTGGATCTTAAAATCATAATCGTAGTAAAGCTCGATATGGTAGGTGACACGGCACAACTAGGCAATGCCAGGGTAGATATACCAATTACGCACACGGACTGATGGATACGCATAGCAGCCACTACCGTTCCACCTCGAACAACACTCCCAAATCGGAGGATGGCCATCTAATCAATCACAAGTAAGAGTATAATATCGAAGAAATGTGTCCGAGAAGAGGTGCTACCTCACTGGTCCGAGATCGCTCCTGTTTTAGCCACCTTATGCCAACTTACGGGAGTTGGGTCCACGTAACATACCTTAAGAACGTCGCCACCATCCTACTTCATTCTGGAATCTCCACCACGTACACAGTTGCCAAAGTGGTTTTCGGTAAGACAGAGAGTATGTCCATATCCGATCCCGGTCTCTTTAACAATCCAACGTTATTATAACCCGTGGTTATAAGTTTAAAACAGTTTATACTTCAAAATAGAATATCATTTCAAATCCAAATCTTTATCAAAATAAAGATTAAATCAATTCCAAACCATTTCCATATTTTTAAAAATATCATATCATTTCAAAACTTCATTTCAAATCATTTTAATATTCCAAATATCATTTGAGTTCAAATCTAAATATTCAACTTTAAATACCTTTTAAATTTAAAGGTATACTTCATTTATTATCATTTCAAGTCACCTTTTAAATAGTTTATATTCCAATCAAATAATTCATTTAAACCTTTTAAAAGTGTAATTATTATATTTTCAAATCAAGTATTCAATTTCCAAAGTTTCAAACCATTCTGAGTTCGTTTACTAAGTCAAAAACCCTAATTATTAAAATTTCAGCATTTCACAGCATTTAAAAACAACTGCTATAGGTTATATTTGAAAACATTTTTAATTCAGCAAAGACAGCACTTAAAACTACTGTTAAAACTTAGTTTTAGTTGAATTATAGTTCAAAACAGAAAAGACAGCATTTCAGAAGTGCTGCGGTAGTTCAGATTTCAAAACAAGGGTTAAATTTGGTTTCAGCAAAGACTGCAGACCATTATAGCATTTCCAGAGAATGCTATAATAGGCCTGAGTTCAATATTAGCCCATAAGTTCAATTACAGCAACTACAGCATTTCAGAAATGCTATAATAGCTCTTTTTACACAATTTTAGTTCAAAACGAATCTATAGCATTTCTGAATGCTATTAAAAGTAGATTTCAGGTGTTAGTGTATTTCCAGCAATTAAATAACTTCAATTTAAAACACATAAACATTTTAAAAATCATATTTTAACATTTAAAATGTTCATTTACATATCATTTAACATGTATCTTTTTCACAATAAATTTCTTATAATTGAATCCAATTTTCAACAATTTACTTAATAAATTTAAGTGTAAAAGTTTCCAATTCTTCACATTTCAACAAATAACTTAACACTTCAAATTTAAATTACCATTTCACAAATTTAACTAAATTTCCAATTTTATTTAATTAACTTAAACCTTTAATTAAAACCAAATTTCACATTTCCAAGTCAAGTTATATTTTAAAAGATCACTTTTAAACATTCATTTATTTAACCACTTAAATTCATAGAAAAATCAATAATACTTTAATAAATCACTTAAATTCAAATTTAATCAAATTATAATATTTACCATTTCCAAATAAAATTTAATATCCATTTTATTTATATAACCTAAATATCACTTTTAACCAAAATTCCAAATTTCCAACTTAAGTTATATTTCAAAAATCCAGTTAAACCATTCATTAATTACATTTTTAACACATAGAAAAATCATAATTTCTTTATTTTAAAACATTTCAAAATCTATTTAAATCAAATTTCATAAATTTATAATTTTTAAAATACTTAAAAATATCCAAAACACTTTATAAAATAACCACGGGCCTGTATATAATTTTCTAACTTAGGTCAAGTGATACGGATATGTATCATTTCAATCCGCAGTTAAAAAAAAGAAAAATCCGGGTTCTATCATTTCAAACCCGCAATCCCAAGTTAAAATAATTTTAAATAAAAATCGTTCAGGCCTATCATTTCAGCCCATAACGATTTTTCCCTATTCTAAAGTCCGTTCGGGTATGTATCATTTCAACCCATAGTGATTCTAATCTACAGGGAACTTGCAATGGTGATAACAGATATAAATAACAGAATAACATTAAATAACAGTAACATATGATATAACAGGTATAATAACAGGTGTGAACATCATATGATAATAATATAAGCATATAAAACTTGATAATATATTTCTACAGATTCGCAGGGTGTCAATTTACTAGTTATATAGGTACATATGGTCTGGTGAGAATAACTCACCTTTTTATGCTGGAGATATCAATTAGAATGACACAACGGATCCAGAAGGCACGACCTTTGATTTGAGTGGAGAAAATAGCCAAGATATCATCTTGTAAACAATACCCAAACAAGACAAAACAATATAGCACATGAATATACTTAACATAAAACAATGTTGAACAAATTGAAATACAAAGCAATAAAGACAAGACTTTGCCTTTACCATTCAAATGCTTGACCATAGGTGATCAAGTGCTCAGCCATGATGTGTTTGGGCTCAGGTTAGCATCATATAGGTCAGGTTTAGCACACCTAAGCATGGCAACATGAAGTGATGTGAAGGGTAGGAGATGCAACATGAAGAATATCAATGGACAAGGCAAATAGGTGAAGTTTTGGTCACAACAAGGCTCGACTTGGTCATTGCTTGGCTCAGCCATGCATGGTACAGGTCTGGACAGTAGAGGGTGATGGTGCAGCAGTAGCCAAAGGTCATGTAGTTGCTGGTGGTGGTTCTAGGGGTGGCCAAGGTGATAGATGAAGGTGGTGGTGAAGCATATGTGGTTTAGGCATTGTTTGGAAGGGTTTTTGTGCAATTTTGTGGTGCTAACTTAAATGGATGGGCATGGCTTGTCATGGTCAGTGGAGGAGGAGGAGGTGCTGCTGTAGATGGTGGTGGGGCTGAAGGTGGAGAGGATGGTGGAGATGAAGGTGGTAGAGGCCAAGCAAAGCTAGAAGAGGAGGAAGGCAAAATCAATGGAAATTGTGAAGTAAAGAAGAGATAAAGGAAGAAGATAAGAGGAGAATGGAAGCCATATTTTTTTTAGGGTTTAGGAGCTTTGGAATTTCGTGAATGAGAGAAAAAAAAAGTGGCGGCTGAAGAAATGAGGAGATGTTGCCAATTGAATGAAAAGTTAAGTTAAAAAGTAGAAGGGTTAGAAAATAAAAGGGCCTTAGGAAGATAGAAAGTTTAAGGCCTTTCAAATTTCTTTAATTCATTTTTATAAGTTTATATTTCTGATAATAACAGAAATTCCAGTTAAAAATTCGAAAATTTGATAAAATATAAAAATATATATAATATTTATTGATTATATAAAGTAGAATTAAGGAAAATAGTTAAAACAGTGAACTAGACTAGAAAATTTTGAAATTGAATAGAAAAAATTTTAGAAAATTCATATGAGCTTGCAATATATTTTTAAACATAAATAATATATAAAATAAAAATATATTCACAAAATAAATATTTAAAATTTAATTTACATATAATTTTTAATGAAGAAAATAGCAGAAAATAGGAAAACAGCCTTTAAAAATGAAAAATAAATACAGTAAATTTTGGAAAAATACTATTATCAATTTAAAAACATAAAAAGACAAAATATACATAAAAACATATTAACACATATTAAAACAAAATATAAGAAAGAAAATATGATTTTAAAAAATTTAAAATAGGCAAAATTGCACAAATAAACAAATTATACTAAAAATTGAAATGTACATAACTTTTACATTTTAACTCCGTTTTCAACGAAACGAAAAGTAGTGTTCAAGTTATTAAATCTATTTTCATAATAAAAGATAAAATTTATAATTTCAAACTATTAAAAATTTAAACTTAAAAGTCAAAGTTTGACTATTGACCAAAATTCACATTTTCAGGAAATATTAAATTTAGTCATATTTGGAATTCTAATCCACATCAAAGTCAAAGTTTATATTTAAAATAACAAAATTTATTCTTTTCATAAATAAAGCTTTTGAATCTGGAAAAATCAATTAAAAAAAATATTTGAAAAATACAAGGTTGTTACAATTTCCTTATCCTCGTCCTAGAAGAACGAAACGTGTTTATACGTACAGTATAGCACCTTCGACGGTAACTGTACTATATAATTCCTGTGTTTCTCCTAGATATCCCCAAAGTTATATTTTGAGTCCATATTTGATAGTCGGTTATTTATCAAATAAACAATCATTCAACCAAATATTTCATTTTCCACTGAAAACATTAAGTCTTATTTAGTTTCATTTTAATAAATTAAATCTATTTATAAAAAGGTATGTACTTACCTTATCGGAGTATGTACGTTCACTAACCATTCTTTTCAAAAATATTTGAAAACTTTTTAAAATAAATATGGAAAGCACCACTACATTATCAACCATGGATTCAGATCTCAATAGTTACGTCTCTATCCCAGAGAAATCCAAAACTTAACTGTAGGCACTCACTGCCTCCGATTTCGCCATGAAAGTATACCATTACTTTCCGAAAACTTTATTAAATAATTTTCAAAATAATACTTAAAAAATTCATATATTTTCCAAGTTAATTTTAGGAAAATACTCTTTTATAAAAGTTATTATATAAAATAATATTAATAATTAATGATTTATCTTTTAAAATAATAATACTGATTAATTCTTAAATAATAATTAACTTAATATCAACTCATTATAAACTAACTTAGTTAATAATTAAATATGCTTCAAACAATTTAAAATAATTACATAACTTTGAAACAATAATTAATTTTAAATTTATTAATAAAATTCTAATCGATTTACAAGACTTATTTATAAACTTATAATTCATTTTGACAATTTAAAAATATTTAAATAACTAACTTTCTGAAATATTTCTCTTGCCAACATTTTAAATTACCAAGTTTAATAATTAAAAATCCCCATTTTAAAACAACCCATCTTCTCGACAAAACATATATTTCAATTCCAATATAACACGTTTAATATTTATAAATCTCTCTCGATCTATCACCAGTTTGATTTATGTCCCAATTTCGTAAATCCACTTTTCACATTTCTAAGAATAAATCTATCATTTATTATTTAAGCTGATTTACCCATCTCATTATAAATCCTTACAGTGAATTAATAATTTCAATTTATCCATCGATTATCATTTCACTTCATTTATAAACATTGTTTATAAATCCCATAGTCTCATTTCCCGTTTATAACGGTTTCACAATACTTAATCGATTATAAATCAATTTTTAAATTGAATTCCATTTTCAAATCAATTCTTAAATAACCCAACTATATTCCAAACCCCACTAAATTCCGATTCCGCTTCCATTTCATAATTTAAATTCTTATTTAATATCTAGTATAACAATTTTATATTTTATTTTCAAATTTCCTTTTTATTTTCCCAACTATTTAAAATCTCGATTTTTTAAAATAAATCCTTTTACACTTAAACAAACATCGCTTAAGTTTTATTATTTAAAATCCTTTTATTTACATTATTCCAAAATCTTTATTTTTCATATTCTGAAAATATTGAGTACAAATTTAAAATCAAACTATTTGTTTTACCCAGATTTATTTCTTTTAATTAATCCAAATTTCACTACAAATATTTTACTTCCAAATTTTCCCTTTTTATTTTCTTTCCAAATTCAAAACATTTATTATTGGTATTTAATAATACCAAAATCTAAGCCAAAATTACCCTAGCATCCAATAAATTCAAATCACTCTATAATCTACCACAAATTATTCAAACAGACCATATATCAATATATATGAAATTTAATTCAACATATTTGAGGAATCCAGTTTGATCCCTCCAACCTGTATCCCTACATCCACAGATGTTAATACAACATAAAAATACCAATCCCACTTCGAGGGGGATATCGTGGTATATAGGGTCATCCGCTATTATGCGGAGCGCATAGGGTCTCATCTGCTAAATATATGCGGGAATATCAATCCAACTACTAATACACACACACTACTATATATATAATAACTTCCAAACTGATAATAATTGTCAAATTCAACTAGACACTCAAAAATTAATTTTGTCTATTTAAAATTAACTAGTAATCACAAAATGAGTGAGATTAACTCACATTGATTTTATTGTCGCTGAGACGTTCCGGTTTGGAACTAAAACTGGACGACGCCCGATTTTAGCCCAAGTTTTGACTATCTCTAAATCTATCCAAACTAGTTTCATTTCGAAGCCCTCGTCAGCACGATCACGACGCAAAAAGTTTCGTCCAAAACAGATTCGTATGAAAGAGATATACAATTTATAAGTTCGTCGACAAATTAATTATATTAACACAATATAATATATTTTAAAATCCCATACCCAATTATTTTTTTAAAAAAAGAGCCCGGCCGAAGATGTTCGTCTTCCCCATTTTCTTTTCTTCTTCCTTTTCTTCTTTTTTTCCCGCAAGCAGTTTTCATTTTTCTCTTCTTTTTTTTCCTTATTTCTATTTCTTTTTTTTAAACCATTACCTCAAAACATTAGCCCGACCCATACTCTAATCCCCTTCTTCCTCAAATGGTCGCCTGTGCACAAGAATGCAAAAACCCAATGTCGCGTGCACTGACATCAACTAACACGGAGCTCCGCACGATTTAACCAAAATTCGACGACGCCATTCTCTTTCTCTCGTCGAGCTCGACCTATCTGGAACCTCCACACCTCGATTGAAACTCCCACCTTCATCATGACAGTTCCAGGCGACTTCACTGTAGCAATTAGTCGTGCGCCTCAAAACTCGATCTTACGCCCTGAAAATTCTACACGAATCTGCTCCTCGACACACTAATCCCAAATATCATCTCGATATCAACACTCGATGCTTGAATCACCATGAAACCCTAAACCTAGTTTCGAAACTACCATGCGAACTCACTGTTGAGCAACAACAAACCCATCCAAAACATGTTCGAACGCCAACAAAAGCAAACCATCACCTAGCTCTCGTCAAAACATGATTTTTAAAAATCGTTTGGGAATTTTTCGTTGAGTATTCAATTCGATATGAATTTTTAGATGTAAACTTTTTTTTTTCTTTACAAACTTTCGGCTGGTTATTAAAAAAATGAGGAGGCAAACATATTTGAAGAGGGAAGCGTGTTTGAGAAAGGAAAGGTACAGTGATTTGAGGTGAAAGAAACAAGCTGATGTAAATAAAAAGTTAAGTCGACATAAATATATATTATTTAAATTTTCAAATTATCTCGGTTACACAACTTAAAATCTCGAACCCCTATTGAGGCATGCCGCTAGGCATTTATAATGTTATACCCCTATTCTGAATGCAATGGAAATGGTTTCGAGTCCTAATTCGATCGTATGGAGAAGATAGCGTTTTGAACCCAAATATTATATTAAATTTTCGATATAAATTTCAACGCGTTTATATCCCGTACGACTAAATGATAAGTCCAAACATTATGAAATTTGAAATCCAATAATAATACACTATTACGGATCCAATGGAACTGGAATCGTCGAAATCCGAGACTGTGTCTCGGAAGGCTATTTTCAATCGTCCATTCAAACGAGATATTTTCTTAAAATTGAACAAATCACTTTTAAATTCGGTTTAAAAAGTTTAATTATCTTCATTATTATTAATATAAATTTAATAAGCCTTTGAATTATTTTTATCAAGCTTAAAACTCAAGATTCAATATTTTAACCAATATTCAATTATAAAATTCAATAATTAAATTATCCAATATATCGTTATATTTGAAATTCAAGTTAAAAATTAAATTTTAAATATTTAAAATCAATTAAATATTCCAATTTCAAATAACCAAAATTCTGGGTCGTTACAAAAATTCTGTGTCTCCGTCTTCGGCAGAAGAAGAATATATTTCGGCTGCATTAACATATTCATAGGTTATCTATATATAACAAACTTTAAAAGTTTTTGGTTTAAATTTTACTAAATCATCTCTATACTTTGATAAATCTAGTGCAATAAATCTATCTAAAAATTCAACACATCATGTTAGACCCAAACAAATAGATATATGACATCATTTTCTAAGAGATAATGGAAATAAAGAAATAATTCACTCAAATTTATAAATATCGAAAACCATGCAGCCGATATTTTAATAAAACCATTAACTCAAATATCTTTTATTAAACTTAGAAGAGAATTAGGAATATGTTCCTTCTCTGAAATATAAAATATAACAAAATAAAATGAATATTTTAAAAGAAAAAAAAAACTAAATTTACAAACGTATGTTGATGTACATATTTTGTATATGTCGACATATATTGGTAAAAATCTAAAAACAGATTTCCTTTTAAAATTAAAAATTCAAAATGAGGCTATATAACAACCAAAATTCGATTTATTTCTCATTCTCCTGCATTCTTCTTTCTGTAATTTCAAAATAAAATTAAATTAATGGCATCCTCGAGTTTCAAATGTCCAGGGGAAGAGACCAAACCCTTTCCTTGGAAAACCCCACGCTTGGCCCCTTCCAAACTACTACCATGGCCAAAGTTACCAAGATTGAAGATGATCTAAAGCATGTACTCAAAATAGAGGTCGTTCAACTATGCCTCTTAAGAGAACAAGAAAAGCAAGGGCGCATTCGTCAGTAATCTCCAGAAGCACCTGTTGGATAACGAAGCAAATCCTATTGTAATTGAAGAGGATACTCATAACCTTTTCATTCACAATTCTATGGATAGTGAGGAAGAGGAAAAGGAGGAGAGAGAAGAAAAACATGATGAGGATGACGATAACAATGAAATCAAATGTGTTGGCGAAGTGTGCTTTGATTGGGATGGAAATCTCGTAAAACAAAGAGGAAACTTTTGTCTTCACTATCCCTTTTGCCTCATCCACAAGTCTCCCATAATCAAAAGAAAACTGTAGATTTAATTTTAGTATGTATTAGTTTGGTTTGTAAGGATTTGGTTTGGATTGATATATACATTTCAATTCGATTTGTTTATCTTTGTTTGGATTTAGGATTGACATTTGGATTTATATGTTTGGATTAATCGCATAAGATTGATTTTAAATTAATAAAAATTGGTTGCGTTATCTTATTTATCATATACATATCATAATCATTATATATATATATCATGTTTTATATAATTAATCATTTCAGTACTTAGTTATTAATTTTAACTCCATATTTTACAAGTATTTGATTTAGGAGGAGTTTTTATTCTTTTCATCCATTTTTGTTGATGACAAAGGGGGAGAAAAATATAAAATATACATATGCATATATTCAATTATCTAACTCAATGGGAGTTATATCATATTTTTATAACAAGAACAATTAATGGTTGTTAACATCAAATGGAGAGATTGTTAATACCTCAGTTATTAATTTTGATGAGAACAACCTTTATGACAATAATATGCATTCATATAAAATATATGTAGTAATATTTTGCCAAGTTATATGGTATATAGTGCAGGATATTATATAGGTGTTAAATCGAAGACTATACAGTATAAAGACTCAAGAAATGGATATGAAAACTCATGAGTATAAAGACCAAAATATGAAGAAATTAAGACTATAATATAGTGTATAGAGTCAAAGAATATTGTTAAAGTCCCTGTTAGCTATCTTTGATCTCTATATCCTATTTTTTTTATGTTTTATATTCTTTTAAAAAACTAAATAATTTATAATTATTTTATAAGTTTTTCAAAGTTCAAAATGTTTATAAACTAAGTTCAAACTATTTTATAAAGTATCAAATTATTTTACAAAGTATAGGGATTTCAAAACATTTTAAAATAAAAAAGATTTCAAAATACACATGCATATGTCGACATATCGACGGATTGTATATAGACATATATGCCGTAAAATGATTTTTCTAATTTTGAACTGAAGTGTCTATTCATCGCAACTCTTCGCGAATGGACACATTTGTTTATACACTATATATATGGGGTTTCAAATGAATTTTTTAGCTGTTATTATCTTATTTTCTTCCCTCCTCTTACTCTCTTGAAAACTCCATTGAAATTATACACTTTTATCTTTAAAATGAAAAGGAATCAATTAAACTTATTTGTATTGATTCAATATTACTTTCTTATGGTTTTGAATTCATCTTATTCACAAATCAAAGATCGATGTCATGTCCAGGAGGCTATAGGATCCATTATATCCAAAGTTCGGAAAATTGTCTTTAGAAAACCATCAAACTCTATTTGTATTTGCTTGGGTGTGATTGTAGCCCGTTCAAATCAATTGGTGTGCTTGGTAGCTCGAAAATCCAAGTCAATGTGATTGTAGCCTTTGCAAATCAAATGGTGTACCCTGAGCTAGGAAAATCAGGAGGGTGTGTCTCGTAGCCTCGGAATCGAGATTGTAATTGGGTTTTCCTTCCGCCATTTAAAGATTGCATTTGAAAAGAAATCTGTACAATCAATTGTACGGGACTAGATATAGGAAAATTTCGAACAAATATAAAATCCCTGGTGTCATCTCTCTAACTCTCGACTTTACTTTATTGCTTTTAATTTTATCTGTTATTGTATCTCTAATTGAATGTTGATATATTTCCGTGTTGAAAATCTGTAATTTAATATTAAACTTGAAGAAATTTAAAAATATTAACAAAATTTAAAAAATATTATTCACCCCCCTCTAGTGTTTAATTAGCCTTAAGATCCATAATTCTGTAACCTATATGCACTTCCGGACATATTGACCTAAAGTGTAGCGACTCGAAAATTCGAACACTTTGTCTTCGAATATAAAAACATTACGAACTATAAATAAGAGTTATAAATATGATTTTATAACCTTGTTAGACATTATTTAATTAATGAATAATGATAAGGAACTTATTTTTGAAAATAGTTTACAAAAATATAGTCTTCGATGGAAAATCGAAAATGTGACCAAAAATTGGTTTATCGGTAAACAACTTTCCAATCAATATAAGTTATTCGAACTCTTGTGCACTTGTCTAATAATAAAATGAAAACATCAGCAACTAAATAGCATACACACTCTTCATGAAGATTAGAAGGTTCTAGAATGTTCTAATGGATAAGAGATATTATCATGAGAAAGGTATAAGTGCAATTAGCATAAAGGAGAAGTGATGCAAAGGAGAAGTGATGGGAGGTGAAGCTTTCTTGACATGGAGGAGGGGGTGAGTGCAAGCTTAAAGAACACCAAATGGAGCCTATATAAGGAGGGGTATACCATAGATAATAAATCACAAATTCACAAGCTAAAGTTATCATAAATCAATGTCTTTTTCTTCCTCTTCTCAAAATTCCTAAAGCAAAATATTTACAAATCAAATCCAAATCAACCCAAACTTGGAGTGAAACCTGGGAACAACATTGCAAAACATCCTACAAAGATAAAAGTCGAAGAAAAAAAGCCAAACTCCCTAAGGAAGCATAGGCCATGAGCATATAGTGAAGAGGAGAGGCAAACGAAAGGAAAAGAGGAAGGAAAGGTAGTTCAAGGAAGAGGTTAGGCTTCGTACTTGGATCTCTATTGTTTGTGTGATCAAATGTGAGTTAACACATTTCTTTGAATGAAAATATAACCCATATATGTTAATATTTGAATCTGCTTAGGTTGTGTGAATTGATAAATGACATATGTTAAAACTTTGGTTTTAATTCTTGTTTAAAAAGTAAATAACATATGTAATCCACATCTATGGATTTGAATGGACTTGTATGAGTTTTGACAAGACCTTATGCTGCATTCTACGCCATAAAATAAATTAATTCGGTTAATTAAAAGATGGTTGAATTTGATTTCAATAACTATTAGTCTAAAAATAAAATTTTATTTGATTAAATTATTTAATAAAATATTTTATTTTAATAAATTGAATTAAATTAATAAATTCTTTCCAAATAATAAATAAAAAGTAATAAAATATTTTAACGGATAATAAAATAGAAATAAAACAACACTTTAAGCTAGAGGGAACTACTTTAACACAATTTGTATTATTGTATGCTAAACCAGAACTTGAGAAAATTGATAATGAAAAAGATATCAAAATATGGTGTTAGAATATGAGTAAGAAATTTACACCTCATTCATTTTATAATCTTATGAATTTTTTGGGAGTTAAATTAAAATGATTTAAATACACGTGGAAAGTTACTATTCCACCTAAAGCTAAAGTGCACATGTGGTTAATTTTAAATAGAAAATTGAACATATAGAATTGTTAAATAAGAAGAATTTATTTAATGATAAAAAAAAATTAGTTTTGTAATGATAAAATGGAAGATATTGTACACTTATATTTTGAATGTAATATAACTAGATTTGTTCTAGTAAATATTCTAAATATCTTTGAATTTAATATAATTTGGAGACAAATTAATTATGAATTATATTGGAATAATCTTATATTTTATTATAAGGATCATAACATATCCCTTCTGGACACTATTTACACAATAACATGTCGATATATTTGGTTTGATAGAAACCAACGCGTGTTCAATAATATTAGTATTGATTTGGGAAATTTAATATATGTAATTACACTACTCTGTTTTAATTGGATTTCTATTCCTAATTACAAATTACATAAAATTTTAAGTTTTAAATTGTTTCTTAAAAAAATAAAAGCTCATATTGAGTTTTTAAAGAATAAAATCATTCAAAATACAAGAGAAAATTAAAAAAAAAACTAAATGTAGTTTCCTTGGACAATCTCACATGGTAACTTTTTATCCTTTTTTTCTATTAGGATATTAGCCTAGTTGAAAACTTCTGGCAATTCTATTTCGTACTAGTTTCTTTGTAACGACCCGTATTTTTAACAATTAAAATTATTAAATTAAATAAGACTTTGGAACTTAATATTGTAAGAATTTAAAATTTATGATTTATTAATGTAAGAAATATTGTTTGAATATATAACTTGATGTTAAATGAATTCTAAAAAAAAAATTTCAATGAGGTAAAGATGGTAATGCATATAATTTAATGATATTTATTTTAATATATTTAATAACATTTTGAATGTAAACTCTAACGATTATTGATGTGCATGAAAATGTGCATATTTTTACCACCATAGTTAATCTAATTAAATTAAATAAATGATCATATTAGGTGTTTTAACATGTTTAAACAAAAATTCAAATTATTTTCAAATCGTCACATATTTATCTTCATCCAAGGGCAAAATGGTCATTTTTGTGCATATATTATTTTGAGAAAATTTAATTGGAAATTTCTATATTATTTTGTAGGAATTTGGATTCATATACAAGTGGCTTTATGAAGATATATGCATGCACAAGAGTGAATACAAAGGAATGGAGATGGAAATAATTCATTTCATGGATCATGAAGGACTCCACTTACCCACCTACCTTAATGTACACTTAGGAGCTAATGCACATGCTAAAAGGCCATTAAATCTTCATGCACACTTAATGGATGATTATATGATGCTAACGATTACTTGGTCACCACACTTCCTAAGGGGGTATTTTGGGCATTTCCGAAAATATGAATTAGGGTTTCCAAACATGTATAAATACCCCTTATGCTTCATGTAACCTCCTCTTCTCTCTTAGGCTTTCTTCCTCTTAGCCTCCACCTTATTCTTAGTTTGGTTTTAATTTAGTTTTATTTTATTTCTATGCAAGTTGTAATCTTTAGTGTAGAAATAAAAATGGCTTCTTAGCCTCTTTCTTTTATGCAATTTTCTTTTATGTTATTTTATTTCATGCTCTTCATATTTATGCAAGTAGAGTAGCTCTCAATTTACTTTTATTAGCTTGCATTTTTCTTTTCTTCTTGTTTCATGTTGCTTTCAACAATTGTTGATATCTATACAATTATATTAATAGTGAGTTCAGTTTCAAGCTCACAGAAGCCTCCACCTAATTTTTGGAAATGAACGGTCCCTTTTTATTTTTTACCCCTTTCCGCTTCTGTCCGCCCTGCCCTTGCTCGGTCCAATTCTAAGAAAAGTCGCCATACATAATTACTCCTTTCTCTTTTCCGTTTCCGACGCAATTCTAGCACCGCCCCTCCTTTTCGGTTTTCGCTTCCCCACTCCGTAGTCTAATCTCAAGACAAACGCAGATCAAATCCACTGTGATTCATACTTAACTCAGTTCAAATCCACAAATCATATCCCAAGACAAATGCGGATCCCAAAACCTCGGCGACTTCGCAGCTCTTCTGGCGGCGTTGGATTATGGAAGGAAGGAAAGGGATTATGACGCCGTTCAAATCAGCATTAATCAGGTACAGATCTGCCAAACCGCTATCGTTTGAAGACGTTTTTCAGTTCCTCCAAAATACCAACAAATAGATCCAGTTCTGGTATGAATTTTTCCTACCTCGAACTGTTTTTTTGTTTTCGAACTTGATATATCGGTTGCCCTTGAAAACTGTATTGAAATTTAATATCGGCTTCCTTCTATTTGTTGTACCCTTTTCTGTTTGATGCATTATTGCACCAACTATTCCTATCCTGTTTCAGTTAATAGTCCCAAATTGAATTTTTGAGTATCTTCTTTTGACTAACTTAATTTCATTTGTTTTCTTCATTTGCTGCAACCACTTATGGTTGATATCTGACCTCATCGATTCCTTTCTACCTTCAGACGAGTTTCAGGTATGCTTTTCGTTCTTTCTAATGGTTTTTATTTTAATTATTCATATACTAAAATTCCTTTTTAATAGAACGAGCAAGTTGATTTACTGTACTCAATACTTGCTTTGGAACTTCATCAAAAAAGGTGCTTGCGTGGGAAGTCCTTTTAAGGTTCGTGATTGCCTTTCTTACATTCAGGCTATTGTTATATTAATCAATAATGATGGAAATTAGTCTAATTTTTTAAATTTTATCAATCAATTTGGGGGTGAGACATGAAAAGTGCTTAATATATCATTTCATTACATGTTTTTTCTTAAATATAATCACTTAAATATTCAAAATGAAAATGTACAATATACTGCTTTTTTGTAGTTATAAACATCTTCCCGATTTACGTAGGTAGCTTAGGTGTCGTACATGCTTGACAATGGTATATTTGTACAAATTCATGGAAGTGTTGTACAATATCTGGCCTAAATAGCATATCTTTTGTAGAAGCAGAAGTGTACTTTTTTCTCTAAAGCGGCGACAATAAAGCAAGGTAATATGCATAAATTTCTAATGTCTGTATTTTAGGTAAGATTCATTTTATCCAAAAGTAAGCTTTTATTTAAAGAAATGGTGATGAAGTTCTTATAAAATATTGAACCATCCTGTTGGTTTTCAATATAACAACATGGTTTATGTTTATCACTGGGCGACCGGTACTTGCTTCGGATTATTGTCCAAATAAGGCATAAATGATTGTAGTGGAAAGTTGTTACTTGAAAAGGCATTAAAATTACTAGAGTGTATGGTGGCTATGAGAATAAACGTACAGCATTGAATGAACCATGCCGTTTCAAGTTGGACATCTAAAGGATATTTTAATGACTTGCTGGCCCTCACATCTTCTTGGGGATTCTTCATTTACCAAGGTCAAATTTTAATGCCTTAACTTCAAAAATTTCACATACTTGGAAAATTTGGGTTTTATGTTTTAACTATGAATTTGTTAACATATGGAAACATGGAGTATTTAGTGCGCATTTCTCCTGCTGATGTTAACACCTTATAGAGTTGAAAACCAATGGTGTGATTACATTCGTGGCTGAATTTCTTTTTCCAATTTATCTACCTTCAATGATACTTCATGTAACAAACATATATGTTTATGAAACTAGGTTGAAAGTTGGTCGTTTTAATCTATTCTCTAGATTTTATTAAGCATGTTTATATGCCTTAATATTAAAATAATTGACAAACATTGCATCTTACCATTACAGGTTACCAACATTATACCAACATTATAGTTACGGAGTATAGTGAACTATTATTTAAATTTTTAATGTTCAATGCATCATATCATGCAGATGTTAGTTACAAATCTCATTTCTGTACCTAAATTGTAACTTATTGCTCTTTAAAGGTCACACTGGAAGATTTTGACCATGGCTAGGAATGTTCTTATTGAGCTCATACAATTCGTCAATGCGAGCACCATGGTACTGAAAGTATATTTCTCACTTTTATTGTTCCATCACATCAAGCTTTTCTTAGCCTTAATGTTTGATCAATATGCTCACTATTAAGTGCCACTCCTTCTGTACCTCAAGTACTTCTCTATCTTTGATTATCTTTCATGGTTATCAGAGTTCACATTACCTGGTTCTTTTATTTATTTTTCATATAGATGTAATTATACTTACTGGTGGAAGTTGAAGCGCTGGGTGATGCAATTTTGGTTGATGGGGTAATGCTGTTTTTCGTTGATGGGGTATTGATGGAAGTTGAAGTTGCAGTATTTGTTGCAGGCGAATAGGTGATGTACAGGTTGCGTTATTGGTGATTCGAGTTGTTGTTTCAAGGAGGGAAGTTGCGGATGGTGGTGTGCAATTTGTTTGAAATTGTTCGGTTTGTGGTGAAGAGGCAGCTTTGGGTGGTTGTTGCAATGGAGGATTTGATGTGCGGTGTTGGTTGAAGTGTGACAGGGAGATGGTTACTGTGTTGATGATGGAGGCAGGCAGGAAGTGTTACAGGCATAAGTGTTTTTGATGTATAGGGAGGTTGAAGTTAGTGTTATCGATGCAGATTGTGTTTGAGTTGGTTGGTGGTAGTTTGTAGATAATGGGGTGGTTTGGTGAACTTCAGAGGAGGGTGATGTTGAAATGTTGCTGATATGGGTAACAGAGTACTACTTTAATTTTATTTATTCATGGGTAACAGAGTTCACATTACCTAATTAACATGGGACTGCTAGAGGTATTTATACTGCTCCTAATCATATAGATGCATGGTTTTTGTTTAGTTAATTTAGTAGTTCATTTTTTCTAATATTATATACAGTTTAGTTTCAAAGGTCTTACACTTGACTAAGTTAAATTACTAATAACAATAACAATAACAATAACAACAACAACAACAAAAATAATAATAATAAATTAACTAAGTTAACTAAAATTTATTTTCCATACAACCACATCTCCAAATGCAACCGTGAAACTTTCAAACTGCATCTCACCATACATTAGTGCCCATGAATGTTGTAACGACCCGATATTTTTGGACCATTCGCATCCATTATAAGTGCATAGGTAGACACTCATGCCGGAATTGAATTGCTCAAAATACCGCGTTGTTAATTTAAATTTGGCAAAACTCAGAATATACAGTAAATAAATCAATCACAGAATCACATACACAGAGTAATACAATAATACGCAGCGGAATAGATAAAATAGTAGTTCATGAAGCTACTATATAAACATCAGAGTTAGAAATAAAATACAACAGAATATCTCAAATGCAGTGAAGTCTTCAGTACGAATAGACGACCTCTCTGAAGAAATCAACTGGAAAGCTGAAAGCTGAATCAATGGTTGGATCTCCAAACGAAGCTCCAAACTCCAAAGGTGAGTCTCAAATGCTGTTTCACTCGATCTGACCCGAGCGTAAAGCAAAACACAAAACACTCGAGTCAGGATTAACATTCTTATACCAATAAATCCAACTTAAGTGAAATATCAACTGAAATACAAGTAACTTAAAGGATGTTTGGGATAACCATCCTCTAAGGATCCATGGAACTATCTACAATGTAGAGATATACACTATAACACCATGGTCATTTAAATTTAATTTATACTTCAAAACCCAAAATATCATTTCATTTCAAATATATCTATTTTCTAAAATAGTATATATATATATAGGTTAAATAATTTTAAGTAGAGTATTTATAATTTCCTCGAGTTTCACAAATCGGTTCAAATTAACTCAAATTCCAAATTCAAATTTATTCAAAGCTCAATTCATCAATTCAATTCAGTTCTAAATATACCATTTAAATTTTCAATATATTTCAAAGCTTTAATATTCAACATTTTCAAAGTTAAATTTAACAGTTCATATAGCTCTTTATTTAACTTCATTATTATCTAATCAGGGAATATCCACCTAAGAACTTCAATATCATTTAACTAGCCTTAAATTACATTTTACTAAATATTTCCTTAAACTTTATTTACACAAGAATATTCATTAGATTACTTATAAATCAAACTCAAGTTATACATCATATCTTACATCTCCATTTCAATAAAGTTTCAAATCGGTTTAATTAAATAAAATTCTTATTGAATACAATTTCAACTAAATTCAAATTATCTTTCTAACCTTAACTTATTCAAATTATTACCAAAATCTATTTTGAAATATATTTTAAATACTCAACATATTATATGTAATTAAATCAATCATTCCCATTTATATAAAATAGTTTAAGGCTCAACATTAGTTAAAACATATATTTCGTTCCAAAACCATAGAATTCATTTTTAAATATTATATATATGGACCAACGGTGTCTGTATATATATTTATCATATGGTTAAGTGATACGGATATTTATCATTTCAATCCGAAATTTAAATATATACGGGTAGATATCATTTCGACCCGTAATCCCAATTCCAATTCAAATGAAAATCGCTTGGGTTTATCATTTCAACCCATAACGAAATTCTCCTATTCTAAAGTCCGTTCGGGTATGTATCATTTCAACCCATAGTGGATTCTATACTAACAGGGAACTTGCAGAGTGATAACAGATACTAAAAAAAATTAATATAACAACAGGCATATATCATCAGTATAAATAATAGATACGGGTGTCAGATGTCACAGGTGAACAGATACAAATAATAGTAATAACAGAAATATAATACTAGATACTGGTGTCAGATGTCACAGGTGAACAGTTATAGATGATAGTAAAACAGGCATATAATACTAGATACTGGTGTCAGATGTCATAGGTGAACAGTTATAGATAATAGCATATATAACAATGTAAATAACTACAGCAACATATTTCAATTGCTATTTCAATTGAAATCAAATTTAAATAATAAAAGAACGTTAATCGTGAGTGACTGCTCACCTTTCGAGGCTAGAGAGATTAGACTACGCGATGGGTTACGAATTCCAAAGCAATGCTAGCTAGATGGACACGATTCGATAAAGAAAGAGGCACGACGGACAAAGCTGATAGATTGGAAATCAAGGACCAAATCAGTTTGATAAAACAGCAATTTTATATATTATTATTATTATTATTATTATTTTCCTAAAATCAATATTAAATTTTGAAACAAGTATTAAAATAAAATAGCATATATAAAAAAAATCATCGTTTTAATAAAGCACACGTATATATACACTTCTATTATAATAATACATACTGCAACATAAATACTTGATATCTATATCACTTAAACCAACCCATATCTAAAAATACTATCTTTACATATATATATGAGGTCCATATTTAACTCATAGGTAAAACACACCTAGCATAACTTTATATAAAAATATACGGTCACATACAACTATAAATATAATAATATATAAACTATACCCATCTACAAACAATATATATACAAATAACCGATACCTTTATACAAAGGCAAACTTGTATATAAATGCATTCACGCGAAGTGGAGTATCGCTGAGTGATACCTATAATAATGTATAGTACAGTATAATATAATATAATATGAAATAATAAAATATATAAAACTACAAAAGAAAGGGCTCGATAGTGCTTTCAATACATAAGTGTGAAATTTCTTTTACAGTACATATATATAGTACAGTATACATACTAGATAACACTTTCATAACTTATATACTTCTGTATATATACATACTATGTCAAAATCATACAAAATAATATATATGCTTTACAACAACAGATCTGGTTGATCAAAATTTAGATAAAAATATACAAAAATGTAAAATATAAATCAAAGCACACCTATATCAGACTTATATATATACATATATATTAGATGTAAATAACACATATGCTTATGTAAACTTTATACCATTCACATATATTATATAACCAAACCAAAACAAGACTTACGGGTTATAGGATGGTCTTGGCAATAGGCATGGGAGGTCGGCATGGGAATGGAAGTGAAAGCTTTGGTGGAGTGCTGGAAGAAGTGAGGCTGCTCTCGGCCTTGCTTGACTTGGGTTGATGGTTGATGGGAGAAAGGCCGGAGGTTGGAGGTTGGGGTCGCATGCTCGGCCGAGGGAGGAAAGGAGGAGGGACGTGGAGATATGGGCAAGGGAATGATGCGGCCATGCGTGATGACTACACAGGCGGCAGTTTTGCTAGTGGGAGCATCGGCCGAGGTGAAGTGGGTTTGGGCTGGACGGTGGAGGACTGCCTAGCGGAGGTGGCCAGGGGGTCGGGTCGTGGCGAGAGCATGAAGGGGAGATGCGGTGACTTTGGTGACCGAGCTGCTGTGGATAGAGGGTGAGGGTAGAGGCGGAGCTCGGAGGGAGGTGTAGGAGAGGCAGAGGGGTAGGTTGCTTGGGTTAGGCGGTGGGTGGCGTGAGTGGAGATGGGATGGACGGTTGTTAGGTCAGGCGTGGTGGGTTGGAGTTAGCTTCAGGGAGAAGAATGGTGGAGAGGAAAAATAATATTGGAAGAAGAAATAGATCTGGGGAAAGGAGAAGGGAAGAGCAATCAAGAGGAACAGAAATGAACTTGTAATTAAATTCTTTGCCGAGATATTTGCAAGTGAACCGAAAAACGTGGGGAGAAAATAAAAATAAAACAGAGCAATGGTCACGAAAATCCAGCTGGCTCATTCAAAGCAATAATTATTGTTGTTTGGACAGTACGCTTCAAAGTTTGGAACCAAAGGAAAGCGAAAAGTTAAAAGTGGTACCGTTACAACGGATCGTTATCAACGTTTCTGTTGTGTATCGGACTTCAAAATACGGAAATAAATATACCATAGAGATCAGCACGACGAGACGATCAAAACGATATACAAATATCAGTGGTACGATCATCCGATCAAAAGTCAATAATCGGTACCGAAAAATGCTGCTATTTTGCTAGAATTAAGATAAACGGAGCAGTAGAAGTCCAAATTTGGAAAAACGAATTTCGCAGCCTGATTCAGAATGATCTGAATAAATTTTCTCCTGTTGACATATTTTGGTTTTGGAAAACTTATAAATTCACTGTTATTAACCGGCTTGATTTTAAATGAAATTTCACAGGAAAATAAACTTCAATATTATCAGATGAAAATTTACCAGTTGCTATATTAAAATAGACGTATTCCAAATAATAAATTTTTAGTTTCAAATTTTATTGTTTAAAATTTCACAAATTTCCAGTTAAATATACTTTTAAAACCCTTAAATTTTGCGGGTCGTTACAAATGTTTAGTTGAGCAATGGAATATGAGTGTTGTATTCTAAAAATTTAGGAAATTGTATAAAATTAATTGGAGATATCAAGAACTTTTCTACCATTCATTTATACAAAAGTTGTGGATGCCATTTTTCAATTTAAGTATACTTCATGTTAACTTTTTTATATATCGTAAATTAGATATTCCATTATCAATGTATTAGTACTATACAATTGTCATGCATAAATTTGGACATGAAATGGAAAATTACTAGCATACCACATTGATTTTCATTAGTTTGTGCATCTTTGATTTTTGGATTTTAACATCAATCTAGGTGATGAGTTTTTAGAAGTATGCGCTGTAATTTTGAAATTAAAGGCTTTTATACTTTTCCTATTTTATCTTTATCTTTATATCATAAGTATTTCATGTGCCTGGGTACAATGACTGAGTGACACTAGAAACATATGTTGGAATCATGTTTTGATCATTAAGTTTGATGAACTATTAGACATTTACTTCAAGTAAGCGATGGCTTCAAGCCACTATGGATCCACACATGTTGTTGAAGTTCTGTATTTGTAGTGAAAGAATGACTAAAATGGTAGGGTATATAAAGTTGAATGGATTCATAATCGTAAAACCTAAATTTTTTATTATTATTTAATTCAGTCCTCTAACACTTGACCATCATATTCATGTTGTTAGTACACTCAAACATTGACCTTATATTATAGTGATGAGATTAAATGTCTAATTAGTACACTCCCTTTTTATGCTAATACGCTCGTTATTTCAAATGAGCTTCCTTTTCCAGCCAATTCACATTTTTCTGCAACAAAATTAATAAAATATGAAGGATTCTTTCTCCTTAAGGGTGGAATCAACAACAAAGTTCATCTTCAACTTTATTGTAATATTATAATTACATAAATATTAATCAAATATTACGATAGCATGCATGTTTCAGCATATAGAGTACATGGATTATAGATTACCTCAATTATCATTATTACGATGTGTTGTGACAGTTGGTTACTATGAAAGTAGGTTGACAGTTGGTAACCCTTGCAAATCTTTTTCACTTTATGTTTCTCGGAGACTTGGAGTTTTTGGCTTGGTGACAGTAAAAAAATTTATTTAGGTTGTTTATTTTCTTTTCTCAACCGTTTGTTGATTTCACCATAGCTATTTCCGTTTGATTTGAAATTTTTTTAAGTTTATATAGGAGTTACCTATTAACAATTTGGTAAGTAAAATGGCTACAGGTAGAAGCGATTGTAATTTAAGCTTCGGCGGTGATAACTATTATACGGATGTATAGCTGTAAAAGGTCCTAGACTTAAAAGAGAGTTTTGGGTAGCTATGTGGTCATTTATAAAGGATAGATAAAGACACTGTAGAATAATTACTTTATGCAATAAAGATTGCATACTATAATTGTACTATATTGTTTCGGGATATATGTAGTCATTAACTCTTAATGACTAGATCTAGACATGTCATAGCAGAGTATGTTGTTTACTTATTAGTCTACTTAAAGATTTTTTTTTAGATATAAAGGATTATTTTTTGTAGATTTACAAAATTTTGTACACTATATGACACAAATAATGAAATTATTCTGATCCAAGGACCTGTAGATGGTTTGTTGACAACTTTGTTTAGATTTTCCCTTAGTAAAATATGTTGTTCCTTATAATATGATATTAGTTGTCTTTATACTAATAATTGACTTTTTTTTCATGTAGACCCAATACACACAACAAATGAGTTGCATTGCTTTTAATAACCTACTTTCAATCTCACTAACATGGTTGTTTTTTGTTTAAAGCCACACATTCTACTCATTGAATAGGTATGTATACTTTAACTCTTTCTATATGATGTTGATGTATTGCAAGTCATGAAGGATACTATTCAATTATAGATATAACAATTTTTTGTTTCTATGTACTATTATATGACTTTTTGTGTTTAACAAGATTATATTTAAATTATATTTTCACATTTTTACATGGAAAACAATAGGGGTTACCATCATCATTAACGTAAGAATATATTTTCATATTTTTGCAGGGAAACGCAATAGGATTATCATCATTATTAATGTAAGGACAAAAGCATCACGTGAATAACTTATGGTTCATAATCTTTGACTTGCTTATGTGTGTACATAACTTTCAGTTATTTATTACTTTTTTTGTTGGCCTGAAGTATACATTTTGACGTCATGTATTTATTTCCCAAATGCCATTTTCTTTCGGGCATCATTTTAAAACGTATATGTAAAGTTGTTTCTAATAAAATTATTATATTTGTTATATATTTGTACTTGGTGAATAATAGATATAGGGAAAAGTTATTTAATGGGATGTTTAAAAGATGTAGGGAAATGTCCTACATATTTATCATCATAATGATAAAAAAATGTGGATTTATTGATAATCAAGAACCAAAATGTAGCTTTGATCCGTATGCGAAGCACGGGTTTACACTAGTTATAACAAATATGAGAGGCTAAATCCCTTCGATTTAGGGATAATGAAGCTCTCTTGAATCATGTAGATGCAACATAATTTTTCATTTATGTCTCTTTTGTGCTTAATGTAAAGTTAGATGTTTGTGTTTAATATTGAGTTTGATAGCTTATGTTGTTCAAAACAAATAGGCTATGCTTAGTCATATGAATCACTAATTACCTCTTCATCTACATATGATCATGGTAATGGAAGTGGATTTAGAATCAAATTTTGATGGTTTATGTTTCTAATTCAATAGTTAATAAGCCATGCTTAAAATAGATTCTACTTTTAATTTCATGTCATTTTCATTAAAGTTAGTAAGTGGGTTAGAGGGTGCATTAAAGTTTGATGGTTTAAGTGTGTTAATTAATAACACAATTAGGCCATGCTTATGATAAATGCATGAACTAAATTCACAAATGACCAAAAAGAGATCATAACTTCATTATGTTGATTTATGTGATCATGAGAGGAGTTTTTCCTCTAAATTGCTATTTAATCTCATATTTTTATTCTCCGTAGTTTTAGTTTGTTTTAACTTTTTTTTAGTTAGTTAACAATCCCTCGACTTTGGTTTAATTTGATTGAATAGAATTTCAAAATCTAAACAATTCCCTATGGATTGACCCATACTCGCATACGTGGTATAATCGTACACCGTGCGCTTGCGGTATAAATTTAATTCAAAATTTATCGGCGGTTTTCTAACTCGACAAAAGCATGAACCCGAACGCATATTGAGTTTGATTTGAATTTTCGTTTTGAAAAATATATTTTTAATTCGTGAAAGTTGGAAGGCGAGAGAGTTTATTTGGACGTATAAAAAAGGCGAGTTTTGTTATTCACGAATTAACAATGGAAAGTGGGCCAGGTGGGTTTTCTCATTTTTGTTTTCTTATTATTTTTTTTGGTTTTGTTTAGCCATTTTGTTCTTTCATTTATTTTAAGGAAAAAAAAGAAGGTTATTTTTGTTTCACTTGTTTTAATTAATTTGTTTTAGATGCTCTTAAGTTTCTTTTTGCCTTAAAAAAATAAAAAAATCAAATACCGGTATAACTGTAACGACCCGCTATTTTGGACCATTCGCATCCATTATAAGTGTATAGGTAGACACTCATGCCGGAGTTGAATTGCTCAAAATACCGCGTTGTTAATTTAAATTTGGCAAAACTGAACATATACAGTAAATAAATAATCACATATCACAGACACAGAGTAATAAGTGTAGCGGAAATAAAAGAGATAGTAGTTCATGAAGCTACTATATGAATATATAAAATACATCAGAGTTTACAACAGAAGAGTAATACAATACATCAGATACAAATCAGAATACACCACTGGAATCATCGAATACAAAAAGCAGAATAGATGGCTGGATCTTCAAGCAACGCTCCAACTCCAAAGGTGAGTCTCGAATACTGGCACACTCAGTCTGACCCGAGCGTAAAGCAAAAACACAAGACACTCGAGTCAGGATTAACATTCTTATATCAATAAATCCAACTCAAGTGAAATAGCAATTGAAACACATTTTTATTCCCAAAAGCATATACAAGACCGTAGTTTCCCCAAAACCGGAAGTCACCAGAGGGCAATCCATATACTAAAGGTACAAATCAAAATCGTAGTGGTCGCGCATAAATGGAATACAAGTATGACAAGGCACATGAGGCAATACCCAAGGTAGTGATACTACCGTTCGCCTGATCCGGACTGGTGAGAACGCAACGCCGCAGCGCCCGCAACACCGTGAAACAACACTCCCAAAATCAAGGGTGCACCAATCGACAACAAGTAATAAGTAGTTCGAAGAAGTGTGTCCACTTGAGGTAGCTAATCCTCCATTGGCCCGGCACAGCTCCTGTTTTAGTCATTTCCAATTTGACACAAGTGTCAAGGCTATCCATCATCGTTCTCTTTCTTCAATCATCACGTACACCATTCCAACCACTTCATTCTGGATCATCACTCCGCGTATAGTTATTAAAGTGGTTTCCGGTTTAGATAGAGAGTATATCCATAACCGAATTCCGGTCTCTTTAATAACCTTCGAAATTATTTCACTGATTGGTCGTTTATTTATTTCAAAACCAAATCAATTTCAATTTCAATTTCAATTCGCAAATCAACATTTCATTTCTCTTTCGAAATCAATTTCCAAAATATACGTTTCAAAACTTCCAATTTCAAAATCTTATAATTCAATTTCAATCTTTATTTTTAAACAATTCAAATATCAATTTAAATTCGTATATAAGATTCAATTCCGAAATCATTTAAATCAATTTAATTTAACATTCAAATCAGTTTAACTTCATTTATCGATTTTATTCAATATTTGTTAAGTAAATTTATCATTCAAATCAATTATATTTAATTTCCAATTCATTAAATCCATTTCTTAAGTTCAACTTCATTATATCAAAACTTACAAATTGAATTAAATTAAATTCGTCAAATCAAATTCTTTAAATTCCAAGTCTTACATTAATTCCAAAAATATCACATTTTCATTTCTTGTTAAAGAAATTAAATTTCACTTATTTACTTACTTAAATAATTTTCCAAAACTTACTTAATCAAGAAAACTCAATTTCAATTATTTACGAAGTAAAATTCACTTATTCAAAAATTCAATTTAATTTAATCATTAAATAATTCAATCTTATTTAATTATTAAATAATTCAAAACTTAATTATTAAATAATTTCAAAATTTAATAATTTCAAACTAAATTATAATTTCAAACTTAATTCTTAAATCATTTTAAGGTTTAATAATTTCAAACTTAATTCAATTTCAAACTTAATTATTAAATCATTTCAAAGTTTAATAATTTCAAACTTAATTCAATTTCAAACTTAATTATTAAATCATTTCAAAATTTAATTCAATCATTTCTCAAATTAAACAATATTCTTTCATCAATTACATTGTTAATATTTTGTTTCAGATTATTAAATATTAACATTTTCCTTTCATAAAAATTTTAATTCCAACCTCATTTCAAACCTTATCATTTATTCAAATAAAATCTTCATTTTATTTTAAAATCAAATCATTTGACCAATCGGGTTTATTTAATTCTCTGTCCTAGGTCAAAGTTTAATTTGGGTATTTATCATTTCAACCCGATTCCAATTCAATTCAAAATCAAAGCATAACAAAGGGAACTTGCAGTGTGATAACTGGGATGGTGTCAAAGTAAAATAAACAAGCAATAACAACAATCAATATCAATCCAATAATCAATTCAAATAATCCCGAAATAACCGTATTAATTTGTACGAATTAATATAATTATCTCTAGAATCTACACTATCATTTCATGTAGATTAAAGATTATTACATTACGGTTTTCACTTGTCATTCAATTACAATTTCATCCATCATCGATTTAACAACATACATTCAATGGTTTAAGATGTAATTAAACATATCCTACGTGTCAATAAATTCAACAGTTAAAGGGGTCATATTATACAAATGTCAGTTAATCAAATTTAATATTTAATTATCCTATATCAAGTTCAATTTCATACTATTTATCATTTTAACATTAACAATTTAACGTCCAATATAAACATCAACAATCAATCAATTATCAGCCAAACTATTTTATCATCGCATAAATAATTAACAGATAATGGTATCAAATGTCACAGGTGAACTGATACAGGCAATAACATATATAACAGTGTAATTAACTAACAGCAGTATATTTCAATTGTCATTTCAATTGAAATCAAATTTAATAAATAAAGAACGTTAATCGTGAGTGAGTGCTCACCTTTCGAGGCTGGAGATATTCAACAACCGAGTTACGAATTCCAAAGCAAATCTAGATGGATACGATTCGATGAAGAAAACAGGAACGACGGACGAAGCTGATAACGGAAATCGATAACGAATCAGAACCAGATTGACGAAGATAGATGGTATAAATGAAGACATATTAAATTAAATATATAGGCATTTAAAAATCATCATTTAAATCTAAACATAATTAAATAAAATCTCTGCCCATTTATTAAACCCGAACTTATGTATACTATATATACAGTAAACTATCAACAGTAAAAAGTATTATATATATACATTTAAAATTGTCAACAGTTAATAAACATACATATAGATCAATACATATAGGCTTTACATACCAACAGACTTACTACAATTATAACCCCTATAACCTCATACCCATATACAACTGTGAAATATTAACAAATCCCTACATATATATTGTAACAATGCATGCCACTACCTTTATTTTATACTAACCGGTCAACTAAGGTTTATAGTTTTTTTTAACCCTGTTATGCATATGAAAAATACCGTAACAAAGAAAATATAAATCAGATATATCTATATAACTCAAGAAATCCTATGACTGTAAACAGACAAATAAATTTATACAAACCAATTTCATCATAAAATATAATATTATAAAATATATACAACAATCAATAACAAAACATATATATCTCTCTGTTCTTTTCAAATGCGTACACATTTTATACAGCTCTATATATAAGATAATAAAATGAAGTAAAACCATATATAACAAACATAGTGATTATATATTTTTAAAACATATATTATATAACATATACTGTAAAATCTCGAACCACAGCTAGAATCTACACGCATGCCTATATATATAACATATATAACTTTAAACAGAGAGAAGGCTAAGGATTCATATCCAAATTTATTATAAAATCAAGTACATATATATACAGATTAACCTTGTAACTGTGGTAAACTTATACTATAAACATCATATATATAGCTCTTATACTTACATCTCTTATAACATATATGTATAAATATACTACAAATTTCCCGCAACAGTATATTACATACAGCTTATTATATATACATTAGAAATATATGCTATTGAAAATATTTCAATATTGTTTTTATTACATTATAATATAGCCAAATTTTTATGTGTAAACTATGTATATAGCAACAGATATATGTATAAATCACAAAGTATATCATATACAATACACGTTTATAAGCCAATATATATACTCTGTACAAGAACTAGCTGTAAAGCTACATTTCAAAATCTCATATATATACTTTACAAATATTATATACATTGTTTAATATATATTATGAACAAATTTATGCATAAACAACTCATTTTATATAACTTGTTCAAATTTCTATTTAACAACAGATTTATAATAAATATTTTGTATGCATACCTATACGTACGCATGAGATCTATACATCTTATATATGACTCAAGCTGCCACTGCAACCTGTGGTGGTTGCGGCCGAAGTGGGGAAGTGAACGAGCGGAAGGTCAGGGCTGAGGTGGGTGGTTGGCTGGATGGGAGGCGAAGGGGTGGGTGAGGCCTGAGCGAAGTTATGGGGGTCGAGCAGTGCGTGGGCCAGAGGTGCAGGGATGGAATGGTGGTGAGTAAGGGTAGGCAGTGGTGATGGGCTGCTCGGCCGTGAGGGTGGGCTCGCATGGCAAATGTGAGGGGAGTGGGGTTGGAGCAGGCGGATTCTGATGGTGAAGAGGGCGGGCTTGGCCGGAGGAAGGATGAAGGCGGAGGTGTTTCGTTGAAGCCGAGCTTGCGCGGGGAAGGAAGAATGTGTGCATGCGGTTTGCGTGTGCATGCGTTGAGATGAGGTATGAGTCGGTGCCACCATGGATAGTCTGGGAGAAGAAGCAAAGGAAAGAAACTGAAGAAGGAACCGGGACAGGCAAATGAGTAGAGGAAGTAGAGTCTATATTCTATAATTCACGTGAAAACAGTACAAAAGAAAAATGAAAAGCTACAACTAACGTACTATTTAATTCAATGGAATAGTGAAAGACAATGTATTGAATTCTGAACAAGAATAAAGGCTAGTGACCGTAGGTTTCTCATGGGGAAAACAAATGGACACCGGCAACCAAAAGGTCACGAACGGGTACCGATACGGTCCGACGTTTTATAGATTCCATCGCGTACCCGACTTCAAAACCCAGAAGTGAATATAATGTCGAGATCAGCACGATCAGACGGTCAAAACGGTATACAGATATCAGTGGTACGATCTAATTATAAAAATTCGATTTTTTTCCAACTGGCGGAAAATGCAAGAAAAACGCAAGAAAATAAGACCAACGGAGCCAAAGATGTCCGAATTTGGAAAAAACAACAAACTGACATCTTGCTCAGAAGACGGTTTAGAATTTTTCTATGTAAAAATATTTAGGTTTCGGAAACATTTTATTTTCATCGTTTTTTTAACTGATTAAATTGAAGTAAATTTACGCGCGAAATAAACTTTCATATTTTCGGACGAAAATTTAACAGTTGCTATGTTTAACTAGACGTATTCCAAATATAAAAATTTTATTTCAAAATTTTATCGTTTAAAATTTCACAAAATTTTAACTAATTACGTTATTAAAACGGTTAAAATTTACGGGTCGTTACACTCTCCCCCACTCAAAACTTTTCGTCCCCGAAAAGGAACGAGGTAGGAGAATAGAAACAACCAGAAAGAAAAACAGATTTGAAATACAAAATAACAATTAATTTAAACCATATAAATTCAAATTTAAATTGATTGATATTCAATAATTGATTTGATCTATTTGATTTTTACTAAAATCAATCTCAACTATTTCTAAATTTATTATCTTATTATCCCATTTCTACAATTTACAATTTTTAAAACCATAAATTTGAATAGTCTTTTATTATAATCATATTTTCTTCAACAATTTTAAATTCTTCTTTATTCCAAATTACTGTTAAATTTATTTTCTTAATATATCTTAATATATCTTATTACATATATTTAAACCATATAAATTGATTTAAAACATAAAAGTTTCGATTTAAATTAATTTACATCAATTAATTTCTTTTAAATTCAAGGTATTTTCATACGTTGATCAAATTTCAATTTATTAATCCTTTCAAAACAAATTTATTTCATTATTAACCGAGTTTACTTATTATCCTATCTAACTAACTCTATTAACATCTTTATAATCAAAATTTAGTGTATAACATTTATTATAAACACTCAAATTTTATTTATAAATTCAATTTATCTTATATATTATCCAATTACGTATTCAACTTCTGAACGATTTAGGTAAGTTGTATTAGAATGCAGTTGAACAATATACAAATAATATTTCTCAAATTTCAATTATTCAAGTTTAAATATTTGTTCCAAATTTTGGTTTTATTTATAATTAATATCATCCTTTAACAAAATTTAAGAATTATATTTCTGATTTACTTTAAACAATTTAGAGATATATATAATATATTTATATCAAATCAAATTAAATTTTAAAATAAGATACCTATATATATATAAATCAAATTATACTGAAGAAATTCAAATCAAAATAATTTTTTTTCAAAACAAAACCGTAGCAAAGCTATAGAATAGTATCTCCACCTCGAAACTCGAAAATGAACGTCGATGATGCGGCCGCCATCACTGAAATTATTTTCCAACGACAAAGAGAAGAGCACTGATTTCAACATTTTAAAATTCTTTGGAACCGATTTCTATTCGAAAATACTTCCGGTAATATATACTTTATAATTTTAAAACCAAAGTTCGAAATCACCGGAAACTAAATTCTCAAATTTCTGAATTAAATTCATTTCAAATTCCAAAGCAATTTATAAACCATAATTATAAATTCATTTAGAATAATAAACGATAATCGAATATTATCATTTCAAACAACCAACTCAAACAACACGATGTATATTAAAACATTTAAATATTAATTTACACATCCACTTCCTCGCTCGACCATATAAGAATAGATTTCAAAGCAAAGACAGAGATTCAAATTTGATGGACTCAAATCAAAGAGAAATTTGATTCGAAAATAAGTTTGAAACAGAAGATAAGATAATTTGATTACCACAATCAGGAGATGGATGAGTTTATTTAATTCACGGGCAACCTTAACCGGGCCGTCCGTAACTTCAAGAATAAGATCGATGCTGAATTCCGAGGTAAATCAACACTCGATCTCAAGAGATGGAATTCAGGTATAGCAGGGAATAGATAGCATCGTAAACCGAGGATACAGAAATCTTCGGTAAATCAATGCCTATTATAAAGGAGTTTTGCTCCTTTACGAATCATTCGAAGATTGGCGAGACCGCCGATCTATTATAGATATCATTCAAAATGGAGTTATGGGGTGCTCCAGAATTGAAAGAAGACGAATAGTGAGGGACACGAATGAATTTCGGAACTGAGGGAACGTTCCAAAATTCAAAGGAATTGAGTCAAAAGGAAGAGATTGAAACTCGAATGAGAGTGATTCTGTAAATACATTTACCCTATATGTTGAGTTTGGCCTAGAGCTACCAAAGCTCTGATACCAACTGTAACGACCCGCTATTTTGGACCATTCGCATCCATTATAAGTGTATAGGTAGACACTCATGCCGGAGTTGAATTGCTCAAAATACCGCGTTGTTAATTTAAATTTGGCAAAACTGAACATATACAGTAAATAAATAATCACAGATCACAGACACAGAGTAATAAGTGCAGCGGAAATAAAAGAGATAGTAGTTCATGAAGCTACTATATGAATATATAAAATACATCAGAGTTTACAACAGAAGAGTAATACAATACATCAGATACAAATCAAAATACACCACTGGAATCATCGAATACAAAAAGCAGAATAGATGGCTGGATCTTCAAGCAACGCTCCAACTCCAAAGGTGAGTCTCGAATACTGGCACACTCAGTCTGACCCGAGCGTAAAGCAAAAAAACAAGACACTCGAGTCAGGATTAACATTCTTATATCAATAAATCCAACTCAAGTGAAATAGCAATTGAAACACAAGTAACTCAAAGGATGTTTGGAATAACCATCCTTTAAGGATCCGTCAAACTATCTACTATGTAGTAGTGTACGATAAGTAGATGATGTCTATCAGTAATATAAGAAGATATCAAAATAGCGTTAAGTCATGGCCCATTCCACCCTTAACACATTTTTATTCCCAAAAGCATATACAAGACCGTAGTTTCCCCAAAACCGGAAGTCACCAGAGGGCAATCCATATACTAAAGGTACAAATCAAAATCGTAGTGGTCGCGCATAAATGGAATACAAGTATGACAAGGCACATGAGGCAATACCCAAGGTAGTGATACTACCGTTCGCTTGATCCGGACTGGTGAGAACGCAATGCCGCAGCGCCCGCAACACCGTGAAACAACACTCCCAAAATCAAGGGTGCACCAATCGACAACAAGTAATAAGTAGTTCGAAGAAGTGTGTCCACTTGAGGTAGCTAATCCTCCATTGGCCCGGCACAGCTCCTGTTTTAGTCATTTCCAATTTGACACAAGTGTCAAGGCTATCCATCATCGTTCTCTTTCTTCAATCATCACGTACACCATTCCAACCACTTCATTCTGGATCATCACTCCGCGTATAGTTATTAAAGTGGTTTCCGGTTTAGATAGAGAGTATATCCATAAACGAATTCCGGTCTCTTTAATAACCTTCGAAATTATTTCACCGATTGGTCGTTTATTTATTTCAAAACCAAATCAATTTCAATTCGCAAATCAACATTTCATTTCTCTTTCGAAATCAATTTCCAAAATATACGTTTCAAAACCTCCAATTTCAAAATCTTATAATTCAATTTCAATCTTTATTTTTAAACAATTCAAATAACAATTTAAATTCGTATATAAGATTCAATTCCGAAATCATTTAAATCAATTTAATTTAACATTCAAATCAGTTTAACTTCATTTATCGATTTTATTCAATATTTGTTAAGTAAATTTATCATTCAAATCAATTCTATTTAATTTCCAATTCATTAAATCCATTTCTTAAGTTCAACTTCATTATATCAAAACTTACAAATTGAATTAAATTAAATTCGTCAAATCAAATTCTTTAAATTCCAAGTCTTACATTAATTCCAAAAATATCACATTTTCATTTCTTGTTAAAGAAATTAAATTTCACTTATTTACTTACTTAAATAATTTTCCAAAACTTACTTAATCAAGAAAACTCAATTTCAATTATTTACGAAGTAAAATTCACTTATTCAAAAATTCAATTTAATTTAATCATTAAATAATTCAATCTTATTTAATTATTAAATAATTCAAAACTTAATTATTAAATAATTTCAAAATTTAATAATTTCAAACTTAATTATAATTTCAAACTTAATTCTTAAATCATTTCAAGGTTTAATAATTTCAAACTTAATTCAATTTCAAACTTAATTATTAAATCATTTCAAAGTTTAATAATTTCAAACTTAATTCAATTTCAAACTTAATTATTAAATCATTTCAAAATTTAATTCAATCATTTCTCAAATTAAACAATATTCTTTCATCAATTACATTGTTAATATTTTGTTTCAGATTATTAAATATTAACATTTTCCTTTCATAAAAATTTAAATTCCAACCTCATTTCAAACCTTATCATTTATTCAAATAAAATCTTCATTTTATTTTAAAATCAAATCATTTGACCAATCGGGTTTATTTAATTCTCTGTCCTAGGTCAAAGTTTAATTTGGGTATTTATCATTTCAACCCGATTCCAATTCAATTCAAAATCAAAGCATAACAAAGGTAACTTGCAGTGTGATAACTGGGATGGTGTCAAAGTAAAATAAACAAGCAATAACAACAATCAATATCAATCCAATAATCAATTCAAATAATCCCGAAATAACCGTATTAATTCGCATTGTTATTTGTACGAATTAATATAATTATCTCTAGAATCTACACTATCATTTCATGTAGATTAAATATTATTACATTACGGTTTTCACTTGTCATTCAATTACAATTTCATCCATCATCGATTTAACAACATACATTCAGTGGTTTAAGATGTAATTAAACAGATCATACGTGTCAATAAATTCAACAGTTAAAGGGGTCATATTATACAAATGTCAGTTAATCAAATTTAACATTTAATTATCCTATATCAAGTTCAATTTCATACTATTTATCATTTTAACATTAACAATTTAACGTCCAATATAAACATCAACAATCAATCAATTATCAGCCAAACTATGTTATCATCGCATAAATAATTAACAGATAATGGTATCAAATGTCACAGGTGAACTGATACAGGCAATAACATATATAACAGTGTAATTAACTAACAGCAGTATATTTCAATTGTCGTTTCAATTGAAATCAAATTTAATAAATAAAGAACGTTAATCGTGAGTGAGTGCTCACCTTTCGAGGCTGGAGATATTCAACAACCGAGTTACGAATTCCAAAGCAAAGCTAGATGGATACGATTCGATGAAGAAAACAGGAACGATGGACGAAGCTGATAACGGAAATCGATAACGAATCAGAACCAGATTGACGAAGATAGATGGTATAAATGAAGACATATTAAATTAAATATATAGGCATTTAAAAATCATCATTTAAATCTAAATATAATTAAATAAAATCTCTGCCCATTTATTAAACCGAAACTTATGTATACTATATATACAGTAAACTATCAACAGTAAAAAGTATTATATATATACATTTAAAATTGTCAACAGTTAATAAACATACATATAGATCAATACATATAGGCTTTACATACCAACAGACTTACTACAATTATAACCCCTATTACCTCATACCCATATACAACTGTGAAATATTAACAAATCCCTACATATATATTGTAACAATGCATGCCACTACCTTTATTTTATACTAACCGGTCAACTAAGGTTTATAGTTTTTTTTTACCATGTTATGCATATGAAAAATACCGTAACAAAGAAAATATAAATAAGATATATCTATATAACTCAAGAAATCCTATAACTGTAAACAGACAAATAAATTTATACAAACCAATTTCATCATAAAATATAATATTAGAAAATATATACAACAATCAATAACAAAACATATATATCTCTCTGTTCTTTTCAAATGCGTACACATTATATACAGCTCTATATATAAGATAATAAAATGAAGTAAAACCATATATAACAAACATAGTGATTATATATTTTTAAAACATATATTATATAACATATACTGTAAAATCTCGAACCACAGCTAGAATCTACACGCATGCCTATATATATAACATATATAACTTTAAACAGAGAGAAGGCTAAGGATTCATATCCAAATTTATTATAAAATCAAGTACATATATATACAGATTAACCTTGTAACTGTGGTAAACTTATACTATAAACATCATATATATAGCTCTTATACTTACATCTCTTATAACATATATGTATAAATATACTACAAATTTCCCGCAATAGTATATTACATACAGCTTATTATATATACATTAGAAATATATGCTATTGAAAATATTTCAATATTGTTTTTATTACATTTTAATATAGCCAGATTTTTATGTGTAAACTATGTATATAGCAACAGATATATGTATAAATCACATAGTATATCATATACAATACACGTTTATAAGCCAATATATATACTCTGTACAAGAACTAGCTGTAAAGCTACATTTCAAAATCTCATATATATACTTTACAAATATTATATACATTGTTTAATATATATTATGAACAACTTTATGCATAAACAACTCATTTTATATAACTTGTTCAAATTTCTATTTAACAATAGATTTATAATAAATATTTTGTATGCATACCTATACGTACGCATGAGATCTATACATCGCATATATGACTCAAGCTGCCACTGCAACCTGTGGTGGTTGCGGCCGAAGTGGGGAAGTGAACGAGTGGAAGGTCAGGGCTGAGGTGGGTGGTTGGCTGGATGGGAGGCGAAGGGGTGGGTGAGGCCTGAGCGGAGTTATGGGGGTCGAGCAGTGCGTGGGCCGGAGGTGCAGGGATGGAATGGTGGTGAGTAAGGGTAGGCAGTGGTGATGGGCTGCTCGGCCGTGAGGGTGAGCTCGCATGGAAAATGTGAGGGGAGTGGGGTTGGAGCAGGCGGATTCTGATGGTGAAGAGGGTGGGCTTGGCCGGAGGAAGGATGAAGGCGGAGGTGTTTCGTTGAAGCCGAGCTTGCACGGGGAAGGATGAATGTGTGCATGCGGTTTGCGTGTGCATGCGTTGAGATGAGGTATGAGTCGGTGCCACCATGGATAGTCTGGGAGAAGAAGCAAAGGAAAGAAATTGAAGAAGGAACCGGGACAGGCAAATGAGTAGAGGAAGTAGAGTCTATATTCTATAATTCACGTGAAAACAGTACAAAAGAAAAATGAAAAGCTACAACTAACGTACTATTTAATTCAATGGAATAGTGAAAGACAATGTATTGAATTCTGAACAAGAATAAAGGCTAGTGACCGTAGGTTTCTCATGGGGAAAACAAATGGACACCGGCAACCAAAAGGTCACGAACGGGTACCGATACGGTCCGACGTTTTATAGATTCCATCGCGTACCCGACTTCAAAACCCAGAAGTGAATATACTGTCGAGATCAGCACGATTAGACGGTCAAAACGGTATACAGATATCAGTGGTACGATCTAATTATAAAAATTCGATTTTTTTCCAACTGGCGGAAAATGCAAGAAAAACGCAAGAAAATAAGACCAACGGAGCCAAAGATGTCCGAATTTGGAAAAAACAACAAACTGACATCTTGCTCAGAAGACGGTTTAGAATTTTTCTATGTAAAAATATTTAGGTTTCGGAAACATTTTATTTTCATCATTTTTTTAACTGATTAAATTGAAGTAAATTTACGCGCGAAATAAATTTCATATTTTCGGACGAAAATTTACCAGTTGCTATGTTTAACTAGACGTATTCCAAATATAAAATTTTTATTTCAAAATTTTATCGTTTAAAATTTCACAAAATTTTAACAAATTACGTTATTAAAACGGTTAAAATTTACGGGTCATTACAATCATGGTAATGGAAGTGGATTTAGAATCAAAATTTGATGGTTTATGTTTCTAATTCAATAGTTAATAAGCCATGCTTAAAATAGATTCTACTTTTAATTTCATGTCATTTTCATTAAAGTTAGTAAGTGGGTTAGAGGGTGCATTAAAGTTTGATGGTTTAAGTGTGTTAATTAATAACACAATTAGGCCATGCTTATGATAAATGCATGAACTAAATTCACAAATGACCAAAAAGAGATCATAACTTCATTATGTTGATTTATGTGATCATGAGAGGAGTTTTTCCTCTAAATTGCTATTTAATCTCATATTTTTATTCTCCGTAGTTTTAGTTTGTTTTAACTTTTTTTTAGTTAGTTAACAATCCCTCGACTTTGGTTTAATTTGATTGAATAGAATTTCAAAATCTAAACAATTCCCTATGGATTGACCCGTACTCGCATACGTGGTATAATCGTACACCGTGTGCTTGCGGTATAAATTTAATTCAAAATTTATCGGTGGTTTTCTAACTCGACAAAAGCATGAACCCGAACGCATATTGAGTTTGATTTGAATTTTCGTTTTGAAAAATATATTTTTAATTCGTGAAAGTTGGAAGGCGAGAGAGTTTATTTGGACGTATAAAAAAGGAGAGTTTTGTTATTCACGAATTAACAATGGAAAGTGGGCCAGGTGGGTTTTCTCATTTTTGTTTTCTTATTATTTTTTTGGTTTTGTTTAGCCATTTTGTTCTTTCATTTATTTGAAGGAAAAAAAAGAAGGTTATTTTTGTTTCACTTGTTTTAATTAATTTGTTTTAGATGCTCTTAAGTTTCTTTTTGCCTTAAAAAAATAAAAAAATCAAAAAAATAAAATAAAACAAAAAACCCAAAAAAAAAGGAAATATAAAATTTGTTTTGTTTTAAGTTCCGTCCTTAAATATTAAAAAAAAATTGTTTTATATATCTTGTTTTTATTTTCAAGTTGCCAAAGCAGATAGGAGAAGTTGCTTGCTTCGCTTTGCTTGCCAAATAAATTGCTTGCTAGCTTATAAATAATTCTGCTGCTTCTAACCTCTATCTATTGTTTTTATTTTCCTTGCATTGTTGTTTGCTTGCATTTTATAAAATAATTTCAAAAACAAAAAAAATCTAAAAAAAAAATCCATTCGTAGTTGCATTGTTAATACACGTTTAGTTTCTGCTTTGCATTTCATCCTAGATTTTGATTAATAATAACAGTTAGACATCGATAACGCTTAATTGTATATTGACAAATTATCTTCCTTGAACAATTTAATTTCTTGGTGTCTAGGCTACGATAGAGCAATAATCAGTTATTAATATTACGGTGATTCATAAAAATTATACTGATTGTTTCTTTGAAGGTACTTAAGCCTTCGGCTGCTGTTATCCCGTCTTTTGGCAAGGCCGAGATACCAAGGAACTGACTGCAAAAACAGGATCACATGTCCTCAACATTGAATGATTGTTGGACAAATACAAATATCGGTGAATTTTGCCCGAGTCCGAATCGGGCTACAATTGATAAAGCACGTCAAGAAAAGCTGTGGAAACCAACATTGCAAATTTCGAGACTATCCGAGTTCGTATGCTCAAGTTATCGCCAGTGGAAAGTGGAAGGAATAACATTGGTTCGAACCCAACAGAGCCAACCCTTAAGTTCGAATCCATCAGACCCTTACTGCTTCGAATCCATGAGAAGTACCTTAGCTTCGACTCCATCGAGCGTGCCTTCATTTCGAATCCAACGAGGTAGAAGACCTTCGAATCCATACAATTAAGGGTGCTTCGACTCCATTGCCTTCGAATCCCCATGATGAGACAACTCCGAATCGATCCACAGTAGCACATCTAGATCAATTCGAACAAGTACCGGTTCCCTCGATTTGAAGGAAGCGAACCTTCGAATCCAACATCTCGAGTCCACCAGGTAAACGCGGCTAAAACCAAGGATTCGACCCAGTAAACTCGGAGAAAAAGGAGGATCGACCCGAGGAACACGCACCACGTTATCGTTTTCACGTGCAGGAGCATGGAGTCGACCCTATGGATTCGAACCATATCGATTCGAACGAATCCATAAGACGAAGAACGTCATCTTGAATTGATCATAACTCGAGATCTACAAGTCCAAATGCTATGAAATTTTCACAGGAGCTTGCGTATGCATAGAAGAATATTCATGCCAAATTTCATCTCAATCAGAGCAAATCTTGATCGATTCGAAGTTGAGTTCGAATCGATCCCGAAGTGGGCCCGGATTTCCTGAAAGCGGGCATGTAGGCCCCCTCACGTACCAGAACTGGTCTCCCTGAATTTTAGGCGAAATATCAGCCTCCTACACCTATAAATAGAGCCCCTGGTCATTCAGAAGAGGGGTCGGACAATTCTAAGAGCTAAAGAGTTCCCAGACTCTACCAGATTTACTTCAAATCACCACCGCTGCTTTAGTTTCAGACTTAGCTTAGAAAATCAGTTGTATTACATTATAAGAAATTGAAATCATCAAGCATCGAGCAATAAAATCATCAAACTTAATAGTGGACGTAGGTGAAACGCCGAACCACTCTAAATCACTATCTTTTGTGCAATTTACTTTCTGTTATTTGGAGTTTTTGTTAGATAATCCTCAGTTTTAATTTTCTTTCTTCACTTTTATCTCTTCAAAAACTTCCGAAGAGTGTTGTGCCCATTTTTGGTACAAACACTTTGGTGCTTTCACTGAGAAAAAATCAACTTTTTCTCCTGCTCCTTGGATCTACCATCGATACCGGATTGCATAAATCCAAGAGGAAGATCCAGAATCCTTCCATTCTATTCAGATTTGCATAAAATCTAGGAAAGGAACCCACTACTTAAGATGGTTAGTACAAGAACTACCTCTACAGCTGCTGGAAAAGAAGGAAGGGATGGCTAGAATCCTGCACAACAGCAGCCATCCAATCAAGACAACACTGCTCACTCGGATCCGTCTGGACCTGTCACCAGACTAGAATTCCATGTGTTGCTCCAGGAATTAACTCAAAGTCGGCAACAGTTGGCCGAACAGCTGCGCGCCAATATTGAATTGACCAACCAATTGAACCGCCGAAGGCGTAGGAGGACTAGGAGGGATGATGCTTCCCACTCGTCCACTGAAAGTTCTGCTTCATCTGACTATCATGGCAGATCCACGCGTCCCCGATTGGACGCAAGTCATACACAAGCTACTGGATATCAACCCGCTTTGACTATAGGACAATTGAGGGTTGGACCGTCAACTAGCTTCCAGGCCGGGCCCTCGTCACGAGGAGGTGCTGTTCCCCAGCATACCACAGACAATCGCGCTGCAACCACCGCGGTAGAAACAAGGGTTGATACCCGAAATCTATCAGATCCGAATAATCAACAACGTGGGCGTACTCCTGAACCATACGTCCCAGAAGATGTGGAGCCAAGGAGGCGAGACATGGGCCGTCGACAGCGTCCGGTCCAAACTCGCACTGTGGAACCCGACCGCGCCTTAGCTCAGCATGCACAGAATGTGGCTATGCCCGATATTTCGACCATGATCAGTCAGATGATCCGCAAAAGTCAGGGCCTTACCAATGACAACTGGGGAATCTCCTGTAGTCATACTCCTTTTACGGATGAGATATTGTACGCTGAACCTCCTCGGCGATTCAGAATGCCAACTCTCCCTATGTACGAAGGAAATTCCGATCCCAATCAACACATTTTGAAATATGAATGGTCAATGAGCACCGCAAGGGCTGACGATGCAGTAAAGTGTCGAAGTTTTCCCATCTCTCTGGGAGGAATCGCAACAATGTGGTTTACGCGATTACCACCTAGATCTATCTCTTCATTTGATCAACTGGCTAAGAAATTTGTCGAATAGTTCCATATGCATGTTGCCAGACCTAAAGACGTTAACACCCTATCTAGCGTCACCCAAGCTAAGGGAGAAACACTCAGACGTTATTTAGAAAGATTCCATGCGGCATGTGTAGAGATTAGTAATCCTAATGATAACTCAATCTTGATGGCGTTAACCAAAGGAATCGATCCCGATTCTGAGTTTGGAAACTGGCTAGCCGAGAAGCCACCCGCATCGTTGGATCGTTTCTACTCCAAAGCCGCTCAATTCTTACGGCAAGAGGACGCGAAACAGTCTAGGAAGCAGGACGATGCGATACCCATAACTGAAGGAATACAGAGTAATGTAGCAGTTAAGCAGTCCAGTGAGAGTTCTGGAAAAGTTCAGTTAAACATATAAAACAAACAGACCCAGCCGCGAGGCAACAATAGTCAGGATAAGAAAAGAGACCAGAATCGAGGCCCACAACGTAGGACTCCAATGTTTGACAATTACACGTCATTGAATACATCGTTGGAGAACGTGTCTCTGCAAACTTGCAACACTGTGCAATATAAGAAGCCTGCTCCGTAGCAATCATCGGAGAGGCAGATTCAAACAGGGAAGTTTTGTAGATTTCACGAAAGTTACGGCCACAATACCAATGAGTGTCGACATTTGCAAGACCTCATCGAAAAGTTGATCAGGGAGAGAAAGTTAGAACAGTTTGTGCGGGCACCGCAGTCTGGTGGAGCGGGCCCCTCAAATCAAAATCATGCACAGAATCAAGAAAGACAGGAAGAACCAGGTCGTGTCGGAGGAAGATTTGTAATTAATGCTGTAAGTGGTAGTCCTCATCCAGCGGTTCGAAGCTGGGAAGAAATGGAATCATATAACAACTTAGCTAGACGTACAAAATTCAAGTAGATCGATTCGGACATTGCAGTTCGTTGTGTTGGATGTAGACTCGCCATATAATGCCTTTTTAGGTCGACCTGCTCTTGCTGAATTCAGGGCCATAATCGCCCCATGGTGTTTAACTTTAAAGTTCCCAATCGTCAATGGAGTTGGGGTCGTCCAGGGCGACCAGGTTGATTTGAGAACAATCATACACCGAAATCGAGTTGCCCGATTACGCAATGCCAAGGACCGACTTAAAACTTTTGAACTCGGTGAGCTAGTCATTAAAAAAGATTATCCGGCACTTCCACACATGAGATCAACATTGAAAGGGTCGCACAAAATTAAGCGAAAGCTCGGGGATGGCGAATTTAAGTTAGCAACCATTGATGGTCTAACTTTACCAAGGGCCTAGAATAGCGAAAGTCTTCGTCGCTACTACAACTAACAGGCTATGTTTATCTATTTAGTTTAAATTCCGTTTTAAAATTTGTTTTTGCATTTCGAAATTAGAATTTGTAATAAGGCAACTGACTTTGCCATATTTTCTTATTTCAGCAATAAAATGCAACCTCTTCGAGCCAGAGCTGCGATTTACTTGAAATACTTCATACGACCATCACTATGCACAGAGAGCTAAGTCTCATCATACGGTGGGATTTATTCAAATAGAGAGTGACTGCGATGCAACCAATCACTCGCTAAATGAAACCCAAGCTCGGGGGCAAGCCATCACGTCAGGCCAAAAATGGGTTGATACACGACGATCCTTCACTTAACTCCGTACTCCCAGAGTGCGAGGCGGAGTATAAACATTCCTTAACTCCGTACTCCCAGAGTGCGAGGCGGAGTATAAACATTCCTTAACTCCGTACTCCCAGAGTGCGAGGCGGAGTATAAACATTCCTTAACTCCGTACTCCCAGAGTGCGAGGCGGAGTATAAACATTCCTTAACTCCGTACTCCCAGAGTGCGAGGCGGAGTATAAACATTCCTTAACTCCATACTCCCAGAGTGCGAGGCGGAGTATAAACATTCCTTAACTCCGTACTCCCAAAGTGCGAGGCGGAGTATAAACATTAATCAACTCCGTACTCCCAGAGTGCGAGGCAGAGTATAAACATTCCTTAACTCCGTACTCCCAAAGTGCGAGACGGAGTAATAAACATTAATCAACTCCGTACTCCCAGAGTGCGAGGCGGAGTATAAACATTAACCAACTCTGTACTCCCAGAGTGTGAGACGGAGTATAAACATTTACTTAACTCCGTACTCCCAGAGTGCAAGACGGAGTATAAACATCTACTTAACTCCACACTTCCAGAATGTGAGACGGAGTATAAACATACATCAACTCCATATTTGTCCCCAAGACTAGGGGCAGGACCAAAACAAATATCGAATTGAAGACGAAAGAGAAATATACTTTCATTTCCATTATCAACAAAAAGAATTCGATTACAAGATGATTCAAAAAATTCCTGCTAGTGGGAGCCAAGTCCACATCTATACACGGCTATAAAGAAAACCAAAAGACAAAACAAAACGCTACAGTAACTAAAGAAGGAGTTCAATCTTTCTTCTTCCTTATCTTCTTCTTTGGGGTAGTCCCACTGGAGCCGCTACCCAACTTCTTCCTCACTCTCTTACTTTTCTCCGGTTTGCCCTCAGATGGCGACATGATGTCCACCTCTTCCACGGAGCTTGAGGAAACAAAGATTCTTTTGGAGGGTGGAGCCGGAGGAATAGAAGCAGTAACAGGGGGTGGGACAGGAGCACTCGCAATTACCACAGTGCCGCCCGGTGATATCATCATTAGCAGGGCATGGCCTGACGGGTCCATACCGGCGGTCACTGCGGCCATCTCAGCACTAATCTCAGCCAAAATCTTATCTTCACGAGGTGCTTGGGCCGCGCTGGATATGCTAGTTGCTGGCATGGAAGAACTAACAGCCGGAGTGGTCCCGCTCATAGAAAAGGATGGATCGACGAAGGGATCGTTGGGTTGACTGAGGAGTTCCTCAATCATCTGAGCATCAAAAGATAACATATTCGCTTCCCCTTCTTCACCGACCACAGAAAGATGTCATAATAGCTTCGGTGACGATAGCCCCATGCGCTTGATAAGAAGCCTGAGATGCAGGAGGCGCAGGGATAACGGCTTCAGTCACTGAAATGTGAAAAAACAAAGACTGTTAGCTATGGGTATTGATCCAGATTCACCACACTAAAGGTATACGAGAGGCGTTCAATTACCTTCCTTAGCCTGGCCCTCAGTATGGGCAGGTACCGAGGCAGAAGCATTAGCGGGAGACAATTGTGGCTGGTCAGGATTATAAGCAGGGACGGACTGGGGATCGACCGCACCAGTGGTCTCAGGCAATGTTGGAATTACAGCTCCAACACTTGTTTCATGATGCTCAATCCCCGAGCCCTCGCCCGTCTCTATCTGTTGAACACCAAGCCTCTCTTTCGCCACGGAAATCACCGCCTCATGAAGAACTTTCCTCTCATCCTCAGTAAGCAAGCGCATCTCTAGCTCAAAATCATCGAGTGTTTCATCTGGATGCGCCGCTCTCTTATCCTCCACCAGCCTAGTCCAGGCGTTGTACAGAATCATAGAATCATCTCCCAACCACGATAAATTTCTGTGCTCTAGCACGTTGGCGTTGTATGTAACCAGGAGATCATCGAAATCAGCATCCATTCTGGACTGCTCCACCATAATTTTTTCCTGGATTTCTGCCTCCGCAGACTTAGTCTTGGCCGCCGCCGCAGCAAGTTCGACTCTAAGGGATACAGCTTGGTCGCATGCATCCTGAGCAGTGGTATTTGCATCGTCTCTCTCTTTCACCACTTCAGCAAATTTGGCCTTGATCCCATTCAGCTCCTTAACGGCTGCGTCTCGCTCAGCTACGACGTTGGTGTAACGGTGGCCCATCTCTTCTACCGTGGCACAGTGTGCCTGCTGCATCCTCGCCATTTTGGCCACAGCATCCTCATGCTTTTTGAGCGCTTGGAGTTCAGAGTTTCGAGACGACTCCATCTCAGATTGAAGAACCTGGATGATGCGTTCTTTCTTGACAATATCAGCATCATGCTCCTGAATAACTTTTGCCTGGTCAAAAGCTACCTTTGAAGCTTTCACGGCTGCTTTGTACCACTCCTTGTATTGAGCATAGAAGTCGCGAATATAGCTGTGCGCAGTATTTTCGGGATCCTGAGGAATCCTCTTTAGATGAGGAGGAAAGACATATGCATCCATACGGATTTCTGGGAAGTCCTTTTTCATTTTAGCAAGTTGGATGGCTCCTTCGCTTGTCAACTCAGCCGGAGCCTGCTCAACGATGGCAGCTGTCGGCGGTTCAACTCTAGGCCGCTGAGTCTTAGGCCTTGAAGATTGGGAAGGCTGTTGCTGCTGTGAAGGCCCAGGGATATCTACGGGGGCCCTAGGAGGCGGAGGGGAACGAGATCGTGATCGGTACTGGTGGCCCCGATCTCTGTCAGTACGATCATGGCCAGAACGGCCACGCCAATAATCTCTATCCCGATCATAGCGCTCTTGGCTAGTGTAACCTTGCCCGTGGTCCCTATCTGATTCCCTCCAACGGGACTCATAATAAGAAGAAGATCGGCGCACATTACAGAGCCTATCCAGAGTAGATCCGCGACCTGACATCTCACCTACGATAAGAAGGAGCCACGGATTAGAATCCTACGAAACAATGATTAATATGCGAAAGTCATATAGTGGTGTGGAAGTGTGTGTAAATGTGTAAACCCCCAGACCAACCGGAAGTGTTGACCGCACTCAAAGGAAAGGGCTCGCTCATATTTAAAACATCTTGAAATTCCTCCAACCCGGGATTGCATGGAATCAATATAAAATCCGGGATGGGAATATCGTCAAGCCCTTTAAAAGTATCTCTCGAATGAGAAGGGGCGGCCTTAGAAATTATGGCTCCGGAAGTGGGAGGAGACACATCTACAGGTTTCCACCACTTAGACTTGAGTTTTTTGGAAACGACAGCCTTGCTTTTCCGTCTTTTTCCCAACTCTTCGAAGTTGCCCAAAAGATCAGCCATCGGCTCCACGTCTGTATGGGTCCTTTCCTCATCGCTCACTTCGGTTATTGTGATTCCGAGCATTTTCTTCGCCATTTTCCTCTTCTTCTTGTTTTTCTTCTTTGAGGCAGGCTTCGACATCCCCTCGATGACTATACTCTGATTTATTTCAATCAAGCTGAGAGCTCTTAAGTTATAGTCATTCAACACCGAGTCGATGTGTCTCAGCTCGCTCGGAACTTCTTGGAGACTTTGGACTATGCCCTTGTAGTACCCGCCATCGGGTCTGGAGATAATGACTGTAGGAGAAACAAGATGTTAATACCAATGCCAAAGAGCTATTGATCAAGGAAAATCATCGACATATGAGGACACTTACATCTAGACAACCGTCGCCTAGCAAAGCCAGGAGGACACCAGACATAAAACCATTCATTCTTGAAGTAGCTTAGTCTGGTCCAGGCTCCAATAACAACTTGGCAATTTCTGACTGCCTCCAAAAATGTAAAGGATGGGCTATCGCCCCTGCTCTTGAAATTAAATATGTATCTAATCTCAGTTGGCCTTGGCGGGCGAAAGAGACAATCCATAAATATTACGAAGGCACTATTCAGCAACGCATGTCCGTTGGGATGAAGTTGCGAAGGAGCAATTCCTAAGTATGACAGCATTTCCCTGATGTATAGATTAAAAGGAGGAAGAGTTCCAGCCGCGCAAGCATGGCGGTATAAGGCAGTATATCCTTCGGGCGGATTATGCGGTCTGTCATCAGCACTGGGTAATAATACATCGTTCAGAGATATGTTGTGTTTCAAGCATATCCGGACCAATAAGGATTCAGAGATATTAGACTGGACAAAATCAACGGGATTCTCGATAAATATAGCCTGTGGCAATTCGTCTGGAGCTGGGTCGATTACATCATCGGGAATATTGGGAATCTCAAGCACCGGAGGAGGCGAACCCTGTACCTCTTGATGTTGAGAGCTCGAAGATTCCATAACTAACTAACTCATCATAAAGCAACGTTAAGTACATAAAGAGCCCGTGCATTCCCTAGTATAGAGTGTGTGAACGTGTCGTGCAGTGCAAGTGCTGAACGTTACTTAAGCAGATTTTACAAAATGAAACAAGACGTCTGAACGACAACACTTTGAAATTTGAGAACAATGACCGTCATCGCTGACCATCACTTCCATGCCATCCAGATACTACTGGCCAAATTCAAGTATAAACCGGTCATATTGTTGGTTAAGTCACAGTTCCATCGACGAGCTTCAAAAAGGAGGTCAAGGCTTACAGTCAAGTTCGATTATGCAAGGCCGAAGCTCGTCGAAGTCAAGTATGCTAAAGTTCATTAAGTTCGTCAAAGTTCGACTTGAAATTGGTCGTAGTTCAGATGTTGGAGCAAATCAGAAGAGTAATGGTCTCAGAGACAAAGACCTTCGAATCCATCGACTCGAATCGATATGAGTCGGATCGATGAAAATCGAGTCTAGGTACTTCGAATCCGTGTGGTTCGACTCGGCGTAACTTTGGGATGGAGAAGCACTTCGAATCCATGAGCTCTGCATGACTTCGAATTGATCAATATTGAATTCCTTCGAATCGATCGGGGTATCATTACTTCGAATCGATCGACACGAGCCTTTTTTCTTTTGTAACCATCGATTCGAAGCTATGCATCCAAAATTGATTCGAAACACTCATTCCTGGATCGATGCAAAGCAATGAAAGAAAAACACTCTGGATCGATACGACTCGAATAGTTTCATTCCTCAGTCCCATCGAGTCGACCCATTTCGTTCAGATCTCACCACTCCTCAAAATTTTCAGAAGAAAAGATTGAATCGATGCCAAAAAATTCCAGTTCTATCATTCTCATCTCGAATCGATCCTTTGGTTACCTGATTTGATTACGAGTGGAAGCGTGAACGAATTCAGTCGATTCGTGGAAAGCACGTTTGTTTTGACTCTGGGAGATCGACTCGAAGAAACAGCTAAAGCAATGGTAAAAAGTGAAAAGTGAAAATGAAATCGGCCTCGCGTATTTATATGGGTTCCAAAGACGGCTCGTGGCGCTTCGTCTCCCGGTCATTTTGTCCGTTTGCCACAGGTCACAACCCCATCGATTCGAACAACGGAGCTTCGAATCCATCACGACGTTGAATCCTTCAACTACTTCGAATCCATCATAGCCTTTCCTTCTTCCTGAACTTCTAATCCATCCATGCAATATCGAGGCGAGGCATCATCGATTCGAAGAACCAATTGAACAAGGGCTGGATCGAAATCCGATCGACTCGAAGTGTTAATTCTATCGAACCATTGATTCGAAAGTTATCGATTTGGACATACATACTTCGAATCCACTAGGAACTGTCGATGAGAATGAACGCATCGCTTCGATTTGAAAAAGTACTTGTCTACCTTTTATACCGATTCAGGAGAGGATCGATACAAGAGGATGATCATAGACAATCATAAAAACAATGTTTTAAGTCGAATCTCGAATCGATTCAGGAGAGGATCAATGCAGAATTCAATAACAAACCGAACTGACAACGACTTGCAATCACGCAACGTTAACTCGAGTCAAGACAGCCGATCGCAACCATGCGGCGATTAATTGCAATAGTAAAGAATACAACTCTCAGCAGAGCATGTCATAATTGTACAACGCTAGATTTCAGCTTTTCAAAGCACGTCATGTTTACACAAGACGTACTTTGGGGGGCAAATGTTATCCCGCCTTTTGGCAAGGCCGAGATACCAAGGAACTGACTGGAAAAACAGGATCACACGTCCTCAACATTGAATGATTGTTGGACAACTACAAATATCGATGAATTTTGCCCGAGTCCGAATCAGGCTACAATTGATAAAGCACGTCAAGAAAAGCTGTGGAAACCAACGTTGCAAATTTCGAGACTATCCGAGTTCGTATGCTCAAGTTATCGCCAGTGGAAAGTGGAAGGAATAACATTGGTTCGAACCCAACAGAGCCAACCCTTAAGTTCGAATCCATCAGACCCTTACTGCTTTGAATCCATGAGAAGTACCTTAGCTTCGACTCCATCGAGCGTGCCTTCATTTCGAATCTAGCGAGGTAGAAGACCTTCGAATCCATATAATTAAGGGTGCTTTGACTCCATTGCCTTAGAATCCCCATGATGAGACAACTCCGAATCGATCCACAGTAGCACATCTAGACCGATTCGAACAAGTACCGGTTCCCTCGATTCGAAGGAAGCGAACCTTCGAATCCAACATCTCGAGTCCACCAGTTAAACGCGGCTAAAACCAAGGATTCGACCCAGTAAACTCGGAGAAAAAGGAGGATCGACCCAAGGAACACGCACCACGTTATCGTTTTCACGTGAAGGAGCATGGAGTCGACCCTATGGATTCAAACCATATCGATTCGAACGAATCCATAGGACAAAGAACGTCATCTTGAATCGATCATAACTCGAGATCTACAAGTCCAAATGCTATGAAATTTTCACAGGAGCTTGCGTATGCATAGAAGAATATTCATGCCAAATTTCATCTCAATCGGAGCAAATCTTGATCGATTCGAAGTTGAGTTCGAATCGATCCCGAAGTGGGCCCGGATTTCCTGAAAGCGGGCATGTGGGCCCCTTCACGTACCAGAACTGGTCTCCCCGAATTTTAGGCGAAATATCAGCCTCCTACACCTATAAATAGAGCCCCTGGTCATACAGAAGAGGGGTCGGCCATTTCTAAGAGCTCAAGAGCGCCCAGACTCTGCCAGATTTACTTCAAATCACCACCGCTGCTTTAGTTTCAGACTTAGATTAGAAAATCAGTTGTATTACATTATAAGAAATTGCAATCATCAAGCATCGAGCAATAAAATCATCAAACTTCATAGTGGACGTAGGCGAAACGCCGAACCACTCTAAATCGCTGTCTTCTGTGCAATTTACTTTCTGTTATTTGGAGTTTCTGTTAGATAATCCTCAGTTTTAATTTTCTTTCTTCACTTTTATCTCTTCAAAAACTTCCGAAGAGTGTTGTGCCCATTTTTGGTACAAACAGCTGCATTGCTACGGTGATTCGTGGTGCACCGATAAATCCTATCTGTTACCTGGCTGAGAACTATCTTGTTTATTTAAGATAAAGTATGATTATACAATTTTGGATTAGGAGCTACTTAGGATAAATAATATGTTATTAAACCATTGCATTCATTTAGTTGCATTAGTTCATGCATATTTAAAAAAAATCAAAATCCAAAAACTAAAAAAATTGTAAATATTCCTTAAGTTAGTTTTCAAATCCTTTTTTTGAAATTTTTAAATCAAAAATCAAAAATCCAGTAAAAAGTTTAAGTTAGTTTTTTTTATAAAACCAAAAATACAATATATATATAATCTTTTCAAAAAAAAATATTGAAAATCCAAAAACAAAACAAAAAATCAATTTTCCCTTTTTTGAAAGATAAATTCTTTTTGTAAATATTTTTCCTTTATAAAAAAAAGCCAAAAACATTCTTGAAAATGTCTGAAATTCCATATTCACTTAAAGTTTACAATAGGTGTGAAAATCAATATAATCCATATGATTTCACTTCAAATTCGTTTGGATATTTTAAAGACAACTATTCCATAAACAAATCGAATTTTGAACAACAAAGTTTTCAAAACAATGACCAACCTTCGACTCTTGAAAATAGCATTTCGTCTTTACTTGAACTCTCTACACAACAGAATCAAGAGATAAATGATTTGTGTAATTCATATTTGTGCAACGATTCAAGGCCAAGTTTTCAAAGTGATCAAAACTTGAATTCACTTCTACATTCAAACGATTTCGAGTATAACCCATGACAATTCAATTTTGAACTCCAAAATGAATTTCAAAATCAAAACGAAAATGTGATCCACTTTTCAAATAATTTTGGCAATGGTAATAATCTCGACTACGATACGAGTGAAAATTTTTGTTCTCGACAAATCCAAATCGAAAATTCTCAAGTTAATAACTATAAATTGGATTTTGTTGAACAAATGGATGAAATCTACAATGATCACATGGATTTATTGTTCGAAACATATATGAAACAACATGAGAAACATAACCAAATCCCAACATGTGACGAGTCGAATGATAATCCATCTTTTACCTAAATCGATGATTTTCAAACAACTTTTGAAACTGAAAATGATGATCTTAATGAAGTTGTTGAAAACACGATAATTGAGTTGGATTTCAATTCTTTTAAGGGTGTAGAACCAAATTTAAAATTCGATCTTCCTTTTCTCGATTTCAAAAAATTTAATACAACAACTTTGGATTTTGAACTTAATATATGCGATGAAGTTGTAGATACTCCAAATAAGGAAGATGAATTCAATGAACACGATTTCTTTGGACTTTTCGAAAACGAGTTGTCGAATTATGAAGGGGAAGATTTAAATCACCATTTTGATTTTGAAATCAATAATTTTGAAGAATTTTTCAATGAAGAGCTTGAAATTCAATTTGATGAAAATAAACTTGAACTTCAACCAATTGTTTTATCAACCCCCAAAATCATTGAAAATAAAACAACTCATACGATTTTTAATAAAACGACATTCGTTTTCCCAAATCAATATTCAACTTTGAAATCATTTATGGTTTTTTTTTCGAGCTTAAGCTGTGTCTCGCATACTTAACGAGACAAATGAATTGGTCTTTGGAAGACCGTTTCATTTACTTTTTGACGATATACTTTCTGATCTTGTGTAAATACCATTCATTTTCATGGAAATATAGGTCATTTTTTATTTTTGTTTTATTTTTCTTCTTTCACTTGGGTTGACTGTGGGGACATAGTCAAAATCAAGTGTGGGGGGAGACTCATCGTCATTTTCGATTTTTCATGGTTTATTTTTACTTTTTCTTTTCAAAATTTAAAAAGAAAATCTGGAAAACAAAAAAAAACAAAATTTATTTTTAACCATTTTGATTTATTTTTAAGTAAACGCTATAGGATAAATATATGGTTTTGGTTAATTAAATTGAAATTTTAGAAAAATTTATTTGTCTCAACAAAAATAAAAATGAAGTTTGATTATAAATAACGATGGTTTAACTAGTATATAGGAAGGTTCATATGTGTTAATTATGAAATATCCTAATTGAAAATCTTTGTTTTAAAAAAGTGGTGAATTCAAACATTTTTTTGTCTTCTAAGTTAAATGGTGCTAAGATGATTTTGCAAAACTCTTTCTTCAAAAAAAAACAAAAGACAAAAAAACAAAAAAGAAAAAAATAATATATATATATATATATATTTCTTGTATATATGTATATATTTTCTTTATTGACACCTAGAGTCATGTGTTCACTCGCCATGCTCTGTAACCTTCTCACGTAAGCCCGAAAGGTAGTGCATGATCGGTATATCTGGCTTCAGTTTATCTGAGTTAGGTGTATGTATATAAAAAAGTTCTTTTATTAATAATGCCTACAGTTGATAAGTGTTCACACTTGTGTGTTCTCTCGCCATGCTCTGTATTCCACTCACATAAGTCCGCAAGGCAGTGCACGGGTAATATATCTGGCCTTAGTTTATTTGAGTTGGGCATATGTAAATAGTGTAAATATCAATTAAATTTTTGGAAAAATAGAGAGAGTAAGCAAATGAAATCCAAGCACTATTTTAACTTATTTGATTTGACTTGTTATTGAAAAGAAATGAAAATATCACTTTGATAAACTTTGATAATCAACCAAGGATATATTTAGTGGTTACACTTTGTTATCAACTGAAACAACGAGTTAAACTGTTGTCTATTTGCTTTGATAACTTCATTTTTGTTGGAAATTTTGATAAGTAAAAGGTCTTAAATTTCTTAATAATAACCAAAACCTATATTTAACTTATTTGTGTCGATTTAAAAGTAAATCCTTCATTGTAAATATTTTCAAAAACTTGCATTCATTTCATTGTAAATAAGTCTTGCATTTAGGAATTTTCACTTCGCATTTGGATTTTATGGGTAGTATCCGCTGAAAACCCTCACGAGACAACACTCGTCCTACTGGGGACACCGAGAGGTTTAACGGCTTGTTGAACATGCTCAACGCAATCGTGCTCCCTACGAAAATGGACTTATCTTAATTTTACTTTATTCGAGGACGAAAAAAAAAGTGTGAGGGTATTTGATGTGCACGAAAATGTGCATATTTTTACCACCATAGTTAATCTAATTAAATTAAATAAATGATCATATTGGGTGTTTTAAAATGTTTAAACCAAAATTCAAATTATTTTCAAATCGTCACATATTTATCTTCATCTAAGGGCAAAATGGTCATTTTTGAGCATATATTAATTTGAGAAAATTTAATTGGAAATTTCTATATTATTTTGTAGGAATTTGGCTTCATATACAAGTGGCTTCATGAAGATATATGCATGCACAAGAGTGAATACAAAGGAATGGAGATGAAAATAATTCATTTCATGGATCATGGAGGACTCCACTTACCCACCTACCTTAATGTACACTTAGGAGCTAATGCACATGCTAAAAGGCCATTAAATCTTCATGCACACTTAATGGATGATTATATGATGCTAATGATTACTTGGCCACCACACTTCCTAAGGGGTATTTTGGGCATTTCCCAAAATATGAATTAGGGTTTCCAAACATGTATAAATACCCATTATGCTTCATGTAACCTCCTCTTCTCTCTTAGGCTTTCTTCCTCTTAGCCTCCACCTTCTTCTTAGTTTGGTTTTAATTTAGTTTTATTTTATTTCTATGCAAGTTGTAATCTTTAGTGTAGAAATAAAAATGGCTTCTTAGCCTCTTTTCTTTTATGCAATTTTCTTTTATGTCTTTTTATTTCATGCTCTTCATATTTATGCAAGTAGAGTAGATCCAAATTTACTTTTATTAGCTTGCATTATTCTTTTCTTCTTGTTTCATGTTGCTTTCTATGTTGATATTATAACAAATATGAGAGGCTAAATCCCTTCAATTTAGGGGTAATGAATCTCTCTTGAATCATGTAGATGCAACATAATTTTTCATTTATGTCTCTTTTATGCTTAATGGAAAGTTCGATGTTTGTGTTTAATATTGAGTTTGATAGCTTACGTTGTTAAAAAAATAGGCCATGCTTAGTCATATGAATCACTAATTACCTCTTCATCTACATATGATCATGGTAATGGAAGTGGATTTAGAATCAAAATTTGTAGGTTTATGTTTCTAATTCAATAGTTAATAAGCCATGCTTAAAATTGATTCTACTTTTAATTTCATGTCATTTTCATTAAAGTTAGTAAGTGGGTTAGTGGGTGCATTAAAGTTTGATGGTTTAAGTGTGTTAATTAATAACACAATTAGGCCATGCTTATGATAAATGCATCGACTAAACTCACAAATGACCAAAAAGAGATCATAATTTCATTATGTTGATTTATGTGATCATGAGAGGGGATTTGCTTCTAAATTGCTCCTTAATCTCTTATTTTTATTCTCCATAGTTTTAGTTTGTTTTTAGTTAGTTAACAATCCCTCGACTTTGGTTTAATTTGATTGAATATAATTTCAAAATCTAAACAATTCCTTGTGGATTGACCCGTACTCGCATACGTGTTACGATCGTACACCGTGCGCTTGCGGTATAAATTTCAAAATTTATCGGCGGTTTTCTAACTCGATAGAAATTCCATCGTTAAACAATTGTAATAATAAATGTTAATAAATAATGAAATGAATGTTTATTTCTAATGGGAATATAATTTTAAAGTTTAAATTGGATAAAATTGTATGGTTAATAAGGAATAAAATGAATGATGTATCAAACGGTAAAATCGTATGATATTTAATTTAAACTGGTTCTAATTTAGAATATGAAATTAGTTTTTGGTAAGTAATTTATAACCCTTATTTGTAAACCATAAGTTAATAAATATGAATTATTAATGTATAACAATTGTTTTATTTCTCATCTTATTATTTAAATCCGTTTGAAATTAATTTGGAAATCAATTGTTGGAATCTAATGTAATTGAAATATTGCAGTTAATATAAGAAAAGACGTTAACGGTAGAAAAATCAGTGTAATAAATGGAAATTCATGATAAATAAATTACATAAGGTATTTGTTGATTTAATAATAAGAATTTAATTCAAAATAAAAGAATTTGTTTGGAATATAAATATAATGAATTATGATTTTAATATTATTCTAATTTAATGTTGAAATTGATTGAATATTTAAATATTGGATTTAACATAGAAAATTTAATTTTAGAAGATTATAAATTCCTGTTTAATCAAGGATGATGATAGAAAATTTTAAATTAGAATTTAAAAGTGATTAAACCAATTTAATAATGATTCGTTAAATTAACGTTCAAAAATAAATATAATTTGATTTTTTAAAGCTAACTTCTATATACAATAGAATTAGGATTTTAAATTTGTTCATCGAGTTTAAAAATACCGAAAACCTATATTTCGACATATAGGATGACCTATTTTCGTTTCGGGAATGAAACGGGCTTTTCGGGCCTTGGTTATCGCTTCGGCCCAATCGATCTGTTCCATCTATTCCTGTAACAACCCGGATTTTTCATTGTTCGATTTTGAATATTTAAATGGTTTTAAATATTGAAGTGGAATTATAGATTGATTTTCAATATGAAAAATTGGGGTTTATTTATAAAATAAATTCAGAATTTAAATATAGCAATTTATCGAATAATTTAATTATTGAAGTTTATAATTGAATATTAGTTAAATTATTGTATCTTGAGTTTAAGCCCGATAAAAATTATTTAAAGGCTTATAAAATTTATATTAATAATAATGAAGGCAATAAAAGTTTTGAAATTGAATTTAAAGGTGATTTGTTCAATTTTAAAAATAATTTGTTCAAATTGACATTCAAAAATAGCCATCCGGGACACAGTCTCGGAATTCGACGAAACTAATTCCATTAGATCGGTAATAATGTATTATTATTGGATTTCAAATTTCATAGCATTTGGAGTTATCGTTTGGCCGTACGATATATAAACGCGTTGAATTTAGTATCGAAAATCCAATATAATAATTGAGCTCGAAAGGCTATCTTCTCCAAACGATCGAATTAGGACTCGAAACCTTTTCCATTGCATTCAAAATAGGGGTATAACATTATAAACGCCTAGCAACACACCTCGATGGGAGGTCAAGATTTTAAGTTGCGAAATCGAGGCGATTTAAACTTATATATATATTTATATTGATTGACCTATATGTTTACATCATCCTTTTCCCTTCACTTCAGTGTCACTATAGATGGCCTATTCTAACACGTAAAGCATCTTCCCCTTCTTTTTAAACTCACTCAGTCAACACTTCAAAATCAAACAGAAAAATAAATAAATAAATAAATAAATCAGTTAGGAATCACGCGTTCTTCCTCCCTATTCCAAAATCAATGTCGCCCTTAATCACCAGCCTTCCTTCTTCAGTTAGAATCGAGACATTCTTTCCTCAATGTCGAGCATATGAAACCGAAATCGACTTTGAATCGAAAGAAAAATAAAGAGGCGAAGTCGTAATCAAATTCGAAGGCCTGGGATGATAGCGTGGTCAAGCACGCGAGCGAGGGGAGCCGCGATTGAATCGTGATGCGGTGAGGCAAACTTTGACAAGGCCGTGGTAGTCGCGTGGTCTTCTGTAGGGTTCGAGATGCTTGGTTGTGGCATCGAGATTGGGCAGGGCATCGTCGTCGATGTGAATAGGTTGGGGTTGGATTCGTTGGAGTCGAAGCTGGGTTCGATGGTGGTGAAGTTAGGGTTTGTCGCAGTCGAGCTTTGCGGGGGGCGACACATGCTGTAACGACCCGTATTTTTACGGATCGAAAAGTTCGTCAAAATCTGGAATTCTTAGCGTTGTTAAGTCATTTCAGATTTTAGGCAAAAAAATTTTCAAGTCCTAGGTCGTAAACGACCTAAGTGATAAGTCGTGACCGACTTAAGTGGTTTAGGCGACCTAAGGAAGTGTAGTTGGCGACCTAAGTATTCTGGGGTTAGGTCGTGGGGTAGAGTTAGGTCGGCAACGGCCTAAGGAAACTAGGCGAGTTAGCAACCTTAGGAGGATAGGTCGGCAATGACCTAAGGAACTGTTGTGAGCGACCTAAGTGTGGGTGTTGGATAGTTAAGTCGTCTAGACGACTTAGTAGTTAGGTCGCATCCCAGTTGTTCGCGACTTATGATAGGTCGCGTGGAAGCTTAAGGGATTAGGTCGTAGCCTACCTGTTAAGTCGTAGGTCTTTGGGTTTTGGCTTAGTGTTAGGTCGTAACCTATGTGTTAAGTCGCGAGCGACTTAGGAGTTAGAATAGATAAGTCGTGGGGTTTTTAGGTCGCAAGGTTTTATAAGTCGTAGATCGTATCCCAGTTGACTCGTTAAGGCCGTATTGTTGCTGAGTCGAGTGTGCTGAGTCGTTAGGTCGTATAGGCACACATGAGCTTAGGTCGTAGGTTGCTGGGTACGTTAAGTCGTAGACGACTTAGGAGTTGAGTCATAACCCGGTTAAGTCTTATCTTGATAGGTCGTAACACTGATAGATCGGCAAAGTTGCTAAGTTGTTTAGGTCGTATGGGGGTTAAGTCGTAACCTAGTTATCTGTTAAGTCGGAGGCCCTGCTAAGTTATAAGTCGTAGACTAGTGGGTTTTGATAAGTCGTAGGTTGGCATAGCAGTTAAGTCGTAGGTCGTCTGGGGTGTTAAGTCGGAGAGGGAGTTAAGTCGGAGATGACTTATAGAGGCAGACGACCTAAGATTTCAGCTATAAATACTCGTCCATTTCTCACTTTTTGGGATCCGGATTTCGAAGCGACGAAGTGCTGCCATTTTGAGAGATCGACTTCTACACTTCTTCACTTCTTTTCTCCACTCTAATCTAGTGATTCCATCTATCCGTATCGAAGATCAAATCGAAGATCGAAGAGCTTAGATTGAAGATCTACATTCTTCGAAGAGAGATTTCATCGTTCAGAGCGGATTCGTGATAGATCGAGCTAGATCCTTCGCTGTCCAGATCTGAAGTGTGTTGATTTGAGGTTGTTTAGGTGATTTGGTGAGTGGTGATTATCTCTCACACGGATCCAAAGGAGTATATCGGATCATTGGCTTGATTTGGTGTTAAAGTAGTGGTTTCCATGCATTTTCTTCATCCTAAGTGTAGATCCATATAGATTCATTGTTCATGATGATGTTACATCCATTTTACTACATGTTAACCTATGCAAGTTCATTCATCAAGATTATAGAGATATTGTTCATGTTTTCATGCTTATTAGACTTTCAACTCTTTAATTACGAAATTGCCATTATTGTGATAATTGTCTACTTAGATCATATTTAAATGCTTGATTGTTTGGATTAATGTTTGATTTGATTTATTGTTATGAATTAGATGATTGATGATTGATTTAGACCGAAGATGATTCAAAAGCTAAGAGAAAGGCTCTTGAATTGGGAAAGCTGCTTGTGGCATATATAGTGGATGGTGAAGCTCTTATGCATAGATTTGATGATGATGTTGAGATGAGACTTTGCGAGGATGTGATGAAGCGAAGCATGATATGAGATAGCCTTGGTCTAATCCAAACGGGATCATTCCAAGCATGTTGATAACTCGGTGATATGGTTCGAGTTGAGGATAATGGATGCTCGAGAGGCGCTTGAGCTAGTATGGAAATAGTCGTCGAGGAGGATGACTAGAAGGCTGAGATCCCATCGTTGTTGAAGGTTCTAGCATGCTCAAAGCAAGAGTACGTTGGGCAGATTCGAAAGTCCCTGAAGACTAATGATTGATAGTCAAGTACTCTGGGCAGATTCGATAGTCCTAGGCACGGGTCACGATGACGTGCAGAGTTATGTCTAGAACCGGGGTTTCCATTAGCCCTTGACGGACGGCTGAAAGAATGTGCCGGTCATTCAATTAACGGTGATATCGAAGCAATGATAACAGTGATAGCCAGAGTCATGGATGTTTGGTTGTATCGTCATTCGGTCTCAAGAGCAGTGTTTTCTGGGTGCTTATCTGATCTTGGTTTAGGCCTTGGGGGTTTGTGCTTGGAAAACATCGCCCTTGACTCGAGTGATAATTTCTTTACTTTACATTGTATGCTCTGCTATGTTTGCTTCTGCTTAGTGTGTGTCTGGGAGCTATCACTGTAGAAAGAGGTTGGAGTGGGAGGATTGTATTCCTATTCCTTTTTCCTTTATGCTCTTTTGGTATGTTGTTAGTTAATTTACTGCTCACTAAGACTGTTGTATGACTCAAGGCTTTATGTTTTAACTCTTATTGCCTTGGGCTGTTCGTCCATTTTTGGGACGGGCAGACTAGGTAGCAGGTGACGGGTGCTGTTCTTGCTTCTCACGATGCTGATATCGAAGACGAGCTGGAGGGTTGCATATTATCTTCTTATTATATGTACTAGAGGTTCCGCTGCTTTGTATTCTCTGACTGATATGTAGTGAGGCTTGTTGTATTGACTATTCAGATGTTTGTATTCAACTATTATGAAGTTTTATTGATGAGATTCTATTCTGTGAAGCTTCACTATATATATGTTCTATTGTATTTTGTCCATGCGCTGTGAGTAATACGATAGATTCTGTTGTTTTTAATTTACCCTGACAATCGTCCATGGCTGCCTGGCACACTTTACAGCGCACTTTCTCTAGGTTCAGTGCAGGGGTTATGGGCGGTCGTCACATTTGGTATCAGAGCCTTGGTTAATCGATTTTACCCAACGCTCGCTGACGTAACTACGTAAGAGAGGCGTAATTGTATTTTGATGGATGATTACTATATATAATATAGTAGCTTAGTAGAGTTTGAGTCCTTTATGCAGTTGTTTCTCTAGTTTTCTAATCATTCCTTTTTATAGATATTAAGGATGAGTCGAAGAGGGAGACCAGCTGCAAGGGAAGGCCGTGCTACTGAAGGGGCTGCAGATTATGCAGCTATGTTCGAAGCTATGATGACTTCGATCATGAGAAGGATACCAGTCCCGGGGGCAGCAGTTGATGTTGGAGTTCAAGTCCAAACTCCAAAACCAGTGGATTTTGCTAAGTTGTGCAAAGACTATACTGCTCTTGGAGGGAAGGTTTTCTTGGGAACAGAATCAACCATTGAGGTTCAGAGGTGGATAGATGCTTGTAGAAGGATTTTTGGAGATTTGGGAATTGAGGATGCAACTAAGAGGAAGTTAGCATCAAGACAGCTTCAGGGAAGAGCTTCTGATTGGTGGAACTCTATTACCATCAATACTCCGGAGGATGAGATTACTTGGGAGCAATTCCAAGTCAGATTTGAAGCTAAGTTCATTTCTACAGCTTAGAAGTCTGTTCTGTTCAAGAAGTTTGTGGAGCTCAAACAGGGAGGAAGACCAGTTCTTGAGTATGTTTCTGAGTTTGAAGCTTTGTCCAAGTATGCCCGGTCATATATCGAATCTGCATATCAGAAGAATGAGAAGTTTGTGGCAGGCTTGGACAGTTATCTTGGGAGACAGTTGGTGGATCATTTGGACGATTCATTTGAGAAGCTTGTGGAGAAAGCTCTCAGGCATGAGAGTCTGTTTCCTAAGGAAGGATCTGTTGTTGCTGTGACCAGGGAAGAATCTAAACCACATCAGGGTGGAAACAAGAAGAGGAAGCAGCAGCAGCAGAAGGGTAAGGATGGCCAGAAAAAGCCGAAGGGCGAAGTGACTTGCTACAATTGTCAGCAGAAGGGCCATTTCTCTAAGGATTGTAAGAATCCGAAGGTACCGATGAAGTGTCACAACTGTGACAAGACGGGGCATATCACGAAGAATTGTCCAGAACCGAGGAGGGACAAGCAGATTGTGCAAGCTTATGCTTTGGAAGCTGTTCCGTCGTCTTCGAAAGCTCCTACCGCTGAAGAGAAAGGAAAGAGTGTGGTTGTTCAAGGTACTCTTTTCTTATGTGGTGCTCCTGTTAGAGTGTTGTTTGATACTGGGGCGTCGCGTTCGTTTGTTTGTAGTGAACTTGTAGGCCGGTTGGGTTTGGAACCGGATATTGTTGATAGGCCATTGGTTGTGACTAATCCAGTTGGGGGTTCGTCCTGTTTGTGTATGCTATGCCGTGGTCTGATTGTGTCGAGTCATGGTTGCTCTTTTGTTTGTGATTGTTTTGTTCTGAACTTTGTGGGGTTCGGAATTATTTTGGGTATGGACTGGCTTAGGAAGTATGCGGCAAAGGTTGATTGTGAAAGGTTGGAGGTGACAGTCGAGAATATGGAGGGGCGAAAGATTGTGATATGATGTTAGCATGAAGAAGGCGTCTTCATGAGCTTCATGTATTCGCTGGTTGTTCCACGGGATGGACTGTCATCAGTACCGATCGCTAATGGATTCGAGGATGTTTTTGACGAGGTCAAAGGGTTACTGCCGCATAGAGAGATCGAGTTTCGTATAGATCTAGTTGAAGGAGCCAGACCTGTTGTGATGCCTCTTAGGCGGATGGCGCCTAGGGAACAACAGGAGTTGAGGGTGCAGGTTGATGACCTTTTACAGAAAGGATTCATTCGGCGTAGTGTGTCCGAGTGGGGTGCACCAGTTGTGTTTGCAACCAAGGCAGATGGGTCGTTGAGATTGTGTGTGGATTATCGTGAGCTGAATAAAGTGACTAAGAAGAACAAGTATCCATTGCCGAGGATAGATGACTTGTTTGATCAGCTTCACGAAGCTAAGGTGTTTTCTCAGATGGATTTGGCAACGGGATTTCACCAGTTGAGAGTGGCTAAGGATAGTGTGCCGAAGACTGCTTTTCGAACACCATCCGGTTTCTTTGAGTGGCTGGTAATGCCGTTTGTATTGACTAACGCGCCAGCATATTTTGTGGATCTTATGAATAGATTGTTCAGAGATCAGTTGAACAAGTTCGTGCTTGTGTTCGTGGATGATATTCTGATTTATTCTAGAACTGAAGAAGAGCACAAGACGCACTTGTGTATTGTTTTGGAAATCTTGTGGAAACATCAGCTGAAGGCTAAGTTTTCGAAGTGTCACTTCTGGAAGAATGAAGTGAGGTTCTTAGGCCATGTTATCTCTGGAAATGGAATAGCGGTTGATCCCGCTAAGGTGGCAGCAATCCCGGATTAGGTTAGACCTAAGAATGCATCTGATGTGAGAAGTTTTCTTAGATTAGCAGGATATTATTGACGGTTTATCAAAGACTTCTCCAAGGTAGCTGCACCGTTAACAGGATTGATGAAGAAGAACCAAGTGTTAAGATGGGATGATAAGTGTGAGCAAGCTTTTAGAATCTTGAAAGAGCGATTGACAAGTGCTCCTGTTTTGACTATTCCAAGTGGGAATGATGAGATGGTGGTTTACACCGACGCATGTGGTACTGGACTTGGAGCAGTACTAATGCAGAAGGATAAAGTTGTTGTGTATGCTAGTCGACAACTGAAGCCACACGAAAGGAATTACCCGACTCATGATTTGGAGTTAGCGGCAATTGTATTTGCTCTGAAGATGTGGAGACATTATCTATTGGGAGTTTGATTCGAGTTGTTTACAGATCATAAGTCGTTGAAGTATCTTTTCTCCCAAAAAGGATTTGAATCTTCGCAGCAACGTTGGCTAGATTTTTTGGCATCGTATGATTTTGGTATAGCTTATACTCCGGGAAAAGGTAACGCAGTGGCAGATGCGTTAAGTCGAAGACATGCAGGATTGGGAGCCATGTTTTCAGAATGGAAGAATCTCGAGTATTTAGCTGGATTTGACTTCAGGCCTAGATGTGAATTAGAACCTGAGATGTTGGCAAACTTATCGATAAAACCTACTCTTGTGGAAAGGATTGGAAAGAGCCAAAAGCGAGACGATAAGCTTGTCAAGATTATCCGTGATTTGTAATCTGGATTGGATCTAGAAAAGGATAAAGGATTCAAGGTCGATCGAGAGGGTTGGCTTCGGAAGCAAGGACGACTAGTTGTTCTCGATATCGATGAATTAAGGAATGAAGTTCTGAGGGAAAGTCATCACTCGAAGTTAACAATTCATCCAGGAGGAAATAAGATGTATCGGGATATGAAAAGAACCTACTACTGGGAAGGTATGAAGAAGGATGTTGGAAATTTTATTTCCAAGTGCACGAACTGCCAGTTGGTAAAAGCCGAACAGAAGAAGCCAAGCGGATTGCTTCAGCCATTAGAAGTTCCTACATGGAAGTGGGAGCAAATATCGATGGATTTTATTGATGGGTTACCTAGGACAAGAACGGGAAATGAAGGGATTTGGGTCATCGTAGATCGTCTGACTAAGAGTGCAAGATTCATTCCTGTTCGATCGACTAGGACTGCATCAAAGTTGGCTGAGTTGTATGTTAAGTGGATAGTTCGATTCCATGGTATTCCGAAGAGTATAGTGAGCGATCGAGATCCATTGTTCACTAGTGGATTTTGGAAGAGCTTTCAGGAAGTTTTGGGAACCGAGTTGTGTTTGAGTACAGCCTATCATCCTCAAACAGATGGTCAGACCGAGAGAGTCAACCGAGTTTTGGAAGATCTCCTTAGAGCTTGTGTTTTGGATTTCGGAGGATCATGGGAAGATCATCTTCATTTGGTGGAATTTTCGTATAACAACAGTTACCAGTCAAGCATTGGTATGGCACCATATGAGGCATTGTATGGAAGACCGTGTTACTCTCCGACATGTTGGCTAGAGACCGGAGAAAAGTTAATGCTTGGGCCAGAGATGATTCGACAGACTTCGGATTGTATAGAGATCATTCGGCAACGAATGAAGGCAGCCCAAGACAGTCAGAAGAGTTATGCTGATAAGCGTCGAAAGGATTTGGAATTCGACGTAGGTGATATGGTTTTTGTGAAGATTTCTCCACTGAAGAATGTTATTCGATTCGGGAAGAAAGGAAAATTGACTCCGAGATTTGTTGGACCATTCCTGATCATCGAGCGAATTGGAAAGCTCGCCTACAGATTGGAGTTACCAGAGAAGATGTCGAGCGTGCACAATGTTTTTCATGTATCGTATCTATGGAAGTATGTGCACGACTCGAATTCAGTGGTTTCTGCTGATTGCTGTGAAGATTTCGAAGTTGATCCAGTCGATAGAAGACCTCGTAAACCGCTTCGTGTTGTGGAAACTAACACGAAACAGCTTAGGAGGAAGATAATTAAGTTGCTCAAGATACAATGGAGTGATGATGATAACGACTGTACGTGGGAGGTGGAAGAGAGGATGAAGGCAGCTCATCCTGAACTCTTCAAGGTATGGCCCTAAGGTGTCGTGTCATCTAACGAAATTGTAACTTGTTCTAGTTTTAGAATTCTGCATGCTAAGCTAGAATTGGATGCATGGTTTGTTGATTGCTATGGATGGTAGGCGTGCAGGATAGTCTTTGATTGCTTTGTTTGTTTGGAATTTCGGGGGCGAAATTCCTAAGGGGGAGAGAATGTAACGACCCGTATTTTTACGGATCGAAAAGTTCGTCAAAATCTGGAATTCTTAGCATTGTTAAGTCATTTCAGATTTTAGGCAAAATTTTGTTCAAGTCCTAGGTCGTAAACGACCTAAGTGATAAGTTGTGACCGACTTAAGTGGTTTAGACGACCTAAGGAAGTGTAGTTGGCGATCTAAGTATTCTGGGGTTAGGTCGTGGGGTAGAGTTAGGTTGGCAACGACCTAAGGAAACTAGGCGAGTTAGCAACCTTAGGAGGATAGGTCGGCAACGACCTAAGGAACTGTTGTGAGCGACCTAAGTGTGGGTATTGGATAGTTAAGTCGTCTAGACGACTTAGTAGTTAGGTCGCATCCCAGTTGTTCGCGACTTATGATAGGTCGCATGGAAGCTTAAGGGATTAGGTCGTATCCTACCTGTTAAGTCGTAGGTCTCTGGGTTTTGGCTTAGTGTTAGGTCGTAACCTATATATGTGTTAAGTCGCGAGCGACTTAGGAGTTAGAATAGATAAGTCATGGGGTTTTTAGGTCGCAAGGTTTTATAAGTCGTAGATCGTATCCCAGTTGACTCGTTAAGGCGGTATTGTTGCTGAGTCGAGTGTGTTGAGTCGTTAGGTTGTATAGGCACACATGAGCTTAGGTCATAGGTTGCTGGGTACGTTAAGTCGTAGACGACTTAGGAGTTGAGTCATAACCCGGTTAAGTCTTATCTTGATAGGTCGTAACCTTGATAGATCGGCAAAGTTGCTAAGTTGTTTAAGTCGTATGGGGGTTAAGTCGTAACCTAGTTATCTGTTAAGTCGGAGGCCCTGCTAAGTTATAAGTCGTAGACTAGTGGGTTTTGATAAGTCGTAGGTTGGCATAGCAGTTAAGTCGTAGGTCGTCTGGGGTGTTAAGTCAGAGAGGGAGTTAAGTCGGAGACGACTTATAGAGGCAGACGACCTAAGATTTCAGCTATAAATACTCGTCCATTTCTCACTTTTTGGGATCCGGATTTCGAAGTGACGAAGTGCTGCCATTTTGAGAGCTCGACTTCTACACTTCTTCACTTCTTTTCTCCACTCTAATCTAGTGATTCCTTCTATCCATATCGAAGATCAAATCGAAGATCGAAGAGCTTAGATTGAAGATCTACATTCTTCGAAGAGAGATTTCATCGTTCAGAGCGGATTCGTGATAGATCGAGCTAGATCCTTTGCTGTCCAAATCTGAAGTGTGTTGATTTGAGGTTGTTTAGGTGATTTTGTGAGTGGTGATTATCTCTCACACGGATCCAAAGGAGTATATCGGATCGTTGGCTTGATTTGGTGTTAAAGTAGTGGTTTCCATGCATTTTCTTCATCCTAAGTGTAGATCCATATAGATTCATTGTTCATGATGATGTTACATCCATTTTACTACATGTTAACCTATGCAAGTTCATTCATCAAAATTATAGAGATATTGTTCATGTTTTCATGCTTATTAGACTTTCAACTCTTTAATTACGAAATTGCCATTATTGTGATAATTGTCTACTTAGATCATATTTAAATGCTTGATTGTTTGGATTAATGTTTGATTTGATTTATTGTTATGAATTAGATGATTAATGATTTGATTTAGACCGAAGATGATTCAAAAGCTAAGAGAAAGGCTCTTGAATTGGGAAAGCTGCTTGTGGCATATATAGCGGATGGTGAAGCTCTTATGCATAGATTTGATGATGATGTTGAGATGAGACCAAGGTTTCAAATCTCGGATTTTGGCCAATATCTCGGGAAAATATCTCGGCTGTCTCGGGCGATATTTAAAAGACTTATAACTAACCAAGCTGCCAAATCTCGGATTTTGGCTAATATCTTGGATTTTCATCTCGGCTGATCTCGGGGAGATTTAAAACCTTGGATGAGACTTTGCGAGGATGTGATGAAGCGAAGCATGACATTAGATAGCCTTGGTCTAATCCAGACGGGATCATTCCAAGCATGTTGATAACTCGGTGATATGGTTCGAGTTGAGGATAATGGATGCTCGAGAGGCGCTTGAGCTAGTATGGAAATAGTCGTCGAGGAGGATGACTAGAAGGCTGCGATCCCATCGTTGTTGAAGGTTCTAGCATGCTCAAAGCAAGAGTACGTTGGGCAGATTCGATAGTCCCTGAAGACTAATGATTGATAGTCAAGTACTCTGGGCAGATTCGATAGTCCTAGGCACGGGTCACGATGACGTGCAAAGTTATGTCTAGAACCGGGGTTTCCATTAGCCCTTGACGGACAGCTGAAAGAATGTGCCGGTCATTCAATTAACGGTGATATCGAAGCAATGATAACAGTGATAGCCAGAGTCATGGATGTTTGGTTGTATCTTCATTCGGTCTCAAGAGCAGTGTTTTCTGGGTGCTTATCTGATCTTGGTTTAGGCCTTGGGGGTTTGTGCTTGGAAAACATCGCCCTTGACTCGAGTGATAATTTCTTTACTTTACATTGTATGCTATGCTATGTTTGCTTCTGCTTAGTGTGTGTTTGGGGGCTATCACTGTAGAAAGAGGTTGGAGTGGGAGGATTGTATTCCTATTCCTTTTTCCTTTATGTTCTTTTGGTATGTTGTTAGTTAATTTACTGCTCACTAAGACTGTTGTCTGACTCAAGGCTTTATGTTTTAACTCTTATTGCCTTGGGCTGTTCGTCCATTTTTGGGACGGGCAGACTAGGTAGCATGTGACAGGTGCTGTTCTTGCTTCTCACGATGCTGATATCGAAGACGAGCTGGAGGGTTGCATATTATCTTCTTATTATATGTACTAGAGGTTCCGCTGCTTTGTATTCTCTGAGTGATATGTAGTGAGGCTTGTTGTATTGGCTATTCAGATGTTTGTATTCAACTATTATGAAGTTTTATTGATGAGATTCTATTCTGTGAAGCTTCACTATATATATGTTCTATTGTATTTTGTCCATGCGCTGTGAGTAATACGATAGATTCTATAGTTTTTAATTTACCCTGACAATCGTCCACGGCTGCCTGGCACACTTTACAGCGCACTTTCTCTAGGTTCAGTGCAGGGGTTATGGGCGGTCGTCACACATGCTTGCCTGAGGGATAGGATGCGAGTGAGTAGGAAGATGGGGGTCGGTGGTGGAGGGTGGTTCTTGGCGGCGGAGGTCAGTGGTAGTCGTTGACCGTTGTGTTGGTCACTATTCGTTTTCTTTTCCATCCTGGAACGATGTCTAGAGAGGTAATTATCTGGCTTAAGAGTGATTAGAAATTTAATTATAATTGAAATTTAAGAATCGTTAATTTATGTAATTTGAAATTTGCTTATACGAGGGTCAAAATCAATGAAAGAAGTCGTATTGATACGTAGTTGGAAAATCTATAAATTAGGATGGGTTTGGAATTTTCTAGAGGCAACTGGGATTTTAGGGAAGCTTAAGTCTGGGTATTCGTCAAAGTAAAAATAAAATCAAGGTTAGAAAAATTCTCACTCATTTGGATTACCTAATTAATTTTAAAAATAGTTAACATAAATTATTGAGTGCTTGGTTGGTTTAATAATTTTCTGATGAACGATATTATATATATATATAGAAGTGTATATATTAGTATTGGAGTGATATTCCCACACATTATAGCGGATGGGACCCTACGCGCCCCGCATAATAGCGGATGACCCCATATACCGCAACGTCCCCCTCGAAGTGGGATTGGTATTTTTATTGTTGTCTAACATCAGTAGATGCAGGAAAAAAACAGGTTGGAGGGCTCCAACTGGATTCCTCAAATATATTAGTATTTTTCATATATAGTATAAATGCTGGATTATTGTGTGTTGTAAAATTTTAAATGACATAATGGCATGGAAATTAATTATGGGTATATTAGATACCATAAATATTATTTTAAATTTTTAAGGAATTAAAAGAGATTGGTTTGAATAAGAAATGGTGGATTTTTGATGGTATTAAATAATGCGGGAAAATATTTCAAATAGAGAATTTAAAATAAATTATATAAAGGGATTTGTAAAGATTGGATTTTTATAATAATATTCGAAAATGTAGATAGAGGTTGAAATCGATATTAAAAATAGATTGGTAAAAATAAATGAAATTTATAAGAAATTGAATATATAGAAATGGAATTTTATAAATAAGATTATTTTAGTGAAACTCAAATGAGTAATAGAAAATTTATAAACGAAGTTTATAAATAAAGGAAATTGATATCTGGTGATAAATTTGGAATATAAATTTACAGGAAAATTTTATATTGAATATGGAAATAGGGTGAGAGTAAATAGTGGATACTATTTTTGAAGTGAAAAAGGTTAAGGAGCCCGCAATGGAAGCGTGTGATAGAAATTGAGAGGAATTATAAATTGAAAAATTGGTTATTTAGATTTAAAAATATATTTTTATTAGTAAGTTAAGTTATCTTAAAAAAAGGGAAGTCTTTATTAAACTATGTAATTTTAAAGTTATTTAGGACTTGAATACTTCAGAAGTGAATTTTTAAATACTTAATATTTGTTTAAATAAAATCCTAAATTTTTAAAAACCGCTTTGAAAGTGATGCTATAAAAAGTATTTCAATATTTTAAATAATTATTTGAATATGTCTTAAAAATAAAATATTATTATTTTCTTTAAAATACTTATATATATATGTATGTATGTATGTATGTATAGAGTTTTGAAATGTTTAAATTTATTTATAAACCTTCTCGGAAGCCTGGAAAATGGGTTATTCAATGAATATGATTTATAAGAAAATTCTTAGGTGGAATAGGAAGAAAAAGTTAGAAAATTCTGAAGTAGTTAAATAAAAGTAGGCTTCAAAGAATGAAATAGAATTCTTAAAGAAGTAGAAAGGGAAATTGAAATTATAAGCAAGTAAAATTGGCTTTGAAAATATTAGAGAAATTAGTTAAGGAAATTCCGAAAATTATAGAATTTGTTATAAACCAGCCAAGGAGTTTACAAATAAAATTATAAGTGATTTTAAGAAAAGAAATAGGAAATAAAGGAATATTTTTTTAAGTGTGAATTTAAAATGAAATGAAGAAGAATATTCTAAGTGTTGAAAAAGGGTGGAAATATTCCGTTGAAGCTATAAGGATTCAAAAGCTGTTTTCAAATGTTGAAGAACTGAAAGTAATATCTTATAGAGATTTTTTTGAAATAAATTATGGGAAATTTTTTGATATGGCCTGATGATTGCTTATGGATGTGTATTGATAGTTAAATAACCGACTATAAATTTTGGCTAATTTTCGTTAATCGTTTCGAAGAGACCGAGATCAGATTTAACCATCCGAAAACCACTTAGATCATGTTTGAACGTACGAATAAATACCGTGAAGATGATGAATACGGTGAATCGGTTTGTCCAAACCTAGGGCAACTTGTATGGACGAATGCTATCAGAACATCATTATTGGAGGACGATGATCATTATAAGAGAAATCGTTCCTTGAAAGGTAACGCTTTGCCTCGAGCCTCATCAACCGGGAATGACTAAAATAGGGAGATGCAGCAAGGCTAAGTGGGTCGCACCCAAGTAGGGTATGTTATCACCTTTCTAGATGTCCTCGGAAACCATATTTATCTTATATATGGGTACACATGAAAGAAGAAGTGCTCAATGGTAAGGGTGGGAACACCCGAGGTGATAACATATCCGGTTTATCCAGGTTAGGGGTACGCCGGTCTTGTGAGCAGGGGATCCTGGCACGGTCCTCGGTACATTGTTCTAGAGGTGTACTGTGGTGGTCGGTACCCCAGTGGCCCAGTCATTCGATGGAATCCATTCTCCAATAAGCACCGTACGTTTTTGATTGTGCCCAACTATGTTGGAATGTGAGATGCAAGCATCAGCTATTTTCTATTTACTTTATATAGACACTTAAGTAATATCAGATGATTTTGATAAAAATCGTTTTGGTTATCGTAAGGTAAAAACCCGTCGTGTTTATTTGTGACGTGGTCTTACGAGATACCTTTGTTTTTCAAAGGATTTTTTAAAAGTAATAATTCAAATTGAGTGTGTTTTCTCACGCTAGTTTTCCAGACTGACTCGGGTGTTATTTTATTATAATACTCGGGTCAGACCGAGTATTACAGATTCAGGTCAAGATGTTATGGAGCTCAGGAGACGAGCTAGAGGATTTCTGACGTATATCACCTACTTGGTTTATTTCGCTGTGTGAGGACAGGTTATTATAACTGTCCAGGTTGATGTATTAATTGTTGTACTCTGATGATTGTAAGTATAAACAATTACAGATTCTTTTGTATAAAATCTGTTATTATATATATATATGTATTATATTTTGTTCCGCTGCGATTGTGAGATTCTGTGTTGTTGTTTCTATTTCTTCTTCTATCTTTTCTTCTTTACCCTAAAGATTCGTATTTCCGTCCAATTTGAGTTGAGCTAATGTGAAATATTATCGACTCAAAGGGGTTTAGATTTGCGGGCCTTTACAATTCTTGTCCATCTTTGTCTATATATATGCTGTTATGAAACCCCAGCAGTCTTCTATTCTATTTTCTGTATGTACATTTCAGTTCTAATCTGCTCCTCCTCAATGGTCAATATCCTGAAACCCTAATTACAAGTTCAAATCAAATCAAAAAAAATTCAAACTTCTCAAACCCCAAAAAATTATATATCATTGTGAAGCTCTCGACGAACGAAATCAGCATCTGCAATTCGTTTTTTGATTAGTCTCTGTTTTTCTAGAAATTAGCAAATCATTCTCGGTCGTTTATTATAGGGTTTGGATTCAGCGGTGGATTTGCAAAGAATCGACGATCGAAAAGCACTGCAGTGTAGAAGGGGCCAAGAGAGGAAGATCCAGGGGAGTCAATCGTCTCAGAGATGGCCAGAATCGCCAGAACCGACGAAACATGGAGGCGGCGGCGGAGGCGTTTCCTGGCGATGGGGGGTCGCGCGCGTTGCCTGGTGTTGCGAATGGGTATGGAGGACGGCGGCGATGTCTGATCAGGTTGAGGGTGGTCGGAGTTGGCGCAGCAGGCGAATGAACGTGGGCGGCTGAGGTGTGTATGTGGGTTTTGGTCTTCGTTAGGGTTGAGGGAGATGTAGTAAATTACTATATTGCCTGTGACGCCCCAACTCTATACTCACAATAACAAAGGTTATTATAAGGAATAACGTCTACTATTGCGAAGAATAAGGCTTGTTAGAAGTGACCATCCGTAAGTTATGCCTTAGACGAGTATTGATTACATCGATAGGAGTTGTGTAAATTACTCCCAATGATATATATATATTCAATCCAAATCTAAAACGAAACTACAGTGGATTAAGAAAATTCAGAACAACTCATAATAATTACAACACAGATAAGTATATTCACAACAGAACAGAAATATCAGATATAGCGGAAGACAAGTCTGGATACATGCTACAACAATCGATGGTTCACATGAACCAAATGTACATATACATAACTATCGATACATACACGAGATGAGAGTCAAAAAACCAAAAGTAACACCTCGAAGTCTAGACAAAAGATGAGATGAAATCCCAAAATCTGAAGCAGCAACTGAATCAGAGATAGCAATTAACCTGAAATAACTGGGTCTAACCCGGGTATTATTTAAAAGAAAATAATAAACGGATCAGTCTAATTTAAACTTAGAAATGAATGCATCTTAAACAACATCAAAGCCAAATAATCATAATCTCGAATGAGACTATTCAACATATATAATCAGCATAGTTTAAAAGAAGAAATCCCATTAAACATCATCAAAATCAACTTCCAAATTCATCATTGAATTCAAAACAGCAATACACAAAAATCTAGAAATCAAAAGAAGATAACTAGAAATCAACATAAAAATGGATCGATCCCAGCATATGGCTAGTCTAAGCTACGTCGCACGTGCATCTCATATGGCCAAAGCCTACCAAGTACTGTCATCATAATATTTGGCGCCCAACAAATGACCCGAAGGTCTAGTACTGGTAATTAACCCGAAGGTCCAACAGATGACCCGAAGATCCAGCAGAGTGGCTCGAAAGCCCAACAAAGCATCAAATCTTCAAACAGCAAATCCTCAGCAATTGTTTCAATTAACGAGTCCGGAATTAACCGAATTAGTAAAAGTGTGGTTCCATACTCCACACTTTTGCTAAATCGTTTAAATCACTTCATCGTTTCCTTGAAAGTGAAAAATTGTGTATTTTATATAAATAACATTTTACGTTCTCAAATGGACAAGTCCGGAATTAACCGAATCAGTAAAAGTAAGGGTTCATAGTCCTTAATTTTGCTGAAGCTTTTAAATCGATTCCTCATTCTTTTGAAACCGTAAACTGTGAAATTTTTGGAAACAATTTTATTTTAAAACGATTTAAAAAAACACGTGATTAAAACAGCAACATCTATAGCAATTTCGACAAGGAAATTGCGCTTCACAAAACACCGTAAAAACGGATATCAAATCAGCGTTGCGGGATGGCCGCTTGAAAATTAACTTTAAATTGACGGTTACTGAAGTCGAAACAACAGTAATCTTTATTCGTCAAAATCTCATCAAAACAACACGCTTCAAAAATAAACATACCGGAGTAAAAATCCGTTATAAAAATAACGGCAACCAAATTTGTTTCAAAATGAAACACCGGTTCAAAGTAATTTAAACAGTAGACTGCACTACTATATGTTCACCTAAATATTGCGCGCACAAAAAAAATGCAAAAGAAGGTGCTCTGGACTTGAACTTCTTGCAAGCAAATATGAAGTTAACTAAATAGATAACCTGGACACGTTTTGTGCAATACATTTAATACTTCATGCACGCAATGAAACGAGAGTACCTGGAATATAACACCATGTGCATGCAAGAAAAATGAAGTTTTGTGCTATATAACATATTTGTGCGCATGCATTGTATTAGAAAAATATAACCTGGGTAACATTTTATTAAAAACAACACACGCACGAACTAATACACGCACGCAATAGGATTTCAAAAATGTTTGGACACTATAATTTTTGCATGCAAGAAAAATATGATCTGGGCATACTTCCTTTCACTCGCAAGTTAAGGTGACTCATGTCCTAAAATTTCACGCACGCGAGAATGATAATTGCTCATAAATTCAGTGCAATATGTTTGCACGCACCCACTGAAATCTGGACATGAATCTGGTATGCACAGTTGTACGCAAAAGTGAAATAAAGATGACCTGCTCACATTATATATGCGCACTCAGTGAATAAATTTAGAGAAAGGCCTGAATTAACTTTCGTATCATATTATACACTTGAAATGAGAAATTTATATGATTGCCAGGACTTGGTTTACCCACATACACGTAAAAATAAAATGCACGCATACAACCATTTACAAGTATGTAAATGATGTCTGGACACGCGTACACAAAAAGGGAGTGATGAAAATAAATGAATCAGTCTTTATGAAATGCAAACTGAATTCAATACAGAGGCCAAAGTAATATAATTTGCACCCAAAAATGAAATGATGAATAAATTAAAAGCGTGAGTTTTATACTCACCTTAGATTTGTTTCAAAATCAGTAGGCAACAAAAATTCAAGCTTTAGAACCAGTTAGCACCAATAATCCAAAAGAAGCAAAAATATTTGAGCTGCCATTAAATCCTTTGCAATGCTACTGGAAATATGAGCAAAAATGGAAGATGCAGGCATACTTTCTTTTCAAATTTTTGTGTACAAGTCAAAATGAAGATGTGCTGGAAAAAGTTGTACAAAAGCATTTAAGGCAAAATGTGCAATAGAGAAATTATTACACGGCCTGCCGATAAATAGAGATGATGGCAAAAAAGTAAAAGGTTCAAAATTTGCTTTATAAATAGAGTGACAGCAAGGCAAAATTGATGAAAGAAAATGATGCAAAGTGTTCACTTGCTTTTGAAAACGGTGACAGCAAGAAAATATAACACAACTTGTTATTTACTTCAGTTGTGCTATCACATAAAAATATATGTAACTGACTTAGAAATGGAATTCATTTTATATAAAAAAAAATTTCAATTTTAAATTTCTATTTTAAATTCTTATTTCGACGGTAATTAAAAATCACGGTTGTTACAAACTCCCCCCCCCCCCCTTATAAAAATTGCATCCCCGCAATTTTCATACTAGAAGTTGTTTATAACACAATTCAATACATCACAACTGAGATTTAAAATAGAAAAGATGAATTAAGAATGCTCACCCCCACCTGAAGAGGAGAGAAAACCAGGATAAGAACGCTCGATGAATTCTTTTGTTTCCCAAGTGCAATCTTTGGAGTTAGCGAACCATTGAATTTTCACAAGCGGGACTTCTTTATTCCGAAGGCGTTTAACCTCCGAAGCTAGCACACGAATAGGATTTTGCACAATAGACAAGTCGAGTGAGATCTCAAGATCTTGCAACACACGAGGGTCAATAATAGAATCTGAATCTCGAAGGCATCGACGAAGCTGGGACACATGAAATACGTCATGAATTCCCGAAAACTGAACATGTAGCGACACACGATAAGCAACAGGGCCAATGCGTTCCGTAATTGGAAACGGTCCAACATAACGAGGAGCCAATTTCCCAGAGCTACTAAAATGCACCACCCCCTTCATCGAAGAAACACGAATGAATACGCGATCGCCAACAGAAAATTCCAAAGGCTTCCTAAGCTGATCGGCATAAGATTTCTGCCTATTCTGAGCCTCTTTCATTCTCTGTCTAATAATATCAATCTTCTCAGAAGATTCACGAATATAATTGGGGCCGAGAACTATGTTTTCCCTGGATTCCAACCAACAAGATGGTGATCGACACGGTCTTCCGTAAAGGGCTTCGAAAGGAGCCATACCGATACTGGATTGGAAATTGTTGTTATAAGAAAATTCAACAAGAGATAAGTGTTCTTCCCAACTACCAACAAAATCAAGAATGCAAGCGCGAAGGAGATCTTCTAAGACTTGATTCACCCTTTCAGTCTGACCATCAGACTGTGGATGATAAGCTATACTGAGATTGAGCTTAGTACCCAAAGCTTTCTAAAAACTCTGCCAGAAACCACTGGTGAAAAGCGTATCTCTGTCACTAACAATAGAACTAGGCACACCATGAAGTCGAACGACTTCTTTAATAAAATGCTTAGCCAACAGAGGAGCAGTCCGATTGGACTTGATAGGAATAAAATGGGCTGATTTGTACAATCGGTCAACAATCGCCCAAACACTAGTATGGCCCGACCTCGAACGAGGTAGACCATCTATGAAGTCCATGGAAATTTGATCCCATTTCAATAATGGAATCTCAAGAGGCTACAAAAGACCACTAGGATGCTGGTGTTCTACTTTAATAAGTTGACAAGTCATGCAACGACTCACATAACTTGCAACATCATGCTTCATACCTTCCCAAAAGTATAAGCGTTTCATATAGGCATACATCTTACTACTGCCTGGATGGATAGTATACTTAGAATGATGACAGTCCTCAAGAATGTCATTTCTAAGATTAGAAACATTAGACACGATCAATCTTCCCTTCTTCCGAATACACCCATGAATATCAATATTGAAATCCTTTAGATCATCACTTCAGGATTCCATTTTACAACTTTGAGTAAGATAAGAGAGATTTGGATCTTGCTTCTGGGCATTGGCAACACGATCCAACAAACTAGGACGAGCTTCAATGCTAAATAAAAGCATGGGAGAATCAGAAACTGAAGGACGATCTCTAATATCACAATGAGATAAAGCCTCCAACATATTCCACTATGCTAGCATCATGGAAACAACAACTTGCTGCTTGCGACTAAGCGCATCAGCAACTCGATTACCATTACCAGGGGTATATTGAATACCAAAATCGTATGAAGCAAGAAATTCAAGCCAACGCTGTTGCCTCATATTAAGTTCCTTCTGAGTGAATAGATACTTCAAAGATTTGTGATCAGTGAAGAGAACAAAACGCTCGCCCAATAAATAATATCGCCAAATCTTTAGAGCAAAGACTATAGCGGCTAACTCCAAATCATGGGTAGCATAACGAATCTCGTTAGGCTTTAGTTGTCTAGAAGCATAGGCAACTACTCTATCTTTTTGCATGAGAACAGCACCGAGTCCATAACCACTGGCATCGATATAAACAACAAGATCATGATTCCCTTTGGGAACCACTAAGATAGGAGCATGAGTATGGAGATCTTTTAACTTCAAGAATGAATTCTCACACATATCAGACCAAACAAAAGGAACAGCTTTTCTCGTGACAGTGGTAAGCGGTAAAGAAATACGAGAAAAGTCCTTAATGAACCGGCGATAATAACCCGCCAATCCAAGGAAACTATGGATCTCAGTAACGATCTCGGAACTCTTCCAATTCTGAATAGATTCGATCTTGGAAGGATAGACAGAGATACCATCGGAAGAAACAATATGACCGAGAAACTTCACCCTATTCTCCCAGAAGTGACACTTGGAGAATTTGGCATAAAGCTCACTACAACAGAACTTACTTTTGATGGCAATGATTCTCGGCGTTTTAATAGCTAATGCAGTAGAAGTTATTTTGAACGGGAAAAGAAATCACGTACAAACGCTGTTTATGTTCTACAAGTATAATTTAAGGCGGCTACTGAAATTCTATGGCGGGCTCTCCTTTTATTTTTGTGGCCGAATCTTTATACTAATTTTTTTAGCTTTCCCCCCTTTCGTCCTCATTTTCTTTCAGCTTCGTTTCCTTTAATCTTCATTTGCGTTCTTCGATTTCGTCCTGCCAATCGCTATTTCTTCTTCCAAGTACATCAGTTGAATGGGCAAAATCTGAATCATCTCGACTTCTTTTGATTTTTGGACTATCAAAGACCAATTTCATTTCGTCGACCGTAGAAGATTTCATTCGGACGCGATTTAGAGGATTTATTCAAACTTGGATTCAGACGTGGATTTTTAGGCTTGATTCAAAGTTCGGTCTCAGGTACTCTTTACTAAGTAGAACCACTTTGATTTTTGTAGCCAATTTTTGTCAATAATGTTACCATAAAAAAATACTACTTATATATCCGAAAAACAAACATAAGAAGATCCCTCAAGGAAGAAATTTTTATATATTATTAGTTATGAGAAACGATGGGATTTTTGATTTATCAGAATGTAGGGTAAGACGTATATCCTTCAAGTTGGGGATTGAATGAAAGAGTAGATTTTCAGGAATAACTTACGGTTATACAGTCATATGCTTCAACTATTTGAATCACAGCAGAATCAATATTTCACATAATATTGATTAAACTTGTTTTCCTTTTTTTTAAAAGAAAAAATTGGGGCGAAACATACCTTATCAGTGTTGAAAATAAGTAGGATTGCTTCATATTATATCTTAACTAAATAGCATGACCATAAATTATATTTGCATAATCTTACTCTTCTTTAAAATGAAAAGCACTAAAAAGGAATAGGATAATGATAAGTGATGATAAGAATATTTCGGTACATTAAAAACAAAGACTGAACCTTTGATCAAATAACATAAACTGAGACCTAAATGAATCTCACACATAAAAATGTGCTTTTGAACTGAATTTTTACATCAAACGATACAAATAAGAAAGACTAGGCATTGAGGCACATAGGAAGTTACAACCTAGTCTATTCTAGCAGGTTATTGCTATCTTCAAACCATTATATATGTATGCATATATATAGCAATTCATAGTTGTGTAAGAATGTTTAAAAATATTGCATAACATAAAGTTGCTCATTATCTTATCAGTTACAAAAATACTAAGTTGACTGCTCATTAGAGTGAAACTATTCTGTTTTGATAATAAATTTGGAAACCAATCTTTAGTTGTCAACATAATAATTTGGTTAGTTGTATAGTTTAATAGAGGACGATGGCACCTTTACACATTTGGTAGCATGGGGGCAAGACGTTGACATTTTGAATTTGTATTTTTTTTGGGTTCAGTTTGTAAATTTGTCTGCTTAGTAATTTTGTGTGTGTGTAATACTACCGTGTGTGTGTGTGGTATTTTTAAGTTTGTCAGCTGCTTCTCAGTAAGTAACAAAAGTGAAATTGTAGCAAATGTCTTTGAATCATTCCATTTTACTGTTTTATAATTCGATAATAGATAGATTTTCAAATAATGATAAACCCTCGAAAGTTTTCAATGTAGTCATCGTCGTTTTATCAATCCTTGATTCGTGTACAATATTTGTTCTCTTGGTTAACAGTAGTTAACATTTGATTTTAATCGTACCATCTTAAAGATAGTTTTATGTTTGACATAGCCAATATAACTTATTCTGGTTGTTGCATTATTTTAGATCAATTTTTTATGCGGGCATGATAAAACTGATAATATCAATTTTTTGTGCCTAGGAGTAGTTTGTGGTACAATTGCTAATACTCCAAAATAAACTGGGAATTTGTTCTTTGGAATGATGCTATTGCTTTGCTAATTTAGCAAAGTGAAAATCGAACCCATCAACTATTAAGAAGCCTTTGTTTAAAATGGCTATATATCTGTCTATCAGATGATGAGATTAATTTGCTATTTTACTTGTTAAATGTAAATGTCATATTTACTTGCATTCTATATGTTTGTATAAGTGAGTCAATGGTTACAGGTAATTTATACATTAATTTTATTTATCATGCTCTTACAAAGTAGATAATGTTATGAGGTGGTCTTATCTTTTAACCGGTGGCAATTTAATTCGATGAGAAATAATCATGTTGAAACTAAGGAGGCGAGATGGATATGCAACTAAGGAGGCGAGATGTTGAAAAGGGATGAGACATAGACGACTACTAGAAGAATTAAGGAGGTTAGTTTACATGTTTTATCTTCCATTATAAGCTTGATAGAATCAGCCTTTTATTTTTCTATCGCAAAACAAATTGAAGCTATGTGATGAAACAAGAATCATACGAATTCTTGATTGAAATCATGATGAAAGCAGGTGATAGATGAGCTAAGTTTGAAGAAGGAGATAGGACAAATACCAGCACAAGGTTTCATTCAAAACTTCTTGAATCTCATATTGAGGAAAAAGGAGGATAGAGGATAGATAAAAGTCTGGAAGGAGAATGGCAACTGATTTGGTCTTCTCAGGTATTTTGATGCAATATTAATCAACGTTATTACCAGTATTTCTTGCTCCCGCCACAATAGGTTCGTCTCGGATGGATTTCAAGATGGTGGAAGTGAAGGCATAGAGCATTCTAAAAGCTTCGAAGGGGAAGGATCTGAATAGGACGAACGCATCGGAGAACCGCCTGATGTTTATAAGGATGTCGGAGAAACGATTGACGATGGCGTTGAAAGCGGTAAAGACAGGAGGCTTGGCGGACATGAGGACTTATGGTAGTGTTGCTTTTCTTTATCAGCATAATTGCTGGTCTACTCTTAAGTATGTCAGTAGCAACAACGACAATTATAATCATCATGATGAATGTGAATATGAAGACGGTCAGTAAGCAAAGAAAGTAGATTGCTGAGTAGTGATCAAAACTTGACAACGAGTATTGCAACGACCCGTAATTTTTAACCATTTAAAAATATAAAATTTAAATTTAATTGTTAAATAAAAAATTGTTAGAAATGAAAATCTTATGGTTAATTTATGGAAATATGTTAGAAATTAAGTGGTAATCTTAAATAAACTCAAATTAAGTGGTAATCTTAAATAAACTCTTTAATGACAATTTCAATAAGATCAAAAATGATAACGCAAAATAGAATATAATTAAATGATATTAGTCGTATACAATGAATAGGAGGAATTGAGCTAATAAATGTTAATATTTAATATAATCGAAATTTAATCGTCGAGATTGTTTAGTTAAAAATTAAGAGAAGTGAAATTTTGATTAATAAGTCGTATGATAAAACATGTTTTAAATAAGTTAATTTGAAAAGAAAACTAATTTACTGTGAGATTTGGAAAATCTATTCAGTTTTAATTTTCCTTTGGGGTTAACTCTTTTCTTCGTCAGACAAATTGGTTAAGAAAATTATTCCCTTTAATAATGCATGAGATGATTACAAACAAATTTTTGTCCCATTAAATGCTCATATAGTAGTTATTATTTCTTTAAGTTTGGTTATCAGCCCGACATACATATGTTAATGATTAATAATTGGATTTGTATAAAAACATGCATGAAGAGAGTGGACCACTTCAGGGGAAGACCGTTTACTTATTCAGCAGCACTGAACGAGACTGATTTGCTACCTATTCTGTATTTCATAAAAAAAATTCTTTTCATTATTGTGATTTTTAGTAGTTGTTTGCTTGATAAAATTAATTCAACCAGAAGTAGATTTATTACCTGTTGCCCATATTGTACCATATATTTAATTGTTTGTTGCCTGTTGCCCATAATGTATTATATATTTAGTTGTGTGTTTCCTATTTGCAACTCGGTTGTTGAATATAAACGGTCAGAAAAAAGTTGCGATGATTCCTATTGTTGTGGCGGTAAGTTCAAAAAGATACGTGTGGACGTTACATTTTCTTTTTCTACTTAATTTAGGAGATCGAATCCCTCGTCTCCAATATATCTAATTATATTGTAGTTATTCATTAATTATAAAATTTGTTAGTTGTTATTTTAAACATGTAAGTGAATAGTTTACATTTGATTGTTAATTTCGAGACAAGTGGATTAAAATGTTAAATAGGTAGGCTCTTTGGTTGAATTTGAACAATCACTGACAATTTTCCCTGGCATTGGATCTAAAAAAATGTCAGCACAAGGTCACAAAATAGGATGAACATTTATCTCAACTGGTCCTTGCAATTTCTCATGGGTAGAATAATGAAAAAATGTTAATTGTTTTGAAGACAAATAAAAAACAAATTGTGTAGATTGTGAAGTTCTTCATTAGCCAATTATTGTATCAGAGGACCCTCATAAAAATGGACTGATTTACAAGCTTTTGCTTTCACACGGTTATTGGCTAACTAAAAGATTTACTTTCTGTGTTAAATGTTTTCTTTATTCATGTTTGAAATTAAACTTACTTTGCTTTGTTCCATTCATGAAAATTTGCCAAGCACCTCAATTTTATGGGGCACTATGCACCTTATGCACATTGTGTCACCATTGCATGTTTTGAAATGTCCACTGAAATGATACATTGTATTTTAATATTTGATATTATATTCACTAACTTTTATATGCTTCATGGATCAGGTGGATTCTCCTATTCCTCCTTCCGATAAAATCGGAATAAAGTCGGTACAAAGGGGGACTGAAGATATTATTCCCATAAAAGCGATGGAAATGGCTTGGATTCCATACATACCGATAGAGAACAGGCGAGTATTATTGTTCTATTACATTATTAGCGTTATGCACAAATATTGCACGTGTACCCTTAACAGTGTAGTCTTCCACTATCTCCATGCATATAGTTGGGAATTTGTGTGAATCTGGTATACAGAAAATTTAAAGTGACATATCTACAGTACAAAAATATAATTTGACAGCCTTTTGTAAGAAAGTGGGGGTTTTGACAGGAGAGTTTCACCTATTTTTTAACCACTTTTTTTGCATTATTATTGGACAGTAGATATAGGATCGTTGTTATATGCTACAATAACTAATGGCAGGCTGCTTCAAGTTGAGCAACCGTAGAAGAATTTGCAGGTTTTCTTGTATTTATATGACTTCCTCATGTTTTTTCTTCTTTTGAAAATAACTTGTTTATGTTTTTCCAAGTGGTTATTTTAAGCTTGCATCATCTGTATTTTATCAATATTATTCCAGCCTTGCTTATGTATGTAGGTATCTCATGTACTATACACACCACAACTCTCTCATATTTGAATATGTTAATTAATTAATATGTTGTAATTGTATCATATCACCTATTAAGAAGAGCTTCAGATGGTGATGAAATTATTATATATTCTATGTAACTATCTCAAGATCGTTTAAAGCTTTTATGTAAACTATTTCGTGTAAAAACTTCTATGTAAATAATTGTATAGTATAAAGTCATGATGTGCATGGTCAATGTTACTAATGATGTAAACAATTTTGTAATGCAGGTACAATCTTAGAAAGTATGCAGACGACGACGACACTAGCGACATGAAAGCAGATTTTCATGAAATTGAAAGAGAGGAGAGGAGAAGATAACTCAAATTGCAAGTATTTCTAGTTAGGTACAATTGTCCTTTCTATTTGATAGGTGTTTCAATATGATATGAAAACTATATAGGAATTAAACTATTTCTTCATTTGTATTTTGTTATACAGTGCAAAGATTGCTCAGATGGAAGATGAAGAGTAGGTTCATTTGATCGAGCACCCAACAAAATGCAGTACAAAGACCCCACAGCTTTCTTCAACCAATGATGCAAAAGCAGGATAAAACATAAGTAGATGCATAAACCATGCCCGTTAATTTCCAACCCAGAACATATTTGAACATAAGAGTTTTGTACCAGTACATCTAAAGCAACAAGCTGAAACTGACGTGATTAACTTAGAGTGCATCTCACTGAAATACAGAGAATATCATGGAGTATATTAACAGAATTCAACCCCATGAGTGCTCATCAGCTGCAAAAAGTGAAGGGAGCGCACTACTTCAGCATCGTACATCCTATTGCACTATATCAGATGCACGCTTTAGTATAGATATATGCCATGGTAGGACTTGGAAATCTGGGATGAAAAACTGAGTGTACCAGTCGTCAATCTATCGTGTGCGCAAATCTAAATCGTTTAAAATGAAATTATGAAACGAGCAGCCTGAAGTGTGTGGATCCAATGGTCAATTCTGAAGTGATGTGTATTATGAAGCCTTGAATCTATCATGAGTACTGAAACTGAGTTTCCAGAATCTATCATGAGCTTTGAAACTGAGCTTCCAGTTCCCAAGCTTGTAGAAATGGAAGGTGGTCCCAGGCCTGGTTTCATTGCTGATGATTCATCATTTATATACCTTAACTATGACGGATCACTTGAAGTTTTCATACAATACAGTTTAAATGACAAATGCCATGCTTAACTGTGTTTATGTTATTTGACTAGTACCTAGTTATTATATATGTCTTGTTTATGTTATTTGACCAGTACCCATCACTGAAATGGGTCGACATGCTAATGGTATGCCAAATATTTTGATTTATTTCACATTCCATAGGTAAATTTCATTTGACATATACCTGACATTCATCTACTCCATTTTTTATACCAGATTTATGTGTTCCTTGAGGGCGTTAAGGAAGAAAAAGTGGAAACAGTTTTCCAGCGTATGTCTGTTGATATAAAATTCCATGACATGCAAGGGAAGAATTATCGATGTGCCATAACAAAACTGAATAAAGAGATTGTTCCTGAGAAGTGTAAAGTTTTGGTTAAACCTTCAAGAGTGGTCATTACACTTTACAAGGCTTCAAAAGGAAATTGGTTGGATCTGCATTTCAAAGAAGATAAGGTTTTATTATATTATATTTTGTTATTGCTCTTGATTTTAAAGTATGTCATTACTCTTTGTTAACATACGTTCTCATAACAAGCTTATGATTTAAATCCATCAGTTTTGGGTTCTGCTATTTTGTAGCAAGGGAACTGTGCTTTCCTTTGCTAACATTTATTGCTGTTGAATATTAATGAGGAACCCCTTTAGTTATTGATTCAATTATTGAAATACTTATTTTGTTTCAAATGGACAGCTGAAGCCAAGTACATACGGTAAAGACCCAATGGCAGGAATCATGGATTTAACGAAGGTAATCCGATCATTTTATCATTGAACGGTACCATTTAATAGATATATTGATGGATAGACAAGACTATAGTAATATGGAACATATGCTTTTTAGATTTTATAGCCGAAACATGAATGGCATCAGCCAGGGCATAAAATTAATTGATTTAAGTGCAGGCCTGGATGTACCATACTGTCATAGTAATTTTGTCAACCTAAATTTGCTTCCTTCTTTCTATATAATTCTAGTGTAGGCTTGTCATGCCATACTGTTTTAAGTGCATGGGTTTTTTGGATTTAAGTGCAGGCTTGTCATGCCATTCTTGTTGAAATTAAGTGCATGGGTTTTTTGGAAGCCTAGCGATAACTTGGACCTACAACTTAGAAGAATATATTGATGTTATTTTGTACAGATTTTTAGAGAAATTAAAAAAGGCTAACCATACTGTTTTATTTAATAATCTGGACCTTTTACTGGGAAGTATTGGTCCATGTATTTTAGTAACAAATATTTTGATCGATTAGGTGCTAAGTATTGGCAACAGCTTAGTAGAAGGTTCAAGCCATCTGGTAGTTTCAAAAGCAAGACTTTTATGTTGTTCCTTTCGTTTCCCTTTTTTCTTTTTTTCTTTTGGTATTAATGTGCTTCAAATGGCTAAGTTGCATATGAGTATATGTTTCACCAAGCTAACTAAGTTTATAAAATATAACTATATTTATAAAAGTTAATTAAGTTTTATAAAAAAATTAACCGCGTTGACTAAGTTTATAAAACACTAAGAAGATGCTCCAATAATTTGCCTATCTTTTTTCCCTTGTAATGTTAGATTTGGCCAAAAATAATGATCTGCATCTTGCTCTTTATCATCCTCTACCTTAGTTGTGAAAGAAGCCTCAAAATCCGATTCCACATTGCCTGCTGCACTCCTTAGATTGCACTACCACGATTGCTTTGTTCAGGTGATTTCCAAAACTCTATTCATACGTACTAATTTACTCATAAGTGTTTAACTTCATTTATCATAACTTGTGAAGGGATGCGATGGATCAATTCTGGTAGCAAAAGGCTCAAACGAAGAACCTGAAAACAGCTCACCACACCATGCAGGATTGCGAGGACTCGATGTTATTGAAAGTGCAAAAAATAAGCTGGAAAATGAATGCAGAGGCATAGTCTCTTGTGCTGATATTGTAGCACTTGCTGCTCGTGATGCCATAGCTTTGGTATCTACACTTGTTTAATCATATTAAATATTTGTTTCATTATTGAAAAAAAGGTCTGAAATATTGTTGTATTGCAGTGTCAAGGGCCATTTTACCAAGTGCCTACAGACCGAAGGGACGGTCGAGTTTCCAAAATGTCTGATGCAGAAAACATGCCTGAAGTCCGCGATTCAATGGAGTTGATCAAGGCAAAGTTTGCAGAGAAAGGATTATCTGAAAAAGACCTAGTGCTCCTTACTGGTATAATTTTTTTTAAAGCATCTAACAACATATTAAATAAAAAACATGCATCTTAAACACTGTTGTTGCATGCAGCTGCACATACAATTGGGACAACGGCATGCTTCTTCGTGGAAAACAGGCTATACGATTTTCCATCCATGAATAAGTCTGATCCACTTATAAGCTCGAAATTCTTACCCGAACTCAAGTCCAAGTGCCCAAAAGGAGAAGTTAACAACAGAGTTTCTCTTGACCATGGGAGTGAAAAGAAATTTGATACGAAGATATTGAAGAATATTAGAAGTGGGTTTGGAGTTATCGGTACAGATGCAGGGTTGTATACAGTTCCTTCACTAAGCAGTTGGTTTATAAATTTTATCTCTCTTTACGGGTTTATGTAAACTTTGTTCATGGATATTGTGTTCAACTTATTTTATGGAAGTGATTAATAGTTATGCTTTTATTTTACAATTTTTAGTTTGATTTGTTTATGTTATGTACATTAACTGATTAAAATATAATTAAATGTAGTTTATATTAATGATATGTGTGAATATTGCAATGGCACAACATTGCTGTCAATTCTTTGGAAAAAAAATGCATATCCCTACGACAGCGTTTATACATTGCTGTCAATTCATTGGAAAAAAATGCATATCCCTATGACAGCGTTTATACATTGCTGTCAATTCATTGGAAAAAAATGCATATCCCTACGACAGCGTTTATACATTGCTGTCAATTCATTGGAAAAAAATGCATATCCCTACGACATCGTTTATACATTGCTGTCAATTCATTGGGAAAAAAATTGCATATCCCTACGACAGCGTTTATACCTTGCAGTAGAAAACTATTAACAGCGTTTATACCTTGCAGTAGAAAAATTATTAACAGCGTTTAAAAAACGCTGTAGAAAGTGGGTTTTTGACAGCGTTTATATTTTGCAGTTAAAAATTTAGGGTCAACGACCGCATGTCGTTATACAGCGTTTTTAAAAACGCTGTGAAAACTTTTAACAGCGTTTTTCAAACGCTGTGAAAAGTCATTTTTGTTGTAGTGGCTGATGCTGACAAAGAGTGCTCAAAACAATCTCCAAATGCTGAATATGATCGGCTTCAGATTTGGAATAAATAAGAATATCATCAATGAAAACCAAGACGAACTTATCAAGATATTCCCGGAATATCTGATTCATAAGATCATCAAAATACACTGGAGCGTTCGTCAAACCAAACGGCATAACAAGCCATTCGTAAGAACCATAACGAGTACGGAATGCGGTAAGAGGAATGCTATCTTCCGCAACTCGTAACTGATGAAATCCGGTAGCAAGATCGAGTTGGGAGAAGTGCTTAGCGCCACTTAACTGATCGAACATGTCGTCGATCCTAGGTAATGGACACCTATTTTTGATAGTGAGCTCGTTAAGCTTGCGATAATCAATGCAAAGCCTAAGAGTACCATCTGGCTTCTTAACAAGGACAATGGCGGTGCCCCAAGGAGATGAGCTAGAACAAATAAATTGCTTGGCTTCCAATTCAGATAATTTTTGCTTGAGTTCCTCATTTTCCTTAGCAGACATCCTCGTGGGAGGAAGACTGACAGGATGAGCACCAAAGATAAGATCATTACGGAACTCAATTGCCCTCTTCGGCGGCAAAAACGAAATAGGCTCGAAGACATTAGAAAAATCACAAACAACTGGAATATTAGCTATGATATCCTCTAATTCGAAGGAAGAAATGAGAGCATTCGAAGTATGATCCATTCTCTGAAATATGATAGATAACTGCTCGATAGCATCTGGATGCTTGAGATATAAAGTTCTTTCGGGACATAGGATTTGAACTTCATAACGGACGAGCCAATCCATACCCAAAATCATATCAAAACCAAGATGATCTATAACATGCAGATTCACATGAAAGGAAAAACCACATAGAATAATCTCAACATCAACACATAACAAACCAAGAGTAGCGGATCCACCAATAGGATTCACAATCCTCAAAGGGTCACAAAGACTAACAACGTCCAAAGGAATAATATCAACAAGCTCCTTTGACACGAATTAATGTGATGCACCCGTATCGAAAAGAACTCTAATAGAACGACCATGAAGTAAAATAAAACCTTCCAAAATAGAAGGTGGAATACCTTTGGGCTGAGAAGAATCACTAGAAGCTTTAGCAACATTAAGCTTCCCAGATTTGAGACCCTTAGAAGTAGTAGGACAATCAGAAATCCCATGACCCTCTTTCTTGCAATAGCGGCAAATACGAGGCTTAGGACAACTACGAAGAAGATGATCCAAAGAACCACAATTATAGCACGCCCTCTGATTAGAAGGTGCACTACTAGGCTGAAAACTAGAGGTAGCTTGCTTCTTCTTCTTGTTGGAAGAATTTGGCTTATGAAACAGAAACTTTTTCTTGTTGGGGTTCTTAGAAACCTCAACCTCATCACCACTATCACGTTCCTTTTCGACAGCTTCAAGACAAAGTGCCGAATCAACAAGTTCCTCAAAAGAGAGCTTAAGCTGAAGCAAAAGGACTTTCTTCAAATACTTCTTCAAACCATCAACAAATCTAAGATTCTTCTTACGCGGAGTGTTAATGAACTCAACTCCATATTTAGATAAGGCCTCGAAAGATGCAACATAATCGGAAACAGAGGACTTTCCTTGTTTTAACTCAAGGAAACTACGAGCAAGATAGCCTTTTCTGATTCAGGAACGAACTTAAGTTCGAATCGTTCCTTAAACTGATTCCACGAGAGAGAGGACTCATCAACTTCTACAATAAAAAGCTCATACCAATCAAGCGCATGCTCTTGAAACATACTAGATGCCACGAGAACGCGATGATGATCAGAAAGATCCATCCAAGAAAATATGCGCTCACAAGTGCGCAACTAAGTCTGAACCTCCAATACACTTTCCGTTCCCTTGAAAGGCTGGCCTCCAAGGTGGGAATAGTCACTACACATGCGGGCGAAGGCAGACTTATGAGTAGGAGTTGCGGAAGTAGAAACAGAAAGCTGAGTACTCCTAAATAGCTCCATAAACTAATCAGCTGACATATAGACTCCGTCCGGATGAGAACCACTAGACGGGCCTGCAAAAGAACGCTTCCCTCTACCTCTTCCAGCCATAGGCTGAGAGAATAAGAGAAGATAAGGATTAGTTAAACAATACAAGAATGATAAGAAATTTAACAAATGGAATACTACGGAATATGAGATTTATTCCTAGACATACTCCAACATGGTAAAGTGGAAAGAATAGATTAGAAAGGCAGGAATAAAACCCTCGAATAGTTGTAACGCATGTTCCATTCTACTTCTGTTCCGTGTTTATTATAATTTGTTCTGAATCTCATCTCAAATACCAACTGTGACGCCTCACCTCTATACTCACAATAAAAAAGGTTATTATAAGGAATAACGTCTACTATTGCGAAGAATAAGGCTTGTTAGAAGCGACCATCTGTAAGTTATGCCTTAGACGAGTATTGATTACATCGATAGGAGTTGTGTAAATTACTCGCAACGATATATATATTCAATCCAAATCTAAAACGAAACTATGGTGGCTTAAGAAAAATTCAGAACAACTCATAATAATTACAACACAGATAAGTATAATCACAACAAAACATAAATATCAGATATAGCGGAAGACAAGTCTGGATACATGCTACAACAATCGATGGTTCACATGAACCAAATGTACATATACATAACTATCAACACATACACGAGATGAGAGTCAAAACACCAACAGTAACACCTCGAAGTCTAGACAAAAGATGAGATGAAATCCCAAAAGCCGAAGCAGCAACTGAATCAGAGATAGCAATTAACCTAAAATAACTCGGTCTAACCCGAGTATTATTTAAAAGAAAATAATAAACGGATCAGTCTAATTTAAACTTAGAAATGAATGCATCTTAAACAACATCAAAGCCAAATAATCATAATCTCGAATGAGACTATTCAACATAAATAATCAGCATAGTTTAAAGGAAGAAATCCCATTAAACATCATCAAAATCAACTTCCAAATTCATCATTGAATTCAAAACAGCAATACACAAAAATCTAGAAATCAAAAGAAGATAACTAGAAATCAACATAAAAATGGATCGATCCCAGCATATGGCTAGTCTAAGCTACGCCGCACGTGCATCTCATATGGCCGAAGCCTACCAAGTACTGTCATCATAATATTTGGCGCCCAACAAATGACACGAAGGTCTAGAACTGGTAATTGACCCGAAGGTCCAACAGAGTGGCTCGAAAGCCCAACAAAACATCAAATCTTCAAACAACAAATCCTCAGCAATTGTTTCAATTAACGAGTCCGGAATTAACCGAATTAGTAAAAGTGTGGTTCCATACTCCGCACTTTTGCTAAATCGTTTAAATCTCTTCATCGTTTCCCTGAAAGTGCAAAATTGTGTATTTTATATAAATAACATTTTACATTCTCAAATGGACAAGTCCGGAATTAACCGAATCAGTAAAAGTAAGGGTTCGTAGTCCTTAATTTTGCTGAAGCGTTTAAATTGATTCCTTATTCTTTTGAAAGCATAAACTGTGAAATTTTTGGAAACAATTTTATTTTAAAACGATATAAAAAAAACACGTGATTAAAATAGCAACATCTATAGCAATTTCGACAAGGAAATTGCGCTTCACAAAACACCGTAAAAACGGATATCAAATCAGCGTTGCGGGATGGCCGCTTGAAAATTAACTTTAAATTGACGGTTACTGAAGTCAAAACAACAGCAATCTTTATTCGTCAAAATCTCATCAAAACAACACGCTTCAAAAATAAACATACCGGGGTAAAAATCCGTTATAAAAATAACGGCAACCAAATTTGTTTCAAAACGAAACACCGGTTCAAAGTAATTTAAACAGTAGACTGCACTACTATATGTTCACCTAAATATTGCGCGCACAAAAAAATTGCAAAAGCAGGTGCTCTGGACTTGAACTTCTTGCAAGCAAATATGAAGTTAACTAAATAGATAACCTAGACATGTTTTGTGCAATACATTTAATACTTCATGCACGCAATGAAACGAGAGTACCTAGAAAATAACACCATATGCATGCAAGAAAATTGAAGTTTTGTGCTATGTAACATATTTGCACGCATGCATTGTATTAGAAAAATATAACCTGGGTAACATTATGTTAAAAACAGCACATGCACGAACTAATACATGCACGCAATAGGATTTCAAAAATGTCTGGACACTATAATTTTTGCATTTATGTTATCCCGCCTTTTGGCAAGGCCGAGAAACCAAGGGACTGACTAAAGGCCAAGAGTCACTCGTCATGGATATCGATGAATTTTGTCCGAGTCCGGATCGAGCCACGATTAATAAGACATGACAAGCAAAGCCAGGAAAGCCAACGTTCCAAGTTTCAAGTCAATCCGAGTTCGTATGGTCAAATTATGATCAACACAAGTTAGAAGAAAAATGATGCTCGAATCAATCTGTTCGAACCCATCAGGTTCGAATCGATCGTAGGCTGAGCTATCCATCCACTTCGAGTTCGTATCGATCGTCTGAGAGACTATCAAGATCAATGCGAACAAAGCTATGCACCGACTCCATAAAAATGATACGTTCATATCCACCAGAGCACTTCACTTCGAATCCAGGGACAACAATATGTTCGAATCCATCTTGCTGCAACGGCTTCGTATCGATCGACTACAACACATCACGATCGATACGAACAGGCTTCTATTCGAGTCCATATGTGAATGAAGCCCTCGAATCCATTAGGTCAAAGTGGCGAAAATCATGGAGTCGACCCAGTCGACTCGGAGTGAAAAGCGGATCGACAAGAAAGCGCGTGACACGTCAACGTCCTCACGCCCTCCGTCATCGAGTCGAGGCTATCGATTCGAAGGGAATCGATTCGAGTAGGATAACAACGCTTGGAAGTACAACTTCGTATCGACGATATCTAGAGATCTATAAGTCCAAATAATATGAAATTTTCACAGAAGCTTATGAACCTGTTGAAGAATGTCCACACCAAATTTCAGCTTGATTGGATGATTCTTTGATTGATTCGAATGGATTTCGAATCGATCCCAAAGTGGGCCCAACTTTCCTAGGGCCGGGCATGTGGGCTCCCTCACGTGCCAGAAGTGGTCTCCCGAAACTTAGGCGAAATATCAGCCTCCTACACCTATAAATAGAGCCCTTGGTCATTCAGAATAGGGGTCAGACAATTTTAAGAGCTAAAGAGCGCCCAGACTCTGCCAGATTTACTCCAAATCACCATTGCTGCCTTAAATTTAGACTTTAATCATAAAATCTGTTGTACTACGCTATAAGAAATTGTAATCTTCAAGTATCGAGCAATAAAATCATCAAACTTCATAGTGGACGTAGGCGAAACGCCGAACCACTCTAAATTGTTGTCTTCTGTGCAATTTACTTTTCGTTATTTGGAGTTTTTGTTAGATAATCCTCATTATCAATTTTCATTCTTCACTTTTATCTCTTCAAAAACTTCCGAAGAGTGTTGTGCCCATTTTTGGTACAAACACTTTGGTGCTTTCACTGAGAAAAACCAGTTTTTCTCCTGCTCCTTGGATCTCCCATCGACACCGGATTGCATAAATCCAAGAGGAAGATCCAGATCTCTAATCCGGAATCCTTCCATCCTATTCAGATTTGCATAAAGTCTAGGAAAGGACTCCACCACTCAAGATGGTTAGCACAAGAACTGCCTCTACAGCTGCAGATCAAGAAGGTCGGGATAAACAGAATCCTACGCAGCTGCCTCCATCCAATCAAGACAACACTGCTCACTCAGATCCGTCATGACCAGTCACCAGACAAGAGTTCCAAGTGTTGCTCCAAGAACTGACTCAAAGTCGGCAACAATTAACTGAACAGCTACGCGCTAACGCTGAATTGACCAACCAATTAAACCGCCGAAGGCACAGGAGGACCAGGAGGGATGATGCTTCCCACTCGTCCACGGAAAGTTCCGCCTCATCTGACTATCACGGCAGATCTACCCGTCCCCGATTAGATGTGAGTCACACACAAGCTACCGGATATCAACCAGCCTTGACTGTAGGACAATTGAGGGTTAGGCCATCAACCAGCTTCCAGACCGGGCCCTCATCACGAGGAGGTGCTGTTCCACAGTATACCACGGACAATCGCACTACAATCGCCGCGGTAGAAACAAGGGTTGATACCCGAAATCTATCAGATCCGAATAATCAGCAACGTGGGCGTACTCCTGAACCATACGTCCCAGAAGATGCCGAGCCAAGGAGGCGAGACATGGGCCGTCGACAGCGTCCGGTCCAAACTCGCACTGTGGAACCCGACCACACCTTAGCTCAGCATGCACAGAATGCGACGATGCCCGATATTTCAACCATGATACGTCAGATGATTCGCGAAAGTCAAGGGCTTACCAATGACGACTGGGGAATCTTCCGTAGTCATACTCCTTTCATAGACGAGATATTATACGCTGATCCCCCCCCCGGCGATTCAGAATGCCAACTCTCCCAATGTACGAAGGAAGTAGTGACCCCAATCAACATATTTTGAATTATGAGTGGTCAATGAGCGCTGTAAGAGCTGATGATGCAGTGAAATGCTGAAGTTTCCCCATCTCTTTGGGAGGAATCGCAACAATGTGGTTTACAAGATTGCCACCTAGATCTATCTCTTCGTTTGATCAACTGGCTAAGAAATTTGTCGAACAGTTTCGTATGCATGTCGCTAGACCTAAAGACGTCAACACCCTATCTAGTGTCACCCAAGCCCATGGAGAGACACTCAGGCATTATTTGGAAAGATTCCATGCAGCATGTGTGGAGATTAGTAATCCCAACGATAACTCAATCTTGATGGCATTAACCAAAGGAATCGATCCTGATTCTGAGTTTGGAAATTGGTTAGCTGGGAAACCACCCGCATCGTTGGACCGTTTCTACTCCAAAGCCGCTCAATTCTTACGGCAAGAGGACGCGTAATAGTTTAGGAAGTAGAACGATGCAAGGCCCAGAAGTGAAGGAATACAAAGTAACGTAGCAGTTAAGCAGTCCGGTGAGAGTTTCGGAAAAGTTCAGTTGAATATACAGAACAAACAAACCCAGCCGAGAGGCAACAATGGTCAAGATAAGAAAAGAGATCAGAACCAAGGCCCACGACATAGGGATCCAATGTTTGATAATTACACGCCGTTGAATACGTCATTGGAAAACGTATATCTACAAACTTGCAACGCTGTGCAATATAAGAAGCCTGCTCCGAAGCCCTCATCGGAGAGACAGGTTCAAACAGGGAAGTATTGTAGATTCCACGAGAGTTACGGCCACAATACCAATGAGTGTCGACATTTGCAGGACCTCATCGAAAAGTTGATCATGGAGAGAAAGTAAGATCAGTTTGTGCGGGCGCCGCAGTCTGGTGGTGCGGGCCCTTCAAATCAAAATCGTGTGCAAAATCAAGAAAGACAAGAAGAACCCGCTCGTACGGGCGGAAGGTAGTTATAAACACAATAAGTGGTGGACCCCACCCATCAGACAGAAGCTGGAGGGAAATGGAGTCGTATGCTAGCTCTATCAGGCATGCGAACTTCGAATGCTGCAGTAATTGTGAAGATGGGGCTCCGGCCAAGCAACAAAAGACAATGTCTGATGATATCATATTTAGAAGCCGAGACGCTGATAAGGTCGAAGCCCCCACAATCGACCCACTGGTCATATCTGCCCAGGTAGGTCCTGCTTGGATGAAGAGGATCCTGGTTGACAGTGGGAGCTCCGTAAACATCTTACTTAAACGGGCTTATGATTTAATGAAAATGGAAGCGAAGGACTTAAAACCTTGCCAATCTCGAGTCCACGGCTTCAACGGAAATGCTACAATACCCACTAGAGTGACGGAACTACCAGTGGAGTTGGGGGTTGGAGAACGCCGGAGAATCCGGATGTTGCAGTTTGTCGTTTTGGACATTGATTCACCTTATAATGCATTTTTGGGCCGACCGGCCCTTGCTGAGTTCAGGGCAGCCATTGCCCCATGGTGCTTGACTCCGAAGTTCCTCACTGATCACGGGGTCGGAGTCATTCAAGGAGATCAGGCAACGGGGAGGGCCTGCAATGTTGCTGAACTACGAGGAGTACAACGAAAGGAGAAAGGAAAGGGCGTAGAGGAATCTCTCTGCGTCCGTTTTGCTGATAATTGACAATTAGTGCATGGGCCCCGGCCCGGGCACCACGACCAATTCCATAAAGACCTTGACCCTAGAGACAACGAAGATAAAGACGAATCTAAAGAGAATCAAGCTTCCCCAGCTGAACTGACTGTGGACGTCCCAATCAGTGAGGGTGATGATTCGAGGATGCTAAAAGTTGGATCTCAACTGGGCAAAAAGACACAATAGGAACTGGTTGAATTTCTCCGGGCAAATCTCGATGTTTTCGCCTGGACACACTCTGATATGTGCGGGATCTCACCGGACATCGCAAGTCACTCCCTGAATATTGATCCGCGGCATGTCTCGGTCTAGCAGAAAAGGCGTGGTATGGATCCAAAGAGATCTGCCGCCCTTAAAGAGGAGGTTGATAAGTTACGATCAAATGGGTTCGTCCGAGATGCTTTGTACCCAGAATGGGTGTCAAATCCCGTATTGGTTCGAAAACCGAATGGGAAATGGAGAACTTGCATCGACTAATCTGACTTAAACAAGGCTTGTCCAAAGGATAGTTTCTCACTTCCTCGAATTGACCAGCTCGTGGATTCAACAGCTAGGCATGAATTATTATCTTTCATGGATGCTTATTCTGGCTACAATCAAATACCTATGCATTTGCCTGATCAAGAACATACCAGTTTCGTGACCGATCTGGGACTCTATTGCTACAGAGTCATGCCTTTTGGTCTAAAAAATGCCGGAGCAACATACCAATGCTTGGTCAATCGGATGTTCGCCGACCAGATCGGGAAGACCATGGAGGTTTATGTGGATGACATGCTAGTAAAGTCTCGATTATCCACAGATCACGTCAGAGATTTAGATTCGATGTTCTGCATCCTTCGAGAATATGGAATGAAGCTCAATCCATTAAAGTGTCACTTCGGTGTCGCCTCTGGAAAGTTCCTCGGGTTCATCGTTAACACTCGAGGGATAGAAGCAAATCCCGAAAAGATCTGGGCGATAAGGAACTTAAAAACTCCAAGAACCATAAAACAAGTCCAGAGTCTCAACGGGAAGGTAGCAGCATTGAGCAGGTTCATTTCAAAATCCACCGATAAATGCATTCCTTTCTTCGATCTGATCCGAAAAGGAAAGCGAAACTTTGAATGGACCATGGAGTGTGAAGACGCATTCCGATCACTGGTTCAACATCTTTCCACACCACTGATCCTGTCAAAGCCGATTGACCACGAACAATTGTACCTTTATCTGGCAGTATCAGAGCATGCAATCAGCGCTACTTCGGTTCGGGAAGAAGACCGAGTGCAGAAACCAGTCTACTATGTTAGTAAACGGCTAACGAGAGCTGAAAGAAATTTCCCAAGGCTAGAGAAACTGGCTTATTGCCTGGTGATTGCCTCAAGAAAGCTTCGCCCTTATTTCCAAGCTCATTCCCTTACTGTGTACACCGACCAACCGTTACGACAGGTCCTAACGCGGCCTGAGACGTCTGGTAGGCTACTCAAGTGGAACATTGAACTGAGTCAATTTGATATCACTTATGCTCCGCGAAGAGCCATTCAAGGACAAGTCCTAGCGGATTTTATAGCCGAATTTACTAATTCAAAGGATCTGCCTGAAACCACTATACCTCCTAAATGCATTTGGAAGCTGCACACCGATGGTGCATCGAACGATTAGTGTTCGGGTGCTAGAATAGTACTTGAAACTCCCGAAGGCCGATCCATATGCTACGCTCTGAGGTTCGAATTTCGCACAACCAACAATGAAGCCGAATACGAAGCTTTGCTTTCCGGTTTAAAACTTGCTTGTGATCTGAAGATTGTTGCTGTGGAAATCTACTGTGATTCCCAGTTAGTTGTATATCAAGTTCGGGGCGAATATCAGGCCAAGGATCGACGACTAGGTGCCTATCTAGCCTGAGTTCAAGAAGCACTAAGTCAATTTGATTACTATGCTATTTACCATATACCCCGAGAACATAATCAGAAGGCAGACTCATTAGCAAAGCTGGCAAGTACAGGTGAAGCATAGCAAATGGGACTTGTCGCCGTCGAAACTTTGTCCTCCCCAAGTATTGATCAAATAGAGACAAATTTTGTGTTTGAAACCGCTCCCAGTAGAGAATCATGGATGACTCCGTACCGAAATTACATCGAGAATGGGACGTTGCCTGAACATAGAAACGAGAAAAGACAAATCCTGCAAAAAGCTTCACGTTTCGTCATTCAAAACGGAGTCATGTATAGAAGAGGGTATTCTGTTCCTCTTCTCCGATGTATCGCGCACGATGAAATCAAACGAGTATTACATAACGTACACGAAGGAGAATGTGGCGATCAAACCGGTGGACAAGCTCTCGCTAAGAAGATACTCCAATATGGATACTACTAGCCGACTGTGAACCGAGATGCAGCGAACTATGCCAGGAAATGCGATAGGTGCCAGAAACACGCCCGAATTCCAAGAGCCCCACCTACTGAGATAACCCAAATGTTCAGTCCCTGGCCATTCGCAATGTGGGGTATCGATATCATCGGCACACTACCTCTGGCCAAAGGTGGGGCAAGATATGCCATCGTTGCAGTTGATTATTTCACCAAATGGGCTGAAGCTGAACCCCTCGCAACCATTACGACTTAGAAAGTAATCAATTTTGTGGTTCGCAACATTATCTGTCGATTTGGACTCCCGCATACCATCATCACCGATAACGGAACCCAATTCAGTAGTGTGGAATTCAAGAATTTATGTCAACGGTTTCATATCCATAAGAAATTTTTGGTAGTTGCACATCCTCAGGCAAACGGTCAGGTTGAAGCCGTCAATAAAGTCATAAAATCCATTCTAAAGAAACGACTGGAAAAGGCCAGGGGCAAATGGGTTGACGAACTGCCTATGGCTTTATGGGCTTATCGAACAACTCACAAGACTACGACCGGACCCACCCCGTTTTCCCTATCTTATGGCTCTGAAGCCGTTATTCCAGTCGAAATGGAAGTGTTTTCCCATCGCGTGACTTATTATGACCCGAAAACAAAAGCTATATTGCTTGCTAAATCTTTGGATCTACTGGATGAGAAGCGGGAAGAGGCTGATTTGAGAGCGGCCGCACATCAAAGTCGAGTCGCCCGATTATACAATGCCAAAGTTCGACCTCGAACCTTTGAACTCGGTGATCTCGTCCTCAAAATAATCTATCCGATCCCTTCACACATGAAGCCAAATTGGGAAGGGCCATACGTGATTACACAAAGACTCGGAGATGGCACATTCAAACTATCGACAGTTGATGGTCTTGACTTGCCAAGGGCCTGGAACAGCGAGAGTCTCCGTCGCTATTACACATGACTGACTTTATTTGTTTCATTATATCTTTCCATTCTTCAATTTCGTTTCTGCATTTAGAAATTAGAACTTGTAATAAGGCAACTGACTTTGCCATATTTCCTTATTCCAGCAATAAAATGCCATTTCTTCGAGCCAGAGCTGTGATTTATTGAATACAATGCACAACATCACGATGCACGGAGAGCTAAATTCCATCACGCAATGGAATTTATTCAAGTAGGGAGTGGCCGTGATACGACCGGCCACTCGCTAAGTTAAACTCGAGCTCGGGGGCAAGCCATCACATCAAGGCTAAAAATGGGCTGGTACACGACAATCCCTCACTCAACTCCGTATTCCCAGAGTGCGAGACGGAGTATAAGCATTCAACCACTCCGTCCTCCCAGAGTGCGAGACGGAGTATAAACATTCATCAACTCCGTACTCCCAGAGTGCGAGACGGAGTATAAACTTTACTCAACTCCGTACTCCCAGAGTGCGAGACGGAGTATAAACATACATCAACTCCGTACTCCCAGAGTGCGAGACGGAGTATAAACCTTACTCAACTCCATACTCCTAAAGTGCGAGACGGAGTATAAACATACATCAACTCCGTATTCCCAGAGTGCGAGACGAAGTATAAACCTTACTCAACTCCGTACTCCCAGAGTGCGAGACGGAGTATAAACATACATCAACTCCGTCCTCCCAGAGTGCGAGACGGAGTATAAACATAAAACAAACCCCAGGGTACTCCGAGAGCGCGAGCTGGGTATAAGCGTTAATGAACTCCGGGGTTAGAAAGTACGAACTGGAGAATAAATAACTAAATGCGGTCTCGAGGAAGGAGGATCCGTCTGCCAAATGACTTCAACCGCACCTAAACTGAGTTGCATCACATGTTCATGTACCGAGTTATTAACCAAAAAGCAACTCTAAATCCCCAGAGTGTGGACACAAACCGAACACATAAAGATGCATGACCAACAACTGACACAGATATATAAATCCCCAAAGTATGGATGTTAACAATAAACCATGGATAATTTCGCACAATGCCTATTACGGTTTATCCCCAAGACTGGGGGCAGAACGTAAGTGTTAAATTATATATGTATTACTCAAAAGTCAAGAGTCCGAATGTACTTTGAGTTATAACACAAGAGCTGATGCCTTTAAGCAAAACGAATATTGATTTGAAGACAAAAGAGAGTATGTTTTCATTTCAATTATCAACAAAAGGAATCCAATTACAAGCTAAATCAAAAAATCCTGCTAGCGGGGGCCGAGCCCGCATCTACACACGGCCATAGAAAACCAAAAAGACAAAACAAAATGCTACAACCGAATATGATGGAGCAAACTAAAGAAGCGCTCAATCTTTCTTCTTCCTCGGTTTCTTTTTCGGGGTAGTCCCGCTGGATCCACTACCCGACTTCCTCCGCAATCTTTTGCTCTTCTCCGTTTTGTCCTCCGATTGCGGCATAATGTCAACATCCTCCTTAGAGCTTGAGGCGACAGAAATTCTCTTGGAGGATGGAATTGGAGGCATTGGAGCTGTAACAGGAAGTGGAGCCGGAGCACTTGCGATAACCACAGTGCCACCTGGCGATATCATCATTAATGGAGCTGGGCCGGACAGAGCCATACCACCCCCGGAAATACTACCTGCTGTCACAGCCGCCATCTCAGCAGTGATCTCGGCAAAAATTTCATCCTCACGAGATGCTTGGGCCGCGCTGGAAGTACTGGTGGCTGGCATGAAGGAGCTAATAGCTGGAGTAACCCCGCTCATGGCGAAAGATGGATCTGCGAAGGGATCGCTGGGTTGACTAAGAAGTTCCTCAATCATCTGTGCATCGAAAGATAACATGCTCGTTTCTCCCCCTTCGCCGACCATGGTAGCCGTCATAATCGCCTCAGGAACAATAGCCTCCTGCGCTTGATAAAGGACTTGAGACGCAGGAGGCGCAGAGGTAACGACCTCGGTCACTGAATGTGAAAAAACGAAGATTGTTAGCTAAATGTATTGCTTCAAAACCGCCGCTCTAGGAATATATAAGAGGTATTAAAATACCTTTCTTAGCCTGATCCGAAGTATAGGCCGGTGCAGAGGCAGGAGCTCCGATGGGAGACAATTGCGGCTGATCTGGATTATAAGCAGGGACAGGCTGGAGATCCACCGCGGCAGTGGCTTCGGGCATTGTCGGAATTAAAAATTTAGCACTTGTTTCATGATGCTCGACCCCCGAGCCCTCACCGGTCTCCATCTGCCGAGCACCAAGCCTCTCCTTCTCCACGGAAATCATCGCCTCGTGGAGAACCTTCCTCTCCTCCTCAGTGAGCAAGCGCGTCTCAAGTTCAAAATCATCCATTGCTTCGTCCGGACGTGTTGCTTTCTGTTCCTCTACCAGCCTAGTCCAAGCATTTACAAAAGCATAGAATAGTCTCCGAGCCAAGATAAATTTCTGTGCTCCAGCACGTTGGCGTTATATGTGACCAGGAGATCATCAAAATCAGCTTCCATCCTGGACTGCTCCACCGTGATTTTTTCCTCGGCTTCTGCTTCCACAGACTTAGCCTTTGCCACCGCCGCATCAAGTTCAGCTCGAAGTGATACAGCTTGATCGCATGCATCCTGAGCAGTGGTGTTTGCATCATCTTTTTCTTTCACCATTTCAGCGAATTTGGCTTTAAGCTCATTCAGCTCTTTAACGGCGGTGTCCCGTTCAGCTAAGACGGTGGTATAGCGATGGCCCATCCCTTCTACTAAGGCACAATGTGCCTGCTGCATCCTTGCCATCTTCGCCACGGCCTCGTCAGCCTTTTTGAGCGCCTGAATTTTCGAACTTCGAGATGACTCGATCTCTGATTGGAGAACCTGGATGATGCAATCTTTCTGGGCAAGGTCAGCATCGCGTTTCTCAATAATTTTTGCCCGGTCAAAAGCTACTTTTGAAGCTTTCACAGCTGCCTTGTACCACTCTTTGTATTGAGCATAAAAGTCACGAATATAGTCATGCGCGATATTCTCGGCATCCGGAGGATTCCTCTTAAGATGGGGGAAGACATATGCATCCAGACAAATTTCTGGAAAATCCTTTTTCATCTGAGCAAGCTTGATGGCTCCTTCACTCGTCAATTCTGCCGGAGCCTGTTCAACAATGGAAGCTGTTTGTGGTTCAACTCTTTGCCGCTGAGTTTCGGGCCTTGAAGATTGAGAAGGCTGTTGTTGCTGCGAAGACTCAGGGGAATCTATAGGGGCCCTAGGAGGCGGAGGAGAACGAGACCGTGATCGATATTGATGGCCTATGTCTCTATCAAAACGCTCTTGACCAGAAAGGCCACGCCAGTAATCTCGATCTCTGTCATAATGCTCCTGGCTGGTGTAGCCGCGTGCGTAATCCCTGTCTGATTCCCTCCTACGGGACTCATAATATGAGGAAGATCGGCGAACATTGCGGAGCCTATCTAGTGTGGAACCACGACCTGACATTTCACCTGCGATAAGAAGAAACTGCAGTTAAGCATCCTGTAAAAATAATGTCCAATATGCGGAAATCGTGTAGTGCTGTGGAAGTGTGTGTAAATGTGTAAACCCCCTGACCAACCGGAAGTGTTGACCGCACTAAAAGGAAAGGGCTCGCTCATATCTAAAACATCTCGGAATTCTTCCAACCCGGGATTGTGATGAATTGATATATAATCCGGGATAGGAATATCACCAAGCCCTTTGAAAGTATCTCTCGATTGAGAAGGGGCGGCCTCAGAAATTATGATTCCGGAAGTGGGAGGGAACACATCTACAGACTTCCATCCCTTAGATTTAAGTTTTTTGGAAACGACAGCCTTGCTTTTCCGTCTCTCTCCCAATTCTTCAAAATTGCCTGAGAAATCAGCCATCGGCTCGACGTCTGTGTGAGTCCGTTCTTCGTCACTCACTTCGATTATCACGACTCCGAGCGTTTTCTTCGCCATTTTCTTCATTTTCTTCTTCTTCCTTTTCTTCTTCCTTTTCTTCTTCTTTGGAACGGGCCTTAGCATCCCTTCGGTGACTATGCTTTGATTTACTTCAATCAAGCCAAGAGCTCTTAAGTTATAGTCAGTCAACACCAAGTCGATGTGTCTCAAATCGCTCGGGATCTCTTGAAGGCTCCGAACCATGCCCTTATAATACCCGCCGTCGGGTCTGGAAATAATGGCTGTAAGAAAAGTAGGATGTAAATACCAGTGCTAAAAATCCATTAATCAAGGAAATCAACAACGGGTTACGACACTTACGCCTAGACAGCCACCGCCTGGCAAAACCTGGAGGACACCGGATATAAAACAATTCGTTCTTGAAGTAGCTGAGTCTGGTCCAGGCTCTGGTTATAACCTGGCAGTTCCTGACTGCCTCCAAAAATGTAAAGGATGGACTATCACCTCTACTCTTGAAATTAAATAGGTATCTGATTTCCGTTGGCCTTGGTGGACGGAAGAGATGGTCCATAAATACGATGAACGCACTGTTCAGTAGCGCGTGCCCGTTGGGGTGTAATTGAGAGGGAGCAATTACAAGAAATGATAACATCTCCCTAATGTATTGATTGAATGGAGGGAGTGTTCCAGCAGCACAAGCATGACGATAAAAGGCGGTATACCCTTCGGGCGGATAGTGAGGTCTGTCACTAGATCCTGGCAATAACACGTTGTCCGAAGAAATGTTGTGTCTTGTGCATATCCTGCCCAAAAAGTTTTCAAAAATATTGGATTGGACGGAGTCTATAGGGTCCTCAATAAATATAGCATCTTGCAGCTCGTCAGGAGCTGGATCTACTATCTCCGCTAGGATGTATAGAATTTCAAGGACCGGAGGGGGAGAACTCTGAATCTCTTGCTGCTGAGAGCTCGAGGATTCCATCACTGACTAACTCATCAGAAAGTAACGTTAAGCAAATGAAAAACCCGTTCATTTCCCCGTGTGAGGTGTGTGAAAGTGATGTGAAGTGCAATGCAGCTAATACTTAGTGAATTCAACAAAAACCGAAGGCAAGATGAAAACTTCGGAAATTATGAAGTTTGGTTAAAATGACCGTCGTCGCTAACCGTCACAAACCATATTGTCCGAAATTCATGGCAATTAGTTCATGTTTTATTTGTCAAAGTAGAGTTCCATCGACGAGCTTCGGAGGGCAGTCAAGTATGCAGTATAAAAGTTCAGTCCAAATGTGCAAAGATGAAGCTCGTCGGAATCATGTCATTAATTATGAAAATTTCGTATCCATGAAGGGTTATTCGTATCAATCAAAGTTAGAGTCTAGTTTCGAATCGATCAGGAGAAGCCCAACTTTCGTATCGATCCAGACTGAATCGATACGCTTCGTATCGATCACAATAGAGCATTCGCATCCATCATCGGTCGGAGTTTCGCATCGATCTCAAAAGATAAAACTTCTCATCAGATAAACCCAGGCTTCGTATCGATCGCCTACATGAGATTTTTCGAAACAATAACAGGGGGCAACTCAACGTATCGATCACCACGAATCGATACAATTTTCTGCCACCTAAGATCGATTTGACCCACAAACCTCTAACCTAAACGTCCAGATCGATACGAACACATTGGAGAAATATCATCTCCCAGATCGATTCGTACCATCGACAATCCAGATCGACACGAAGGAGAGGTCTTTCTTTTCTCAAAACGGCCTCTCTTGATTTCATTCCCGATTTCAATTCCAACAAGATCGATACGAACACGAATGGAAATAGAAAGGATTTCGAATCTTGGAACCTCAAATACTTAGTCAAATTGCCTACCTAAATGTAAGGTTGGATTAAGAAGGATTTGGATGCTAGTTCGATTCGAAGGAGAGAGCAGTTTGTTCAGTTTTGTTCTCGAGATCTGATATCGATTTGGATGCACAAAGAAACAGAACAGAAGTAAAAAGTGAAAAAGTGAATTGGACCCCGGTATTTATAGTGGTTCATGTGACGATTCGCATCCCGGTACAAATGGCCGGCCGTAACAAGTCAGAAAGTTCTACATCGATTCGAAGTGCCCTATTCGAATCCATCGACCTGAGCATTTGATCAAGACAAAACAGACACTTGCGCCCAACTAGTTGAAACCACCAATCGATTCGACTCCGTCCATCATACCTCGAGTTCGTGCATACGAAATGCAAAATAAAGATAGTCTTGAAAACACTCGACTCCATCGATTGGAATCCATCAATGCTTGACCCACAGCGATAAGAACTCATCGATACGAATCAAAATTTCGTATCCATCAAAGATTTTCATGTCTATCAAAGCGAGGCGCACTGGTTGAACATTTGTTTAAAAAAAGATTACAACAAATCGGCTAAAAGACGACTGTCAAGCAACCGATTGGACATAAATATTCAGCATGAAAGACTGCAGCTTTTCAAAGCATGCCATGTTTACACAAGATGTACTTTGGGGGGCAAATGTTATCCCGCCTTTTGGCAAGGTCGAGATACCAAGGGACTGACTAAAGGCCAAGAGTCACTCGTCATGGATATCGATGAATTTTGTCCGAGTCCGGATCGAGCCACGATTAATAAGACATGACAAGCAAAGCCAGGAAAGCCAACGTTCCAAGTTTCAAGTCAATCCGAGTTCGTATGCTCAAATTACGATCAACACAAGTTAGAAGAAAAATGATGCTCGAATCAATCTGTTCGAACCCATCAGGTTCGAATCGATCGTAGGCTGAGCTATCCATGCACTTCGAGTTCGTATCGATCGTCTGAGAGACTATCAAGATCAATGCGAACAAAGCTATGCACCAACTCCATAAAACTGATACGTTCGTATCCACCAAAGCACTTCACTTCGAATCCAGGGACAACAATATGTTCGAATCCATCCTGCTGCAACGGCTTCGTATCGATCGACTATAGCACATCACGATCGATACGAACAGGCTTCTATTCGAATCCATATGTGAATGAAGCCCTCGAATCCATTAGGTCAAAGTGGCGAAAATCATGGAGTCGACCCAGTCGACTCGGAGTGAAAAGCGGATCGACACGAAAAGCGCGCGACACGTCAACTTCCTCACGCGCTCCGTCATCGAGTCGAGGCTATCGATTCGAAGGGAATCGATTCGAGTAGGATAACAACGCTTGGAAGTACAACTTCGTATCGACGATATCTAGAGATCTATAAGTCCAAATAATATGAAATTTTCACAGAAGCTTATGAACATGTTGAAGAATGTCCACACCAAATTTCATCTTGATTGGATGATTCTTTGATCGATTCGAATGGATTTCGAATCGATCCCGAAGTGGGCCCAACTTTCCTGGGGCTGGGCATGTGGGCCCCCTCACGTGCCAGAAGTGGTCTCCCAAAACTTAGTCGAAATATCAGCCTCCTACACCTATAAATAGAGCCCCTGGTCATTCAGAATAGGGGTCGGACAATTTTAAGAGCTAAAGAGCGCCCAGACTCTGCCAGATTTACTCCAGATCACCATTGCTACCTTAAATTCAGACATTAATCATAAAATATGTTGTACTACGCTATAAGAAATTGTAATCTTCAAGTATCGAGCAATAAAATCATCAAACTTCATAGTGGATGTAGGCGAAATGCCAAACCACTCTAAATTGTTGTCTTCTGTGCAATTTACTTTTCATTATTTGGAGTTTTTGTTAGATAATCCTCATTTTCAATTTTCATTCTTCACTTTTATCTCTTCAAAAACTTCTGAAGAGTGTTGTGCCCATTTTTGGTACAAACAATGCAAGAAAAATAAGATCTGGGCATACTTCCTTTCACTCTCAAGTTAAGGTGACTCATGTCCTAAAATTTCACGTACGCGAGAATGATAATTGCTCATAAATTCAGTGCAATATGTTTGCACGCACCCACTGAAATCTGGACATGAATCTGGTATGCACAGTTGTACGCAAAAGTGAAATAAAGATGACCTGCTCACATTATATATGCGCACTCAGTGAATAAATTTAGAGAAAGGCCTGAATTAACTTTCGTATCATATTATACACTTGAAATGAGAAATTTATATGATTGCCAGGACTTGGTTTACCCACATACACGTAAAAATAAAATGCACGCATACAACCATTTACAAGTACGTAAATGATGTCTAGACACGCGTACACAAAAAGGGAGTGATGAAAATAAATGACTAAGTCTTTATGAAATGCAAACTGAATTCAATACAGAGGCCAAAGTAATATAATTTGCACCCAAAAATGAAATGATGAATAAATTAGAAGCGTAAGTTTTATACTCACCTTAGATTTGTTTCAAAATCAGTAGGCAACAAAAATTCAAGCTTTAGAACCAGTTAGCACCAATAATCCAAAAGAAGCAAAAATATTTGAGCTGCCATTAAATCCTTTGCAATGCTACTGGAAATATGAGCAAAAATGAAAGATGCATGCATACTTTCTTTTCAAATTTTTGTGTACAAGTCAAAATGAAGATGTGTTGGCAAAAGTTGTACAAAAGCATTTAAGGTAAAACGTGCAACAGAGAAATTAGTACACGGCCTGCCCATAATAGAGATGATGGCAACAAAGTAAAAGGTTCAAAATTTTCTTTATAAATAGAGTGACAGCATGGCAAAATTGATGAAAGAAAATGATGCAAAGTGTTCACTTGCTTTTGAAAACGGTGACAGCAAGAAAATATAACACAACTTGTTATTTACTTCAGTTGTGCTATCACATTAAAAAATATGCAACTGACTTAGAAATGGGATTCATTTTATATATTTTTTTTCAATTTAAAATTTCTATTTTAAATTCTTATTTCGATGGTAATTAAAAATCACGGTTGTTACATTGCCCCTAGTTTATTCTAATTTTAAAATTTAAACGTTCTAACCTTCATAACTTTTACATACGAACTCCGATGATGCGCGATTTCTTCCGTTGGATTCGTATCAAAATTCCAGACTACATAAAACTAGTTTGGTTGGATTTTAAACTGTTGAAATTTTGGGCTTTTATTGTATTTTTATTGGGCTTAAATCAAAGGTGAATGATTTAACCCACTCACACGATACTAAAATTTCTTATGTTAGTTGAATTAAAATTATGAAGTGATCAAATTTTATTTATTGATGTTTGATGATTTAAACTGACGTTTAAATTAATTTGAATTTTATATTGAATTAAATTGACATTTAAATTAGTATAGAAATTTAATTGCTAATTAAGCACCGACAATTGATACTGGTAACCATTGCGATTTATTGGTTGATTTGGACTTTGATTGCAATTGGATGCCTATTGATTGATATGTTGGATGTATGGTTGTTTACTTATTTGACAGATTTTTGTTATTACCTATTTATTAATTGGCATCATTTATATTATTATTTGAACTATTTGAAATGAACTAAGAAATAGGTTGAAATGATATATACCTATGCCATTTAATATGGATTGAAATGCTATACATATACATCCATGTAATTAAAATTAAAATTGAAATAAATGATCACTTGGCCACAGGGTAGAAAACTATATACGGACACCCGATTTGGTTAAATTAAATAGTTTTAAAATCTTGAATTTTGATTTATATGAATTAAATTAGTTTACAATTTGAGATTTGAAATGTTGAAATTTAAATGTTTAAATGAAATTGTTTAAGTATTAACTTGAAACCTTAAGTTGAAATTAAGATATGATTTGAATTTATCGAAAGTGAATTATTTAAAAGGTTTAATTTTTAATTTAAACTTTGAACTTACTTTATTTAAAATGGTTTAAATTGGTATCTCCAAGTTTGGATGTAAATGGATTTAAACTAAATTGTTTTAAAATGAGAATGTGAATTGGAATTTTAAGCCTTTAAACAGAACTGTTTAAGTTGAATTTGAAATAAAGTTTAAAATTGTTAAATTGAGGTTAATTTAGATGGAATTTTGAATATGAAGTTTGACTTGAATTGGAAATCGGAAAATGGAATTCATTATGGTTTGGAATTTGAACCTTGTTATGGAAGAAATAAATAGTTTTAATATAAAACTATTTTAATTATAAAATTATTTTGATATATAAACTATTCTAAGTTTTCAAACTATTTTAGTTATTCAAAACTATTTTCAGTACTAAACTATTTTATATTCTAAACTATTTTCAACCTTTAAACTATTTTAATTATTCCAAACTATTTTTCAATATTAAAACTAATTTAATTATCCAAACTATTTTCAATATTCAAACCATTTTAATTATTCAAAACCATTTTCAACATTCAAACTGTTTTGAAGGGGGAACTATTTAGGTTTAAATCATTGATTTAAAAACGGATCTTTTGATATGAAGGTATAACCTGTTTTGAATTTGAAATGATTTTGAAGCGAATCTGATATTTTGATATGAAATATGACTTGTTCTTGAAATGTAAAAGAACCAACCGGTGTGTAAAATGGACGATTGGTTGTTAAAGAGACCGGGGTCGACTATTGGTATAATCTCTATCAATACCGGAACCACTTTAACAACCATGTACACGGTGGATATTATCCAGAATGTGGAGGTTGAATTGTCGACAATTACTGGAATGAAGAAAGAGAACGATGATGGATGACCCCGACACTTGTGTCATTTGGAAATGACTAAAACAGGAGCCAATGTCTAGCCAAGGGATTCGTTACCTTTAGGGGCCATCGCCCCTTCATATTATATTGATTTTTGACTTGATCGATGCACATTGATTTGATTTGGAGGTTGTGGACTCGATCGACCTTTAGGGGTTACGACCAATGTAACGAACTACTATTTTGGACCATTCAAATCCATAATAAAACTACACATGTCAGACTTGAATAATTCAAAACAATAGATTGTAAATAAATGTGGAGAAAATAAAACCAATCACAGAATCACAGACATATAATATCAGAATAACACGCAGCCGAAATAGAAATACACAGTGGTTCATGAAGCCACTACAATATATAGTCTCAAAACAGATACAAAATACCATAGTCTGAAAAACAGATACAACAGAAGTCTGAATACATAAGTTCACAATTACATAAGCAAAGCTGAATGAAATAACTGAAATGGAAAGACAACTAGATAGACAGATAAACTCTAGCAATCTCTAGCTCCAGAAGGTGAATCCAAAGTTGTAATACTCAGGCTGACCCGAGCGTAAAGAAAAAACACAAACACTCGAGTCAGGACATGCATACTAATACAATGTAAACCAACTCAAGTGAACTGTAATAGAAATGCACAAGTAACTTAAAGGATGCTTGAGATCACCCATCCTTTAAGGATCCGTTAAAATACCTACTATGTAGTAATATACACTATTATAATAATACAGTAAAGTAAACTTACTTAAAAATAGCGTTAAGGCTTTACATTTTCCACCTTAACACATAATAGTGCCCATAGTCTATACAATACCGTATTACCTCCAGATCGGGAGGCTACCAGAGGATACTCCATAGGTACGACACAAATAAAAACTCGTAGTAAAGTTCATTATGGTAGGTGACACGGCACAACAAGGCAATGCCAGGGTAGATATACCAATTACGCATCCGGACTTGTGGTAACGCATAGCAGCCACTACCGCCCACCTCGAGCCACACTCCTAAAAATCAAAGGGTGCACCCAATCAATCACAAAAGTAATAGAATGGTATCGAAGAAGTGTGTCCGATCGGAGGAGCTACCTCACTTAGGCCGTCAATCGCTCCTGTTTTATCCACCTTATGCCAACTCATGGGAGTCAGGTCCACGTATATACCTCAATAGGATCGTGGCCACCATCCTACTTCATTCTGGAATCTCCACCGCGTACACAGTTTTTTAAGTGGTTTTCGGTATCGATAGAGAGTATGTCCATATCCGATCCCGGTCTCTTTAACAACCAATCATTATTATAACCCGTGGTTATACATTTCAAAATGGTTTATATTTCAAATCAAAATAATTCATTTAAACCATTTAAAAGTGAAGTCATTATCCTTTCGAAGCAATTATTCAATTCCCAAAATTGTAGCATTTTCTAAGTTCATTCGTTCAATTACAATATTTCAAAACATTGTATTTTCAGCATTCACGTCACTTAGAAAATGTGATAGTATATGTATTAGCATTCGAAAATGTTGCCTTATTCAAAACAGTAGCACTCAGAAAATGCTGCTGTACATATAGTGGAAATTTGAAAACAGTTCATTTCAGAAACATCAGCACATATAAAATGTTACAGTAGATATAATAGTATTTCAGTAGTATTGTTTTTCCAAAAAAAGCAACACTTAGAAACTGCTACTGTAGATATAATAGTATTTCATAAAACAATTCATTTCAGAAACAACAACACTTATAAACTGTTATAGTAGGTATAATAGTAATTCAGAAAACGGTTCATTTCAGGAACAACAACACTTATAAACTGTTACAGTAAGTATAGTGGAAATTTGGAAAAAACTACATTAAAACCACAGCATTTCTGAAACGCTACAATTACTGTTATAAGTTTATTATAACAATTTAAAATAATATATTTTCAACCTTTCTCATTTTTAACTTATCAAACTTATTCCACTTTTCAAAATTATTTATTTGGATATTACTTAACTTATAATATTAATAAAATAACATTTTATTAATAAATATCCAGTTAATTTATAATTCATTTATTAAGTCAAAATTCATTATAAACTGCTTAACTTTTATTTCAACAAATCTTAATACTTTATTTACTTTTTTTAAAAAATATCCATTTCATAAATAAAATATTTTAATTACTAAGTTAAGCTTAAAATTCCATTTCTAATCAAATTTCAATTATTAAGTTAAATCAAATTCTAAATTTCAATTTAAGCCATTTATCAACTTATAAAATTTTAACATATAGAAAATCACTATTTAAATCATTTAAATCCAATTTATGTTAGAATTTCATATTTTTACATTTAAAAATACTTAATAATTTTAGAAAAATCATTTTAAATTAACCACGGGTCTGTATAATATTTTCTAACCTAGGTCAAGTGATACAGATAATATATCATTTCAATCCATAATTTGTTAAAATTCCGGGTTTTATCATTTCAAACCCGCAATCCCAAGTCAAATAAAAATCGCTCGAGCCTATCATTTCAGCTCATAACGACCTTTCCTTATTCTAAAGTCTGTTCGGGTATATATCATTTCAACCCATAGTGATTCTATACTAACAGGGAACTTGCAGTGTGAGAAACAGAAAATAAATAAATAGTAAAACATATCATATGATGTCAGGTGATGCAACAGGTATATAAACAGGTTATATCATTATATAACGTCAGATAACAGGCAGATGTGAACTTATAACATAGCATATCAACTACTACAATTCAAGTGGCATTGTTTCACATTTATATAAGCACGATTTGTCGAGAGTGATAAACTCACCTTTTTAAAGCTAGAGATGACAATTCAAAAAACAAGAACAAACTCCGAAAAGCACGATAAAGCACGGCTAGATTCGAGGAGAAGATGATGAGCCAATATTCAGATCTTGCAAAAATAAATAAAATAACAAATATAAGTAGATATTCAAACACAAAGAATATAAGAATTAGACAAAGAAAAATAGAAAGAACAAAAGGGGAAAACAAAAGTCTTGACCCATAAAGTGGCTCGGCCACATCACAAATGGCTTGACCATCACAACATGGCTCGGCCATGATGGTTACTGCAGCAAATAGGTTCGGCCATGGTCTAAAAATCACGGCTAAGCAGAGGGAAGTTGAAGAGATAAGGGTTGTGAATCCAAAGAGGCAAGCACATGGAAGGTCATTGGTTCAAGTGGGTTCGGTCCAGGCAAGTATGGCTCAGCCTGGGTGCTTGGGCTTGGTCAGGTCAGGTCATAATCATTAGGTAGTGCGGCTAAGGTCAGTGGTGATGTCATGGGCTGGAAGAGATGGCAGTGGTGGTGGTGGCCGAGGCTACAAGGAGGAAGGGGATGATGTATAGGAGATCGGCTAGGGTTTCATGGCATTTGGTGATTGTTTTAGATCTATGGGGTTCACGGCCTGGATGGGTTGGTGAGGAGGTGATGGAGGTCGGTCATGGATGGTGGTGGAGTGATGATGTGGTCGGCTAGGGGATGAGCATGTGATGATAGAGGTAGAGGCCGAACCAAGCTTGTAAATAAAAGAAGAAGAAAAAGAAAAGAGAAGGAGAGAGCCATGGAAACTTACTAAATTTTGTTTCTCAATAGAAATGAAAATGAAACGTGAGATGAGAAGTGTTTGTACGGCTAGGCTAGAGGAATGAACGGCTAAGGGCAAAATGAAAAGGCTAGAAAATGAAGATGCATCACTTAAACAAATAACTCAAGTCTCTTGAGTTTCCAAGCCCAAAATCAAATAAAAGAAAATTAGAAAGTAGAGAATGGAAAAATAATAATAATAAAAATATAGAGAATAGAAATGAAATAGAAAATATGAAATAGAAAATAAACAATGAGATACTGAAAATAATTGCATGTAAAACGTTGAATTTTATCAAATTTTAAAAGTAAAACAGAATTTTATAAAAAGAAAAGCAGAACAAATATCAGAAACAAATACAGTTTCAAAGAAAAAGATTAGAAATTTAAAATTCAAATTTAAAATTTCAACTAAAATAAAAGTTTGACCAAAGTTGACCAAAATATAAAATTTCCAAAAAATCATTATTTTATTATATTTGGAAAATAAATTAGAAACAAAATCCAAAATTACATTGGAAAATTCCAATATTTCAATTTAAAATGATTTAAAAATCAAAGTTCCAAATAAATTCTATTTAAAATGTTTGTTAAAAATTATGTGTTGTTACACTCTCCCCCACTCAATGCTTTTCGTCCTTGAAAAGGAACGAGGCAAGGAAAACACAGAAAGATAAGATAGAATGGCAAATAGTACATGAAACAAACAATTCCGGATTCGAAGCACGTATGCTCTCCTCCGTTTCCCAGGTACAATCCCGATCATCAATACTCCACTGCACTTTGACCAAGTTGACAGATTTCCTTCTCAGCTGCTTCGTACCTCTATCGACAATATGAAGTGGCTTCCTCTCGACAGTCAGATTAGGCTGAATATCCAAACTCTCGAGAGCAGAAGGCTGGATAATAAGAGATGGAACATGAAGATACTGACGAAGATGCGAAACTTGGAATACACTACGCACTCCAGAAAACTTCTTAGGCAAATCCAGACGATAAGCCAAAGAACCAATCCTCTCCAAGATGCGGAAAGGACCAATGAACCTAGGAGCAAGCTTCCCTCTACGACCAAAACGAATCACATTCCTTAAGGGAGAGACCTTAAGGAAAACCAAATCACCAACAGAAAACTCCAAACTCCTTCTACGCCTATCAGCATACTTCTTCTGCCTATCCTGAGCCCTCCTCATCTTCCTCTTAATCTCCTCAACTCTCTCAGAAGCCTCCAAAATCATATGAGGACCAAGAACCAAACGATTACCGGATTCAATCCAGCAAGATGGAGATCTGCAAGGTCGTCCGTAAAGAGCAGCAAACAGAGAAATTTCAATACTAGCCTGAATTCAAAAGATGAAATGAGAAAGATAAAGGATTAACACAAGATTAAAATAAAATATTTAGATTATACCTGATAACTATTGTTATAGGTGAATTCGACGAGATAGAGATGATCTTCCCAAGATCCTCCATAATCAAGAACACAAGCACGAAGAAGATCCTCTAGAATCTGATTCACCCTTTCCATTTGACCGTCGGTCTATGGATGGTAAGCAGTGCTCAGATTCAGATGAGTTCCCAAAGATTCCTAAAAAGCTCGCCAAAACTGACTGGCAAAGATAGGATCTCGATCACAAACAATAATGATAGGGACACCATGGAGACGAACAATCTCCCTCATATAGATCTCAGACAAGCTAGAAGCAGAACGAGTAGACTTGACCGGAATGAAATGAGCTAGCTTGGTCAATCTATCCACAATAACCCAAATACTCTCATTACCCCTCTTAGTCCTCGGTAATCCATCAATAAAATCCATAGAAACTTGTTCCCATTTCCAATTGGGAGCCTCAAGAGGCTGCAACAAACCAGGGGTCTTCTGATGATCGGCCTTGACATGCTGACAAGTCGCACACCTATTAACAAAAATGGAGTATCCCTCTTCATACCTCTCCACCAATACAACTTCTTCATATCCTGATAAATCTTGGTCACACCAGGATTAATAGAAAGTCTGGATCGATTAATTTCCCGAAGTAACTCCTGTCTCAATCCATCAACATTCGAGACACAAATCCGATTAGTAATCCTCAAAATACCTCTATCATCGATCTGAGCTCTACTACCATCAAGACTACTTCCACCAACCCTACTACGAACATTCTCCTTAATAAGCCTAAGCATCCTATCCTCATCCTGCTTAGCCATGATACGATCCAAAAGGGGAGAAGAAACAACAAGCTGACACAACATCGCCTTCTTCCGACTCAAAGCATCGGCCACAACATTAGCTTTACCGGGAGTATAGCTAATATCAAGGTCGTAAGAAGCTAGAAACTCAAGCCAACGAACTTGCCTTTGATTCAAATCCTTCTGGGTGAAGATATATCTCAAAGACTGATGATCGGTAAAGGGTTCAAACTTAGTCCCCAGAAGATGATGCCTCCAAAGCTTCAACGCAAAGATAACAGCAAGCAACTCCAAATCATGAGCAGCATAATTGGCTTCATGGGTTTTCAACTATCGGCTGGCATAGGCAATGACATTACCATCCTGCATCAGAACAACACCCAATCCCTCACGACTAGCATCAGTATATACCATCAATCCCTCACTTCCATTTGGAACGGTAAGAACTAGTGCGGAAGTAAGCTTGCGCTTTAACTCATTGAATGCATCTTTACACTTATCATTCCATATAAACTTAGCATTATTTCGAGTCAAAGCAGTGAGAGGTGCAGCAATCCGAGCAAAATTATCAATGAATCTCCGATAATAACAGGCAAGGCCCAGAAAACTACAGATATCAAATGGAGTTCTAGGAGTTTCCCAATCCTGAAATAGAATGGGGAAAAATAAGAATTACAGACAAAGATAGAATAATTAGATCACAAAAGGAACGATGAGAAAAGGATAGACTTACATTGATCACAACGATCTTGACTGGATCAACAAAAACTCCATTACTAGAAACAATATGTCCAAGGAATCGGACTTCATCCTTCCAGAAATTGCATTTAGAGAATTTAGCTTTCAATTGGTGACTCCTAAGAGTCCCCAGAACAAAGCTCAAATGAGATTCATGCTCTTCCTCCGTCTTAGAAAAGACCAGAATATCATCAACAAAGACCAGAACAAACTTATTAAGAACATCATGAAAAACACGATTCATCAAATCAACAAAGAAAGTAGGGGCATTAGTAACCAAAAGGCATAACTAACCACTCATAGAAACCATTCTCAGTACGGAAAGCAGTCTTGGGAATACTTTGCTCAGCAACTCTGAGCTGGTGAAAACTTGTGGCAAGATCAAGCTGAGAGAAAATAGTAGCACCAAAAAGCTGATCGAACATATCATTGATACAAGGCGTTGGGTATCTGTTTCTCATAGTGAGCTTGTTCAACTTCCTATAATCAACACACATCCTCAAAGATCCATCGGACTTAGTGACGAAAACCACAGCTGCTCCCCATTCGGAATGGCTAGGTCTGATCAGACCCTTGGAGAACAAGTCCTCAATTTGCTTTCCCAACTCAACCTTCTCATGGGGTGCCATTCTTCTAGGAGGAAGAACTACAGGTCGAGCTCTAAGAATAAGATCAATACGGAAATCGATTTCCTGCTTAGGAGGTAAAGCAGTGACTTCACCAAATACATCGGGATAGAGTTTCACCACACGGGTCGAATGAAGATCACCGGGAGAAGAATCAAGAGAATAAATAAAACTGCCAGCATAATCATGAGGCATACGACACTGAATGACCAAAGAATTACCCCGATCATCAACAAGAGAAAGAGTCCGGGTTTTACAAGAGATAACAGCTTCATGCCTCTTCAGCCAATCACCTCCAAGCAACAAATCAAAAGCATCGAAACCCAGAACATAGAAATCACCATAAAAACGATGGCCAGAATAGAAAAGTCTCACTTGCTTACAAATCCTATTAAGGTTCGCGAGACCACCAATAGGATTTTTTAACACACAAAGATTCAACAACATAAATAAGTGAAAGAAGATGCTCAAACTTATCACAAAGATCCACAGAAATAAAACTATGGGAAGCTCCAGTATCAAATAAAACACGAACATGATGATTAAATAAAGAAAAGGTGCCCTGGAGAGTACCTTGGTTATCACTAGGAGTAGGAGAAGGTGCAGGTGGAGCAGGTGAAGAAGTAGAGGTAACAGCAAAAATACCAGACGGTTTGCCCTTCTGCTGAGTAGGACAATCCTTCCTGAAATGACCAGCCTACAAACAAATATGGCATAGATCAGGCCTATTCAATTGAGCAGGAGGAGGAATAGTAGCACCAACTGAATTAGGGCAACTATTAGCATAGTGTCCCTTCTGATCACACTTGAAATAGGTAATGGAAGATAGGTCGATAGGCTGCCTCTGAGAAGGAGAAGATGAAGATTCCAATCCAGGATTCTTGAGCCAATTCTTCTTCTGCTGATGGAAATTTGGCTTTCTCTTCTTAGAGTTAGCAGAGAAAGACTGAGAAGAAGGAGCACTAGCAACAGCAGGACCCTTAGAAGTAGGGTTCTCATAACGAATAGCCATATCCATAAGCTCGGTGAAAGTGCCATGAACATGAGAAATGAGACGATCATAATACTCCGGACGAGCACCAGCTATGAACTTCTCATTCTTCTTAAGTTGGGTGTCAATGAGGCTAGGACCGAACTTGGAAAGTTCATTGAACTTCCGCTCATACTCAGAAAAGGACATGGTACCCTGCTTAAGATCCATAAATTCACGATAAAGCTGAGATTTCCCGGCTTCGGGCATCCATTTTGCCACAAAAGCCTCCCTGGAAAAGAGATAAATAAGCTTAAGATAGATTTCAAAGAGAGAAAGCTGAAACAAACACAAGACTAACACAAAAGGATACCTAAACCAATCCCAAGAAATATCTGCCTCCACAGTCTGAGCTGTAACAGACTCCCACCAATCCTGGGCTGCAAAGCTGCCAACTGACGCTTTTGAGCATCAGTAATCTCCAAACCAGTAAAAATCCTCTCAAGACTCCTCAACCACTGTTGAGCTTCTACGATACTCTTAGATCCAGTAAACTTGGTACCACCAAGCTGAGTGAATTCCTTGCAAAGAGTACTGAACCTGATGGGTGCAACAAGCTTAGGAACTAGGGCAATATCATGACCCCTACCTCTGGCATTCGTACGATTCATCCTGGAAAATCAAGAATGAATTTTAGGATAAAGGTAAAACAGAAAGACAAAGATAAGTTCAGATTCAACTAGGATGAATATCCTAAAAAATAATTTACGAACAAGGTGGATAGGAAAAGGAAAGAAGTTAAGAAAAATTTGGTTTCAAAACAAGAAAAGTTTATATCAAAATAATCTTTGAAAATTGTTTGAAAATAATTTGAAAAAAAACATTTTATACTTTAAAATAACGTTCTCTCACAAAGAAATGATTCTGAGATTGATTTCACTCACTCTAGGGTATTTCTACCCTATCTCTAATGAGTTTTTGCTCCGTAGGCTAAGGTTTGCCTAAAACCTCGCTCGGATACCAAATGTAACAAACCACTATTTTGGACCATTCAAATCGACAATAAAACCACACATGTCAGACTTGAATACTTCAAAACAATAGATTGTAAATAAATTTGGAGCAAATAAAACCAATCACAGAATCACAGACACAGAATATCAGAATAACTCGCAGCGGAAATTGAAATACATAGTGGTTCATGAAGCCACTACAATACATAGTCTCAAAACATATACAAAATACCATAGTCTGAAAAACATATACAACAGAAGTCCGAATACATAAGTTCACAATTACATAAGCAAAGCTGAATGATAACTGAAATGGAAAGACAACTAGATAGACAGATAAACTCCAGCAATCTCTAGCTCCAGAAGGTGAATCCAAAGCTGTAATACTCAGGCTGACCCGAGCGTAAAGCAAAAACACAAACACTCGAGTCAGGACATACATACTTATACAATGTAAACCAACTTAAGTGAACTGTAATAGAAATGCACAAGTAACTTAAAGGATGCTTGAGATCGCCCATCCTTTAAGGATCCGTTAAAATACCTACTATGTAGTAATATACGCTATTATAATAATGTCTACAGTAAAGTAAACTTACTTAAAAATAACGTTAAGGCTTTACATTTTCCACCTTAACACATAATAGTGCCCATAGTCTATACAATACCGTAGTACCTCCAGATCGGGAGGCCACCAGAGGATACTCCATAGGTACGACACAAATAAAAACTCGTAGTAAAGCTCGCTATGGTAAGTGACACGGCACAACAAGGCAATGCCAAGGTAGATATACCAATTACGCATCCAGGCTGGTGGTAACGCATAGCAGCCACTACCGGCCACCTTGAGCCACACACCCAAAAATCAAAGGGTGCACCCAATCAATCACAAAAGTAATAGAATGGTATCGAAGAAGTGTGTCCGATCGGGGAGCTACCTCACTTGGCCCGTCAATCGCTCCTATTTTAGCCACCTTATGCCAACTCACGGGAGATGGGTCCACGTATATACCTCAATAGGATCGTCGCCACCATCCTAATTCATTCTGGAATCTCCACCGCGTACACAGTTCTTAAAGTGGTTTTCGGTATCGACAGAGAGTATGTCCATATTCGATCCCGGTCTCTTTAAAACCAATCGTTGTTATAACTCGTGGTTATACATTTCAAAATGGTTTATATTTAAAATCAAAATAATTCATTTAAACCATTTAAAAGTGAAGTCATTATCTATAACAACCCGCATATTTTACGATTTTATATTTAAATATTTTATTTAAATATAACGTCGTTAGTCGGATTAAATTCCGAAAAGCTACTTTTTGCAAACGGTCGAATCAGGACTCGGGACCACTTCCATTGAGTCCAAAATGGCGTTTGCGACTTTTTTGAGTATAAGCTTCGATATGTTTGGAGTAAGTTGAATGTTGCTATTTTCTGTTTGGCTTTTGAGTTTGGGTTTGACCTAACTCATCATATACTCTAACTCAGCCACTCTCTTAATCCATTCTTCCTCATTTCATTTCTTTTACTCTAGCTAAACTGAAAATGGTGGAAGAGAAGAGGAATTAGAAATTCCAAGCCCTAGATTGAATAGCAAACTCCAAATTCTTGCTCCAAACTCTTGGAAAAGCTTAGGTAAGCTCCATCTTCATCTTCTCCATCTCTTCTCCTCTTTGATTGCAGAAAATTTCTAAACCCTAATTTAGGAAATTCTTATTTTGATCTTAGATTGAAGCTTGTAGAGTTGAAGTGGAGAGTGGTTGATACTTTCTTTGCATTTGAGCTTCTTATCCTTGTTTTTGAGTTTAAAGGTGAGATTTTTGAACTCACATCTAAGCTTATAGCTTTTTGTTGTTGTTGGGTAAGAATTCCTAACATCAATTCATGTTCATTTGTGTTCGATTTGGATCGATTTGGTGAATTGTCCAATTTTTGGTTTTGGAATCCAATTTTAGTGAAAAATCCAATCTTTGATGTTTGAACACGTTAGCGGAGTGTTTCGTAGAGCCATGCAAGGCTGGGTTGTCGCTTGACGTAAGTCCTTAGCTGTGGTCGCTCGCTCGTCGCTCCCATTCCGTGTTATCGGAATTGCCCCAAAGGGGGCTAGACTGTTTCTACCCAGGAAGCAGGTTCAGTCGACTGAACCAGTAGGTCAGTCGACTGAACCAGGGGAGCAGAAAATGTTATGCCCCTGTATCAGTCGACCGACCTCTGGGTTCAGTCGACTGACCTGGGGGGACAGATATTCTTGCCCATGTGTTAGTCGACTGACACTCTGGGTCAATCGACTGACCTGGGAACAAAATATTTCCAGGCTCTGGGCCAATCGACTGACCCACTGGTCCAGTCGACTGACCTGCTTGTCTCAGCTTATTTGTTGTTTTGCTTTGATTTCCAATTTTGATCGATTTATGCCGTTCCAATCTGTTGTTATCGCATTTTGACATTGATGATTCCTTTTTGACTTCGTACATGGGTTTTATAAAATGATCTTTTCAAATTGTCTCATTTCTCCAATTTATAATTTCTATTCAAAACACACACACAACTTTGCACTTCGAGCGAAGAGGGAGGAGAATTAAATGATTAAATAAAACACGTGCAATGAACATGTGCGTTTATCTTTTCAGTTAATTCCTAATCTATTCGTTTGACCGTTTTGACCTTTGGGTCTGGTTTACCGATGATATGAGGTGAACTTTATACTGCATTGAGTGTGAAATTGACTAACGGATAGTAAACCGTTTAGTGCGAACGTGCGGTATGGGACTCACGTTAACATTTTCCGGGTTCCTTACTGAGAGTTGTGACACATTCCGCTGGACAGTGGTGTCCAGTACCGCCACTACGGTTTGTTGCATTCGGGCGTTGCCTTCGGGCGTTGTCTTCGGGTTTGTTGCCCTATCGTATCGCTTTGCGGGTTGGTCATTCGCCACCGCTCGAGTGATATTTGGGTTTTTTGCCCTATAGTATCGCTTTTGGAGTTGGTCATTCGTCACTGCTCGAGCGATATAGTATCGCATTTGGAGTTAGTCATTCGCCACTGCTCGAGTGATATTGGGGTTTGTTGCCTTCGGGCGTGTGGATCCTTGTTATAGTACTGAGCTCGAGCATCTTTGGTTCCCTTGATTATTATATTTCCCTAGTGTATCGCCTTCGGTGTAGGTCCTTTGAACCACACGATATATAGCGATTACCTTGTGGAAACTTGTGTTACCTTTGTTGGTATTTGCTATTTTCCTTTTTGGCGTGTTTTGGGATATGATATCCTTTGTCTGTTGGGATTGCCGATGATATGAGGCTTGTTTTGATTCATCTTATGTTAGATGATTTGGTTATCTCCTTTCGGGATATTTGTGGTACTTTATGATTTTTGTATGTTCACTATCATTTAGTTATCTAACTGATTTGTTTAGCTAGACTGACCCGTGTATTTTATACTCGGGTCAGACCGAGATGTTTCAGGTTAGGTACGATGGACTTAGCCTATTTTGCTTCCGCATGGACTATTCCGCTAGCTCCTTTTTGTTATAGCTTTTTGTGTAGTCCTTTTTGTCTGTAACTCTAATATGTATTCTATTGACTCGCCTGTATATTGTGGTTTGCATTACCACTTGACATGTATCATTTTGTAAACTCTGTGATGTATCTGTTTATGTGAAAATGTATGTGATGATCTACTGTTCTGTGATGTGTTTTACATTTGAGTTGTTATATTTTATTCTGATAGAACCTCAGCCACCTATGGCTTTGTATTAAGTATTTATTGGACATGTCGATCCATTTAAGTAAGAAGTGGCATTGTCGGCATATTCAATAGATAATTAAGACAAGGCTATAGATGGTCGCTCCTAACCAGCTCTATTCTCCGCATTAGCATACGGTGTTACCTCGTAATACTCTTTACTAATGTGGGTCTCGGAGTGGAGCATCACAGCTTGGTATCAGAGCTGAGTTCAGAACAAAATATGATAAACATAGAACAGAGACACATATTACGGTACATTAAAGTGTTGTACGAATGTTACGAATCTTTGAATCACCGTGCTTTTGGGGTAGATAGAACTTTGGGAATACGTCTAGGAATGCATTTTTATTCCATAGTATTTCATAATTGAATTAATGATATCTGCCTTTTGAATATTCTTTTCTTATCTTATCTTTCAGCTAATAGCCGGAAGAGGCCGAGGATGACGCTCGGATGCTGGGCAATCCAGTGGCTCGCATTCGGACGGCGTTTATATGTCTGCCGATCAGTTCTTGTAGTTTTTTAGGAGCACTCAGCCTCCAGCTCCTATTCGTGCATCTCCTCCGCGCAAGTCTGCCTTTCCACTCCTGTGCAGTGATTTTTGTCATCTTGGTGGAAAGCCATTCAAAGGCTCCAAGTCCGTTCTTGAGGTCCAAGCTTGGATTCGCACATGCGAACGTATCTTCTCTCGCATGGATCTTTCTGACCATGATCGAGTTCTTGTAACTTCTAGCTTATTGCAAGAGCGTGCCCTTGATTGGTACGAGCTTCTTATATCCAAACTTGATGAGTCTGTTCTTTCTTGGACTCAGTTCCGGGAAGGCTTCGAACTCAAATTCGTTCCTGAATCTGAGAAAGTTTTATTGGCATGTCGCTTCCTTGAGTTGAAGCAAGGGAAGTCTTCCGTTTTTGATTATGTTGCATCTTTCGAGGCCTTATCCAAGTATGGTCTTGAATTCATTAGCACTTCTTATAAGAAGAATCTGAAGTTTGTCTCTGGTCTTAGGAAATATCTTAAGAAGTCTCTAATGCTCCAGCTTAAGCTTTCTTTTGAGGAGTTGGTTGACTCGGCGCTTTATCTCGAAGCCGTCGAGAAGGAGATCGATAGTGGTGATGATGTTGCGGTTCGTAAGAACCCCAACAAGAAGGAGTTTCCATTTCATGAGCATGAATCTTTCCCTTCCAAGAAGAAAAAGCCTATTGAATCTGGTTCTAACTCTCAGTCTGCTGGAACACCTTCCATTCGAAAGTGTTTCAATTGTGGTTCTCCTGATCATATGATTCGAGATTGTCCTAAGCCTTCCTTCTGCCGTTATTGCAAGAAGGAAGGTCATCGTATTTCCACCTGCCCTACTGCTCCTGCTAGTGCCAAGTCTGGCAAGCTTGATGTTGCTAAGCTTCTGGAGGTTCCTCTCAGTCCAGAGGTAATTCTCCTTCTATCCTTGATGGCATTATTATATTTTTTGATCATTCTATTTGATTTCTTTTGATACGGGTGCGTCCCACTCTTTTATATCAAAAGAACTTGTTGATTCTTTTTCTTTAAATATTTTGGTTTGATGACTTCACTAAGAATTGCGAATCCGGTTGGTGGATCCGCAACACTCAGTTTGCATTGTGAAAATGTCGAGATTATTTTGTGATTATTCTTTTCGAATCGATTTACATGTTATGCGTTACTTAGGCTTCGAAATTGATTTTTGGGAAAGGATTGGCTTAATTATTATGAAGGCCATATCCTATGTCCATTGTGGACTATTTATCTCCGACATCTCCAATTTTTTAAGCAGATTTATTTTGTTCTTAATGATTTAGATTTCTAAAACCGGTGATATCATTTTAATTCTTTAAATTCACTTGATGAGGAAAGTGTTATTTCTCTCATTCAAGTAGTTTGTGAATTTTCCGAGATATTTGAGCTTGTCTTAGGATTATCACCTAAGGAATCTTTTGAGTGGTGCTAAAGTCTTTCCAGCTCGACCTTGCCACCGGTTTTCTTCAGCTACGAGTTGCGGAAGGTAGCATCCTCTTACCACATTCCGCACTCGTTGTGATTTTTGTGTTTGGTTCGTTATGTCATTCGGTATGACGAACCTTCTACCTTATTTCATCCATTTTGGGAATCAAGTATTCTACGGATATCTCGAGTAGTTTATCCTTATATTATTGATTATGGATGAAAACAACAATTTAAAATTTGCAAATCTTTTTAATAAGATATTTATAAGTATGATTGGGTTTTGTTCTTAAATGAGCAAAGAATATTTGTTAAATTTTTTTTTTAAAAAAGACTTGTTATCATATATAAGATGATTTTGTGTTGTTTTGCCCATTGAGTGCTTTAAGAATTTTGGTCGATGCGCTTAATCAACGTTATCGATAGGAATCTCCTAAACGCTATGATGAGACAGTCAAACACAAAAAATTCTTGTAAAAAGTTAATTTTTCTAAAAAGATGAATATATAAAGTTAATCGTAACTTTGAAAGTCTTAGCTTTTCGGGAAAGGTGATCATTTAAAGGAACTCCTTTCCGATACCTCTATTCTTGTGTTTCCCAAAGGGAACCAAGACTTCATTGTTAGTACCGATACTAGTCGTATTGGTTTGGGTGTCGTTCTCTTACAAAAGGGAACGTTCTATCAATTGTGCTTTTATGGTTGTTACTCTTTATTTTTCTTCTTAAGTATTGCGAGGACGCAATTTCTTTAAGGAGGGGAGTCTGTAACAACCCGCATATTTTACGATTTTATATTTAAATATTTTATTTAAATATAACGTCGTTAGTCGGATTAAAGTCCGAAAAGATACTTTTTGAAAACGGTCGAATCAGGACTTGGGACCACTTCCATTGAGTCCAAAATGGCATTTGCGACTTTTTTGAGTATAAGCTTCGATATGTTTGGAGTAAGTTGAATTTTGCTATTTTCTGTTGGGCTTTTGAGTTTGGGTTTGACCCTACTCATTATATACTCTAACTCAGCCCCTCTCTTCATCCATTCTTCCTCATTTCACTTCTTTTACTCTAGCTAAACTGAAAATGGTGGAAGAGAAGAGGAATTAGAAATTCCAAGCCCTAGATTGAATAGCAAACTCCAAATTCTTGCTCCAAACTCTTGGAAAAGCTTAGGTAAGCTCCATCTTCATCTTCTCCATCTCTTCTCCTCTTTGATTGTAGAAAATTCCTAAACCCTAATTTAGGAAATTCTTGTTTTGATCTTAGATTGAAGCTTGTAGAGTTGAATTGGAGAGTGGTCGATACTTTCTTTGCATTTGAGCTTCTTATCCTTGTTTTTGAGTTTAAAGGTGAGATTTTTGAACTCACATCTAAGCTTATAGCTTTTTGTTGTTGTTGGGTAAGAATTCCTAACATCAATTCATGTTCATTTGTGTTCGATTTGGATCGATTTGGTGAATTGTCCAAATTTTGGTTTTGGAATCCAATTTTAGTGAAAAATCCAATCTTTGATGTTTGAACACGTTAGTGGAGTGTTTCGGAGAGCCATACAAGTCTGGGTTGTCGCTTGACGTAAGTCCTTAGCCGTGGTCGCTCGCTCGTCGCTCCCATTCCGTGTTATCGGAATTGCCCCAAAGGGGGCTAGACTGTTTCTGCCCAGGAAGCAGGTTCAGTCGACTGAACCAGTAGGTCAGTCGACTGAACCAGGGGGGCAGAAAACGTTCTGCCCCTGTATCAGTCGACCGACCTCTGGGTTCAGTCGACTGACCTGGGGGGACAGATATTCTGGCCCCTGTATCAGTCGACTGACACTCTGGGTCAGTCGACTGACCTGGAAACAAAATATTTCCAGGCTTTGGGCCAGTCGACTGACCCACTGGTCCAATCGACTGACCTGCTTGTCTCAGCTTATTTGTTGTTTTGCTTTGATTTCCAATTTTGATCGATTTATGCCGTTCCAATCTGTTGTTATCGCATTTTGACATTGATGACTCCTTTTTGACTTCGTACACGGGTTTTATAAAATGATCTTTTCAAATTGTCTCGTTTCTCCAATTTATAATTTCTATTCAAAACACACACACAACTTTGTACTTTGAGCGAAGAGGGAGGAGAATTAAATGATTAAATAAAACGCGTGCAATGAACACATGTGTTTATCTTTTCAGTTAATTCCTAATCTATTCGTTTGATCGTTTTGACCTTTGGGTCTGGTTTACCGATGATATGAGGTGAACTTTATACTGCATTGAGTGTGAAATTGACTAACGGATAGTAAACCGTTTAGTGCGAACGTGGGGTATGGAACTCACGTTAACATTTTCCGGGTTCCTTACTGAGAGTTGTGACACATTCCGCCGGACAGTGGTGTCCAGTACCGCCACTACGGTTTGTTGCCTTCGGGCGTTGCCTTCAGGTTTGTTCCCCTATCGTATCGCTTTTGGAGTTGGTCATTCGCCACCGCTCGAGTGATATTTGGGTTTGTTGACCTATAGTATCGCTTTTGGAGTTGGTCATTCGTCACTGCTCGAGTGATATAGTATTGCTTTTGGAGTTAGTCATTCGCCACTGCTCGAGTGATATTGGGGTTTGTTGCCTTCGGGCATGTGGATCCTTGTTATAGTACTGAGCTTGAGCATCTTTGGTTCCCTTGATTATTATATTTCCCTAGTGTATCGCCTTCGGTGTAGGTCCTTTGAACCACACGATATATAGCGATTACCTTGTGGAAACTTGTGTTACCTTTGTTGGTATTTGCTATTTGCCTTTTTGGCGTGTTTTGGGATATGATATCCTTTGTCTGTTGGGATTGCCGATGATATGAGGCTTGTTTTGATTCATCTTATGTTAGATGATTTGGTTATCTCCTTTGGGGATATTTGTGGTACTTTATGATTTTTGTATGTTCATTATCATTTAGTTATCTAACTGATTTGTTTAGCTAGACTGACCCATGTATTTTATACTCGGGTCAGATCGAGATGTTTCAGGTTAGATACGTTGGACTTAGCCTATTTTGCTTCCGCATGGACTATTCCGCTAGCTCCTTTTTGTTATAGCTTTTTGTGTAGTCCTTTTTGTCTTTAACTCTGATATGTATTCTATTGACTCACATGTATATTGTGGTTTGCATTACCACTTGACATGTATCATTTTGTAAACTCTGTTATGTATCTGTTTATGTGAAAATGTATGTGATGATCTACTGTTCTGTGATGTGTATTACATTTGTGTTGTTATATTTTATTCTGATAGATCCTGAGCCACCTATGGCTTTGTATTAAGTATTTATTGGACATGTCGATCCATTTAAGTAAGAAGTGGCATTGTCGGCATATTCAATAGATAATTAAGACAAGGCTATAGATGGTCGCTCCTAACCAGCTCTATTCTCCGCATTAGCATATGGTGTTACCTCGTAATACTCTTTGCTAATATGGGTCTCGGAGTGGGGCGTCACATTATCCTTTCGAATCAATTATTCAATTCCCAAAATTGTAGCATTTTCTAAGTTCATTCGTTCAATTACAATATTTCAAAACATTGTATTTTCAACATTCACAGCACCTAGAAAATGTGATAGTATATGTATTAGCATTCGAAAATGTTGCCTTATTCAAAACAGTAGCACTCAGAAAATGCTGCTGTACATATAGTGGAAATTTGAAAACAGTTCATTTCAGAAACAGCAGCACTTATAAAATGTTACAGTAGAAATAATAGTATTTCAGTAGTATTGTTTTTCCAAAAACTGCTACTGTAGATATAATAGTATTTCAGAAAACAATTCATTTCAGAAACAGCAGCACTTATAAACTGTTACAGTAGGTATAATAGTAATTCAGAAAATAGTTCATTTCAGGAACAGTAGCACTTATAAACTGTTACAGTAAGTATAATGGAAATTTGGAAAACACTACATTAAAACCACAACATTTCTAAAACGCTACAATTACTGTTATAAGTTTATTATAACAATTTAAAACAATATATTTTCAACCTTTCTCATTTTTAACTTATCAAACTTATTCCACTTTTCAAAATTATTTATTTGGATATTACTTAACTTATAATTTTAATATAATAACATTGTATTAATAAATATCCAGTTAATTTATAATTCATTTATTAAGTCAAAATTCATTATAAATTGCTTAACTTTTATTTCTACAAATCTTAATACTTTATTTACTTTTTAAAAAAATATCCATTTCGTAAATAAAATATTTTAATTACTAAGTTAAGCTTAAAATTCCATTTTTAATCAAGTTTCAATTATTAAGTTAAATCAAATACTAAATTTCAATTTAAACCATTTATCAACTTATACAATTTTAACTTATAGAAAATCACTATTTAAATCATTTAAATCCAATTTAAGTTATAATTTCATATTTTTACATTTAAAAATACTTAATAATTTTAGAAAAATCATTTTAAATTAACCACGGGTCTGTATAATATTTTCTAACCAAGGTCAAGTGATATGGATAATATATCATTTCAATCCGTAATTAGTTAAAATTCCGGGTTTTATCATTTCAAACCCGCAATCCCAAGTCAAATAAAAATCGCTAGAGCCTATCATTTCAGCTCATAACGACCTTTCCTTATTCTAAAGTCCGTTCGGGTATATATCATTTCAACCAATAGTGATTCTATACTAACAAAGAACTTGCAGTGTGAGAAACAGAAAATAAATAAACGGTAAAACATATCATATGACGTCAAGTGATGCAACAGGTATATAAACAGGTTATATCATTATATAATGTCAGATAACAGGCAGATGTGAACTTATAACATAGCATATCAACTACTACAATTCAAGTGGCATTGTTTCACATTTATATAAATACGATTTGTCGAGAGTGATAAACTCACATTTTTAAAGCTAGAGATGACAATTCAAAACACAAGAACAAACTCCGAAAAGCACGAAAAAGAATGACTAAATTCGAGGAGAAGATGATGAGCCAATATTCAGATATTGCAACAACAAATAAAATAACAAATATAAGTAGATATTCAAAAATAAAGAATATAAGAATTAGACAAAGCAAAATAGAAAGAACAAAAGGGGAAAACAAAAGTCTTGACCCATAAAGTGGCTCGGCCACATCACAAATGGCTTGACCATCATAAGATGGCTCGGCCATGATGGTTGCTGCAGCAAATAGGTTTGACCATGGTATAAAAATCACGGCTAAGCAGAGGGAAGTTGAAGAGATAGGGGTTGTGAATGCAAAGAGGCAAGCACATGGAAGGTCATTGGTTCAAGTGGGTTCAACCTAGGCAAGTATGGCTCGGCCTGGGTGCTTGGGCTTGGTCAGGCCAGGCCATCATCATCAAGTGGTGCGGCTAAGGTCAGTGGTGATGTCATGGGCTAAAGGAGATGGCAGTGGTGGTGGTGGCCGAGGCTACAAGGAGGAAGGGTATGATGTATAGGAGATCGGCTAGGGTTTCATGGCATTTGGTGAATGTTTTGGATCTATGGGGTTCACGGCCTGGCTGGGATGGTGAGGAGGTGATGGAGGTCGGTCAAGGATGGTGTTGGAGTGATGATGTGGTCGGCTAGGGGATGAGCATGTGATGGTAGAGGTAGAGGCCGAACCAAGCTTGTAAATAAAAGAGGAAGAAAAAGAAAAGAGAAGGAGAGAGCCATAGAAACTTACTGAATTTTGTTTCTCAGAAATGAAAATGAAACGTGAGATGAGAAGTGTTTGTACGGCTAGGCTAGGGGAATGAACGGCTAAGGGCAATGCGACTACTACGATTTTGTTTTAGTGTTGTCTTATCATGGCGCCTTCCTGACTACCGACGTTACTGGTAGTGTCACAAGGAAAACTGTAGGACAATGCTTAAAAACGCTTCAAGGGAGATTAATGTAATGTCATGAACCAAATTTTCGACGGTCGAAAATTGACATCAATGCGTTCACTGTATAGCATCCGAGCAATCAAGTGTCGGAAATACCAGATCGTTAGAGGAAAAGAAGAAAGAGGTAGAAGAAAATAGAAATAACAACACAGAATCTCACAACCGCGGTGGAACAATATATAATAGAATATAACATGTTTTTATACAAAAAGAACTATAACTGTTACTTATACATTACATCTTCAGAGCACAACAATCATTATAATAACTTGTCCTCACTAGTGCTGAATATACAGCCTACAGTACATGGTGGAATATAATCAAGTACGTGGAATACGTCTCTGTCATCCAGCTCATCTCCTGAGCTCTATAGCATCCTAACCTGAATCTTAATACTCGGTCTGACCTGAGCATTATAATAAAATAACACCTGAGTCAGTCTGGAAAACCAGCATCAGAATACACACATGATTTGCATTATTATTATTTTCAAAAATCCTTTGAAAAACAAAGGTATCTCTTAAGACCGCGTCACACATAAACACGACGGGTTTTTACCTTAAGGTAACCAAAACACTTTATATCAAAATCGTCCGATATTATAATAGTGTCTAACAAAGTAAATAGAAAATAGCTGAAATGCTTGCATCTCACGTTTCAGTATAGTTAGGCATAATCAAAACCGTACGATGCTTATTGGAGAATGGATTCCATATAATGACTAGGCACTGGGGTACCACCTATCTCGGTACACGTCTAGAAAAAATAGACCGAGGACCTCGTCGGGATACCCTACAACACAAGACCTGCCCTATTCCTAACCTGGATAGAACCGAATATGTTATCACCCTGGGTGTTCCCAACCTTATCGAGAGCTCTTTTCCATGCACCACCATATCCATAATTAATAATATATCCAAGGGTATCTAGAAAGGTGATAACATACCCTAATTGGGTATGACTCACTTAGCCTTGCTGCATATCCCCTGATTTTCAGTCATTCCGGTTGGTGAGGCTTAAGACTATGATTACCTTTCAAGAACAGTTTCACTTAGAATGCTCATCGTCCTCCAATGACGATGTTCTGTAGCATTCGTCCATACAAGTTGTCGAGAGTCTGGACAAACCGAATCACCGTCTTCACCATCTTCACGATATCCATTCGTAACACTTAAATCGGATCGAAGTGATTTTCAGGTAATTAAATTCGATCCCAGTCTCTTCGAAACGATCGACGAAATTGGCCAATACTTGATAGTTGGTTATTTATCTATCAATATAACATCCACTAGTAGTCAATAGGCCCATATTATAATTTTCCACAATTTGTTTTCAAAATATCTTTATAAGATATATATTCAAATCCCTTCCAATTTTTTCAATTTTTGAGACAACTCAAATACTTATATCCATATCAGGATATTTCAAACCATCTCTTATTTCAACACTTAGAAAAATATATTTAAAAATATATTTTTCTAAAACCCCTTATGTAGCGACCCGTAGTTCTGTACCCCTTGAGTTGATAATAATTCTTCCTCGTTCAACCCAAAGTGTATGAAAGAGCCAGTAACTAGGGTGAAAGAAGAAGAAAGAGGTAGAAGAAGAAGATAAAAACAACATCAGAGTCTCACAATCTCAGCGGAATCAAGTATAATATATAATAGCAGCTTTTAAATACAAAGAAACTGTACTGTTGTATATACATACCATTATCAGAGTACAACACTCATCCATTTATTTGGACATCTTAATACTTGTCCTTACACAGCGGAAATAATAACCAAGTATGAAGATACGTCTCTGTCATCCAGCACGCCTCTTGAACTCCATAGCATATTATCCTTGATTTGTTCAACTCAATCTGACCCGAGCATCACAATAAAACAACACCCGAGTCAGTCTGAAAACCAGCGTGAGAAAATCACACTCAATTGGATTATTAAATTATTGAAAATCCTTTGAAAACAAAGGTATCTCGTAAGACCATGCCACAAATAACATGCCGGGTTTTTACCTTACGATAACCAAAACATTTTTATCAAATCCGTCTGATATTATAATACTGTCTATAGAAAGTAAATAGAATCTAGCTGAAATGCTTACATCTCATGTTCCAGCATAGTTGGACACAATCAAAACCGTACGGGCGCTTATTGGAGAATGGATTCCATACAATGGCAGGCTATTGGGGTACCGCCCGTCAAAGTACCTGGCCTAGATCAGCGTACCGAGGACCACTCCCGATCCCCTACAACACAAGACCGGACTACCCCTTACTGGATAGCCCGGATAAGATCACCCCGCGGTTGGGATTAGCAACCGCCACACAGCCGAGATCAAGGGACTCTAGACAAGGATGACCTTACCCTAATTGGGTGCTACCCACTTAGCCTTGCTGCACCTTCCCTGTTTTAGCCATTCCCGGTTGATGAGGCTTGAGGCTAAGCGTTACCTTTTAAGAACGAATTTCACTTAGAATGCTCATCGTTCTCCAATGACGATGTTCTGATAGCATTCGTCCATATAAGTTGGCCTGGGTCTGGACAAACCAAATCACCGTCTTCATCATCTTCACGGTATTCATTCGTTACATTCAAATCGGATCGAAGTGGTTTTCATATAATTAAATCTGATCCTGGTCTCTTCGAAACGATCAACGCATTGGCCAATATTGATAGTCGGTAATTTAACTATCATATAACATCCACAAGCAACCATCAGGCCTTAAATAATTTTCCAACTTATTTATTTCAAAATATCTACACAAGATATTATTTCCATACTTCAACACTTTGAAAATAGTTTTCAAATGCCTTTTTATTCTCACGGAACAAATTTCTACCCTTGCCCAATACTTAGCATATATTTCCCATTCCATATCATTTTCAACACTTGGAAAATATTCATTTATTTCCTATTTCTTTCAAAAATCATTTACAACTTTATTTGTAAATTTCCAACTCATTTCGCACGAAAATCTATTTTTAAGAAAATCCAATATTCACCAATTAAATTCATAAATTCCTCCTGATTCGTATCACATCGACTATATCCAAATTTATCACCATTTCTCATGTTTGAAATATATTCCACTATTTCTTTTTCAAAACAATTCCCATAACTCGATATAATTCCACACCACTAACTTATATTTTCACATACCCATTGATATCATTTTATCTTGTTATAAACCCCATTTATAAATTTAATAACTCCCTTGAGTTTTCACTTATTTATAAACAATCTATTTATAAAAACAAATTCCATTTAGAATTCCGTTTACAATTCTTCCCTTAGTAAAATTCCATTTTTATTTCAAATTTATTTTAATTATCGATTCCAATTCTCTTCCAAAATCTTCAAAATATCCTTCAAGTCCTTAATATATAATTTTATTTAAAATCTCTATTTAACCCAATTTACAAATAGTTAATTATAACCAAGTTAATTTATATATTTCTCATTCCACTCAATTTTCTTTACAAAATAACCCAATTTCCAGTTTAAACCCTTTTCATTCAAAATCTTCTTTTTACTGGCTTCAAATTAATTATTTACGGTATTTAAGAATACCTATTTAATTTCCACGCTATTTCACATTTAATAATTCAATTCACACACACTCTAAATCAGTTTATCCATCATATCATATATCAATATATATATGAAACAATAAATATTTTTGAGGAATCCTGTTGGATCCCTCCAACCTGTTTCCCTGCATCCACAGATGTTAATCAACAAATAAAATACCAATCCCACTTCAAGGGGGATATCGCGGTATATAGGGTCATTTGCTATTATGCGGGGCGTATAAGGTCTCATCCGCTATATAATGCGGGAATATCAATCGCTCCAATACTAATACATATACCACTATATATATATAACATCCAACAGATAAATTATAAATTTATCAATCAAGTCAGGCATCCAATAATTAAAATTTAACATTTAAATTTTAATAAGGTAATCCAAATGAGCGAGAAAATCTCACTTTTATTTTTGTTTGCAATCCACTTCAATCTCGACTTGGTTTCACGGTTTTTGACCTTGTATAAACATTATACGGTTTATTAATATTTGAATAATCGAACAATTAATTACCATTTAATAAACTTAATTAACTAATAATTTAATTTAACTAATAATTTAATTTCAAACTAATTTTCCTATAATAAATAATTCTTAGTAACTAAAATAATTAAATAAGTTAATTAAATAAATTAATCACCCTAAATACATATTTTATAATAAACTAGTGGATTTAAAATGTTTATATGTATATTTATTTTATTTTTGAAACTACATATATACTTATAAAAATAAATTATAGATTTCAAAGAATCTAATTTTACATACTTTCAACATTTTAAAATCCCTATCTTTTTTTTCTTTTCAAAACCTTATATATATATATATATTTCTATTTATCAATATACTTTTAAATTAAAATAGGTATGTGTATATATATATTTATTAAAATTAAATAGTAAGTCACAGTATGTATATATATATATATATTAAATTAAAGATAGAAACTGCTATATATCTTGCTCCTTACTAACAACAACTTTTCGACTCAAGCTCGTGTACGAACAAAGAATCGCGACTTCCTCAAAGGATAGCCATAACCACCACAAGATGTGGACAGCAGGCCTATGCATCGCTCCATCGAAAAACCAAGCATGCACCTAAAAACAACATTATAATCGCCCAAACGCCTTGCTCCCCAGCCTCGTGCCTATCGCTAGAGCAACGAACCACCATAGCGTTTCCCTGTTCGCGACTTTAGCTTGATCGCACCCCCACCTTCGTTCACACCTCCACCTTCGCATCACCCCTTCTAGCTTGCTCGCGCACGAGCTCCACACAAACCCCAACGACAGCCTCAACTTCGAATTAGTTCCCTCTTCCCTAAACGAATGCTTGGTATATTTCTTTTTTTTGAACTGGAAAGAAACGATTGTGTTCTTCGTTTTGGGGTTAATTTTCTTTTCGTTTGGTATTTTATTTTGAACGCGAGGAAATGTGGAAAGAAAGGGATCGAATCCCCTTTTGAATTCGTCCATTATCTTTTCACTGATGTTCTGGTATTTGATCCTTGATGAGGTTGGGTTTTTATAAAAAGGTTGCATGCTGCTTAGAAGGGAGGGAGACGTGATTGTTGCATGTTTGAATGGGTTGGTCTTCAGTGATTTCAAAAAGTTCTGATGTGAAGGGAATTTTGACCAGTCAAACAATATATATAT